>CM039674.1:40977510-41577510 GCA_022496015.1 Hordeum marinum
ACCAGGTGTCATCCCACATGGGTACGTGCCGAGGCGCCGAGGATGGAGGAGGCTAAGCGGTCCCAATGGGACGGGCTCTTGTCCCGTCCGGTAGAAAGTCAAGGACGCCTGATGGAGCATTAAATGTGTTTGTCTTACACCGTCAGTGTTAGATACGATAACACTATAGGACTTTTACACCTCATGTATGCGTTGTATGCCACTGTTGGTGACCCCTTCGAGAGTATAAAAGGAGGCCCAAGGCACAACTACAAAGGATCTTCTCTGGCCGATTCTGCATGAGTAGCGGTAGTGTACTGTAGACCTCCCAGAACCTGAGCTAGAACTCATCCAATACAACCATGCAGGAGTAGGGTTTTACGCATCTTTGCGGCCCGAACCTGGGTAAAATCCCGTGCGTTAGCCATCAGATCTGCTCTCTGTGCAAGCCTTCTACCCCGCCAAATCGTAAAGGGATCCCTCCAATCCCATAGGTGTCGTTTCTCCGATACTAAAACTTCACAAAAGGAAAGGTGGAAGTGAGAGAGATGATGAGCATCGTTGAAGTGGGGGACGTCCTTGAACTTTTGTTCATGCCCATGGAAACTTTGTGAATCTTGAATCACGGAAACTTTTACAACAAAATTAATTATCCCCTTGTACAAATCCATTGTATTATAAAAATAATGTGCCAAAGATTTTCCTTTAGGATGATTAGATTTCTTGTTGGTATGTGCGGTGTAAAAACAGAAACTTTGCCTGTAGTGCGTGAATTTTCATTTTTTACTGGAAGGTTAGAAGTTTCTGAAATTTTTACGCAGTATTTCTATACAAATTTTTATTTCTTCCTAATTGGTCAGAATGTTTGGAGTTACAGAAGTTTGGTGAAAGTTTAGATTACTACAGACTGTCCTGTTTAAGACATATTCTATGTGTGATGCATTGTTTTGCTTGTTTTGATGAAACTATCGATTTTATCGATGGTGTAAGACATAGAAAATTTATAATACAGCCAGGATAATGCAAATATAAAATATGAATTGGTTTTCAATAATACTTAAAGTAGTATTTTGCTTTATTATACTAACAAATCTTACTAGTCTTCTGTTAAGTTTTGTGTGGATGAAGTGTTCGAAGATCGAGGAGGTCTCGATATGAGGAGAAGAAGGAGAGGCAATAGTTCAAGCTTGGGGATGCCCAAGGCACCCCAAGTAAATATCCAAGAACACTCAAGCGTCTAAGCCTAGGGATGCCCCGGAAGGCATCCCATCTTTCTTCAACAAGTATCAATATGTTTTCAGATTCGTTTCATTTATGTGATATGTGCAAATCTTCGAGCGTCTTTTGTGTTTAGTTTATGCACCATGCTGGTATGAGATAGTCCATGGTTGATTTATAGAATGCTCATTGCACTTCATTTATATCTTTTGAGTATGGCTTTATAGAATGCTTCATGTGCTTCACTTATATCATTTGAAGTTTGGATTGCCCGTTTCTCTTCACATAGAAAACCGTTATTTTAAGAATGCTCTTTTGCTTCAATTATATTTAGTAGATCATTGTATTTTGTAGAAAGAATTAAACTCTCTTGCTTCACTTATATCTATTTAGAGAGTCAACAGGAATTGGTCATTTGCATGGTTACCCATAAAATCCTACATAAAACTTATGGATCACTGAATATGATATGTTTGATTCCTTGCAATAGTTACAGAGATGATAATATGTGGGAGGTACTAGTGGATGACCATGGTTAGTAAGATATTGGTGTTAAGGTTTGTGATTACTAAAGCATGCACGTATAGTCTCCCGTTATGCTAGGAAGTTGGAGCACAATTTATCCTTGATTGTCTATCTTGGTGTGAAGGTCAGGGGCGCGCGTTGGTTAACTCCAACCAACCTCCCCCTAGGGGCATGCGTAGTAATACTTTGCTTCGAGGTCTAATAAACTTTTCTAATAAGTTTGTGTGTTCTTTATGACTAATGTGAGTCCATGGATTATACACACTCTTACCTTTCTGCAATTTGCTAGCCTCTACGGTACCGTGCATTGCCCATTCTCACCTCGAGAGTCGGCGCAAACTTCACTGGTGCATCCAAACCCCGTGATATGCTACGCTCTATCACACATAAGCCTTATTATATCTTCCTCAAAATAGCCACCATACCTACCTATTATGGCATTTCCATAGCCATTCCGAGATATATTTCCATGCAACTCCCACCGCTTCCATTTTGATGACTTGAGCATTCATTGTCATATTGCTTTACATGATCGTAAGATAGCGAGCATGACGTTTCCATGGCTTGTCCATTTTTGATATCTTTGCTACACTAGATCTTTGCACAACATTCATATATAGTCATACTTTGTTCTAGGTATCGAGTTGTAATATTGAGTTATAAGTAAATAGAAGTGTGATGATCATCATTATTTATTATTAGAGCATGTCCTAGTGAGGAAAGGATGATGGAAACTATGATTCCCCCACAAGTCGGGATGAGGCTTTGGACAAACACAAAAAAGGAAAAAAAAGAGAGATAAAAGAGGAAAAAGGAAAAAAAATAACAAAGAAAGAAAAGAAAAGAAAAAGGAAAAAATGATGAGAGACAAAGAGAGAAGGGGCATTCTAATTCCATACTTGTGCTTCCTAGTAGCACCATGTTTTTCATGTAGAGAATCTCCTATGTTGTCACTTTCATATACTAGTGGGAATTTTTCACTTTAGAGTTAGATGCATACCCACTTAGTTTTCATATTGAGCTCTCATACACTTATAGCTCTTAGTGCATCCGTTGCATGGCAATTCCTACTCCTAGCATTGATATCTATTGATGGGCCTCTCCATAGTCCGTTGATACGCTGTGTTGATGCGAGACTTTCTTCTCCGCTTTTACCATTTTGAAACCTACCACGTCATTCTATTCCATCCATAGTGCTATATCCATGGCTTGCATTCATGTATTGCGTGAGAGTTGAAAATGCTGAAGCGCATTAAAAAGTATGAACCAATTGCTTGGCTGACACCGGGGTAGTACATGATTTATACTTTGTGTTAAGAAGACAGAGCATGACAAGGCTATATGATTTTGTAGGGATAGCATTCTTTAGCCTTGATATTTCGAAAGGCATGGTTGTGTGTTGGGATGCCTGAGTATTAATGTCTTTATGTCAAAACTAGACTATAGCTTTGAATCACTTGTATCTTAATATTCATGCCATGATTAGATATATGATCAAGATTATGCTAGGTAGGTAGCATTCCACATCAAAAATTATCTTTTTTAGCATTACCTGCTTGAGGACAAGCATGAATTAAGCTTGGTGTTGATACGTCTCTATTGTATCCATAATTTTAGATAGTTTCATGCCAATATTATACAACTTTCACATACTTTTGGCAACAATTTATATGATCTATTGGATTAACCTATTGATCCAGTGCCCAGTGCCAGTTCCTGTTTTTGGTGTGTTTTGTGTTTTATAGAAACTCCATATCAAACGAAGTCCAAACACGATAAAAAATATGGAGATTTTTTGGAATATGTATGAATTTTGAGAAGTGGAATCAACGCAAATGGAGTCCCACAGCCTCCACTCTCTACCAGGGCACGGACCAACGCCCAAACGCGGCCTGGTGGACCATGCACATGTCGTATATCGGTTGGATATCTCCTTCGAGAGCAAGAAATCTAATTTTTAGATAAAACTCCCCTCAAAATTTCATTCCGATCAGAGTTACGGATCTCCTGGAATATAAGAACCGGTTTTCGTCCAGAAACAGGAACACGAAATAGAAGATAACAGAGAGGGAGTCCCAATCTTGGAGGGGACCATGGAGGCCATGGACCATAGGGGGAACTCTCCTCCCATATAGGTGGGAGGACAAGGAAGAAGAAGAAGAAGGGGGGCTCTCTCCCCCTCTCACTCGGTGGCGCCGGAACACCGCCTGGGCAAGGATCGTGACAACGATCTACATCAACAATCTTGCCGCTGTCAACACCAACTCTCTCCCCCTCTTTCATCAGTGTAACACCTCTCTTCCCTGTTGTAATCTCTACTTAAACATGGTGCTCAACTCCATATATTATTTCACAATGATATTTGGCTATCCTATGATGTTTGAGTAGATCTCTTTTGTCATATGGGTTAATTGTGGTATGATGTTATGGATGTGAGTTGTATGTTGATATGGTGTTGTCCTAAGGTGCCCTCCATGTCGTGCAAATGTGTGGGATCCCCGCTGTAGGGTGTTGCAATATGTTCATGCTTTGCCTATGGTGGGTTGCGTGAGTGACAGAAGCGCAAAACCTAGTAGGTGGGTTGTTGAACATGGGAGTAAATAGGACTTGATACTTAATGCTATGGTTGGGTTTTACCTTAATGATCTTTAGTAGTTGCGGATGCTTGCTAGAGTTCCAATGATAAGTGCATATGATCCAAGTGGAGAAAGTATGTTAGCTCATGCATCTACCTTGTTGCATATAACAAGCATCTATCGTATCATATTCAATTGCCTAGGGACAATCTTTCTCTTGTGCTACAAAAAGCTTGCTACTGCACTACTAAGTTTATTTTCTTGCAAAGTACTCATAGTTTTATTCTCCCAAAGTAGTTTCATTATTGTTCTAGATAAATCAAACGTTAAGTCTGCATAGAGTTGTATCAGTGGTTGATACAACTTGAGGGAATATTTGTTCTACCTTTATATCCTCGTTGGTATTTGACACTCTTACTTATCGAAAAAGGCTACAAGCGACCCCTACACTTCTGGGTTATCAACTATATGTAGTGCTAGCCCACAAAGGGGTAAGTGAGAGAGGATACATGGCCTTTGGCCTGCGTCTACCCGCACAGGGGCCGGATTTCTAGGCCTTCATGGCGGTGCCGAATGTCTGGGCTAAGGGCCGGATGTTCGGGGCTTCATGGGGGTGCCAGATGTCTGGGCCAGGGACCGGATGTCCGGGGCTCGGGCGCCTGCTTTCCTCGTGGTTCAGGTCATGGCGTGCCGGATTTCTGGGGTGATGTTCGCATTTCCGATACGGGCCGGATGTCTTGCGCTTGTTGCTATTCCGGCTTGGCCTTGGCACTCTAGGGATCTCCAAGAGGCGGATGTCCAGGGTGTAGGTCGGATGTCTAGGGCCTGGGAGGTTGCTTGGCCTTCTTCCGTCATCGCTTCCATGCTTCCTCGCGGATGGTGTAGTCATTCCTCGACACTTGCATTGCTCCTCGTCATCCCTGAAGCTCCAACAATACCTATGTATGCACATGAGGGGAGTGTCAATTAGTATACCATCCGCGAAGGGGTCAAGTGAACACATGTAAAGGAGATGATTCCCCTTTATGTAGGTGAAGTAGTTGTGGCACGTGTCACTTGGCAAACCGACTCTTCTCATGGTGATGTCCGTAGGATGCTCTGCATCACATCATCGTCTCCACGTGCCTCAGTTATCTCTTACCCGAGCCCTTTACTTATGCATTTTACTTTGTGATAGCCATATTGTTTCATGCTATATATCTTGCTATTACTTAGTTGTTCATCTTGCTTAGCATAAGTTGTTGGTACTCATAGGCAAGCCTAGTTGTTTTAGATTTTGTGCTTGACATATTAAACGCTAGTTTTACTCCGCATTTGTTCAAGCCTAAACCTTAATTATTTTAAAATGCCTATTCAACCCCCCCCTCTAGGCGACATCCACGTCCTTTCATCAACCTTATTAATGGATCATTTTTGAGAGGAAGTTGATGAATGTAGTAGACACAACTTTCTATATCCACCTTTTGTGTTCTGTTTTTCACAGTTAAATAAAATAAAATGCCATGTTTATCCTGTTTTGTGATTTCCCTGTGCAATAAAAATGACCCAAAAAGAAAGTTCTCTGAATGTCCTGAAAATTTAACACGATTTTTTTCTGAATATTTCTGAATAACATTAGAGGGGGGGTCACCTGGTGCCCACAAGACACCAGGGCATGCCAGCAACCCCATGCACGCCCTGGTGGGTTGTGGCCCCCACGTGGGTCCCCTCACTTACCTCTTTAGCCCATGTCATCCCCTAAGTCCACAAAAAATCACCATAGATCTCTCTCTTCTGTTCTTGCTCACAAACCCGTGGATTCTGATCTCTTTGCTCGAAGCTCCATTTCCAAAACTATTTTTGGGGATTTCTTCTTGGTATGTGACTCTCCCATTGCTCGAATTAGTTTTTGAATTAGTGCTCTATTTTCAGAATATTTAGCTACTCTTGGTGCTGTTGTAGATGAGCTTGCATGTTGAATTCTTAGAATTCTAAGTAGTTTGCATGCTTGATATGGCCTCTAGGCATCCCAATGAGTTAGTGCTATCAACCTTATTAAGTGTCATTGACAAAAAAAATGTGTCACAAATTGTTTCAGAAATTGTTCGCAAATAAAAATGCAATTCTTTAGGAGTTCTTCGAGGAGAAGATCCTCAGGGAAACTTCAAGTGAAATCCCTGTCCGGCAATCTTATGTTGAACCAAGTGCAAGCTCGGTGCAGGACGCCGAAACCAAATCATGCCTTTGGTCATGTAATACATTCATGGAAAGTTCAGGTATTCAGGAATAATTTCAGTAGTATGTTCACAACGCCAATCTCGCTCCCTTCATCGAAGATAAGTGTACCCAACATCTTGAACTGACAGACACATTTACTAATAAATTTAAATATTCCCTCGTGAGTCTAAAGTTTAGTTTAGCCTTTATAATAATGCTTTCACCATGCCTTTAGACGTGTTCTAGGAAGCGTGCAAAATTCCATATTGGGGTTCGTTAGACGAACCGCCAAAATCTAAGTATGAGCCATTTTTGAGTAATCTATGCTATGGTGAAGATAGGGGAGTGACAAAAGGTAGAATAAAAGCATTCATTTCCCATCTATACAATACTTTGCACTCTTTAATGGCAAATGCATTTTTGGCAAGTAAGATTCTAGCACACTGTGTGCACATGATTTGAGTCTTATATAGACTGTTGTAACTAGAATTAAAAACTACAATTTAGGTGTAATTATTGCATGGAGATTGAATCTCAATGCTACTAATGATAATTTCTATGGTGGTATTTGTGCCTCCCCTATAGCTACGAGGTTGGGAGTGTCTCATTGGCCTAATGATCCTATCTTACCTAACCAGTACTTAGACTTTGATGCCATGAAACTCCATACATTCCTTAAGGGCATGGTCAATAACTATACTTATAACTTGAGGTTCGATAACGGTCCCATTGTGCCTATCGTATTGCATGCTCCTTCTCTCTTTGATTATCACAGGAAGGGAAGATACTACGTCCTTGAGAGCGAGCCCCCCATGTGCAACACAAAGATTGAAGCTGCCAGAAGGGATGATGAGGCTGCACCAAGAGCCTCGATGGACTATTACTCAGACTATTATCCAGGCTGCAGATGGTGATTACCAAGCTAGGCAAAAAGCCTAAGCTTGGGAAGTACGTGTTTTCACTGACATTATATTCATGTTCACACATTTTATTCCAGTTGTCAGTGTCCACACTTTTTCATTGTATTATCCATGCTAGAATTATTTTCTTACTTTCTTTCTGTGTGTTTGAAAAACTTTGAGAAAATCCAAAAATATTTCTTGCATCTTTTCGGTTTTTCTTTTTAAGTTAAATTAGTTGCAGTATTAAAGAAAACCCCAAAAGATTTCACATTTCTTCTTTTGCTTGTTGGGATTTCTCCCATATAAATAATTTTTGTCGTTTTTGTTTTTCCTTCTTTTATTTGCTTTCTTCACGAAAAACTAAAAACTCCAAAAATATTTCAGTGTGTTTCTCTGAAATTCTCTTTCTTTTATCGAGTCATACCAAGGAGAAGACCACGATGAAAATGTTGAGTGTCTCTCATATGCATTACTGTTGATCTAGCAAAGAGCCTATATTACTTTGTCTTCTCCTCTTGAATAAAAAGTTTGCAGATTCCGGCTTAGTCCATAGCACTCTTGCACTATTATTATTTTCATACCATTCGATCGTGCAAGTGAAAGGCAATAATGATGATATTCAATGAATTGAGCATGACAGAGAGAAGTGGGTATGAACTCAACTTGTTCTTGTTTTTGTAAATATGTTTAATCAAGTATCAATGACTCGGCATATTATGTGTTGCCACGCAAATTTGCCACGTGACACCACAATAACCGTCGTGATTACGTGACGACGAACGGATGCTTTCCAGACAAAGAAATAAAGAATTCCTCGATTTCGTAGAGGAGTACGGCCGCTTTTCAACGCAAAACGACAAAGATGATCGCGGCTCTATGGTTGCTAGGGCACGACGAAGAGTAAACGATAGAAAATATATATGTGAAAAGGTAGATTGGTTTTCTTTGTATAAAGATTGGATCCTTTCTCTCAATCGGCCATGTGCCCATTTATATAGGCAGCCTAGTCTTTGGCACACAGTAGGATACAGAAGTCCTTCTTGGCATACAGGTCGAATATATTATTCCTAATCTATTGCCAATCCGGTCCGACTACTGGTACGTATACGATCCAATCATACTTGGAAACCTTGGTGCACCTCCTATACGTGGAAACTTTAGTATACCTCATGTACGTCCATAGCTTGTCATCCATGCGAGTCTTCAACCTGGAATAAAACCGAGCCATGCTAGGACTAGTTCTTTGAACCTGGAATTTTAACTCAGCGTACCTCTGAATTCATCTAGGACATGTCCTTGGTAATCATTAGTTTATCTCAGCTTATAAATATCTGAATTCCTCCAAGACTTGTCCCTGGTTATAATCTCATTAGCTCGACACATCTCAGAATTTACTAAAGACTTCTCCTGTCTTGCTGTCGATCCATACAAAACACCACATATTCACCTGGGTAAATAACTTTGTATGGTTGATCTGACGCCATGGTATTTGCACTCGAGTTTTATCAAGTCTGCACTTTAAACTGAACAGCAATTCCAAATACTGCAGCCATTTTAATTAACTTGGCCTATATAATACCTACCAGCCAAGTTATGCATTCAACACATGCCCCCTGTTTTTGGTATAATTGTATTTATCAAAAACACTATCACAGTATCTTAAGACGATGTCGATAATTTTACCGGCCATATGATTTCTTAGGGCGATGTTCACAGAACACATCGGCCAAATCTTCTGCTTAGGGCAATGTACAGATAACACATAGGCCATATTTTCTTAGGGCGATATTTATATCGGTCATAGCATCATCAAGCCTCTTGCCACATGCTAGGATAATACTTCTTCAAATGTTTCCCATTGAGAGCTTTGGGTAACCTCACCCCCTGCTAAGATTGTACAAAATATGAAATTTTGGGAACAATTTCTACAATTTTGTAAGGGCCTTCCCAACTCGGCGACCATTTGCCGAATTTTCTATCTTTGGTTCCAATAGGTAAAATCATTTTACACACTAAATCTCCTATCAGAAACGACTTTTCTCTCACCTTTTTATTATAAGCCTTAGCTACTCTTAATTTCTCCTTCTCAATTTCTCGTAAGGCCAGTAGCCTTTCTTCAGAAACATCATCTATTCTATCCATCATCAAATTATTATAAACTACAGCCGACAAATCATTTTGTCTGGCCACTCTAAGAGCCTGCAAGTTAATCTCCACGGGTAATACTGCCTCCTGACTATACACTAGCTCAAATGGGGTCACTTGAGTTGCCCCATGTTTAGATATCTGATGAGCCCGTAAAGCTTCCGAAAGCACTTCATTCCATCGTTTGGGATGCTCCCCAATCTTCTTTTTGATAAGCTTAATTAGAGTCTTATTGTTAGATTCAGCCTCTCAGTTAACTTGAGCATAATAAGGCGACAAATTTAACAACTTGATTCTAAAAAATTCGGCAAATTCACGAAACTGATGAGACATAAAAAAAGAACCTTGATCAGTAGTTAATGTTTGAGGGATGCCGAATCTATGAATAATATATTCTAAGACAAACCTAATCAATTCTTTACGAGTCATATTTTTTAAAGGAAACGTTTCAGTCCATTTACTAAAATAATCTGTAGCTACTAAGACAAAGTCGTGTCCTTTAGAAGATGCATGATGTATTTCACCAATAAAATCTAAACCCCGCCCTCTAAATTGCCATGGCTTAATTATGAGATTTAACATAGCCGCAAGTGCTAACTATACATTACCAAATTTTTGACATGCCTAACAGCCTTTATAATACCGAAAGCAATCATCTAGTAAATTCGGACAATAAATACCCACTCTTTTTAATAATCACCACATTTTATGAGCCGATTGATGCGTCCCAGATATACCTTTGTGTACTTCATCCATAGCTATTCTAGGCTGATCAGAATCCAAGCATTTTAAAAGTAATGCATCTATAGTTCAGCGATATAATTCTCCATTCAACAACGTATATTTTAAAGCTCGTCGCTGAATTTTCCTATCTCTCGTTTTACTAGGATCCTTTAAATGGTTAACTAGAGGAACTCTCCAATCACTTGTTTCTAAATTACTCTCCAATTCGGTTGTTTGAGACTCATGCACCGAATCTTCATTGCAACATATTACTAGTTGCTGAACTGGACTAGTATTAGTTGCACCCTGTGACATACTACCCAACGAAATAGATTCATTTATTACAGTGGCAAGCATAGACTTTTCTACTACAAAACATCTTCATGTACTAATGCGATGACCAGAAGTTTGCTGTGCTAACAATTAGCTCTAAAGTTTACTTCCCTAGGTATGTGATTAATAGTGAAAGTATCTAGAGACTTAAATATGTCCAAACATCGGTCCAAGTAGTTATTTAGTAATCCACCGAAACACTGAAATTCGCCTTTAATTTGTTGCACCACCAGAAGAGAATCCCCAAAAGCATCTATATCTTTCACACCCATGTCTACTAAATTTTGTAAACCAAACAATAAAGCTTCATACTCAGCTTGGTTATTAGTCCAAAGATATTCTAAATGGACCGATGTCTCATAAATAACATTGTTAGGAGAAATTAAAACATTACAGACACCTTGTCCTTCTCTACAAACCGATCCATCAAAATAAAGTTTTCATGGGCATAGACTAACATAATTAATATTTTATTCATTCTTAATCCTCTGATCAACAATAAAATCAGTGATAACTTGACCTCTCATAGCATGCAGAGATTCATATTCTAAATCATATTTTATTAATGAATAAGCCCACTTTAGAATCTTACCACTAAGAATAGGTTGTTGCAACATATATTTAATAGCATGGGCTTGACAGGCTACTACACATGTGTTGGGAGACGTAGTAGTAAATCAAAATTTTCCTACGTTCACCAAGATCTATCTATGGAGAAACCAGCAACGAGAGGGGAGAGATTGCATCTTCATACCTTTGAAGATCGCTAAGCGGAAGCGTTACAAGAACGCGGTTGATGGAGTCGTACTCGCAGCGATTCAGATCGCGGTAGATCCGATCAAGTGCCGAACGGACGGCACCTCCGCGTTCAACACACGTGCAGCCCGGTGACGTCTCCAACACCTTGATCCAGCAAGGAGGAAGGAGAGGTTGGGGAAGGGCTCCAACAGCAGCACGACGGCGTGGTGGTGGTGGAGTAGCAAGGTATTCCGACAGGGCTTCGCCTAAGCGCTGCGAAGGAGGAAGAAGAGAGGTAGGGCTTCGCCGTGAGAGAGAGAGAGATCAAATCCTGTCTCAAAACATCCAAAACCTCAAGTATATATAGGAGGAGGGACGTGGAGGGCTGGCTTGGCCTCTACTCCAAAGAGGAGATGGCCGGCTGAATTAAAGGGAGAGACCACCTCCCACAAGGGAGGTGGATCTCCTCCTTTTAAATCCTTTTTGCCTTATCTCCTTATCTCCAGCCGCATGGGCCTTTAGCAAAAGTCTTGCCCAGCCCAATAAGGGCTGGCACACTTTATCTAACAGCCCATGTGGTCCTTTGGTCGTCACACCCCTCCCGGG
Source organism: Hordeum marinum (assembly GCA_022496015.1). NCBI lineage: Eukaryota > Viridiplantae > Streptophyta > Magnoliopsida > Poales > Poaceae > Hordeum > Hordeum marinum. The sequence goes on from CM039674.1 coordinate 40,989,452, forward strand.
GGTCCTCCGGCACCCTCCCGGCACTCCCGGTACACTACCGATGAGCCCGAAAACTTTCCGGTGACCAAAACTGGACTTCCTATATATCAATCTTTACCTCCGGACCATTCCGGAGCTCCTCGTGACGTCCGGGATCTCATCCGGGACTCCGAACAACCTTCGGTAATCACGTATACCTTTTCCCTATAACCCTAGCGTCATCGAACCTTAAGTGTGTAGACCCTACGGGTTCGGGAGACACGTAGACATGACCGAGACACCTCTCCGGCCAATAACCAACAGCGGGATCTGGATACCCATGTTGGCTCCCACGTACTCCACGATGATCTCATCGGATGAACCACGATGTCAGGGATTCAATCAATCCCCTATACAATTCCCTTTGTCTATCGGTATGGTACTTGCCCGAGATTCGATCCTCGGTATCGCCATACCTTGTTCAATCTCGTTACCGGCAAGTCTCTTTACTCGTTCCGTAACACATCATCCCGTGGCTAACTCCTTAGTCACATTGAGCTCATTATGATGATGTCTTACCGAGTGGGCCCAGAGATACCTCTCCGTCACACGGAGTGACAAATCCCAGTCTTGATTCGTGTCAACCCAACAGACACTTTCGGAGATACCCGTAGCGTACCTTTATAGCCACCCAGTTACGTTGTGACGTTTGGCACACCCAAAGCATTCCTACGGTATCCGGGAGTTACACAATCTCATGGTCTAAGGAAATGATACTTGACATTGAAAAGCTTTAGCAAACGAACTACACGATCTTGTGCTATGCTTAGGATTGGGTCTTGTCCATCACATCATTCTCCTAATGATGTGATCCCGTTATCAACGACATCCAATGTCCATGGTCATGAAACCGTGACCATCTATTGATCAACGAGCTAGCCAACTAGAGGCTCACTAGGGACATGTGATGGTCTATGTATTCACACATGTATTACGGTTTCTGGTTAACACAATTGTAGCATGAATAATAGACAATTATCATGAACTAGGAAATACAATAATAACCATTTTATTATTGCCTCTAGGGCATATTTCCAACAGTCTCCCACTTGCACTAGAGTCAATAATCTAGTTACATTGTGATGAATCGAACACCCATAGCGTTCTGGTGTTGATCATGTTTTGCTCGTGAGAGAGGTTTAGTCAACGGATCTGCGACATTCAGATCCGTATGCACTTTACAAATATCTATGTCTCCCTCCTGAATGTAATCACGGATGGAGTTGAAGCGGCGCTTGATGTGTCTTGTCTTCTTGTGAAACCTGGGCTCCTTCGCAAGGGCAATAGCTGCAGTGTTGTCACAGAGTAGAGTCATCGGGCCCGACGCATTTGGAATCACTCCTAGGTCGGTGATGAACTCCTTCATCCAGACTCCCTCCTTTGCTGCTTCCGAAGCAGCTATGTACTCCGCTTCACATGTAGATGCCGCCACGACGCTTTGCTTGCTGCTACTCCAGCTGACTGCCCCTCCATTCAAAATATACACGTATCCGGTTTGCGACTTAGAGTCGTCCGGATCTGTGTCGAAGCTAGCGTCGACGTAACCCTTTACGACGAGCTCTTCGGCACCTCCATATATGAGAAACATGTCCTTTGTCCTTTTCAGGTACTTCAGGATATTCTTGACCGCTGTCCAGTGTTCCGCTCCGGGATCACTTTGGTACCTCCCTACCAAACTTATGGCAAGGTTCACATCAGGTCTGGTACACAGCATGGCATACATGATAGAGCCTATGGCTGAAGCATAGGGGATGACACTCATCTCTTCTCTATCCTTTGCCGTGGTCGGGCATTGAGTCGTACTCAATCTCACACCTTGCAACACAGGCAAGAACCCCTTCTTGGACTGATGCATATTGAACTTCTTCAATATCTTTTCAAGGTATGTGCTTTGTGAAAGACCAATGAGGCGTTTCGATCTATCTCTATAGATCTTAATACCTAATATGTAAGCAGCTTCTCCAAGGTCCTTCATTGAAAAACACTTATTCAAGTAGGCCTTGATACTTTCCAAGAGTTCTATATTATTTCCCATTATCAGCATGTCATCAACATACAATATAAGAAATGCTATAGAGCTCCCACTCACTTTCTTGTAAATACAAGGTTCTCCATAAACCTGTACAAACCCAAACGCTTTAATCACCTCATTAAAGCGAATGTTCCAACTCCGAGATGCTTGCACCAGCCCATAGATGGAGCGCTGGAGCTTGCATACCTTGTTAGCATCTTTAGGATCGACAAAACCTTCCGGCTGCATCATATACAGTTCTTCCTTGAGGAAGCCATTAAGGAATGCCGTTTTGACGTCCATTTGCCAGATCTCATAATCATAAAATGCGGCAACTGCTAACATGATTCGGACTGACTTTAGCATCGCTACGGGTGAGAAAGTCTCATCGTAGTCAACTCCTTGAACTTGTCGATAACCCTTAGCGACAAGCCGAGCTTTATAGGCGGTGACATTACCGTCCGCGTCAGTCTTCTTCTTAAAGATCCATTTGTTTTCAATGGCTCGCTTATCATTAGGCAAGTCCACCAAAGTCCATACTTTGTTCTCATACATGGATCCTATCTCGGATTTCATGGCCTCAAGCCATTTGTTGGAATCCGGGCCCGTCATCGCTTCTTCATAGTTCGAAGGTTCACCATTGTCCAACAACATGATCTCTAGGACAGGATTGCCGTACCACTCTGGTGCGGAACGTGTCCTGGTGGACCTTCGAATAGCAACTTGATCTGAAGTTTCATGATCATCATCATTAACTTCCTCTCTAGCCGGTGTAGGCTCCACAGAAACAACTTCCTGTGCTGCGCTACTCTCCGGTTCGAGTGGAGGTACAATTTCCTCATCAAGTTCTATTTTCCTCCCACTTACTTCTTTCGAGAGAAACTCTTTCTCGAGAAAGGATCCATTCTTGGCAACAAAGACTTTGCCTTCGGATCGTAGGTAGAAGGTATACCCAATAGTCTCCTTGGGATATCCTATGAAGACGCACTTTTCCGCTTTGGGTTCGAGCTTCTCAGGTTGAAGTTTCTTCACATAAGCATCGCATCCCCAAACTTTTAGAAACGACAGCTTAGGTTTCTTTCCAAACCACAATTCATACGGTGTCGTCTCAACGGATTTAGACGGTGCCCTATTTAAAGTGAATGCGGCAGTCTCTAATGCATATCCCCAAAATGATAGCGGTAAGTCGGTAAGAGACATCATAGATCGCACCATATCCAATAGAGTGCGATTACGACGTTCAGACACACCATTTCGCTGGGGTGTGCCGGGCGGCGTGAGTTGTGAAACAATTCCACATTTCCTAAGGTGCGTGCCAAACTCGTGACTTAAATATTCTCCGCCACGATCAGATCGTAGGCATTTTATTTTCCTGTCACGTTGATTCTCGACCTCACTCTGAAATTCCTTGAACCTTTCAAAAGTTTCAGACTTGTGTTTCATTAAGTAGACATAACCATATCTACTCAAGTCATCAGTGAGGGTGAGAACATAACGGTAGCCACCGCGAGCCTCGACGCTCATTGGACCGCATACATCGGTATGTATTATTTCCAACAAGTCAGTTGCTCGCTCCATTGTTCCGGAGAACGGAGTCTTGGTCATCTTGCCCATGAGGCATGGTTCGCATGTGTCAAATGATTCGAAATCAAGTGACTCCAAAATTCCATCAGCATGGAGCTTCTTCATGCGTTTGACACCAATATGGCCAAGACGGCAGTGCCACATGTAAGTGGGACTATCGTTATCAACTTTACACTTTTTGGTACTCACACTATGGACATGTGTAACATCACGTTCGAGATTCATCAAAAATAAACCATTGACCAGCGGGGCATGAGCATAAAACATTTCTCTCATATAAATAGAACAACCATTATTCTCGGATTTAAATGAGTAGCCATCTCGCATCAAGCGAGATCCAGATACAATGTTCATGCTCAAAGCTGGTACTAAATAACAATTATTAAGGTTTAAAACTAATCCCGAAGGTAGATGTAGAGGTAACGTGCCGACGGCGATCACATCGACCTTGGAACCATTCCCGACACGCATCGTCACCTCATCCTTGGCCAGCCTCCGCTTATTCCGCAGCTCCTGCTTGGAGTTACAAATGTGAGCAACTGCACCGGTATCAAATACCCAGGAGCTACTACGAGCGCTGGTCAAGTACACATCAATAACAAGTATATCACATATACCTTTAATGTTGCCGTCCTTCTTATCCGCTAAATACTTGGGGCAGTTCCGCTTCCAGTGACCGGTACCCTTGCAATAAAAGCACTCAGTCTCAGGCTTGGGTCCATTTTTCTTCTTCTTCCCGGCAACTTGCTTACCGGGCGCGGCAACAGCTTTGCCGTCCTTCTTGAAGTTCTTCTTACCCTTGCCTTTCTTGAAACTAGTGGTCTTATTCACCATCAACACTTGATGCTCCTTTTTGATCTCGACCTCCGCTGATTTCAGCATCGAGTACAACTCAGGAATGGACTTCTCCATACCTTGCATGTTGTAGTTCATCACAAAGCTCTTGAAGCTAGGTGGAAGCGACTGGAGGATTCTGTCAATGACCGAGTCATCCGGGATATTAACCCCCAGCTGAGTCAAGCGGCTGTGTAGCCCAGACATCTTGAGGATGTGCTCACTGACAGAACTATGCTCCTCCATCTTACAGCTGAAGAACTTGTCGGAGACATCATATCTCTCGACCCGGGCATGAGCTTCAAAAACCAGTTTCAGCTCCTGGAACATCTCATATGCTCCGTGTTGCTCAAAACGCTTTTGGAGCCCCGGTTCTAGACTGTAAAGCATGCCGCATTGAACAAGGGAGTAATCATCGCAGCGTGATTGCCAAGTGTTCATAACATCTTGTTCCGCTGGGAGAACGGGTGCGTCACCTAGCGGTGCATCTAGGACATACAATCTCTTGGAAGCTATGAGGATGATCCTCAAGCTACGGACCCAGTCCGCATAGTTGCTTCCATCATCTTTCAGCTTGGTTTTCTCTAGGAACGCGTTGAAATTGAGGGTGACATTCGCGTTGGCCATTGGATCTACATCGTAGATTGTAAAGACAATTTTAGACTAAGTTCATGATAATTAAGTTCACTTAATCAAATTAATGAACTCCCACTTAGACAGACATCTCTCTAGTCTTCCAAGTGATACATGATCCATGTCAACTAGCCCGTGTCCGATCATCACGTGAGACGGACTAGTCATCCATGGTGAACATCTTCATGTTGATCGTATCTTCTATACGACTCATGTTCGACCTTTCGGTCTTCCGTGTTCCGAGGCCATGTCTGTACATGCTAGGCTCGTCAAGTCAACCTAAGTGTTTCGCGTGTGTAAATCTGGCTTACACCCGTTGTATGCGAACGTTAGAACCTATCACACCCGATCATCACGTGGTGCTTCGAAACAACGATCCTTAGCAACGGTGCACAGTTAGGGTGAACACTTCTCTTGAAATTTTATTGAGAGATCATCTTATTTACTACCGTCGTTCTAAGCAAATAAGATGTAAACATGATAAACATCACATGCAATCAATATAGTGACATGATATGGCCAATATCATTTTGCTCCTATGATCTCCATCTTCGGGGCACCATGATCATCACTGTCACCGGCACGACACCATGATCTCCATCATCATGATCTCCATCATTGTGTCTTCATGAAGTTGTCTCGCCAACTATTACTTCTACTACTATGGCTAACGCTTAGCAATAAAGTAAAGTAATTACATGGCGTTTATGATTGACACGCAGGTCATACAATAAATAAGACAACTCCTATGGCTCCTGCCGGTTGTCATAATCATCGACATGCAAGTCGTGAATCCTATTACAAGAACATGATCAATTCATACATCACAATGCATCACATCACATCCTTTGGCCATATCACATCACAAGGCACATGCTGCAAAAACAAGTTAGACGTCCTCTAATTTGTAGTTGCAAGTTTTTTACGTGGCTGCTATAGGTTACTAGCAAGAACGTTTCTTACCTACGTCAACACCACAACGTGATTTGCCAATTGCTATTTACCCTTCATAAGGACCCTTTTCATCGAATCCGATCCGACTAAGGTAGGAGAGACAGACACCCGCTAGCCACCTTATGCATCTAGTGCATGTCAGGCGGTGGAACCGGTCTCACGTAAGCGTACGTGTAAAGTTGGTCCGGGCCGCTTCATCCCACAATACCGCCGAATCAAGATAAGACTAGTAGCGGCAAGCAAATTAACAAACTCGACGCCCACAACTGCTTTGTGTTCTACTCGTGCATAGATTCTACGCATAGACCTAGCTCATGATGCCACTGTTGGGAGACGTAGTAGTAAATCAAAATTTTCCTACGTTCACCAAGATCTATCTATGGAGAAACCAGCAACGAGAGGGGAGAGATTGCATCTTCATACCTTTGAAGATCGCTAAGCGGAAGCGTTACAAGAACGCGGTTGATGGAGTCGTACTCGCAGCGATTCAGATCGCGGTAGATCCGATCAAGTGCCGAACGGACGGCACCTCCGCGTTCAACACACGTGCAGCCCGGTGACGTCTCCAACACCTTGATCCAGCAAGGAGGAAGGAGAGGTTGGGGAAGGGCTCCAACAGCAGCACGACGGCGTGGTGGTGGTGGAGTAGCAAGGTATTCCGACAGGGCTTCGCCTAAGCGCTGCGGAGGAGGAAGAAGACAGGTAGGGCTTCGCCGTGAGAGAGAGAGATCAAATCCTGTCTCAAAACATCCAAAACCTCAAGTATATATAGGAGGAGGGACGTGGAGGGCTGGCTTGGCCTCTACTCCAAAGAGGAGATGGCCGGCTGAATTAAAGGGAGAGACCACCTCCCACAAGGGAGGTGGATCTCCTCCTTTTAAATCCTTTTTGCCTTATCTCCTTATCTCCAGCCGCATGGGCCTTTAGCAAAAGTCTTGCCCAGCCCAATAAGGGCTGGCACACTTTATCTAACAGCCCATGTGGTCCTTTGGTCGTCACACCCCTCCCGGGGGTCCTCCGGCACCCTCCCGGCACTCCCGGTACACTACCGATGAGCCCGAAAACTTTCCGGTGACCAAAACTGGACTTCCTATATATCAATCTTTACCTCCGGACCATTCCGGAGCTCCTCGTGACGTCCGGGATCTCATCCGGGACTCCGAACAACCTTCGGTAATCACGTATACCTTTTCCCTATAACCCTAGCGTCATCGAACCTTAAGTGTGTAGACCCTACGGGTTCGGGAGACACGTAGACATGACCGAGACACCTCTCCGGCCAATAACCAACAGCGGGATCTGGATACCCATGTTGGCTCCCACGTACTCCACGATGATCTCATCGGATGAACCACGATGTCAGGGATTCAATCAATCCCCTATACAATTCCCTTTGTCTATCGGTATGGTACTTGCCCGAGATTCGATCCTCGGTATCGCCATACCTTGTTCAATCTCGTTACCGGCAAGTCTCTTTACTCGTTCCGTAACACATCATCCCGTGGCTAACTCCTTAGTCACATTGAGCTCATTATGATGATGTCTTACCGAGTGGGCCCAGAGATACCTCTCCGTCACACGGAGTGACAAATCCCAGTCTTGATTCGTGTCAACCCAACAGACACTTTCGGAGATACCCGTAGCGTACCTTTATAGCCACCCAGTTACGTTGTGACGTTTGGCACACCCAAAGCATTCCTACGGTATCCGGGAGTTACACAATCTCATGGTCTAAGGAAATGATACTTGACATTGAAAAGCTTTAGCAAACGAACTACACGATCTTGTGCTATGCTTAGGATTGGGTCTTGTCCATCACATCATTCTCCTAATGATGTGATCCCGTTATCAACGACATCCAATGTCCATGGTCATGAAACCGTGACCATCTATTGATCAACGAGCTAGCCAACTAGAGGCTCACTAGGGACATGTGATGGTCTATGTATTCACACATGTATTACGGTTTCTGGTTAACACAATTGTAGCATGAATAATAGACAATTATCATGAACTAGGAAATACAATAATAACCATTTTATTATTGCCTCTAGGGCATATTTCCAACAACATGTGCTAAAAGTAAATATGGTCAAAACCTGGTACACGCATGATATAAAGATAAGCATAACTTTTCAATAAACATGTACCGAGTCTTGGCGTCAAGCAAATGGTGACTTAAGTATGCAATAATGTACTCTTTCCCGCCGTCTTCCCACTCTATCTTGTGCAGCAATGTATAACCTGAACGACACACAGGACTTGAGCGCTCGCAATATCGGAGGACTCGACAAATATCTCTTTATATTATTAAAAGCCTCCTATTGTTCTTCCTGCAAGTAAATTAGGCTTCATTCTTTAGCCGAAGCAATGGAACAAATGATTCAATTTTACCTGCAAGGTTAGATATGAGTCGTCTCAAGTAATTAACTTTCCCTAGAAATTTTTACACGTCCTTCTTACATGTAGGTTCCTTCAAGTTTCTAGTTGACTCCACTTTTGTAGGATCAATCTCCACACCATGCTCATGAATTATGAAACCTAAAAAATTTCTGGCCGACACACCAAAAGCACACTTGAGTGGATTCATTTTTAATCCATACCGATGCATCCTCTCAAAAGCTAACCCTAAATCGGCTAAATGATGATCAAACCCATCCGATTTAACAACCACATCATCAATATAAATTTCTAATACAATGCCTAAAAGATCATGAAAAATTAAATCCATAGCACGTTGGTATGTTGCGCCAGCATTATTCAAACCGAAAGTCATGACAACCCACTCAAATAAACCAACAAAACCTGGGTAGCGAAAAGCAGTTTTAGACGTGTCCTTTTTGCCCATAAATATTTGATTATAACTAGCATTGCCATCTAAGAAGCTAATTATTTTATGTCCTGAAGCATCGTTAATAAGCATGTCAACAATAGGCATAGGATATTCATCTTTCAGAGTAGCCTTATTCAAATCTCTAAAATCAACACATATTCTAATCTTACCGGTGTTTTTCTTTTCAATAGGAACAATATTAGAGACCAAATATGCATATCTACATGGCCGAATAAACCTAGCTTTTATCAACCAATCAGCTTCTTCTTTGATGCGGTAATACATATTGGGATTAAAATTCCTATGAGGTTGTTTATGCGGCATAAAACCAGATTTAATAGGTAGTCTATGTTCCACTAAATCTCTACTCAAACCGGGCATCTCAGTATAATTCCATGTTAAACAATCAACAAATTCTTTAAGTAATGTGCATACATTTATTTCCCTGTCGGCTTCCAATATAGTATTGATAAATGCAGGCCTTGGAATGCTTCCATCACCAATATCTATCTCTTCAAGTGGATCAACCGATGAGAATCCCTGCCCAAGCTTCTCCATATCATCAAAATCTTCAATTGCCTCATGCATATCGCTCTTTTTGGAACGATATCCCTTGGTGCGTCTTTGCAACCACTTAATATTATCTTCTTTACTCATCATTTAAATAGGTAGATCATTAAGCCGAGCTATGCTAGCCGGCTGTGCATGTATAGGTACAAAACCATCTCTACTGATGCTGATATAATCATAGTCCGATAAGTCTCTAACGGTCAAACATCGTATCTCACCGTGTTGCCAATCAATCGGTGCCTCTATCAAAGCAATGCAGGCTGAATTATCTGCCTCAATCACCTCCACGTCATCATGAACCCACTGAATCAAGCACTAATGTAAAGTGGAAGGGATGTAGTAATTTGTGTGAATCCAATCGCCCCAAAAGAACATTATACCGACCTTTGACCTCAACATAAAAAAATGCAGTCAGCAATGTTTTTCTACCTACCGTGAGCACCTAAAAAATAACACCCTTTGGTTCAAACAACTCTCCGGAGAAACCACTCAGACCCATGTTCATCTACATTAATTCACTCTCTTTTCGGCCTAATTTAGAAAAATACGAAAAGGCATAATATTAACTCCAGCACCTCCATCAACAAGCATGCGACCAATAGGCTTACCGTCAATGTGACTCCTAATGAACAATGGTTTTAAGTGTTTCTCGGTTTCTCAAACGTAGCATTTTTTTTCACCAAGAACAAGTTCTGCAACTTCAGTCTCGGGCGCACGAAATTCAGCAGGTAAAGCGAACGCCATGTTAACATCCATCTCACTAAGTATATCATTGTTGTCCTCTGAATTCTCGCCATTGACTGTATCGTCTGCGAGATCATCTGTCATGTCCTCTGCAATGTTGTCCGTTGTGTCATCGGCGGCCCTATTCTCCTCCACCATGATGTGCTTCTCCTTCCAAGTTTTGGTAGGGACCATTGGTATTTCTTGATTAAACAGTTCATCGCGCTTCTTCTCAGCTATCTCTTCCTGGATCTCCAGTGCTCACAGCCGCTGTACTCGGCGTTTCTATGTGTGTGTGTTAATCCCATCAGACACCACCGACGTCCCAGTTTAGTCCTTGGAGTAACTAATTGAATTCTACTGCCACTTGAGTCTCTCAGCCTGTACTGATGAACTGCAGTTTTTGGTGCAAATAATCTGTCCTTGTCCGAAGAAATATTCTACTGATCAAATATACCATCAGGTTCGTATCTCTCCTTGCCTCCAGGAAATATACTAGTACATGCATCGGCTGAATCACCATCTCTAGCAAGCACAATTTCTTTCTCTGAACATGTATGTACCATGGGCTCCAAATCAGATGCATGGGTAAATGTGCCAAAGACAATTTGGGAGACCAACTTGTGGATGCACGTAAGCTGCGTGATCGGTTGTATTAACTGAATCACCTATCTCACTAGAGGTAGAAGATGCAACGGTGAGTGTCTTAATCAAACCCTTGTCATGCGTACCAGCATCTTTTCCTTGCACCGATACACATCTTGATGCATGAGTATTTTCTGTTTCTTTACTATTCTCAACACCTTTAGATGGATTATTTTCCCCAAGTTTCAGACCATGAGAAGCATTGAAATCATCTGAACTTTCTATAGGCTTAGGCACCCAAGTGAGCATGCGGCCACCACTATAATTCCTGTTATCCGTATTATGCACCGACGACCGGTTCACTTGATCGAAAATTGCATCACGTGGTAGACGATCCTGATTAAAACGATCTCTTTTGTCACACACCGGTTCTCTGTAAACTGGTCTCGATGGATTCCACCCCGGCTAACAATAACCTGCTGATCCCGTATAATATGGCGCACATGGATTAAAACCCCACGAATGAAACTGTGGATACATAGGAGGTGCACCGTCCTGGAAATATGACCTAGAGGCAACAATAAAGTGGTTATTATTATATTTCCTTGTTCATGATAATCATTTATTTTCCATGCTATAGTTGTATTGATTGGAAACACATTGCATGTGTGGATATATAGACAACACTTTGTCCCTAGTGTGCCTCTAGTAAACTAGCTTATTGATCAAAGATGGTCAAGGTTTCCTAGCCACTGATATGAGATGTCATTTGATAACGGGATCACATCATTAGGAGAATGATGTGATGGACAAGACCCAAACTATAAACGTAGCATATGATCATGTCATTTTATTGCTATAGTTTTCTACATGTTCAGTATAGGTTCCAATGACCATGAGATCATGCAACTCCCTGACACCGGAGGAGTGCCTTGTGTGTATCAAATGTCACAACATAACTGGGTGACTATAAAGGTGCTCTACAGGTATCTCCGAACGTGTCTGCTGGGTTGGCATGGATCAACACTGGGATTTATTACTCTATGTGACGGAGAGGTATCTCAGGGCCCACTCTGTAATACAACATCACAATAAGGCTTGCAAGCAATGTGACTAAGTGTTAGCCACGGGATCTTGTATTACGGAACGAGTAAAGACACTTGCTGATAACGAGGTTAAACTAGGTATAGAGATACCGACGATCGAATCTCGGGCAAGTCACATACCGAAGGACAAAGGGAACATCATACGGGATTAACTGAATCCTTGACATAGAGGTTCGACCGATAAAGATCTTCGTAGAATATGTTGGAACCAACATGGGCATCCAGGTCCCACTGTTGGTTATTGACCGTAGAGGTGTATCGTTCATGTCTACATAGTTCACGAACCCGCGGGGTCTGAACACTTAAGGTTCGGTGACGTATCGATATAGATGAGTTATGTGTGTTGATGACCAAAGGTTTTTCGGAGTCCCGGATGAGATCCCGTACATGATGAGGAGCTCCGGAATGGTCCGGAGGTGATGATTCATATATAGGATCTTCCGTGTTGGTTACCGGGAAAAGTTCAGGCATCACCGGTAATGTACCAGGGGTGCCGGGAGGGTGCCGGGGGTCCACCGAAAGGGCCCACCAGCCCCAAAGGGCTACATTGGCTGTGACAGAGGGCACACCAGCCCCTGGTGGACTGGCTGCCCCTCCCAGAAAGGCCCATGCGGCTGGAGGGTTGGTGGGAGGGCCAACCCTAGGGTTGGCGCCACCTTACTTGGGTGGCAAGCCACGCTAGGGCGCCTCCACCCTTGACCGCCGCCCCAAGGGGAAAACCCTAGGGGTTGGGCTCACCACCCCTCCCCCTATATACGTGAGAGGAAGGACGACAGCTGCACCCTAAGCCATGGCGCAACCCTTCCTCCCTCTCCGATAGCCTCTCCTCTAGTAGATTAATTCGGCGCCGCTTAGCGAAGCTCTGTCGGATCAGCTCCACCACCACCTCTGCCACGCCGTCGTGCTGCTGGCGAATCCATATACCTTTCTGCTCCCTCTTGCTGGATCAAGAAGGCAGAGATCTTCGTCGAGCTGCACGTGTGCTGAACAGGGAGGTGCCGTCCACTCGGCATTTGATTGGGAGTTCGTGGGATGGCTTGCGATTTGGATCACGAAGACGTACGACTACATCAATCACGTTCTTTAACGCTTTCGCTTAGCGATCTACAAGGGTATGTGGATCCAATCTCTCGTCTCATAGATGCTCATCTCCTAGATTGATCTTGGTGAAGCGTAGGAATTTTTTTGTTTCCCATGCAATGTTCCCCATCAGTGGTATCATAGCTAGGTATATGCGTAGATGAGATCTTGAGTAGAACACAAAGAGTTTTTGGGCGTTGATATTTAGATTGCTTCCTTCCTTAGTCTTTTCTTGGTTCAACAGTATTGTGGGATGAAGCGGCTCAGACAGACTTTACTCGTACGCTTACGAGAGACCGTGTTCCATCGACTGATTAAGGCGGTCCTTGTATAAGGTTGAAAAGCAATCTTCATATCACCGTCGTGGTTTTGTGTAGGTAAGAATCGTTCCTGCTAGATACCCATAGCAGCCACATAAACCATGCAACAACAATTAGAGGACGTCTAACTTGTTCTTGCAGGGTATGTTGTGATGTGATATGGGCAATTAGATGATGTGACATATGTGATGTATGAGATGATCATGTTTTGTATAGAATATCATGACTTGCATGTCGATGAGTACGGCAACCGGCATGAGCCATAGGGTTGTCTTTGATTGTTGTATGACCTGCATGTCAATCTTTAAGTGCTATGTAATGCTTTACTTTATCGCTAAGCGGTAGCAATAGTAGTATGAGCACGGTGGGCGCGATAACCCCGATGGCGACACAATGATGGAGATCATGATGATGGAGATCATGGTGTTATGCCGGTGATGATGGAGATCATGCTGGTGATTTGGAGATGGAGATCAAAAGCACAAGTTCATGGCCATATCATGTCACTTATGTTTTGCATGTGATGTTAATCCTTTTATGCACCTTGTTTTGCTTAGAATGACGGTAGCATTATAAGGTGATCCCTCACTTAAATTTCAAGATGAATTGTGTTCTCCCCGAGTTTGCACCATTGCGAAAGTTCATCGTGTCGAGACACCATGTGATGATCGGGTGTGATTGAATCTATGTTCACATACAATGGGTGCAAGCCAGTGTTGCACATGCGGAACACTCGGGTTAAACTTGACGAGCCTAGCATGTATAGACATGGCCTCGGAATACAAGAGACCGAAAGGTCGAGCATGCATCTTATAGTAGATATGATCAACATGATGATGTTCACTATTGAAACCACCTTAACTCACGTGGTGATCGAACTTGAGTTGGTGAATGTGGATCATGTATCACTCAGATGACCTGAGGGATGTCAATTTGAGTGGGAGCTTTAGTAATTTGATTAACTAAACTCATCATCTTGAACAATAGTCTTAGTAACCTTTGCTTATTTATGTTGTAGATCAATGGCTCGCGCAATAGCACCCCTGAATTTTTATGCATTCCTAGCGAAAGCTAAGTTGAAAGATGATGGAAGTAACTTTGTGGACTGGGCCCGTAATCTGAGGATTATCCTCACGGCTTCCCAGATGTGCAAGTAACTTTATGTCCTTGATGCACTTGGGAGGCACGTTCTGGAGATTACTCAATAGTTCAATGTGCAATGTTGTATGGCCTAGAACCGGGACTTCAAAGACGTTTGGAACGTCATGGAGCATATGAGATGTTCCAAGCGTTGGGGTTTATCTTTAAGAAGAATGCCTGAATCGAGAGGTATGAGACCTCCGATAAGTTCTATGCTTGCAAGATGGAGGAGAACGGTTCTATCAGTGAACATATACTCAGAATGTCTGGGTATTCGACTCGTCTGGCAGAGTTAGGGATACCCCTTCCACCGGAGGCGATCATTGACAGAGTTCTTCAATCATTGCCACCTAGCTACAAGAGCTTCGTGTTGAACTATAACATGCACGGGATGAACAAGTTAGTCGTCGAGCTGTTTGCGATGCTGAAAGTCGTTGAGTCTGAAATCCAGAAAGAACATCAAGTGTTGATGGTCAATAAAACCACTAGTTTCAAGAAGTATGGCAAGGGCAAGAAGGGTAACTCCAAGAAGGGTGACAAAGCAGTTGCTCCTCCCGTGAAGAAACCCAAGGCTGGACCAAAGCCAGAAACTGAGTGCTTTCATTGCAAGGGAACTGGTCACTGGAAGCGGAAGTGCCCCAAGTATCTGGCCGACAAGAAGGCGACCAACACCAAACAAGGTATATATGATATACATGTTATTGGTGTGTACCTTACTAGCTCTTGTTGTAGTGCCTAGGTATTTGATATCGGTTCAGTTGCTCACATTTGCAACTCAAAGCAGGACCTATGGAATAGACGGAGGCTGGCTAAGGATGAAGTGATGATGCGCGTGGCAAATGGTTCCAAGGTTGATGTGATCGCCGTCGGCATGCTCGCTCTTTGACTACCATCGGGATTAGTGATGAACCTGCATAATTTTTATTTAGTGCCTGCGTTAAGCATGAACATTATATCTGGATCTTGTTTATTGCAAGATGGTTACTCATTTAAATTAGAGAATAATGGTTGTTCTATTTATATGAGTAATATCTTTCATGTTCATGCACCCAATGTGAGGGGTTTATTCTTATTGAATCTCGATAGTGATGATACACATGTTCATATCATTAATGCCAAAGGATGTAGAGTTGATAATGATAGTACCACTTTCTTGTGGCACTGTCGTTTGGGTCATATTAGTGTAAAACGCATGAGGAAGCTCCATGCTGATGGACTTTTGGAGTCACTTGATTTTGAATCACTTGACACATGTGAACCATGTCTCATGGGCAAGGTGACTAAAATGCCGTTCTCTGGAACAATGGAATGGGCGAGTGATTTGTTGGAAATCATACATACTGATGTGTGCGGTCCGATGAACATTGAGGCGCATGGTGGATATCATTATTTTCTCACCTTCACTTATGACTTAAGTAGATATGGGTATATTTACTTAATGAAACACAAGTCTAAAACGTTTGAAAAGTTCAAGCAATTTTAGAGTGAAGTTTAGAATCATCATAACAAGAAGATTAAATTCTTGCGATCTGATCGAGGAGGAGAATATCTGAGTTATGAGTTTGGCAGTCACTTAAGACACTGTGGAATTGTTTCATGATTGACACACCCTAGAACACCACAGCATATTGGTGTGTCCGAATGTCATAATCAAACCTTATTAGATATGTTGCATTCTATGATGTCTCTTGCTAATTTGCCACTATCGTTTTGGGGTTATGCATTAGGGACAGCTGCATTCACTTTAAATAGGGCACCATCGAAATCCGTTGAGACGACACCATACTAATTGTGGTTTGGCAAGAAGCCAAAGTTTTCGTTTCTTAAAGTTTGGGGATGTGATGCTTATGTCAAAAAGCTTCAGCCTGAAAAGCTAGAACCCAAAGCGGAGAAATGCGTCTTCATAGGATACCCAAAAGAGACAGTTGGGTATACCTTTTATCTCAGATCCGAAGGCAAAGTGTTTGTCTCTAAGAATGGAACATTTCTTGAGAAAGAGTTTCTCTCGAAAGAATTGAGTGGGAGGAAAGTAGAACTCGATGAGGTAATTGATCCTTCACTTCAACTAGAGAGTAGCACAGTGCGAAAAGATGTTTCTGTGCAGCCAACGACGGTTAAAGAGGAAGTTAATGATGATGATCATGAAACTTCGGATCAAGTTGCTATTGAACCTCGTAGGTCGACAAGGGCGCGTACTACTCCTGAGTGGTATGGCAACCCTGTCTTGGAGGTCATGTTGTTAGACAACAATGAACCTACGAGCTATGGAGGAGTGATGATGGGCCCGGATTCTGTGAAATGGTTAGAGGCCATAAAGTCCGAGATGGGATCCATGTGTGAAAACAAAGTATGGACTTTGGAAATATTACCTGAAGGGAGAAAGGGCATTCAGAATAAATGGATCTTTAAGAAGAAGACGGACGCGGACGGTAATGTCATCGTCTATAAAGCTCGACTTGTGGCAAAGGGTTTTTCACAAGTTCAAGGAGTTGACTATGATGAGACCTTCTCACCCGTAGCGATGCTTAAGTCTGTCAAAATCATGTTAGCAATAGCTGCATTTTTCGACTATCAAATTTGGCAGATGGATGTCAAAACAACGTTCCTTAAAGGTTTCCTTGAGGAAGAGTTGTATATGATGCAACCGGAAGGTTTTGTTGATCCAGAGAATGCTGACAAAGTTTGCAAACTCCAGCGATCCATTTATGGACTGGTGCAAGCATCTTGGAGTTGGAATAAGCGCTTGGATGAGGTGATCAAGGCGTTTGGGTTTATACAAGTTTATGGAGAAGCTTGTATTTTCAACAAAGTGAGTGGGAGCTTTGTAGCGTTTCTAATATTATATGTGGAAGACAAATTGCTGACTGGAAACAATATAGAAATGCTGGAAAGCATGAAGGAATATTTGAACAAGAGTTTTTCAATGAAGGACCTAGGGGAAACTGCTTTCATATTAGGCATTAAGATCTATAGAGATAGATCGAGACGCTTGATAGCACTTTCACAAAGCACATACCTTGATAAAGTTTTTAAGAAGTTCAAAATGGGTCAGTCTAAGAAGGGGTTCTTACCTGTGTTACAAGGTGTGAAGTTGAGTAAGAGTCAATTCCCGGTGACTCCAGAAGATAGAGAAAAGATGAGTGTCAGTCCCTATGCTTCAGCCATAGGCTCAATCATGTATGCGATGCTATGCACAAGACCCGATGTCAGCCTTGCCATAAGCATGGCCGGAAGGTTTCAAAGTGATCTTGGAATGGAGCACTAGACGACAGTCAAAAATATCCTTAAGTACCTGAAAAGGACTAAAGAAATGATTCTCGTTTACGGAGGTGATCAAGAGCTCGTCGTAAAGGGTTACGTCGATGCAAGCTTTGACACTGATCCGAATGACTCTAAGTCACAAACCGAATATGTATTTATTCTCAATGGGGGAGCCGTAAGCTGGTGCAGTTCCAAGCAAAGCGTGGTAGTCAATTCTACATGCGGAGAGGAGTACATTGCAGACTCGGAGGCAGCAAAGGAAGGCGTCTAGATGAAGCAGTTCATGACAGATCTTGTAGTACCCAGTGCATTGAATCCAATGGCTCTGTTCTGTGACAACACTGGTGCCATTGCTCTGGCCAAGGAACCAAGGTTTCACAAGAGGACCAGACACATAAAGCGACGCTCCAATTCCATCCGCAATTACGTAGAGGAGAAGGACATAAATATTTCCCAAGTGCACACGGATCTGAATGTTGCAAACCCATAGACTAAACCTCTTCCAAGGGCTAAACATGATCAACACCAGAACTGCATGGGTGTTCAATTCATTATAGTGTAAATCACATAGTGATGTGAACTAGATCATTGACTCAATTGCAAGTAGGACACTGTTGGAAATATGCCCTAGAGGCAATAAATAAAGTGTTTATTATTATATTTCCTTGTTCATGATAATCGTTTATTCTCCATGCTATAATTGTATTGACTGGAAACACATTGCATGTGTGGATATATAGGCAACACTTTGTCCCTAGTGTGCCTCTAGTAAACAAGCTCGTTGATCAAAGATGGTCAAGGTTTCCTAGCCATTGACATGAGATGTCATTTGATAATGGGATCACATCATTAGGAGAATGATGTGATGGACAAGACCCAAACTATAAACGTAGCATATGACCGTGTCAGTTTATTGCTACAGTTTTCTGCATGCCAAGTATATGTTCCTATGACCATGAGATCATGCAACTCACTGACACCGGAGGAGTGCCTTGTGTGTATCAAACGTCGCAACATAACTGGGTGACTATAAAGGTGCTCTATAGGTATCTCCGAAGGTGTCTGTTGGGTCGGCATGGATCAACACCGGGAGTTGTTACTCCGTGTGACGAAGAGGTATCTCAGGGCCCACTCAGTAATACAACATCACAATAAGCCTTGCAAGCAATGTGACTAAGTGTTAGCCATGTGATATTGTATTATGGAACGAGTACAGAGACTTGCCGGTAACGAGGTTGAACTAGGTATAGAGATACCGACGATCGAATCTCGGGCAAGTAACATACCGAAGGACAAAGGGAACATCATACGGGATTAACTGAATCCTTGACATAGAGGTTCGACCAATAAAGATCTTCGTAGAATATGTAGGAACCAACATGGGCATCCAGGTCCCGCTTTTGGTTATTGACCGTTGAGGTCCCTCGGTCATGTCTACATAGTTCACGAATCCGCATGGTATGGACACTTACTGTTCGGTGACGTTTCGGTATAGATGAGTTATGTCTATTGGTGACCGAAGGTTGTTCGGAGTCCCAGATGAGATCCCGGACATGATGAGGAGCTCCAAAATGGTCCGGAGGTGAAGATTCATATATAGGATGTTCCGTGTTGGTTGCCGGGAAAAGTTTGGGCGTCACCGATAACATACCGGGGGTGCCGGGAGGGTCCCGACGGTCCACCGGAAGGGGCCACCAGCCCCAAAGGCCTACATGGGCTATGAGAGAGGGCACACCAGTCCCTGGTGGGCTGGCAGCCCCTCCCAGAAAGACCCATGCGGCTGGAGAGTTGGTGGGAGCGCCAACCCTAGGGTTGGCGCCACCTTACTTGGGTGGCAAGCCACCCTAGGGTGCCTCCACCCTTGGCCGCTGCCCCAAGGGGGAAACCCTAGGGGTTGGGCGCACCACCCCTCCCCCTATATATATGTGAGAGGGAGGAGGGCAGCCGCACTCTATGCCAGGGCACAACCCTTTCTTCCTCTCCGATAGCATCTCCTCTAGTAGAATTATTCGGCGTCACTTAGAGAAGCTCTACCGGATCAGCTCCACCACCGCCGCCACCATGCCATTGTGCTGCCGGTGAACCCATCTACCTCTCCGCCCCCTCTTGCTAGATCAAGAAGATGGAGATCTTCATCGAGATGCACGTGTGCTGAACGCGGAGGTGCTGTCCGTTCGGCATTGGATCGGGAGTTCGTGGGACGGCTTGCGATTTGGATCGCGGAGACATATGACTACAACAACCGCGTTCTTTAACGCTTCCGCTTAGCGATCTACAAGGGTATGTGGATCCAATCTCTCCTCTTATAGATGCTCATCTCCTAGATTGATCTTGGTGAAGCGTAGGAATTTTTTTTGTTTCCCATGCAACGTTCCCCATCACACCGCCCCTATATGTTGGCTGCATTGCAAAATATGGCCGCTGGTCATATGAATTTCCTCGACATTGCTCATGACCGCTAGGTCCAGAAGCAAACCTAGGACACTTAATACCTCCAAGCCGATTAAATATTTTGTTGGACCTGCGTGAAGTGTATTTCTCCAACAACATACTAACTATCGGCTTTATTTTTGGAGCTTGCTTCCTTCCTCCATTTACTTTCCACACTCCCACTTTTGGATTTTTTGGTTTATCATCCTTGACGAAGCATTATTGTGAATGATAATATTTATTCCTTTAGTGGATTCGGTCTGATCTGACCGAATAAGCACCCTTTTGTTCTGAAACTCAATCACATTTATAGGAAAAGGATAACTATCGAGTTTCATTTTACTTCCCTCTATAAATGTCAATCGTCCGTCATTAATGGCCGATTGCACCTATCGACGAAACACATTACACTCATTAGTAGAATGAGAAAATGAATTGTGATACTTACAATAAGACCTTTTACCCAATTATTTTCAAGATGGAATTACATGACCTTCTTTTAGTCTAATTAACTTTCCTTGCAGCAACAAATCAAAAATCCTATCACACTTTGTAACATCAAAAGTATACTTAATTGATCTCATTTAGTAGGTGTAGGTTGGAATGCAAGACATGCAAAAGGTTTTGACTTTGGTGCTTGAACCCATTTGGCTACACATATGTCAACATCATCATCACTAGCCGAATCACTATCATGATCTAAATAATTTACCGCATGATTATCTTTTTCTATATTCCTATTATCCTTAAACCGGCTATATTGTTTAATTTCCTTAGCCCGGTTTCCCTATGCCGAAGCCTTTTGAAAAACTTGATTAACATCTAAAAATTCTTGACCTTCTAATTTATCCTTAATATGAGTGAGCAAACCCGAAAAGGCAAGACCAAGTAAATCCTTTTTGGCTATGGTCAAGCTAAAACATTGGTTCTTGATATCTCTAAACCTCTTAATATAATCATGAACATGCTCATTATATTTCTACCTAACCATAGTCAAATCTGAAGGCCGAAGTTCAGTTTCACTGCCATAGAAATACTCATGAATTTTTTGCTCCAATTGTGCCCATGTTGAAATAGAATTATGAGCCAACGATGTAAACCAAGTAAATGCAGTGCCGGACAAAGATAAAGGAAATAATTTAACTCTAAAAACGTCCGATGTGCCGACCTCGCTGCATTGTGCTAAAAATTGTCCTATATGCTCAAAAGTTGATCTACCATCATCCCCCAAAAACCACGAGGATATGGCGTTAAATCAAAGTAATCAGGATATGGTTTTTGATAAACACGTGCTCTACCTTTAGGTTCTAAACAAAATACTCTAAGTATACTAGCAAGTTGATCCTTAAAACTATCATCGGGCTGTAAAGAATTGGTTTGTGGAACATGCGGCGGAAACTCTGGCAAAGAATTTTGAGCATGTGATGTTTGCAACGGAGATCCACTAAAATATGAATTGGGCACCGGCCCGTACGGAATGCAGGTATCGATAGGCAGTAGCGGTGGCGTATTATACGCTACTGTTTGGTAAAAAGGTTGCTGCAAATTAGAATTTATTCCTAGACTTCGGTTAATGTTTTTGTAATTTGGTGGGACCTAAGTCGTAACAATAGAATGAGCAGCACCCGAAATAAAATTATTAGCTGAACTACTAGCAAAGTTTCGGCCACCTTGATTATTATTGAAGGCAACGTGAGGCTAAATAACATTAGCCGATGCACCAGGCATATGAATATTTCTAGGCAAGTTAAATAATCTATTATTTTCCATAGGCATCGGTTTTTATCGTAATACTCATGATCAGTTTGCAGCCCCAATGGTTGAGCTTGATGAGATAGATTAATTCCAAGATCTTTACTAAGATGCTCCTTAAATTCTTCAAATTTATCAACTACATGTTTAGTAATTGTGCATGCCGTATTTGTCATATTAGAACCATATTTACTCGCTACGAACACATCAATTAAATGAGCAATTTCTTCGGTTGACTTTTTTACCTCAGTGCCGAGTGGATGGGAAGGATTCGGCGCAGCTACCTTCTTGATGACGCCATTCCTTGTCTTCTGGTATACAACCAACTTCAATTTTCTCCTTTCAGCCTGGTCTTCCTCAAGCTCCCACTCAAACTCGCGTCGATCGTCCTCCGACAAATCGTCGAATGTGACGGCGATGACGTTGACCATGAAGAAGTCGCTTCTGTTCTTGTCCATCGTATGTATGTTGTTCTTCTTCTCGTCCCTAGCGGGGTCGCCAATTGTGTTGCCACGCGACACCACGATAACTGTCGTGCTTACGTGATGACGAACGGATACTTTCCGGGCAAAGCAACAAAGAATTCCTCGATTTCGTAGAGGAGTACATCCGCTTTTCAGCGCAAAACAGCAAAGATGGTCGGGGATCTAGGGTTGCTAGGGCACGGCGTAGAGTAAACGATACAAAAATATATATGAAAAGGTAGATTTGTTTTTGTTGTGTAACGATCAGATTCTTTCTCTCAACCAGCCATGTGCCTGTTTATATAGGCAGCCTGGTCTTTGGCGTATAGGGTAGGATACGGAAGTCCTTGGCATACAAGCCGAATATATTATTCCTAATCTATTGCCAATCCGGTCCGACTGCTGGTACGGTACACGATCCAATCAAACTTGGAAGCCTTGGTGCACCTCGTGTACGTGGAAATTTTGGTATACCTCTTGTACGTGCATAGCTTTCCATCCACGCGAGTCTTCAACCTGGAATCAAACCAAGCCATGCTAGGACTTGTCCTTTAAACCTGAAATTTTAACTCAGCGCACCTCTGAATTCATCTAGAACATGTCCTTGGTAATCGGTAGTTTAGCTCAGCTTATAAATATCTGAATTTCTCTAGGGATTGTTCTTGGTTATCATCTCATTAGCTCGACACATCTCAAAATTTACTAAAGACTTGTCTTGTCTTGTTGTCGATCCAAAAAAAAACCACATATTCACCTGAGTAAATAACTTTGTATGGTTGATCTGGTGCCATGGTATTTGCACTCGAGTCTGATCAAGTCTCCAGTTTAAACTGAACAACAATTCCAAATATTGCAGCCATTTTAATAAATTTGGCCTATATAATACCTAGCAGCCAAATTATGCATTCAAGATTATGATTGAACATGTTTGCAATGAAAATTACAGATTATAGTTGTTTATGCCATGGTTAAGTAGCTAGGAGTGGACAATGATTTATCTTGGATGTCAACATGCATTAAAATGGTTTTGATGTAGTATGATGATATGGTATCCTCCTCTGAATGTTTTAAGTCGCTTGACTTGGCACATGTTCACGCATGTAGTTGAATCAAAACCAACATAGCCTCCATGATATTTATGTTCATGGTGTCCATATCCTACTCATGATAACATTTAATGTTTATTATTCATAATGCATGTTTACGACCATTTTTGCTCTCTAGCTGGCCGCTTCTCAAACCTAGTTGCTAGCCTTCACCTGTACTAAGCGGGAATACCGCTTCTACATCAAAAACCCTAAAACCAAAGTAATTCCAAACGAGTCCACTGTGTCTACCTATATGCGGTATTATCCTGCCATTCCAAGTAAATTTGCATGTGTCACATCTAAAATTTCAAATGAACATTTGTCTGTTGACACACGAACATGTCACTGTGTACCCTCGACGCCGGGGGTGATGCACCGCAGCTCACGTCGAAGGAGATCCGTCCGACAACGCAATACGCAAGATAGTCGGCAGACGCTTTTGTAGACCCGAAACCCTGCATGCCCGGGAGGGACCCCGTCGGGGAGTGCGGCTGCTATGGGCTGCCCTAGGTCGATTCGCTCGCCCCTAGAGCCTCAGGATTCGCAGCTCTCAAACACGAAGAACGAGAGGAAAAAACAAAGAACATAGATGAAAAAGTAGTATAGATTGATTTGTTCGATTGTGTGTTGTTCAATCGGCCATCACCCCAAACATATATAAGAGGCGGCTGGACTTCCCATACAAGCAAATGATTCATCTAGGCTTTCCTTACAAGAAAATTACATCGATTCACGTCCTAGAGTCCTAATTCTAATTCCACTCGGATTCAGCCCAAATATGGCCCAATCTTCTGTCTTGCTTCTTGCATGGGCCGTGGAATCTGCATACCACCTCTGATGCAGATGGTCCAAACATCAATTTTGTGTGTCTCAACGAGTCCAACAATCCATATGTTGATCACTTTCCCAAATAATGTGATCTTGAATACTCCACGAGGTCATCTTTATCTTCGAATCGGACTCGGTCACGTAACACACTAGGTTGTCCGACTGTTGTAGTGTCTCTGCAGGCCGTATACTACCTCAGATGATAATGACCATAAAAGCAAAGTTGACCGTTTCGACCTTACGAACAAGTTTCATGTTGAATACGTTTCCATCTGAGGCCATTTTGAACTTTCACTCGACAAAAACTTTTCACTCGACCGAAACTGTCACTCGACAGTGTTTTCACCTGGGCGGCAATTGCACTCGGGCCGAAACTGTCACTCGACGGTGTTTTCACCTGGGCGGCAATTGCACTCAGGCCGAAACTGTCACTCGACGGTGATTTCCACTCGGACGATAATTGCACTCGGGCCGAAACTATCACTCGACGGTGATTTCCATTCGGACAATAATTGCACTCGGGCTGAAACTATCACTCGACGGTGATTTTCACTCGGCCGGATGGGAAACTTTTCACTCGACGCGTTTCCTTCGGTCGGCAAAACTTTCACTCGGAAATCCCGAGTGAAACCTTAGGCTGATTTTGTTTTGCCTCTCCAGGTTGCATACGACCTCGGACTAAGAAGATTTATATATCGAAATCAATCAACTCGACGAGGCGAAGACAATACATGTAGAACCTTCCTTCATCCGAGGTTGTCTTGGATGCGTAATGGACCAAAAAGCACTCAGAACATCTACATGGCAATCCAAGCATGATTTGGCCTTTGAAATGATGCCGAATGGTGATGGCCTAAACATCAAGGTTGTTTCACTCGGCAATATGAACTTTCTCATAGGAAAAAGCCTTTCGTTTGAGCCTATCTTTATTGTATTTTGCACCGTGCCAAAATCAGGTGTCAACACTGTGTTTGTGTGCCTGGGCCGCTCATGGGGCGATAGGGTGTGGTCAGTACCTTCCATGTTAAGCGGGTTATTCTCATGATGAGTGTTTATTCACTCGTCCTTACACGAGAGGGGTGGTAATAGGGATTCCCAGTTCCGAAACCAAAATAAATGCAAATAATTAAACAAAACTCTCCCAAGAATGTTGCTGGTATGGACGGTACCCATGGATTCGGCTAGCCGTGGAGTGTTTTTGTTGGTGGAGGGGAACTAAACCTTTACTTTTATCGCTTGGGAACCGCCGCTAATTTGTTTAACATGGAAGATATTGATAGCTCTTGGTAGTAACGTTGACAGGAAGGGTGTACCTTCCAAAATTATACTTATATCTTATTTAAGCCTTGATCTCTGACACCTCTGCAAAACCCCGCTTCCCTCTGTGAAGGGACTATCTATTTGCTTTTATGTTGAGTCATCACTTTCTCCAATAAGCGCCAGATCTGAGAGCTCTATTGTCATCCTCATACATTGTGTATAGTGAATGTTGGATGCATCATGACTGGATCTTTTCGACAATGAATTATAATGTTTAGTTGTTGCTTGAACTTTGGAGGTGCTCTGCATTTATGTTTGCGGTCTCACAAAGGGCTAACGAGATACCATTATTGTCATATTATATCATGATTGTTTTGACAAAGTGTTTGCATTTGAGATATTTTATTATTTCTTGCTAGTTGGCTATGTCATTGATATGAGTTAATATAATCTTCAAGAGTTATTGTCGACATGGTTAGCCATAATCTCTGCTGAAAACCTAGGTGCTACTTAAGCATATGTATGTAGACAAGAACAAAAGAGTTCGTAAAAGTTTTTCTTTATCACTTTAAGTTTGTCAACTGAGTTGCTTGAGGACAAGCAAGGGTTTAAGCTTGGGGGAGTTGATATGTCTCCATCGTATCTACTTTTCCTAACCCTTTTGATCTTATTTTGGACTCTAATTTGCATGATTTGAATGAAACTAACCCGGACTAACGCTGTTTTCAGCAAAACTACCATGGTGTTGTTTTTGTGTAGAAATAAAAGTTCTTGGAACAGAATGAAACTTTTTGGAGAATTATTTCAGAATATTTAAGAATTATTAGAGACAAAAACCACCAGAGAAGGGGGCCAGGGTGAGCAGCACCCGCCAGCCCCCCTCGGCGTGGCCTGGTGGGTTGTGCTAACCTCGTGGGCCCCCTGACCCTAATTCCAGCGCTATAAATCCCTCGGCATGGAAGTTTCATCGCGTTTCACAATACAGAGCCACCGCCACCTCATGTTCTTCATCGAGAGGCTAGATCTGGAGTCTGTTTGGGGCTCCGAAGAGGGGAATCTTCAGTCTTCGTCATCATCAACCCTCCTTCATCACCAATTCCATGATGCTCCCCACCGGGAGTGCGTAATTACTTGTAGGCTTGCTAGTCGGTGAGGAGTTGGATGAGATTCATCATGTAATCGAGTTAGTTTTGTTAGGGCTTGATCCCTAGTATCCACTATGTTCTAAGATTGATGTTGTTATGACTTTGCCATGATTAATTCTTGTCACTAGGGCCTGCCGGCGTCCTAGGAACGGGGGTATCCAGACCTGCCGACCTGTGGCCCAGGGCCTAGCTCACTTCAAAAGCCAAGCGCGGCCCAGCATAACCTCACTCAAGACAAGGCCCTTGCGAGAGCCCCGCGCTGGTGAGGAGGACGGTGCCAAGAACCCCGGAGGAAGGAGGCCTTCTCAGTTCGCCTCCTGATGTCTACTACACAACCTTCTTCTTTTAGACTCGTGTTGGGCCTCCCACTACTAGGGAAATGCATATACACAGGAGCTCACCAGTAGCGCTTTAAAAAAAGAAGCACTGCTAATAAATAGCAGTAGCGCTTGGGTAGAAAGAGCACTGCTACTATGCACATAGCAGTAGTGTTGTAGATATAAAACACGCTACTACTACAATTGCCAGACCGTTGCAGGCATACTAGGTATACTAGTAGCGCTCATAGGTTAAAAGCACTACTGCTATTGAATTTAGCAATAGCGCTTTCCTATAACCAGCACCACTGCTAAAGTTCAGTCCCACCTCGCTCCGCGAACAAAATAGTTGTAGCGCTTCTTCACCTAAAGCGCTACTGCTATTGTACTTAGTAGTAGCGGTGGTTGAGAACCAGCGCTACTACTACGGGGCAACTTATCCACATGCGCGTGTCCTCACTTTCCCCCTCACACTCTCACTCACTCTGCCGCGCGCCATCGCCGCCGTTGCCCACCATCGCCCCCAAGGTCCCTCCCTCCCTCCTCCTCCCCTCCTCCTCCCTCCTCCCTCCGGCGGCCCCATACTCCTCCCTCCTCCTCCTCCTCACTTTGGCGGGCCCCTCCTCCTCCCTCTGGCAGCCCCCTCCTCCTCCCTTCTCCTCCCTCCCCCTCCTCCTCCCGCCCCCTCCTCCTCCCTCCTCCTCCCCCTCCCTCCTCCTACTCTCTCCTCCTCCTCCCTCCTCCTCCCTCCTCCTCCCACCTCCTCCTCCTCCTCCTTTCTATAATACAAAGTTTTTTAGTAATAGAATTTAGTAATAAAATTATTAGTTAAAGAAATTAGTAATAGAAATTTTTAGGTACAGAAATGTATTATGCTATATGATTTTTTAGTAAATGTAGGTTTTTGAATACAATAGATTTCGTTCGATGTCGGTATCAAATAAAATATGAAAATGCCCATGTCGATGATTATAACTAGGGTTTATGAGGATATATAGATAGATGGATGGATGGACATATGTTTGGGCTAGAACTATGGTATTTTTAGTAAATGTATAGGTCTTTTCAATTTTTAGGGTTAGAACAAGGTATTTTTAGTAAATGTTAGGGCTAGAACTAGGATGTTTTAGACATAGGGTTTCACTAAGTCCTAAGATGAGGATAATAATGTTTTTGTTTATATTTTGTTTTTGCAGAAATCAAGGAGCTCCTACATCATCGCCGCCGTCGTCCCCGTCACCGACCACCTCTGACCTCGAGGTGATACCAACGAAATCCCCATGTCGATGACGATGTAGATGTTTTGATAGTTGTAGTAGAGTAGTAGCTACTTGAGTAGCTGTCACAATTTTCATGGAATATGTGATATGTAGTCTTCTATAGTACTAGTGCTTTCCCAAGTGGCCTATGTTTGCAGGGAACACCTCACAGTGGCCTATGTTTTGCTGAAATGTTGATTCATTTCCGTTTCGGTAAATTTCAGGCACTCGATATGTCCTATTTTTGCAAAGGTCATGTTGGATTTTTTCATGAATTCTACCATGACTTGTGCTAGAATATGTAGGAAATATTGAGCGACCCAGATTTGCTAGAAAGAGAATTAAACGAGATTTTGATTTCACTATAAGTCTTTCGGGGCTCCATACATGACAGTCAAAAAATCAGTGAGGGAGAGTCTCCACCATAGATGAGAGAAGAAGAATGCCGACTGTTGTCGTCGGGGTCACTTCTCCTTCTTTTCCTTGTGCTAGACCTTTTTTACGCACTAGGGGAAGAAGGAGTCACGACCATCATCGATGGTCGAAAAATCAGTGAGGGAGTGTCCACTATATATGAGAGAGGAAGGAGAATCCCGGCAGACCGATAGTCAACCCGTGATGAATAATAATGATCTAATTTAGTTTTTGTAGTACATATATTTAAGTTTAGAAGTTTATTAGTTTTGTTATCATAATTAATCATTTGTTCTTGATGTCGACGATGCCTAGCCCGCATCCACGTCGTCGATCCGGCGGAGGAGGCCTGCTTGATTATAGGGGCCATGTCCAGGACTATGCTCCGCCGGGCTGGTACTGCGAGGTCCAACCTTCTGGGGCACGCAACTTGGTGAGGACGCAGCCCGTCATCGACCCGGAGGTTATTTGGTGGTGGTCGCGTGGGCCACTGTCGGTGCAAAGGGAGTCGGCCCTCGCGGAGGTGATACGTCCCCGTGATAGGGAGGAGGACGAGCACGTCTGACGCTATATGGCTGTGTTGGACACCAGGTTCTCCAATACCTGGCAGGTTCTTCAGGGATCTCACCCGAGCTATGATCATGTGGTGGTTCCTTCTCTTTGGGTGTCCACCGCCCGCGCCGATACCCGTTGTTTGCTATATATCTAATTGTATTAGTGATGTTATATGTATGATACTATTAGAGATGTATTAGTGATACTATTCGATGATGTACGGACGCAAGAGATGATTTAGTTTTTCTTATTGAATGCATGCTAATTTTAATACTAATTTGTTTTATGATTTAGTTTTTCTTATTGAATGCACGTTTGTTTGATATATGGAATGGGTTAAATTTAGGTCTGTTTCGGCTCCTTGTGTTTCTTTCAGTGAGGGAGAGTGTCCACCATATATACATATATATATATATATATATATATGAGAGAGAGAGGCAGAATCCTGACTGTTGTCGTGGTGGTCGCTTCTCCTTCGTTCCAGTGTGCTAGACATTTTGGTGTAATGCACTCTAGGATGAATGAAGGAGCCACCATCACCGACTGTTGCAATATCAGTGGGAGTGCCCACCATATACGTGAGATAAGAGTTTAGGAAGGAAAGACTCGACAGACCTAAAGTCAACCCGTTGCATATTGAGTAATAGTGATCTGTGTGTTGATCAGTTTTCCCGTAGTTTCCTTCGGTCGATTTTAAATTTTTCAACTATGAACATAGGAAATGTCTGACGACGAAAGGGAATTCGCTATGTGCGAATACTGCGAAGACGAGCGCGGCCTGTGTGACAAGCCTTTCCTACTTGATGGTAGGCGCTTCAGCATCATGCTGGATTAGACCTTCGAAGTGGATACAGTAAGTCACAATGACAAGTCTTTTTTCATAATTAAGCATGACTTCTGCTTCTTTTTCTTCAACTTATAATTTTATTTTATTTACTATTCTACTAGCGTATCCCCTGCCATGCAAGAATTGTTGTCTAGGATAAGATTGGTTTCAATACTAAAAAATATATGGAGGTAAAGATAGTTCACTTGAGGACCAAACATGGTTTTACTTTTGCGGTAAAATTATACCATGCAGACACATACTGCTATTTCGAATGCAAAACTTGGCAAGCACTATGCAAGGATTATGCATTTGAGCCTAATATGCTTATCACCTTTGATATTCGTCCGGAAGATGAAATTGAAGGTAATATCGACATCTGGGTTGATGTGCAGACGCCTCAAGTTTTACCATTATGTGAGTTTCTCAGCCATATTTATTAAGTAATTTATATTGTTTATTTAAAAATAGTTGACAACTTATTTGCATTGATAGCTTATTTTCATTCTTCAAAAAATGGACGGAAGATGGTAGATAGAACCTACTACTACAGTGATGAAGCAGAATTAACTTATAAGGAGAGAGATCATCTTACCGCATTTCTTAGTCATCTTGAGAATTACAATAACTATTATCAAACTCCTACACATTATGGTCAATACGTGCCACTAGTGCACGTGTTGAACTATGGTAACATCCATGGAGATTGCATGGTACGATTTTAATTCTACTATTACGACATCCGTGCATCTTTTGCATAAATTCTTCTAAAACTATACTACATTGCTAACTACAAAGTTATTACTATGTTTTTCAACATAAAATCTAGAAGGATTGTGTGCCTCATCTTATGTTTCCGACAGGTCGCGTTGTTGTTACGAGCTTAGGGCCACCACGGCCAGGTCAGCCTATGCATCACTCCTGTCCATACCGGATTTGTAAAACCGGTGGAGTCATCACAATCAAAGACTGGAAGAAATGTATGGTCAATCATAGAGAGCTACTTGGAAGCAACATTGTGCGTAGGTTAAGAATGGGAGACATGATGATCTCCGTTCTCCATAATGGAGAGTCAGGGCCTATCTTGTTTTATGATATTGTACCTAAGTGAGGGTAGAGTAGGTCCTATGAGAGAGGACTAGGTCCTAGGTACAATGTGTCATTATGTGCTACAATGTGTTAGAGTTGATGATGATGATGATGAGGAATTGTAATTATGACTAGTGACCAACTTGTTACATGATGTCTCATTGACGACAATGATGATGAGGAGGAGTTCTTATATGACAATGATGTATTATGATGATCTGATGAAACTACTGTATAGATCCTGTATAAATACAAATAAGCAGGAATACTAGCAGTAGCGCTGGAAAATCATCTAATAGAATGGATGGATTAGCAACAGCGCTTTGTTCGTCCAATCGCTATTGATAGTTAGCAGTAGCGCTTTCCAGGCAAGTGCTACTGTTAACAACACATAGTAGTAGCGCTTGCCAGGCCAGTGCTACTGGTAAAACTTAGCTATAGCGCGATAGCAGTAGCGCTGGACCCAGCGCTACTACTATGCATATTTCGAGCGCTACTACTGGGGTTTTCCCTAGTAGTGTCCAAGCGCAGAGTTTTGTAGGACAGCGGCAATTTTCCCTCAAGTGGATGACCTAAGGTTTATCAATCCGTGGGAGGTGTAGGATGAAGATGGTCTCATTTAAACAACCCTGCAACCAAATAACAAAGAATCTCTTGTGTCGCCAACACACCCAATACAATGGCAAATTGTATAGGTGCACTAGTTCGGCGAAGAGATGGTGATACAAGTGCAATATGGATGGTAGGTATAGCTTTTTGTAATCTGAAAATATTAAAACAGCAAGGTAACTGATAGTAAATAGCAAGCAAAACATTGTATAAATGCTTGGAAACAAGGCCTAGGGTCCATACTTTCACTAGTGCAATTTCTCTCAACAATTATGACATAGTTGAATCATATGTAAATACCTCAGATGCGACAAAGAGTTCACTCCAAAGTCACGAATAGCGGAGAACAAACGAAGAAATTATTGTAGGGTAAGAAACCACCTCAAAGTTATCTTTTTTGATCAATCTTATGAGGTATTCCAATAAGTGTCACCAACAGCCCTAGAGTTCATACTAAAATAACACCTTAAGATACACATCAACCAAAACCCTAATGTCACCTAGATACTCCAATGTCACCACAAGTACCCATGGGCTTGATTATATGATATGCATCACATAATTTCATATTCATCATGTTCAATCCAACACAAAGAACTTCAAAGAGTTGCCCAAAGTTTCTACCAGAAAGTCAAGACAAAACGTGTGCCAACCCCTATGCATAGATTCCCAAGGTCACGGAACCCGTAGGTTGATCACCAAAACATGCATCAAGTGGATCAGTAGAACATCACATTGTCACCACGGATATCCCATCACAAGACATATATCAAGTGTTCTCAAATCCTTAAAGACTCAATCCGATAAGAAAACTTCAAAGGGAAAACTCAATTCATCACAACAAGATAGAGAGGGGAAAACTCCGTATGATTTATCTATATCAATAAATCACGCGGTACATCAACATCGTGCCATCTCAAGAACACGAGAGAGAGAGAGATCAAACACATAGCTACTGGTACATACCCTCAGCCCCGAGGGTGAACTACTTGCTCCTTGTCATGGAGAGGGCTGGGATGATGAAGATGCCCTCTGATGATTGTTTCCCCCTCCGGTAGAGTGCCGGAACGGGCTCCCGATTGGTTTTCATGGTTCTAGAGGCTTGCGGCGGTGGAACTCCCGATCTATGTTTCTTTCTAGGGGTTTTAGTATTTATTGGTATTTTTGGCATCGGTCCCATGTCCAGAAGGTTCCCGAGGAAGTCACAAGCCAGGGGGATGCGCCCTAGGGGGTTGGGGCACCCCTGTTGCTTGTGTCTTCCTCGGCCTTCCTCTGTAATGACTCTTCGCTTCAGTATTTTTTATATTTTCCAAAAATATTCTCCACAAATTTTCATCTCATTTCGAGAACTTTTATTTCTGCACAAAAACAACACCACGGTAGTTTTGCTGAAAACAACATCAGTCCAGGTTAGTTCTAATAAAATCATACCAAAATCATATAGAATTATTGTAAACATGGCATGAATATTTCATAAATTATAGATACGTTGGAGACGTATCACCTCCCAAAGGGCGGTGATCTCTATGTAATACTCGGCCTCGGGAGGTCAAGGGTGACGCGAGACTGTCCAGGTGGGCACCAACGCGCACATAGAAGACAGTTTCCCCTTTGGTGCAAGCGGGGCTAAGAAGAACACAGGTTCCCAAAGCACCCCAAAGGTTTCCCTTCCAGTGCAATGAGACCAAGACCACAAGCCCCGCATGACGGACGTCATCGCTGATCCCACCTCTATATCACCACCAGCTACTTTCCAGGCGAAGACCACCTTTCCTCAGGATAAGGGTATACTCCTTGTCCACCTTCGAATTTGGCCATTGTGGGATCCGTTCCTGCCATTGCGATAAGAAAAGAGGACCCGGGCCACTATAAATTGAGACTAGGCTTCTCAATAGATGGGGGATGAAGAACACATCACTCAAGCGTCCTCGCGAGGTTGCTCACCATTGTACTAGTTCATCCACAAACCTCCTCGTGAGGCAATCCACCAAAGGAAGGAGTAGGGTTTTACGCTTCACAACGGCCGGAACCTAGGTAAATCATTGTGTGCTGATCTTCTTCCCCGTGATCAAGCGAGTTCGTCGGGTTTGGTTGTCGAATCGTGAGTTTGAAGCAGGAGTTGTAGGGATCTTTGCACACGCCCCTGAGTTCGAACCTCTTTGGGTTCTGTGGAGCCCGAAATCCAACATTTGGCACGCCAGGTAGGTGTTGGAAATATGCCATAGAGGCAATAATAAATTAGTTATTATCATATTTCCTTGTTCATGATAATCTTTTATTATCCATGCTATAATTGTATTGATCGGAGACTTAGATGCATGTGTGGATACATAGACAAAAACATGTCCCTAGTATGCCTCTAATAGACTAGCTCGTTGATCAAATATGGTCAAGGTTTCCTTGCCATTGACATGTGATGCCATTTGATAACGGGATCACATCATTAGGAGAATGATGTGATGGACAAGACCCAAACTACAAACATAGCATATGATCGTGTCAGTTTGTTGCTACTGTTTTCTGCATGTCAAAGTATGTGTTCCTATGACCAAGAGATCATGCAGCTCACTGACATCGGAGGAGTACCTTGTGTGTATTAAACATTGCAACATAACTGGGTGACTATAAAGGTGCTCTACAGGTATCTCCGAGGGTGTCTGTTGAGTTGGCATGGATCAAGACTGGGATTTGTTACTCCGTGTGACGGAGAGGTATCTCAGGGCCCACTCGGTAATACAACTCACAATAAGCCTTGCAAGCAATGTGAGTGTTAGTCACGGGATCTTGTATTACGGAACAAGTAAAGAGACTTGACGGTAACGAGGTTGAACTAGGTATGGAGATACCGACGATCGAATCTCGGGCAAGTAACATACCGAAGAGCAAAGGGAACATCATACGGGATTAACTGAATCCTTGACATAGAGGTTCGACCAATAAAGATCTTCGTAGAATATGTAGGAACCAATGTGGACATCCAGGTCCCGCCATTGGTTATTGACCGTAGAGGTGTCTCGGTCATGTCTACATAGTTCTCGAACCCGCTGGGTCTGCACACTTAAGGTTTGGAGACGCTTCGGTAGTATAGAGTTATGTATGGTGGTGACCGAAGGTTGTTCGGAGTCCTGGATGAGATCCCGGACATCACGAGGATCTCCGTAATGGTATGGAGGTAAAGATTTATATATAGGAAGTCCCATTTTGGTCGCCGGAAAAGTTTCAGGCTAATCCGTAATGTACCGGGAGTGCCGGTAGTGTACCGGGAGACCACCGGGAGGGTTATTTCGACCCAAGAGGCTTCATGGGCTGTGGGAGAGTAAATACCATCCATTTGTGGGCTGGTGGAAGTCCCACACAAGGCCCATGCATCTGGGAGAAAAATCCCAAAGGGAAAAAGGTGGAAAAAGGCCAAAAAAAGGAGGAATCCTAGTCCTACTAGGATTGGAGGAGGAGTCCTCCTCTCCTCCCCACTTTGGTCGACCCAAGGGCTGGCTTTTTGGCAGCCAAGACTCCTCCTCCTCTACTCATATATATACTAGAGGATTTTAGGGTGTTGGCACAGAATTTTCAGCCACGTGCTACCCGTTCCTCTAGTGCATAGTTTCTCCTCTAGATCGGTTTTCTGCAGTGCTTAGGCGAAGCCCTGCCGGAATTGCTCCACCACCATCGCCGGAGCGCCGTCACGCTGCCGGTTAACTCTTCTTCCTCTCCACTTCCTCTTGCTGGATCAAGACGGTGGAGATCGTCATCAAGCTGCATGTGTGCTGAACGCGGAGGTGCCGTCCGTTCGGCGCTAGATCGGAAGGACCATGATCAAGATCGTGAGACGGTTCGTGACGAGTTCGCGGGACGGATCGTGATGAGTTCGCAGGACGGATCGTGATCAAGATCACGAAACGGATCGTGATGAGTTCGCGGGGCGGATCGTGATGAGTTCACGGGATGGATCGTGATGAGATCGCGGGACGCTCGGCGATTTGGATCGCGAAGACGTTCGACTACACCAACCGCGTTTCTTAACGCTTCCCGCTTAGCGATCTACAAGGGTATGTAGATCCACTCTCCCTCTCATAGAAGCTCATCACGATGGATAGATCTTGCGTGTGCGTAGGAAATTTTTTGTTTCCCATGCAACGTTCTCCAACAGTGGCATCATGAGCTAGGTCTATGTGTAGATGAGATCTCGAGTAGAACACAAAAGGTTTGTGGGCATTGATGCTTAGATTGCTTCCTCCCTTGGTCGGATTTTGGTTCAGCGGTATTGTGAGATGAAGCGGCCTGGACCAACATTACTCGTACGCTTACGAGAGAGAGGTTCCCTCGACGCAACTTGTTGGCTAGATGGCTTGCGGGTGGCAGTTTCTCTCACTTTAGTTGGATCGGATTCGACAAAGGCGGTCCTTGAGAAGGTTGAAAAGCAACTAGTGTATCACCGTTGTGGTTTTTGCGTAGATGAGAATTGTTCTTGCTAATACCCGTAGCAGCCACGTAAAGCATGCAACAACAATTAGAGGTCGTCTAACTTGTTTTTGCAGGGTATGTTGTGATGTGATATGGCCAATTACATGATGTGATATATGTGATGTATGAGATGATCATGTGGTGTATAGAATTTCACGACTTGCATGTCGATGAGTACGGCAACCGGCAGGAGCCATAGGGTTGTCTTTAATTATTGTATGACCTGCGTGTCAATCATTAAGTGCTATGTAATGCTTTACTTTATCGCTAAACGGTAGCAATAGTAGTAGAAGCATGCAGGGCGTGACAACCCCAATGGAGTCACATTGATGGAGATCAACATGATGGAGATCATGGTGTCGTGCCGGTGACGATGGAGATCATGCCGGTGCTTTCAAGATGGAGATCTAAAGCACAAGTTCATGGCCATATCATGTCACTTATGAATTGCATGCGATGTTAATCCTTTTATGCACCTTGTTTTGCTTAGTACGACGGTAGCATTATAAGGTGATCCCTCACTTAAATTTCAAGATAAATTGTGTTCTCCCCGAGTGTGCACCGTTGCGGAAGTTCGTCGTGTTGAGACACCATGTGATGATCGGGTGTGATAGACTCTACGTTCACATACAAAGGGTGCAAGCCAGTGTTGCACGCGCAGAACACTCGGGTTAAACTTGACGAGCCTAGCATGTACAGACATGGCCTCAGAACACAAGAGACCGAAAGGTCGAACATGAGTCATATAGTACATATGATCAACATGATGATGTTCACCATTGTAACCACCTCAACTCATGTGATGATCGGACTTGAGTTGGTGAATTTGGATCATGTATCACTCGGATGACCGGAGGGATGTCAATTTGAGTGGGAGTTATTAAGTAATATGATTAATTGAACTCATTATCATGAACATAGTCAGTAGTGTGTTTGCAAATTATGTTGTAGATTACTTGCTCGCATTGTAGCTCCCTTGAATTTTTATATGTTCCTAGAGAAATAGAGTTGAAAGATGATGGTAGCAATATTGCGGATTGGATCCATGATCTGAGGATTGTCCTCGTTTCTACACAGAAGGCTTATGTCCTTAATGCACCGCTCGGTGCACCAAACCCTCTAGCGTTGTTTGTAGATGTTGTGAACATCTGGCAGGCACGTTTTGATAACTACTTGATAGTTTAGTGCGTCATGCATTACAGCTTAGAATTGAGGCTTCAAAATGTTTTGAACGTCATGGAACATATGAGATGTTCTAAGAGCTGAAATTAGGATCTCAGGCTCGTGCCCGTGTTGCGAGATATGAGATCTCCAACAAGATTCTTTGCCTGTAAGATGAAAGAGAATAGCTCAATCGTTGAGCATGTGCTCAGATTGTCTGGGTGCTAAAATCGCTTGAATCGAGTGGGAGTTGATCTTCCAGATAAGATAGTGATTGATATAGTTCTCCAAGTCACTGTCACTAAAGCTACTAGAACTTGGTGATGAACTATAAAACGCCATGGATAGAAATAATGATCCCTGAGCTATTCGCGATGTTTGACACCGCGAAGGTAGAAATCGAGAAGGAGCATCAAAGTTTTGATGGTTAGTTAAAACCACTAAGTTTCAAGAAGGGCAAGAGCAAGGAGGGAAACTTCATGGATAGCAAGTCAGTTGCTGCTCTAGTGAAGCAACCCAAAGTTGAACTCAAACCCGAGACTAAGTGCTTTGATTATCAGGAGAGCAGTCGCTGAAGTGGCACAACCCTAGATACTTGGTAGATAAGAAGGCTGGCAACGTCATCAGAAGTATATTTGATATACGTGTTATTGATGTGTACCTTGCTAGTACTCCTAGTAGCACCTGGGTATTGGATACTGGTTCAGTTGCTAAATGTTAGTGACTCGAAATAAAAGCTACGAAATAAATGGAGAACTAGCTAAGTGTGAGGTGACGATGTGTGTTGGAAATGTTTCCAAGGTTGATGTAATCAACATCGCACGCTCTCTCTACCTTCGAGATTAGTGACGAACCTAAATAAATGTTATTTGGTGTTTTTGCGTTGAGCATGAACGTGATTAGATCATGTTCATTGCAACACGGTTATTCATTTAAGTTAGAGAATGATGGTTATTCTATTTACATGAATAATACCTTCAATGGTCATGCACCCAGTAAGAATGGTTTGTTGAAACTTGATCGTAGTAATACACATGTTCGTAACATTGATGCCAAAAAGATACAAAGTTAATAATGATAGTACCACATGCTTGTGGCACTGCCGCTATATGTCATATTGGTATAAAGCGCATGAAGAAACTCCATGATGATGGATCTTTGGACTCATTCGATTTCGAATCGGTTGAGACATGCAAACCATGCCTCTTGGTCAAGATGACTAAGGACCCCGTTTTTGTTTTGATGAAGCGGGCAAGTGATTTATTGGAAATGATACATGTTGATGTATGCAATCCAATGAGTCTTGTAGAGTGTGGTGGATATCGTTATTTTCTTACCTTCACTGATGATTTGAGTAGATATAGTGTATATTTACTTAATGAAACACAAGTCTGAATCGTTTGAACGGTTCAAGCAAATTCAGAGTGAAGTTTAAGATCATCGTGACAAGAAGATAAAGATGTTTGCGATATGAGCGTGGAGGTGAATATCTGAGTTACGAGTTTGGCATACAACTTTAGACAACGTGAAAATTGTTTCACAACTCACGCCACCTGGAACACCATAGTGTGATGGTGTGTCCGAACATCATAGTCGTGCTCTATTGGATATGGTGCATGCTATGATGTCTCTTATCGTTTTGTTAATATAATTTTGGGGTTATGCATTAGAGAAACTACATTCACTTTAAATAGGGCACCATCTAAATCCGTTGAGATGACACCGTGTGAATTTTGGTTTGATAGAAACCTAAGCTATCATTTCTTAATGCTTGGGGCTACGACACTTGTGTGGAAAATGTTTTCACCTAATGAGCTCGAACCCAAAGCGGACAAATGCATCTTCATAGAATACCCTAAGAACAGTTGGGTGAACCTTCTATCTCAGATCCATGCATAAAATGTTTATTGGTAAAACTGGGTCCTTTCTTGAGAAAAGGTTTCTCTTGAAAGAATTGAGTGGGAGGAGGATAGAACTTGATGAGGTTATTGAACCTCTGCTTCAACCAGAAAGTAGCGTAGCGCAGAAAGATGTTTTTGTGAAGCCTACTTCAATTGAAGAGGAAGTTAATGATGATGATCATGAAGCTTCGGATCAAGTTACTATCGAACTTTGTAGGTCGACAAGGATGTGTACTGCTACTGAGCGGTATGACAACCCTGTCTTGGAGGTCATGTTGTTGGACAACAATGAACCTACGAACTATGGAGAAGCGATGATGGGCCCGGAAACCAACAAATGGTTAGAGGACATGAAATCCGAGAAAGGATCCATGTATGAAAACCAAGTATACACTTTGGTGGACTTGCTCGTTGGATGGTAGGTCGTTAAGTACAAATGGATCTTTAAAATGAAGACAGACGCTGATGGTAAATGATACCATTTGTAAAGCTCGACCTTTTGCAAAGTAGTTTACGACAAGTTCAAAAGAGTTGACTGCGATGAGACTTTCTCACTCGTAGCGACGCTAAAGTTTGTTGGAATTATGTTAGCAGTTGCTGCATTTTTCAATTATGAAATCTGGTGGATGGATGCCAAAACATTGTTTCCTTCCTTAAGGAAAGGTTGTATGAGATACAACCAGAAGGTTTTGTCAGTCCTAAGGATGCTAAAAGGTGTGCGAGCTTCAATGATTCTTCTATGAACTGAAGCAAGCATCTCGGAGTTGGAATATACACTTTGATGAGGTGATCAAAGTTTTTGAGTCTATAAAAAGTTTACGAGAAACTTGTATTTGCAATAAAGTGAGTGGGAGCACCATAGAGTTTCCAATAAGTATATGTGGATGACATATTGCTATTCGAAAATGATGTAGAATTTCTGGAGAGCATAATCGGTTGTTTGAAAAGAGTTTTTCAAAGGAAGACCTAGATAAAGCTACCTAATTGTTGAGCAATGTTGAGCATCAAGATCTATAAAGATAGATCAAGATGTTTGATAAGACTTTCAATGAGTACATACCTTGACAAGATTTTGAAAGAGTTCAAAATGGATTAGTCAGAGAGAAGTGTTCTGGCCTGCTTTGTAAGGTGTGAAGTTGAGGGAGAATCAAAGCTCGACCACGGCAGAAGAAAGAGAAAGGACGAATGTCGTCCCCTATGCTTTAGCCATAGGCTCTGTATAGTATGCCATGTTGTGTACCGCACCTGTGTGTGCCTTGCCATGAGTCCGTCAAGGGGTACAAGAGTGATCCAGGAGTGGATCACTGGATAGCGGTCAAGATTATCCTTAGTAACTAAAAGGACTATGGAGATGTTTCTCGATTATGGAGGTGATAAAGAGTTCGTTGTAAAGAGTCACGTCGATGCAAGCTTTAACACAATTCCAGATGACCCGTAGTAGCAATCTGGATACATATAGTGGAGAAGCCATTTGGAATAGTACCAAGTGAAGTGTGGTAGCGGTGTTTATGATTTGACATAGAGATTTGCAAAAGTACACACGGATCTGACTGTCGCAGACCCGTTGACTATAAAACCTCTCTCACATGCAAAGCATGATCGAGCCCCAGAACTCATTGGGTGTTAGATTCATAACAATGCGAATCACATGGTGATGTGAACTAGATTATTGACTCTAGTGCAAGTGGGAGACTATTGGAAATATGCCCTAGAGGCAATAATAAATTTGTTATTATCATATTTCCTTGTTCATGATAATTGTTTATTATCCATGCTATAATTGTATTGATCGGAGACTTAGATGCATGTGTGGATACATAGACAAAACCATGTCCCTAGTATGCCTCTAATAGATTAGCTCGTTGATCAAAGATGGTCAAGGTTTCCTAGCCATTGACATGTGATGTCATTTGATAAACGGATCACATCATTAGGAGAATGATGTGATGGACAAGACCCAAACTACAAACGTAGCATATGATCGTGTCAGTTTGTTGCTACTGTTTTTTGCATGTCAAAGTATGTGTTCCTGTGACCATGAGATCATGCAGCTCACTGAC
This sequence comes from Hordeum marinum, assembly GCA_022496015.1. Taxonomy (NCBI): domain Eukaryota; kingdom Viridiplantae; phylum Streptophyta; class Magnoliopsida; order Poales; family Poaceae; genus Hordeum; species Hordeum marinum. The sequence goes on from CM039674.1 coordinate 41,030,723, forward strand.
ATCGGAGGAGTACCTTGTGTGTATCAAATGTCGCAGCATAACTGGGTGACTATAAAGGTTCTCTACAAGTATCTCCGAGGGTGTCTGTTGAGTTGGCATGGATCAAGACTGGGATTTGTTACTCCGTGTGACGGAGAGGTATCTCAAGGCCCACTCGGTAATACAACATCACAATAAGCCTTGCAAGCAATGTGACTAAGTGTTAGTCACGGGATCTTGTATTACGGAATGAGTAAAGAGACTTGCCAGTAACGAGCTTGAACTAGGTATGGAGATACCGACGATCGAATCTCGGGCAAGTAACATACCGAAGAGCAAAGGGAACATCATACGGGATTAACTGAATCCTTGACATAGAGGTTTGACCGATAAAGATCTTAGTAGAATATGTAGGAACCAATGTGGACATCTAGGTCCCGCCATTGGTTATTGAACGTAGAGGTGTCTCGGTCATGTCTACATAGTTCTCGAACCCGTAGGGTCTGCACACTTAAGGTTTGGTGACGATTCGGTAGTATAGAGTTATGTATGGTGGTGACCAAAGGTTGTTCGGAGTCTCGGATGAGATCCCAGACATCATGAGGAGCTCCGGAATGGTCCGAGGTAAAGATTGATATATAGGAAGTCCCATTTTGGTCGCCGGAAAAGTTTCGGGCTAATCGGTAATGTACCGGGAGTGCCGGTAGTGTACCGGGAGACCACCGGGAGGGGTATTCGACCCAAGAGGCTTCATGGGCTGTGGAAGAGTAAATACCAGCCTTTTGTGGGCTGGTGGAAGTCCCACACAAGGCCCATGCGACTGGGAGAAAAAACCCAAAGGGAAAAAGGTGGGAAAAGGCCAAAAAAAAGGAGGAATCCTAGTCTTACTAGGATTGGAGGAGTCCTCCTCTCCTCCCCACTTTGGTCGACCCAAGGGCTGGCTTTTTGGCAGCCAAGACTCCTCCTCCTCTCCTCATATATATACTAGAGAATTTTAGGGTTTTGGCACAGAATTTTCAGCCACGTGCTACCCGTTCCTCTAGTGCATAGTTTCTCCTCTAGATCGGTTATCTGCAGTGCTTAGGCGAAGCCCTGCCGAAATTGCTCCACCACCATCGCCGGAGCGCCGTCACGCTGCCGGTGAACTCTTCTTCCTCTCCACTTCCTCTTGCTGGATCAAGACGGTGGAGATTGTCACCAAGCTGCACGTGTGCTGAACGCGGAGGTGCCGTCCGTTCGGCGCTAGATCGGAAGGACCGTGATCAAGATCGCGAGACGGTTCGTGACGAGTTCGCGGGACGGATCGTGATGAGTTCACGGGACGGATCGTGATCAAGATCACGAAACGGATCGTGATCAAGATCACGAAACGGATCGTGATGAGTTCGCGGGACGGATCATGATGAGTTCACGGGACGGATCGTGATGAGATCGCGGGACGCTCGGCTATTTTGATCACGAAGACGTTTGACTACACCAACCGTGTTTCTTAACGCCTCCCGCTTATGAATCTACAAGGGTATGTAGATCCACTCTCCCTCTCGTATATGCTCATCACCATGGATAGATCTTGCGTGTGCGTAGGAAAATTTTTGTTTCCCATGCAACGTTCCCCAACTGTAGGGGTCGTGTCGGAATCCTTACACAAGACTCGCCTCCCCTCCGCTCGTAGTTGATGGAGTCCTGGATTGGGGGGTCCACGGATAGCCTACATGTTGTTTATGGGCCGGACTGTATGGGTTATTTACCGGACACAGGAAGATTTGAAGGCCACTTCTCCAAGATGGAAGCTTCGGGAAGCATGGTTTGCGCTCCACGTTTGATGTAGTAAATAGGCATGTTTATCTCTTCGGCATGTAACAGACCATGTGTAGACCCTAGGCCTCCTCGATACCTATATAAGCCGAAGGGTTTGTGGGGTATAGATAGAACAACTCATCTAGGGTTAGCTATACGATCTCGAGGTAGATCAACTATGTAACCCCTCGCATCATCAATACAACCAAGCAGGACGTAGGGTATTACCTCCATAGGAGGGTCCGAACCTGGGTAAACTCGTGTCCCCTTTGTCACCTATTACCGTGGACTACAGTCTCACAGTTCAGGACCCCCTACCCGAGATCCACCGGTTTTGACATCGACATTGGTGCTTTCATTGAGAGCTCCTCTATGAGCGAGATGGAATCGACACCTCGCCTTGTGATCAAGAAAGAGGTCCTCAATGTGGACGTCTTTGTCCCCAGACAGATCTTCATCTTCGGCAGCGTTGTGCTGCATGCTGATTCTGTTGGCCATCTAGGCCGCATTGAGAACTTTGCCCTTGATCGAGAGGTCAAATTTGGAAACCTAGAGTTCTCTGTCGACTCTCGGGGTGACTTGTCATTAATCAGGCTCGCAGCTTCGCCTGTAGCCTTAGAGGATTTTGAGGCCTTAAGCTCGAGCCCCTTCTTCGGACATGCCGATGGGATCACCCATGGCGACGAACCGATCTCTTATCCTGGTCCGGCCGTTAAGCTAGATGACCGGACACATGCTCTTTTGCAAGCACTCCCATCTCTAGACGTCATGGATGTAAACTCCATGAATTCCGAACAGCTAGATCCGATCGGGCCCTCAGCGGTCGGCGAGGCCTTGGAGCGATTCTCGTCGATGAAGATCACTGACGATCTAGCCTCGATCTATGATCGGTTCAGTTACGGTGCAGGCAGGGACGAACTTTTCAACCCACCCACCACCCACTTGATAGCCACTGTCAAAGACGTAACTGATGTACTGGACTATGCCTCCGAGGAGGCAGAATACATGGATGAAGAGGACCGTGCTCCCACCCCCGTTAATACCGGGAGTTGGACTGCCACTTCTGCATACGACGTCTAGATGGTGGATACTCCTGCCAACAATAACGACAACACTCCTCACAATGCTGACGACAAATCAGTCGATGCGCCATCAAGGCATCGGAAATCGCATAAGTGGTCCAAAAGCAAAAAGGGAAGAAGAGATATTATCAACAACGGGGACGGTAATGCCCCCACTGATCATGACAATCCCGATATCCCTGAGCACCCATGCGAGGGTCCAGAGGGGCCTGAGGACCAAAACAACCCCGATAACGTCAACGACCTTGAAGGCGAAGAGTACCTTCCCCCCTTCGCGAAGGAAGGTATACTGGAAGCCGATGACCTGTAGATCCTTGATAACCTCAAAGATTAGGAGGAAATCAAACAGCGTCTTATAGAAACGGCTTGCAGCCTAAAGGCTAAGGAACGGCAACTCAAAGCCGAACAGGACGACCTCAATGATCGATGGACGAAAGTCCTCTCGGCCAAGGAAGTATGAAGCACTGGTCTGTCAAACCAGCCCAAAAGCTACCCTCGGAGAAGGCTGCTACCTCAGTTCGATGATGAACTTACTGATACTCCATCTCCAGAACATACTCCGTATGACAAGCCGGACCACCCCCTCGTTGTAGGGACAGGATGGCTGACGATGTCGATTATATACCGGCAATGCCCCGAAGACGGGGTAAGGAGCCATTAGAGTCCAATGACTGGTTTGACCTGCAAGATGACCTGGATCATCGAGCAGGCCACGCTAGGTCCATCTATGGATCCAAAGAGTACTCGCCTGATATACGCGTCGGATACAGACCATGGTTCGACCAAAACAATAGAGTTCGGGAACGCAACCGGCCCCACACAGACGCCGAATACAGGCGAGACATAGCTTGGGTCAGAGGCGCCACTCACCCGTTGTGCTTCACAGATGAGGTAATGCGGCATCAGTTCCTTGAAGTGTTTAAACTTGTGAATATAGAACAGTACAACGGGATCACTGACCCGACTGTATGGATCGAGGACTTCCTCCTCCATATCCACATGGCGCGAGGAGACGATCTCCATGCCATCAGATACCTCCCTCTCAAGCTTAAGGGTCCAGCTCGACAATGGTTAAACAGCCTCCCCGGAAACTCCATTGGATGCTGGGAAGACCTGGAAGATGCATTCCGCTCTAACTTCCTGGGGACCTATGTCTGCTCGTTGGACTCTTTTAATCTCAGCAACGTCGTCCAGAAGCCCGGTGAGTCCGCTCAGCAGTTCTGGAATCGGTTCTTGACTAAGAAGAACCAAATCGTCGACTGTCCGGATGTTGAGGCCATAGCCTCCTTCCGGCTCAATATTCGGGACGACTGGCTGGCCCACCAGCTAGGCCAGGACAAGCCTCGAAGTATGTCCGCCCTTACCTCCCTCATGACCTACTTTTTCCTGGGAAAAGATAACTAGCTCGCAAGACGCATCCACAATTCTGAAGATCCCGTGGCACCTAAGGCCCGGGATGGCAACTCAAAGCCAAAGTGCAATAAGAATAAGCGTTAGCACAATAATAGTGATGTCGATGACACGACTATTAATGCCGGATTCCGCAACTCCTGACCTGGGTAGCGGAAGAAGCCCCCTAAGGGCAATCGTGACTGACCCACTCAGCTCGAGAAGATCATTGAAGGGCCTTGCCACCATGGGACTTTAGAAAAGCCCGCCAACCACACACACCGCAACTGCTGGGTGTTTAAATAGGCTGGCAAGATACCACCAGAAGACCAACACAAAAGCTCTCACAGCAAGGACGAAGATGAGCCTCGGGGTCCACTTGATGGCGGACAGAAGAAATTCCCTCCTGAAGTAAAAACGGTGAACATGATATACGCCACCCACATACCGAAGAAGGAGAGGAAGCGCGCCCTCCGGGAAGTCTACGTGGTGGAACCCGTAGCCCCGAAGTACAACCCATGGTCGGCATACCTAATCACCTTTGATCGGCGTGATAATCCGACCAGTATCCGTCATGGGGGTTTGGTGGCCCTCGTCCTAGACCCCATTATAGAAGGGCATCACCTCACAAAGGTCCTAATGGACGGAGCAAGTAGCCCTAACCTGATTTACTCAGATATGATGAAAAAGATGGGCATTGATCGGTTAAGGATAAAACCCAGTAGCACTACCTTCAAAGGAGTGCTCCCGGGCATTGAGGCCCGATGCATGGGCTCTGTAACTCTTGAAGTCGTGTTCGGCTCACCCGATAACTTTCGCAGAGAAGACTTGATCTTTGACATCGTGCCCTTCCGCAGCGGCTATCACGTGCTGCTTGGTCGAACAATGTTTGCTCGTTTCAACACAGTCCCACACTACGCATACCTCAAGCTCAAGATGCCAGGCCCCAAGGGGGTCATTACTTTCAACGGCAACACCGAGCGCTCCCTCAGAACTGAGGAACATGCACGGGCCCTAGCAGCCGAATTCAGCTACAAAGAACATCGATAAGTTCCGACATCCGCCATAAAGGCACATAAGGCTGGGAAGCGAGTTCGGCTTCAGACCGAAAACTCAGATCCTTCATCTTCCCCTCTAATGGGACTCGCCCCCCACTGCACAATTTCAGGACCAGCAAAGTACGTGCCGAGGAGGCACAACTTTGCACTTAAAATTCCATGGGAAGAGGTGGGGAAATGAAGGTGGGTGTTCGGCTGGCCCGACCTACTACCATCAATACATGTTCGAACAAGATGCAGGTGCTCCTAAAAGAGCCTGCCTACGGCATAAAGCTCACCTACAATGCGGCGGCCTCTCAAGATTTTGTTAGCAAAGTCTACCACCGAACACTAACACCCATCAAGGTGCATCTAAGAGTAGGAGTAAGCTAGCATGGGGGCATATCGAGGACGTCAGGTTACCAATTGAAGACCACTGGTACAACAAATCATGTATGATATTTTTTTCGCATATCTGTAAACAGTTGCTTCGGAGGACGAGTTATAAGAGTTGTTGAGAAAATGCAAGATTGTGTGGTGCAAGTACGCCTCATCTGTCCTGTTTTTGGAGCATACTTTTTCTCCTTTCTTCCTCTTCTTGTAAACCTGTTCGGTATGACGCGAGGTAACTGGCTAATAGACCGGGGGCTCGATTTCAAACACAAATCGCCTTAACTATCATGTGTTCAGCGTCTTGGTGTTCGCTCTATATGCATCGGATCCGAACTATGTCTTTCGTTACTAAGTTGGGTTGCCCGGCTCCTGTGATTGACTCTTTATGTTCCACTCGTTAGGCTAAAAAAGGCAAAGGGAGCACCCCTGCGATTGTGTTTCCGGATAGTCTGGTCAAGCACCTCAGAGGACAAAGCCAAAAATGGACTGTCCTAGTATGCGCAATCCGATCTGTGAACCCCAAGTTAGAAGTATTATACTTCAATACTCGTAAGCGGTTATTCCATGGTATACGATGAACTTGCCCTTTGTGCAAACATTATGATGTTGGCTTCGGCCACAGTTTGTCCAAACATCACAACACTCTGGTGGCTAATCATACGCTTCCCGTAGTCCTTTTCGTGCCCCTCCGGTTAAGTGAAAGAAATAAAGCACTATAGTCTGATTTCCTAGTCTGTCACACTACACCACCTTTGGGTGCCGATAATCGGCTAAGGGACACAGTGCATTGGCATTGACACGCCATGTAGTATCTATGTGGGGGCTGAAGCCAACGGCTCGCATCTTTTAGTATTAAATAGCCACATAGGAGTTATAAAGAATGGAAACCATATAAGAGAAGATACTAATATCATTAAAAGTAATCACATGTCTTCGGACACGTTACAAGCTCATTCAAATAATTTTTCACCCGAACACTGCGACGCTATCGCCCGAGCACTCTCCATCACTCCATCGAAGTATAGCTTGGGGCGTCGATGCTCCTTCCCGGGTGGCGGCGGGTCGGTGGCAACCTTCATCAGTTTCAGCCCTAGCCAGTGCACTTTGGCCTTAGCAAGGGCCATCCGGACTCCTTCGATGCAGGAGAAGTGCCTGACTGTGTCGAGGCGGGGCATTGCAATGATCAGTCTCTGCACCAGGACAAAGTAGCTGCCTAGTAGCGGCTCATCGGGCCATAAGCGGATGTAGAGGTCCTTCATGGCCGGCTCCTCCATCCGGTGCACCTCCATTAGTTGTTTCAGCTGCTCCACCAGAAGAGAAGGACGCTCGGGGGCTCCGAACTGTGCCCAGAACATCCGAGCTTCATCTTCCTCTCCCTGTGAGGTGAACAGCCAATTGGCGTTCGCCATGCTCTTCTAGTGATCAGCGGACGCGCCTGAGGATCGCCACACACGGGTAAGCAACTTGAATCTACTATCCCTGAATACGCACTTTAATGAGTATGGCTTACCATCGGCTATTTCCTTGGCCTGACACACTTGCTCCTCGTAAAACCGTCTCTCCGTCCGCTCCTTCTAGAGGTCGGCTTTCATGGTGGACAGTTCGGCCGAGCTCGCTTTGTTCTTCTGCTGCAAGGGCTCGCATCTCTCGTTGGCATCCTTGAGCTCCTGGTGGACCTCTGCCACGCGAGCTTCATGCTTGCCACTAGTGGACCGCACGGCGGAAAGGGCGGTAGCCGTTTCCTTAGCAGTTGCCCTCTCGACGGTCGCCTCATCCTTCACACGCTGGAGCTCGGCCTTGAGCCTCTCCACCTCCTTTGCTGAGGCTGCGCGTGCAGTACACATAGATAAAGAAATTGCATTGATACTATTCGGACTATAAAACTCAGACGAAGGCATTCAAATTCTGCCTCAACATATCTTGAGCCTCTTCGAGCCTTCGGTTGAGGGCCTCAGCTTCGTCTTTGGAGCGCTTCAGCTTCCGATTTAGCTCCTCCAGCTCAGCGTCATTTGTGGACACCGCCGATGACAAAGCCTGCATTACACACACAATTAATACATCACATGAGCTCTTATTTCCCGAATTGTAGACAATCCGATCATATGTTAGGACACTTAAAGTGCCTCCATGGTGGTTTCGGATTCAGATGTGACCCCTAGGTGAGCTTTTTTGCCTCACCTAGGGCTCGGGGGCTGCCATGGATAAATGCGGATAAATAAAATCCTTGCAAAGCAAACACATCGGATGACTTACCTGGAAACCTGCAAGGAGACCTTCGAAGGCCTCCTTCAGTCGATAGAGCCTCTTCCATGGCCGACCACCAATTGGTCGATGGTACCCGGGATGATCGGACTTCCCGATCACCCACGAGAGATTGGACTAGTGCCTCCAAAGGCATAGTGCCCTCCAGATATGTTCTTGGAGGGGACCGAGCTCCCGCTCGTCCGGTCTCCTTGGTGACCGGGTGGGGTGTTGCCCCCCGGTCTTCATAGCTGAGGCGTTAGCCTCAGCCACGGTACGATCACCCTCGCCCCTGGTGTGTGCCTCCATAGAGTACGCTGGGACGATACCTCCACGGCGTCCTTCGTGGCACCTAGAGTGGTGGGATGCGAGGCATCTCCGCTCTCTGCCAGTTCGGCGGGCGGGGTCTCCTCGTCCGATATCACCTCGGTGGGGATAATGTGTGGGGGGCTGCAAGGCCAGTAACCTGCATGATAGCAAACTCTAAATCTATTCATAACGAACAGGAGGGTCTTCGGATCCTAACCTTGATGGGGGGGCTTGACCTGAGGGCTCCTTCGTGGAACCTCCTCGAGGTCTTCAAATGCGGAGCTTGAGTTCGAGCTATCGTCGGACAGAACCATTCACGTCTGTCATGCCCTCTTCGAGACAGGAGAAGCGACCAGCTCCGGGACATCCGAAGACGCGCTCTTTTCCTAGCGCGAGGGGGATTGCCTCACTCCTCTGCCTTGGCCTTGGCCTCCTCCTACTCCTCTTCTTCTTCTTCTTGTTCCTCCTCAGCCTCCTCCTAATTTGAGGAGGCGGGGGTATCTTCGGATGCGGCATCAGGCTGGTCCTTGATGCGGAGGCCAGCCTTGTCTGGTTTCTTCTTCTTCTCCTTCTTCGTGGGAGCCTCGTAAGACTTCACCACGAGCATCTTGGCTAACAGCCCTATCCTCTCATCTTCGGGTTGAGGTGTCAGACTGTTGATGTTGACGACTTTCTTCAGCCACCTCTGCTCGGACAGATCGGATAAGAGGTTATAGGAATTTTCTATGTAATGAAGCCGACCAAGCTGGGGTGTATCGTACCTCGGAATCGGGCTTGGTGGCATGCAGACCCTTGTCCTCCTCCTCGGATGGCCAGCTGTTCATTGATTTGAAGAGCGCCTTCCACAACTTCTCCTGCGTAGTGTGGAAGAGATTCTGGACTATGGGCTCGGCCTCGAGTTCTTGAGCCCATAGGGGGTGTCCCAATGCTGGCAGGGGAGGATGCGTCTTCGGAGAATCACCTAGACCACATCGGTCAACTTGGTTCCCTCCTCGACCAAGGAGCGGATGCACTTCTACAGATCGGTCACCTCCTTGCCCGATCCCCAAGCAAGGCCCTTTTCGATCCATGAAGCCAGCCTGGTGGGTGGACCGGATCTGAATGCGGCGGCGGGGTGCTGAGCCTCTTCTTGTGGTTCGGTGACGTAGAACCACTCCTTTTGCCACCCCCTGATGGTGTCGATGAGGGTGCCCGACGGCCACCCGACGCGGGTGAGTTTGCCGATGATGGCCCCGCCGCGGTCTACGTGCTTGCCGTTGACACTTTTGGGCTTGATGTTGAAGACCTGTAGCCAGAGCTCGAAGTGTTGGTCGATATGCAGGAAGGCCTCGCAGACGAGAATGAATGCCGAGATATGCATGATGGAGTTTGGCAGGAGGTCGTGGAAGTCGAGGCCGTAGAAGAACATCAACCCCCGGACGAAGGGGTGGAGAGGAAAACTCAGCCCCCGCATGAAGTGGGGGATGAACACCACCCTTTCACTTGGCTTGGGGGTGGGGATCACTTGGCCCTCCTCCGCCGCACGGTGAGGGATGTCGATAGGGAGGTAGCCGGCTTTCTTGAGGTTGAGTATGTCCTGGTCAGTGACCGTGGAAGCTTCCCACTGGCCATTTGAGCCCGCCATTGCTGAGCTCGAAGGTGGGGGTCGGAGAAACCTAGATCTGTGCTCTGGGGGCACGAGGGAATGGAAGGCGGATAAGTCGAATGGAGGGCATGAAAAGGCCTTTGGGGTTTTCTTTCTCTTTTATGAGGCCTATCGATTTGGACCCCCCTTGATGCGCTGTGAATCCCTCCACTTCCCAAGACCTGCAAGCCGTTGCACGTGCGTGATTAAGTATATCCCGTATAAAACAGGACACGATCGGTATGTTGATAGATCTTCATGATTAAAATAGCCTCGAACCGAGAATCGAGCCTATGCAACTGGCCTAGTGGTCGTGGTGGGTTGTAGCCTTTTGTCAGAAAGGTCATTAGAGGGCCGTTGTTTACACCCCGACATTTGGCCTTCAAAGCCAATCAATTTGATGTATTCGGATGTGCCACTATGCGGAAAACTTCTTATCATCGGAGGCTGAACTGAGGTTTGGCAGGAAGGAACTCACCTCGCAAGCCGAAGACTCTGTTCGCGAAGCAATGGGAGCTGAAGACCCATGGCGTTGGAGGCAAGTTCGGGGGCTACTGAGGGAGTCCTGGATTGGGGGGGTTCCTCGGATAGCCGACCTGTTGTTTATGGGCCGGACTGTATGGGTTATTTACCGGACACAGGAAGATTTGAAGGCCCGGTCTCCAAGATGGAAGCTTCGTGAAGCATGGCTTGCGCTCCACGTTTGATGTAGTAAATAGACATGTTTATCTCTTCGGCATGTAACCAACCATGTGTAGACCCTAGGCCTCCTCGGTTCTTATATGAGCCGGAGGGTTTGAGTGGTATAGATAGAACAACTCTATAACCCCTCGCATCATCAATAAAACAAAGCAAGACGTAGGGTATTACCTCCATAGGAGGGCCCGAACCTGGGTAAACTCGTGTCCCCTTTGTCTCCTGTTATCGTCGACTCCAGTCTCACTGTTCGGGATCCCCTACCTGAGATCCGTCAGTTATGACACCAACAGTCGTTTCCATGGTCAAAGGACACCAAGCCCGCGCTGAATGATGGGCTACACATGTTGCTCGAGCGATGCCTCCAGGCCTCGGTGTCCTGTGTCGCCGAGCACACCCGCTAGCGGACGGCATCGCCAGCCCGGCCTTTAACAGACGCCAGGGGATACCGACCTCATCAACCACACAGCACGTCCTTGTCGCCCCAGCCTACCCCACATCCTCTTCATGGCGTCATCCTCCCGTGTCCGCCACAACCTGACGCGTGGGCGAGTCGCGCTCCTCGTGGCCTGCAAACTGTAGCGTTTCCACGCAACTCACGGTCGCTACAATGACTAGGTATGTCGTGCGCCCGGGCACGCCACCACCACCGGTGAGGTCTATTCGCTTCCCTATGGGACGAGCATGGGGGCTCGCAGCCTCAGAGCCGCTCAGCTAACCGTTACGGTGCCGAGGGCATGCAAACGCCCTTGGGAAGTGTGTTACGGCCCGTGCCAGCTGGGGGCGTGGCCCGATTCGCTGGGCATGCCGGAATCATCCCCAGGCGTGGACGAAGACCGGTGGGAGATGCTGGCCGCGTGGGGTGGGCGTCGCCTCGCGCCTCCCAGCACGCCCATCGAGCCCGGGGCGGACGCCCGGTAGCTCGACTACACCCGCGCCCGGGGGCTCGAGCAACTTGATACGTCTCCAACGTATCTATAATGTTTGATGATGGCATGCTATTATATTATCTGTTTTTGATGTTTTATATGCATTAATATGCTATTTTATATTATTTTTGGGACTAACCTATTAATCTAGAGCCAAGTGCCAACTTCTATTTTTTTCTTGTTTTTGAGTTTTGCAGATATGGAATATTAAACGGAGTCCAAACGGAATAAAACCTTCAGAAGGAATTTTTCTGGAAGGAAACAAGTCATACAAGCTTGGAGTGCACGTCAGGGGAGGTGCCAGGGCGCCACAAGCCTACTAGGCGCCCCCCTGGCCGCGCCTAGTTGGCTTGTCGCCTCCTGGCAGGTCTCCTAACCCTAATTCTTGTCCTATAAATACCCAAATACTCCCCCCAACAACAGAACAAGCCACGCAAATACTTTTCCGCCGCCGGAAGCTTCCGTTCTCGAGAGATCCAATCTTGGAGCCTTTTTCGGTAATCTGTCGGAGGGGGTTTCGATCACAGAGGGCATCTACATCAACTCCATTGCCCCTCTGATGATGCGTGAGTAGACCACCACAAACCTATGGGTCCATAGCTAGTATCTAGATGGCTTCTTCTCTCTCTCTCTTTGATCTTCAATACCATGTTCTTCATGATCTTCATGGAGATCTATCCGATGTAATCCTCTTTTGTGGTGTGTTTGTCAAGATCCGATGAATTGTGAGTTTATGTTCAGATTATCCATGAATCTTATTTGAATCTCCTCTGATATCTTATATGCATGATTTCATATCCTTGCAAGTTTCTTCGAGTTATTGGTTTGGTTTGGCCAACTAGATTGGTAATTCTTGCAATAGGACAAGTGCTTAGTTTTGGGTTCAATCTTGCGGTGTCCTCACCAAGCGAGGCACGTATTGTATTGTTGCCATCAAGGATAAAAAGATGGGGCTTTCATCATATTACTTGAGTTTAACCCTCTACATCATGTCATATGACCTAATGCGTTCCTCTATTCTTCATGAACTTAATACTCTAGATGGAGGCAGGAGTCGGTCGATGTGTGGAGTAATAGTAGTAGATGCAGAATCTTTGGGTCTACTTGACACGGACGTGATGCCTATATTGTTGGGGAACGTTGCATGGGAAACAAAAAATTTCCTATGCACACACAGATCTATCCATGGTGATGAGCATCTATGAGAGGGAGAGTGGATCTACGTACTCTTGTAGATCGCTAAGCAGGAAGCGTTAAGAAACGCGGTTGGTGTAGTCGAACGTCTTTGCAATCCAAATCGCTGAGCGTCCCGTGATCTCATCACGATCCATCCCGTGATCCAATCACGATCCATCCCATGAACTCATCACGATCCGTCCCGCGATCTCGTCATGATCCGTCCCGAGAACTCATCACGATCCATCCTGCGAACTCATCACGATCCGTCTCGCGATCTTGATCACATTCCTTCCGATCTAGCGCCAAACGGACGACACCTCCGTGTTCAGCACACGTACAGCTCGATGACGATCTCCGCCTTCTTGATCCAACAATAGGGAGCAGAGAGGTAGAAGAGTTCTCCGACAGCGTGACGGCGCTCTGGAGATGGTAGTGGAGCTATTCCGGCAGGGCTTCGCCTAAGCACTGCAGAAATCCTATCTAGAGGAGAAACTATGCACTAGAGGAACGGGTAGCACGTGGCTGAAAATTCTGTGCCCAAACCCTAAAATCCTCTAGTATATATAGGAGGAGAGGAGGAGGAGGCTTGGCTGCCAAAGAGGCAGCCCTTGGGTTAGCCGAACCTAGTGGGATTGGAGGATTCCTCCTCCAATCCTAGTAGGACTAGGACTCCTCCTTTATTTTTGCCTTTTTTGCCTTTTTCCACCTTTTTCTCTTTGGGCTTTTCTTCCCAGCCGCATGGGCCTTGTGTGGGACTTCCACCATACCACAAAGGGCTGGTATTTACTCTCCCACAGCCCATGAAGCCTCTTGGGTCGAAATACCCCTCCCGGTGGTCTCCCGGTACACTACCGACACTCCCGGTACACTACCGATGAGCCCGAAACTTTTCCGGCGACCAAAACAGGACTTCCTATATATGAATATTTACCTCCAGGCCATTCCAGAGCTCCTCATGACGTCCAGGATCTAATCCGGGACTCCGAACAACCTTCGGTCACCACCATACATAACTCTATACTACTGAAACGTCACCAAACCTTAAGTGTGCAGACCCTGCGGGTTCGAGAACTATGTAGACATGGCCGAGACACCTCTACGGTCAATAACCAATAGCGGGACCTGGATGCCCATATTGGTTCCTACATATTCTACGAAGATCTTTATCGGTCGAACCTCTATGTCAAGGATTCAGTTAATCCCGTATGATGTTCCCTTTGTTCTTCGGTATGTTACTTGCCCGAGATTCGATCGTCGGTATCTCCATACCTAGTTCAACCTCGTTACCGGCAAGTCTCTTTACTCGTTCCGTAATACAAGATCCCATGACTAAGACTTAGTCACATTTCTTGCAAGGCTTATTGTGATGTTGTATTACCGAGTGGGCCCTGAGATACCTCTCCATCACACGGAGTAACAAATCTCAGTCTTGATCCATGCCAACTCAACATACACCCTCGGAGATACCTGTAGAGCACCTTTATAGTCACCCAGTTACGTTGTGATGTTTGATACACACAAGGTACTCCTCCGGTGTCAGTGAGTTGCATGATCTCATGGTCATAGGAACATATACTTGGCATGCAGAAAACGATAGCAATAAACTGACACAATCATATGCTACGTTCGTAGGTTGGGTCTTGTCCATCACATCATTCTCCTAATGATGTGGTCCCGTTTATCAAATGACATCTCATGTCCATGGCTAGGAAACCTTAACCATCTTTGATCAACGAGCTAGTCTATTAGAGGCATACTAGGGACATGGTTTTGTCTATGTATCCACACATGCATCTAAGTCTCCGATCAATACAATTATAGCATGGATAATAAACGATTATCATGAACAAGGAAATATGATAATAACCAATTTATTATTGCCTCTAGGGCATATTTCCAATAGTCTCCCACTTGCACTAGAGTCAATAATCTAGTTCACATCACCATCTGATTCGCATTGTTATGAATCTAACACCCAATGAGTTCCCGGGCTTGATCATGCTTTGCATGTGAGAGAGGTCTTATAGTCGGTCTGCGACATTCAGATCCGTGTGTACTTTGCAAATTTATATGTCAAACCGTAAACACTGCTACCACACTCCACCTGGTACTATTCCAAATGGGTGCTCCACAATACGTATCCAGATTGCTACTACGAGTCATCTGGATTGGTGTTAAAGCTTGCATCGACATAACTCTTTACGGAGAACTCTTTATCACCTCCATAATTGAGAAACATCTCCTTAGTCTTTTAGTTACTAAGGATAATCTTCACCCCTATCCAGTGCTCCATTCTAGGATCACTTTGAAACCTTTCGGCCATACTTATGGCAAGGCTGACATCGGGTCTTGTGCACAGCATTGCATACATGATAGAGCCTATGGCTGAAGCATTTGGGATGACACTTCATCTTTTCTCTATCTTTTGCAGTCACTTGGCATTGAGTCTTACTCAACTTCACACCTTACAAATCAGGCGAGAACTCTTTCTCTGACTGATCCATTTTGAATTCTTTCAAAAACTTTGTCAAGGTATGTACTTATTGAGAAGTCTCATCAAGATTCTTGATCTATCTCTATAGATCTTGATGCTCAACAATTAGGTAGCTTTATCCAGGTCTTCCTTTGAAAAAATCTTTTTCAAACAACCGTTTATGCTTTCTAGAAATTCTACATCATTTTAGATCTACAATATGTCAACCACATATGCTTACCAGAAACTCTATAGTGCTCCCACTCACTTTATTGTAAATACAAGTTTCTCATAAACTTTGTATAGACTCAAAAACTTTGATCGCCTTATCAAAGTGTATATTCCAACTCCGAGATGCTTGCTTAAGTTCATAGAAGGTTCATTGAAGCTTGCACACCTTTTAGCATCCTTAGGACTGACAAAACCTTCTGGTTGTATCTCATACAACCTTTCCTTAAGGAAGGAAACGATGTTTTGGTATCCATCTGCCAGATTTCATAATTGAAAAATGCAGCAATTGCTAACATAATTCCAACAGACTCTAGCATCGCTACGAGTGAGAAAGTCTCATCGCAGTCAACTCCTTGAACTTGGCGGAAACTTCTTTGTGACAAGTCGAGCTTTATAAATGGTGACATTCACCATCAGCGTCTGTCTTCATCTTAAAGATCCATTTGTACTCAACGACCTGTCGTCCAACGAGAAAGTCTACCCAAGTCTATACTTGGTTTTCATACATGGATACTTTCTCGGATTTTATGGCCTCTAACCATTTGTCGGAATCCGGGCCCATCATCACTTCTCCACAGCCCGTAGGTTCAGTGTTCTCCAACAACATGACCTCCAAGACAGGGTTGTCGTACCGCTCAGGAGCAGTACACATCCTTGTCGACCTACGAGGTTTGATAGTAACTTGATCCGAAGCTTCATGATCATCATCATTTACTTCCTCTTCAACTAACATAGGCTTCACAGAAAACTACTTCCTGCGCTGCGCTACTCTCTGGTTGAACAAAGGTTCAACAACCTCATCAAGTTCTATCTTCCTCCCACATAATTCTTTCGAGAGAAACTTTTTCTCGAGAAAGGACCCAGTTTTAGCAACAAACACTTTATGCTTGGCTCTGAGATAGAAGGTTTACCCAAATGTTCTTAGGGTATTCTATGAAGATGCATTTGTCCGCTTTGGGTTCGAGCTCATTAGGTGAAAACATTTTCCACACAAGCGTCGCAGCCCCAAACATTAAAAATGACAGCTTGGGTTTCTATCAAACCCTAATTCAGACGGTGTCATCTCAACGGATTTAGATGGTGCCCTATTTAAGGTGAATGTAGTTGTCTCTAATGCATAACCCCAAAATTATAGTAGCAAAACGATAAGAGACATCATAGCACGCACCATATCCAATAGAGTACAACTATGACATTCGGACACACCATCACACTATGGTGTTCCAGGTGGCGTGAGTTGTGAAACAACTTTCACATAGTCTAAAGTTGTATGCCAAACTCGTAACTCATATATTCACCTCCATGATCATATCGCGGACATTTTTATCTACTTCTCACGATGATCTTAAACTTCACTCTGAATTTGCTTGAACCTTTCAAACGATTCAGACTTGTGTTTCATTAAGTAAATATACACTATATCTACTCAAATCATTGGTGAAGGTAAGAAAATAATGATATCCACCGCACGCCACAAGACTCATTGGATTGCATACATCAACATGTATCATTTCCAATAAATCACTTGCCCGCTCCATCCGTCTGGAAACGGGGTCCTTAGTCATCTTGCCCAAGAGGCATGGTTCGCATGTCTCAACCGATTTGAAATCGAATGAGTCCAAAGATCCATCAGCATGGAGTTTCTTCATGCGCTTTATACCAATATGACATTTAGCGGCAGTGCCACAAGTATGTGGTACTATCATTATTAACTTTGTATCTTTTGGCGTCAATGTTATGAACATGTGTATTACTACGATCAAGACTCAACAAACCATTCTCACTGGGTGCATGACATTGAAGGTATTATTCATGTAAACAGAATAACCATTATTCTCTAACTTAAATGAATAACCGTGTTGCAATAAACGCAATCTAATCATGTTCATGCTCAACGCAAAACACCAACTAACATTTATTTAGGTTTGTCTCTAATCCCGAAGGTAGAGAGAGCGTGCGATGTTGATCACATCAACCTTGGAAAGATTTCCAACACACATCATCACCTCACCCTTTGCTAGTGCTCAGCTTGTAGCTTTTATTTCGAATTACTAACATTTAGCAACCGAACTAGTATCCAATACCCAGGTGCTACTAGGAGTACTCGCAAGGTACACATCATTAAAATGTATATCAAATATACTTTTGTCGATGTTGCCAGCTTATCTTATCTACCAAGTATCTAGGGTTGTTCCGCTTCAGCGACCGCTCTCCTCATTATCGAAGCACTTAGTCTCGGGTTTGGGTTCAACTTTGGGTTGCTTCACTGGAGCAGCAACTAACTTGCTATCCATGAATTTTCCCTCCTTGCTCTTGCCCTTCTCGAAACTAGTGGTTTGACTAACCATCAACACTTGACGCTCCTTCTTGATTTCTACCTTCGTGGTGTCAAACACCGTGAACAGCTCAGGGATCATTATTTCTATCCCTGGCATTTTATAGTTCATCACCAAATTCTAGTAGCTTAGTGACAATGACTTGGAGAACTATATATATAACTATCTTATCCGAAAGATCAACTCCCACTCGATTCAAGCGATTGTAGCACCCAGACAATCTGAGCACATGCTCAACAATTGAGCTATTCTCCTTCATCTTGCAGGCAAAGAATCTTGTTGGAGATCTCATATCTCGCAACATGGGCCCGAGCCTGAGATCCTAATTTCAGCTCTTAGAACATCTCATATGTTCCATGACGTTCAAAACGTTTCGGAGCCTCAATTCTAAGTCGTAATGCATGACGCACTAAACTATCAAGTAGTCATCAGAACGTGACTGTCAGATGTTCACAACATCTACAAACAACGTTAGAGGGGTTGGTGCACTGAGCGGTGCATTAAGGACATAAGCCTTCTATGCAGCAATGAGGACAATCCTCAGATCATGGTGCCAGTCCGCAATATTGCTACCATCAACTTTCAACTCTATTTCTCTAGGAACATATAAAATTCAAGGGAGCTACACCGTGAGCTAGTAATCTACAACATAATTTTGCAAAGACACTACTGACTATGTTCATGATAATGAGTTCAATTAATCATATTACTTAAGAACTCCCACTCAAATTGACATCCCTCCGGTCACCCGAGTGATACATGATCCAAATTCACCAACTCAAGTCCGATCATCACATGAGTTGAGGTGGTTACAATGGTGAACATCATCATGTTGATCATATCTACTATATGGCTCATGTTCGACCTTTCGGTCTCTTGTGTTCCGAGGCCATGTCTGTACATGCCAGGCTCGTCCAGTTTAACCCGAGTGTTCTGCATGTGCAACACTGGCTTGCACCAATTGTATGTGAACATAGAGTCTATCACACCTGATCATCACGTGGTGTCTCGACACGAAGAACTTTTGCCACGATGCACACTCGGGGAGAACACAATTTATCTTGAAATTAAGTGAGGGATCACTTTATAATGCTATCGTCGTCCTAAGCAAAACAAGGTGCATAATAGGATTAACATCACATGCAAATCATAAGTGACATGATATGGCCATGAACTTGTGCTTTTGATCTCCATCATGAAAGCACCGGCATGATCTCCATCGTCACCGACATGACACCATGATCTCCATCATCTTGATCTCCATCAACGTGTCGCCATCGGGCCTGTCGCGACCACCATGCTTCTACTACTATTGCTACCGTTTAGCAATAAAGTAAAGAATTATATGGCGCTTAATGATTGACACGCAGGTCATACAATAATTAAAGACAACCCTATGGCTCCTGCCGGTTGCCGTACTCATCGACATGCAAGTCGTGATAATCTATACATCACATGATCATCTCATACATCACATATATCACATCATGTAATTGGCCATATCACATCACAACATACCCTGCAAAAACAAGTTAGACGTCCTCTAATTGTTGTTGCATGTTTTATGTGGCTGCTACGGGTATCTAGCAAGAACAATTCTCATCTATGCAAAAACCACAATAGTGATACACTAGTAGCTTTTCAACCTTCTCAAGGACCGCCTTTGTCGAATCTGATCCAACTAAAGTGAGAGAAACTGGCACCCGCAAGCCATCTATGCAACAAGTTGCGGTCGAGGGAACCGGTCTCTCGTAAGCATACGAGTAATGTTGGTCCGGGACGCTTCATCTCACAATACCGCTGAACAAAAATCCAACCAAGGGAGGAAGCAATCTAAGCATCAACGCCCACAAACCTTTTGTGTTCTACTCGAGATCTCATCTACACATAGACCAAGCTCATGATGCCATTGTTGGGGAATGTTGCATGGGAAACAAAAAAATTCCTATGCACACACAGATCTATCCATGGTGATGAGCATCTATGAGAGGGAGAGTGGATCTACGTACCCTTGTAGATCGCTAAGCAGGAAGCGTTAAGAAACACGGTTGGTGTAGTCCACCGTCTTCGCCATCCAAATCGCCGAGCGTCCCGCAATCTCATCATGATCCGTCCCACGATCCTATCACGATCCATCCCGTGAACTCATCACGATCCATCCCGCGATCTTGTCATGATCCATCCCGCGAACTCATCACGATCCATCCCGCGAACTCATCACAATCCGTCTCGCGATCTTGATCACGGTCCTTCCGATCTAGAGCCAAACGGATGGCACCTCCGCATTCAGCACACGTACAGCTCGATGACGATCTCCGCCTTCTTGATCCAGCAAGAAGGAGCAGAGAGGTAGAAGAGTTCTCCGGCAGCGTGACGGCGCTTCAGAGATGGTGGTGGAGCTATTCCGGCAGGGCTTTGCCTAAGCACTGTAGAAATCCGATCTAGAGGAGAAATTATGCACTAGAGGAACGGGTAGCACGTGGCTGAAAATTCTGTGCCAAAACCCTAAAATCCTCTAGTATATATAGGAGTAGAGGAGGAGGAGGCTTGGCTTCCAAAGAGGCAGCCCTTGGGTCGGCCGAACCTAGTGGGATTGGAGGATTCCTCCTCCAATCCTAGTAGGACTAGGACTCCTCCTTTTTTTTGCCTTTTTTGCCTTTTTCCACCTTTTTCTCTTTGGGCTTTTCTTCCCAGACGCATGGGCCTTGTGTGGGACTTCCACCATCCCACAAAGGGCTGGTATTTACTCTCCCACATCCCATGAAGCCTCTTGGGTCGAAATACCCCTCCCGGTGGTCTCCCGGTACACTACCGGCACTCCCGGTACACTACCGGTGAGCCCGAAACTTTTCTGGCGACCAAAACAGGACTTCCTATATACGAATCTTTACCTCTGGACCATTTTGGAGCTCCTCGTGATGTCCGTGACCTCATCTGGGACTCCAAACAACCTTCGGTCACCACCATACATAACTTTATACTACTGAAACGTCACCAAACCTTAAGTGTGCAGACCCTGCGGGTTCGAGAACTATGTAGACATGACCGAGACACCTCTACAGTCAATAACCAATAGCGGGACCTGGATGCCCATATTGGTTCCTACATATTCTACGAAGATCTTTATCGGTCGAACCTCTATGTCAAGGATTCAGTTAATCCCGTATGATGTTCCCTTTGTGCTTAGGTATGTTACTTGCCCGAGATTCGATCGTCGGTATCTCCATACCTAGTTCGACCTCATTACTGGCAAGTCCCTTTACTCGTTCTGTAATACAGGATCCCATGACTAACACTTAGTCACATTGCTTGCAAGGCTTATTGTGATGTTGTATTACCGAGTGGGCCCTGAGATACCTCTCCGTCACACGGAGTAAAAAATCCCAGTCTTGATCCATGCCAACTCAATAGACACCCTCGAAGATACCTATAGAGCACCTTTATAGTCACCCAGTTACATTGCGACGTTTGATACACACAAGGTACTCCTCCGGTGTCAGTGAGTTGCATGATCTCATGGTCATAGGAACATATACTTGACATGCACAAAACAGTAGCAATAAACTGACATGATCATATGCTACGTTCGTAGGTTGGGTCTTGTTCATCACACCATTCTCCTAATGATGTGATCCAGTTTATCAAATGACATCTCATGTCCATGGCTAGGAAACCTTAACCATTTTTGATCAACGACCTAGTCTATTAGAGGCATACTAGGGACATGGTTTTGTCTATGTATCCACACATGCATCTAAGTCTCCGATCAATACAATTATAGCATGGATAATAAACGATTATCATGAACAAGGAAATATGATAATAACCAATATATTATTGCCTCTAGGGCATATTTCCAACAGTCTCCCACTTGCACTAGAGTCAGTAATCTAGCTTACGAAGGATTTCTGGTGCCGTTCCGGGGAGGATACACATCAAGCTTACGAAGTACCCATCACAAACTCATCTCTTGCATTTACTTTATTTGCCATTTGCCTCTCATTTTCCTCTCCCCCACTTCTAAAATGATTTTCAGAAAATACCAAAAAGATTTGCCTTTTTATTCTCCCTTCTTTCGTCCGGCCTTTTATTGCTTGTATGTTTAATCAATACGTTTCCACCATGTCTGAATCTGGGAAGGTTACCATTGCAAATTTTGAGGGTATTACTACTGCTAATCTTGAGAACAAATTTGGATCTTGTTGTCTAGATCATGAATCTAAAACTGCTCCTAATTATAAAGTTAAAACTTTAAAGTAGGGGGCGGTGATATTATTGGGAAGAGTGTTGTTCAAGAGTTCTTTGATTGTATTGGAGTAATGCCGATGAACAAGAAATCCATTCTTCTCAGCACAAATTGTTATGTTGATGCTATTGCCATGCTTGTTGAAAAATTGGAAAAGAAATTTGTGCACCTTCATCCCGCTTTGCAAGAAGTGTTTTATGAGCATCCCAAAATTAATCATCCTAAAGCAAAAAAGATTGCCACAATTATCCTTATGCATGAATTTAATTTCATCGTACAAGAAGCTAGGGAAATTTTTGCTTTCTATAAAGAGGATATTAAGCACCTCCCCCTATTAAAGAAATATTACACGATAAAGAGACCTTGCATGGCTTTGATTTTGGGGATTATCAATCTTACCAAGATAATCTTAGAAGAAGAGTTCCCTATTCCCAAATTACTCAAACTATTTACCTTGAATCCTATGATGAATTTGGTTGGATCACTAGAGGTATTTATGTAGGATTTGATGATGATTTGCTAGAATAAAAGATAGGTGAACCCGTTAAAAATAAGATACGCATTTATATGATGATATCTATGGTGATGACCCAGGTGAAGAGAATGGATGGCATACTAAAGATGACAATACCTAGATCTATTGTGTTTTGCCTAGCTAGGGGCGTTAAACAATAGCGATTGTTCGGAGGCAACCCAATTTTATTTTTGTGTTCTATTTTTGCTTCTTTTTTTGAGTTTTCCCACAATATTACTTCTGTAGTAATTGTGTTTTTTATTGTTGTTTGATCCAAGTAAAACCTTTAGGGTGATCTATGGTAGTTGTTGATTTGATCTTGCTAAAAAACAGAAACTTTTGAGCTAAATCCAATAATTTTCTAATTTTTTCAGAGCATCGAATTGATCTGAAATTTTTAAACAATATTGATATATAAATTTCCTAAGTTTTACTCCCTTTTCAGATTTTTTTGAGTTACAAAAGTATACGAAGTTTCCAGATTGCTACAGTTTGTTCTGTTTTTGGCAGATTCTATTTTCTTTGAGTTATTTGCCTATTTTGATGAATCTATGGGTTGTATCATGTGGTATGAGCCATGGAGAAGTTATATTACAGTAGGTATAACACCAATATAAATAAATAATGAGTTCACAACATTACCTAATGTGGTGATTTATTTTCTTATACTAACGGATCTCAAAAAAATTCTGTTAAGTTTTGTGTTGTGAAGTTTTCAAGTTTTGGGTAAAGATTGGATGGACTATGGAATAAGGAGTGGCAAGAGCCTAAGCTTGGGGATGCCCAGACACCCCAAGTAATATTCAAGGATTCCAAAGAGCCTAAGCTTGGGGATGCCCCGGAAGACATCGCCTCTTTCGTCTTCAATCCATCGGTAAATTTACTTGAGGCTATATTTTTACTCACCACATGATATGTGTTTTTCTTGGAGCATCTTGTATAATATGATTATTTGCTTGTTAGTTTTCCACAATCATCCTTGCTGCACACATATTTTGGGAGAGACACGCTGAATCGTGAATTTATTAGAATACTCTATATGTTCACTTATATCTTTTGAGTTGGGCATTTTTGCTATATGTTTCACTTATATATTTTAGATCACGGTGGTGTTTTTGTTTTATAGAAATACTTGAACTCTCGTACCTCACTTATATTATTTTGAGAGCTTATAAAAACAGCATGGTAAGTGGTCTACGTTATGTATTTAGTCCTAATATGATAGGCATCCAAAAGGGATATAATAAAAACTTCCATATTAAGTGCATTGAGTATTTATGAGAAGGTTGATTCCTTCCATAAAGTTTTGAGATATAAAGATGGTAATGTTAAGAGACATGTTAGGAAGTAAACTGTGATTTGGTAAAAATAATTGTGTAAAGGTTTGTGACTCCCATAGCATGCACGTATGGTGAACCTCTATGTAAGGAAGTCGATGCATGACTTGTTTATAGATTGTCGACCTTTGTGTGAGGGTCGGGGGCACGCGATGGTTAACTCCTACCAACCTCCCCCCTAGGAGCATGTGTTTAATGCTTTGTTTCCATGACTACTCCCTCCGTCACAGTTTAGAAGGCATGCACGTGTACCTAGGTCATCAATTTGAATTATATAAAATATATTATTTAACATAAAAATTATATCATTAGAAAATAGAACATCTAAAGTTTCTAATGATATATTTTTCTAATATATGCCTCTCATTAAGTTCGTCAAATTGACGACCTAGGTATACGTGTCGAACTTGTAAACTGAGATAGAGGGAGTAATAGACTTTTGCAATAAGTATGTTAGTTCTTTATGACTAATGTTGAGTCCATGGATTATACGCACTCTCACCCTTCCACTTTTGCTAGCCTTTCTACTACCGCACAACTTTCGCCGGTGCACCATATACCTTCCTCAAAACAGCCACCATAAATCTTTCCTCAAAACAGCCACCATACATACCTATTATGGCATTTCCATAGCCATTCCGAGATATATTGCCATGCAACATCCACTGTTTCCTTTAATGACATGCACACCATCACTTCCATATTGTATATAGAGTCATATTTTTTCATAGGTATCGAGTTGTAATTTTCCTTTTGAGTTGTAAGTAAATAAAAGTGTGATGATTTTCATTATAGAGCATGTCCCATGTGAGGAAAGGATGATGGAAGCTATGATTCCCTTACTAGTAGGGATGAGAGTCCAGACTTTATGAAAAATAAAAGAGGCCAGCGAAGCCCAAATAAAAACTGAATAAAAGAGGCCTTATATGCCCAATAAAATAAAATAAATGAGAGAAAAGAGAGAAGGGACATTGCTACTACCTTTTGCCACACTTGTGCTTCAAAGTAGCACCATGATCTTCATAATAGAGAGTCTCCTATGTTGTCACTTTCATATAGCTAGTGGAATATTTTTCTTCATGATGCGCATCCACTTAGTTTCTTATTGAGCTTTCATACACTTATAGATCTAGTGCATCTGTTGCATGGCAATCCCTACTCACTCACATTGATATCTATTTATGGGCATCTCGATAGCCCGTTGATACGCCTAGTTGATGTGACACTATCTTCTCCCTTTTCCTTGACAACCTCCACCATATTCTATTCCACCTATAGTGCTATATCCATGGATCGTGCTCATGTATTGCGTGAGAGTTGAAAAAGTTTGAGAAAATAAAGGTGTGAAAACAATTGCTTGACATTTCATCGGGGTTGTGCATGATGTAAATACTTTATGTGGGGAAGATGGAGCATAGACAGACCATACGATATTGTAGGGATAACTTTCTTTTGCCATTATATTTTGGAGAGATACAATTGCTTTGCTCGTATGCTTGAAATATTATTGTTTCTATACACATATTAAGATTTTGTTTTGAGTCTTATGGATCTGAATATTCATGCCACAATAAAGAATATTACTTGGATAAATATGTTAGGTAGCATTCCACATCAAAAATTCCGTTTTTATCATTTACCTACTCGAGGACGAGCGGGAATTAAGCTTGGGGATGCTGATACGTCTACAACATATCTATAATTTTTTATGATGGCATGCTATTATATTATCTGTTTTTGATGTTCTATATGAATTAATATGCTATTTTATATTATTTTTAGGACTAACCTATTGATCTAGAGCCAAGTGTCACTTTCTCTTTTTTCCTTGTTTTTGAGTTTTGTAGATAAAATCTTCAGAAGGAATTTTTCTAGAAGGAAACAAGTCATCCAAGCTTGGAGTGCACGTCAGGGGAGGTGCCAGGGCGCCACAAGCCTGCTAGCCCCCCCCCCCCCCCAGCCGCACCTAGCAGGCTTGTTGCCACCTGGGCAAGTCTCCTAACCCTAATTCTTGGCCTATAAATACCCAATTATTCCCCCAACATCAAAATGAGCCACGCAAATACTTTTCCGCTGCCAGAAGCCTCCATTCCCGAGAAATCCAATCTTGGAGCCTTTTGTGGTAATCTGCAGGAGGGGGTTTCGATCACGGAGGGCATCTACATCAACTCCATTACCCCTCCAATGACGCGTAAGTAGTCCACCATAGACCTACAGCCCCATAGCTAGTAGCTAGATGGCTTCTTGTCTCTCTTTGATCTTCAATACCATGTTCTTCATGATCTTCATGGAGATCTATCTGATGTAATCCTATTTTGTGGTGTGTTTGTCTAGATCCAATGAATTGTGTGTTTATGTTCAGATTATCCATGAATCTTATTTGAATCTCCTCTGATTTCTTATATGCATGATTTCATATACTTGCAAGTCTCTTCGAGTTATTGGTTTGGTTTGGCCAACTAGATTGGTAATCTTGCAATGGGAGAAGTGCTTGGTCTTGGGTTCAATCTTGCGGTGTCCTCACCCAGTGACAAAGTAGGGGTAGTGAGGCACGTATTGTATTGTTGCCATCAACGGTAACAAGATGGGGTTTTCATCATATTGCTTGAGTTTATCCCTCTGCATCATGTCATCTTTCTTAATGTGTTACTCTGTTCTTCATGAACTTAATACTCTAAATGCAGGCAGGAGTCGGTCGATGTGTGGAGTAATAGTAGTAGATGCAGAATCGTTTCGGTCTACTTGTCATGGACATGATGCCTATATTCATGATCATTGCCTTGGATAACTACATAATTATTCGCTTTTCTATCAATTGCTTGACAGTAATTTGTTTACCCACCATGATATTTGCCTTCAAGAGAGAAGCCTCTAGTGAAACCTATGGCCCCGGGTCTATTTTCCATCATATATTTTCAGATCTATACTTGCTTCAATTTATTTACCTTTTACTTTCCGCACTCGTTACATCTATCTCTATCGGGACTAATCCTTGCAAATAACCGTGAAGGGATTGACAACCCCTTTATAGCGTTGGGTCCAACAGTTTGATTATTTGTGTAGGTGCATCCATTAGTGACTTCCTTATTCCTCCTACTGGATTGATACCTTGGTTCTCAAAAACTAAGGAAAATACTTATCTACTTTGCTGCATCACCCTTTCCTCTTCAAGGGAAAACCAACGCATGCTCAAGAGGTAGCACAACTCTACAATGACCATGTTGATGAGCGCCCGGACTGCGAAGGGAGCAGCACCGGCCACCACGACAATAGGAGGAGCATACGCAACCTCCCGAGTGGCTTTAGCGGGGCTGGTATGCACAGCCTTGCGAGGGTGGCTAGCGGGGTTGGTCTCGTGAGGGTGCCCAACACTGGCATACTCGTGAGGCATGCCCGCTTGTAGGGAGCTACCTTCAGCAGACACCTGGGTTTGTGGACAAGGGGTAACCTGCTTGGTGACGGAGGGTGGTGTTGGTAGACGTAGTAGTAAATCAAAATTTTCCTACGTTCACCAAGATCTATCTATGGAGAAACCAGCAACGAGAGGGGAGAGATTGCATCTTCATACCTTTGAAGATCGCTAAGCGGAAGCGTTACAAGAACGCGGTTGATGGAGTCGTACTCGCAGCGATTCAGATCGCGGTAGATCCGATCAAGTGCCGAACGGACGGCACCTCCGCGTTCAACACACGTGCAGCCCGGTGACGTCTCCAACACCTTGATCCAGCAAGGAGGAAGGAGAGGTTGGGGAAGGGCTCCAACAGCAGCACGACGGCGTGGTGGTGGTGGAGTAGCAAGGTATTCCGACAGGGCTTCGCCTAAGCGCTGCGGAGGAGGAAGAAGAGAGGTAGGGCTTCGCCGTGAGAGCGAGAGATCAAATCCTGTCTCAAAACATCCAAAACCTCAAGTATATATAGGAGGAGGGACGTGGAGGGCTGGCTTGGCCTCTACTCCAAAGAGGAGATGGCCGGCTGAATTAAAGGGAGAGTCCACCTCCCACAAGGGAGGTGGATCTCCTCCTTTTAAATCCTTTTTGCCTTATCTCCTTATCTCCAGCCGCATGGGCCTTTAGCAAAAGTCTTGCCCAGCCCAATAAGGGCTGGCACACTTTATCTAACAGCCCATGTGGTCCTTTGGTCGTCACACCCCTCCCGGGGGTCCTCCGGCACCCTCCCGGCACTCCCGGTACACTACCGATGAGCCCGAAAACTTTCCGGTGACCAAAACTGGACTTCCTATATATCAATCTTTACCTCCGGACCATTCCGGAGCTCCTCGTGACGTCCGGGATCTCATCCGGGACTCCGAAAAACCTTCGGTAATCACGTATACCTTTTCCCTATAACCCTAGCGTCATCGAACCTTAAGTGTGTAGACCCTACGGGTTCGGGAGACACGTAGACATGACCGAGACACCTCTCCGGCCAATAACCAACAGCGGGATCTGGATACCCATGTTGGCTCCCACGTACTCCACGATGATCTCATCGGATGAACCACGATGTCAGGGATTCAATCAATCCCGTATACAATTCCCTTTGTCTATCGGTATGGTACTTGCCCGAGATTCGATCGTCGGTATCGCCATACCTTGTTCAATCTCGTTACCGGCAAGTCTCTTTACTCGTTCCGTAACACATCATCCCGTGGCTAACTCCTTAGTCACATTGAGCTCATTATGATGATGTCTTACCGAGTGGGCCCAGAGATACCTCTCCGTCACACGGAGTGACAAATCCCAGTCTTGATTCGTGTCAACCCAACAGACACTTTCGGAGATACCCGTAGCGTACCTTTATAGCCACCCAGTTACGTTGTGACGTTTGGCACACCCAAAGCATTCCTACGGTATCCGGGAGTTACATAATCTCATGGTCTAAGGAAATGATACTTGACATTGAAAAGCTTTAGCAAACGAACTACACGATCTTGTGCTATGCTTAGGATTGGGTCTTGTCCATCACATCATTCTCCTAATGATGTGATCCCGTTATCAACGACATCCAATGTCCATGGTCATGAAACCGTGACCATCTATTGATCAACGAGCTAGCCAACTAGAGGCTCACTAGGGACATGTGATGGTCTATGTATTCACACATGTATTACGGTTTCTGGTTAACACAATTGTAGCATGAATAATAGACAATTATCATGAACTAGGAAATACAATAATAACCATTTTATTATTGCCTCTAGGGCATATTTCCAACAGTCTCCCACTTGCACTAGAGTCAATAATCTAGTTACATTCTGATGAATCGAACACCCATAGCGTTCTGGTGTTGATCATGTTTTGCTCGTGAGAGAGGTTTAGTCAACGGATCTGCGACATTCAGATCCGTATGCACTTTACAAATATCTATGTCTCCCTCCTGAATGTAATCACGGATGGAGTTGAAGCGGCGCTTGATGTGTCTTGTCTTCTTGTGAAACCTGGGCTCCTTCGCAAGGGCAATAGCTCCAGTGTTGTCACAGAGTAGAGTCATCGGGCCCGACGCATTTGGAATCACTCCTAGGTCGGTGATGAACTCCTTCATCCAGACTCCCTCCTTTGCTGCTTCCGAAGCAGCTATGTACTCCGCTTCACATGTAGATGCCGCCACGACGCTTTGCTTGCTGCTACTCCAGCTGACTGCCCCTCCATTCAAAATATACACGTATCCGGTTTGCGACTTAGAGTCGTCCGGATCTGTGTCGAAGCTAGCGTCGACGTAACCCTTTACGACGAGCTCTTCGGCACCTCCATATATGAGAAACATGTCCTTTGTCCTTTTCAGGTACTTCAGGATATTCTTGACCGCTGTCCAGTGTTCCGCTCCGGGATCACTTTGGTACCTCCCTACCAAACTTATGGCAAGGTTCACATCAGGTCTGGTACACAGCATGGCATACATGATAGAGCCTATGGCTGAAGCATAGGGGATGACACTCATCTCTTCTCTATCCTTTGCCGTGGTCGGGCATTGAGTCGTACTCAATCTCACACCTTGCAACACAGGCAAGAACCCCTTCTTGGACTGATGCATATTGAACTTCTTCAATATCTTTTCAAGGTATGTGCTTTGTGAAAGACCAATGAGGCGTTTCGATCTATCTCTATAGATCTTAATACCTAATATGTAAGCAGCTTCTCCAAGGTCCTTCATTGAAAAACACTTATTCAAGTAGGCCTTGATACTTTCCAAGAGTTCTATATTATTTCCCATTATCAGCATGTCATCCACATACAGTATAAGAAATGATATAGAGCTCCCACTCACTTTCTTGTAAATACAAGGTTCTCCATAAACCTGTACAAACCCAAACGCTTTAATCACCTCATTAAAGCGAATGTTCCAACTCCGAGATGCTTGCACCAGCCCATAGATGGAGCGCTGGAGCTTGCATACCTTGTTAGCATCTTTAGGATCGACAAAACCTTCCGGCTGCATCATATACAGTTCTTCCTTGAGGAAGCCATTAAGGAATGCCGTTTTGACGTCCATTTGCCAGATCTCATAATCATAAAATGCGGCAACTGCTAACATGATTCGGACTGACTTTAGCATCGCTACGGGTGAGAAAGTCTCATCGTAGTCAACTCCTTGAACTTGTCGATAACCCTTAGCGACAAGCCGAGCTTTATAGGCGGTGACATTACCGTCCGCGTCAGTCTTCTTCTTAAAGATCCATTTGTTTTCAATGGCTCGCTTATCATTAGGCAAGTCCACCAAAGTCCATACTTTGTTCTCATACATGGATCCTATCTCGGATTTCATGGCCTCAAGCCATTTGTTGGAATCCGGGCCCGCCATCGCTTCTTCATAGTTCGAAGGTTCACCGTTGTCCAACAACATGATCTCTAGGACAGGATTGCCGTACCACTCTGGTGCGGAACGTGTCCTGGTGGACCTTCGAATAGCAACTTGATCTGAAGTTTCATGATCATCATCATTAACTTCCTCTCTAGCCGGTGTAGGCTCCACAGAAACAACTTCCTGTGCTGCGCTACTCTCCGGTTCGAGTGGAGGTACAATTTCCTCATCAAGTTCTATTTTCCTCCCACTTACTTCTTTCGAGAGAAACTCTTTCTCGAGAAAGGATCCATTCTTGGCAACAAAGACTTTGCCTTCGGATCGTAGGTAGAAGGTATACCCAATAGTCTCCTTGGGATATCCTATGAAGACGCACTTTTCCGCTTTGGGTTCGAGCTTCTCAGGTTGAAGTTTCTTCACATAAGCATCGCATCCCCAAACTTTTAGAAACGACAGCTTAGGTTTCTTTCCAAACCACAATTCATACGGTGTCGTCTCAACGGATTTAGACGGTGCCCTATTTAAAGTGAATGCGGCAGTCTCTAATGCATATCCCCAAAATGATAGCGGTAAGTCGGTAAGAGACATCATAGATCGCACCATATCCAATAGAGTGCGATTACGACGTTCAGACACACCATTTCGCTGGGGTGTGCCGGGCGGCGTGAGTTGTGAAACAATTCCACATTTCCTAAGGTGCGTGCCAAACTCGTGACTTAAATATTCTCCGCCACGATCAGATCGTAGGCATTTTATTTTCCTGTCATGTTGATTCTCGACCTCACTCTGAAATTCCTTGAACCTTTCAAAAGTTTCAGACTTGTGTTTCATTAAGTAGACATAACCATATCTACTCAAGTCATCAGTGAGGGTGAGAACATAACGGTAGCCACCGCGAGCCTCGACGCTCATTGGACCGCATACATCGGTATGTATTATTTCCAACAAGTCAGTTGCTCGCTCCATTGTTCCGGAGAACGGAGTCTTGGTCATCTTGCCCATGAGGCATGGTTCGCATGTGTCAAATGATTCGAAATCAAGTGACTCCAAAATTCCATCAGCATGGAGCTTCTTCATGCGTTTGACACCAATATGGCCAAGACGGCAGTGCCACATGTAAGTGGGACTATCGTTATCAACTTTACACTTTTTGGTACTCACACTATGGACATGTGTAACATCACGTTCGAGATTCATCAAAAATAAACCATTGACCAGCGGGGCATGAGCATAAAACATTTCTCTCATATAAATAGAACAACCATTATTCTCGGATTTAAATGAGTAGCCATCTCGCATCAAGCGAGATCCAGATACAATGTTCATGCTCAAAGCTGGTACTAAATAACAATTATTAAGGTTTAAAACTAATCCCGAAGGTAGATGTAGAGGTAACGTGCCGACGGCGATCACATCGACCTTGGAACCATTCCCGACACGCATCGTCACCTCATCCTTGGCCAGCCTCCGCTTATTCCGCAGCTCCTGCTTGGAGTTACAAATGTGAGCAACTGCACCGGTATCAAATACCCAGGAGCTACTACGAGCGCTGGTCAAGTACACATCAATAACAAGTATATCACATATACCTTTAATGTTTCCGTCCTTCTTATCCGCTAAATACTTGGGGCAGTTCCGCTTCCAGTGACCGGTACCCTTGCAACAAAAGCACTCAGTCTCAGGCTTGGGTCCATTTTTCTTCTTCTTCCCGGCAACTTGCTTACCGGGCGCGGCAACAGCTTTGCCGTCCTTCTTGAAGTTCTTCTTACCCTTGCCTTTCTTGAAACTAGTGGTCTTATTCACCATCAACACTTGATGCTCCTTTTTGATCTCGACCTCCGCTGATTTCAGCATCGAGTACAACTCAGGAATGGACTTCTCCATACCTTGCATGTTGTAGTTCATCACAAAGCTCTTGAAGCTAGGTGGAAGCGACTGGAGGATTCTGTCAATGACCGAGTCATCCGGGATATTAACCCCTAGCTGAGTCAAGCGGCTGTGTAGCCCAGACATCTTGAGGATGTGCTCACTGACAGAACTATGCTCCTCCATCTTACAGCTGAAGAACTTGTCGGAGACATCATATCTCTCGACCCGGGCATGAGCTTGAAAAACCAGTTTCAGCTCCTGGAACATCTCATATGCTCCGTGTTGCTCAAAACGCTTTTGGAGCCCCGGTTCTAGACTGTAAAGCATGCCGCATTGAACAAGGGAGTAATCATCGCAGCGTGATTGCCAAGTGTTCATAACATCTTGTTCCGCTGGGAGAACGGGTGCGTCACCTAGCGGTGCATCTAGGACATACAATCTCTTGGAAGCTATGAGGATGATCCTCAAGCTACGGACCCAGTCCGCATAGTTGCTTCCATCATCTTTCAGCTTGGTTTTCTCTAGGAACGCGTTGAAATTGAGGGTGACATTCGCGTTGGCCATTGGATCTACATCATAGATTGTAAAGACAATTTTAGACTAAGTTCATGATAATTAAGTTCACTTAATCAAATTAATGAACTCCCACTTAGACAGACATCTCTCTAGTCTTCCAAGTGATACATGATCCATGTCAACTAGCCCGTGTCCGATCATCACGTGAGACGGACTAGTCATCCATGGTGAACATCTTCATGTTGATCGTATCTTCTATACGACTCATGTTCGACCTTTCGGTCTTCCGTGTTCCGAGGCCATGTCTGTACATGCTAGGCTCGTCAAGTCAACCTAAGTGTTTCGCGTGTGTAAATCTGGCTTACACCCGTTGTATGCGAACGTTAGAACCTATCACACCCGATCATCACGTGGTGCTTCGGAACAACGATCCTTAGCAACGGTGCACAGTTAGGGTGAACACTTCTCTTGAAATTTTATTGAGAGATCATCTTATTTACTACCGTCGTTCTAAGCAAATAAGATGTAAACATGATAAACATCACATGCAATCAATATAGTGACATGATATGGCCAATATCATTTTGCTCCTATGATCTCCATCTTCGGGGCACCATGATCATCACTGTCACCGGCACGACACCATGATCTCCATCATCATGATCTCCATCATTGTGTCTTCATGAAGTTGTCTCGCCAACTATTACTTCTACTACTATGGCTAACGCTTAGCAATAAAGTAAAGTAATTACATGGCGTTTATGATTGACACGCAGGTCATACAATAAATAAGACAACTCCTATGGCTCCTGCCGGTTGTCATAATCATCGACATGCAAGTCGTGAATCCTATTACAAGAACATGATCAATTCATACATCACAATGCATCACATCACATCCTTTGGCCATATCACATCACAAGGCACATGCTTCACAAACAAGTTAGACGTCCTCTAATTTGTAGTTGCAAGTTTTACGTGGCTGCTATAGGTTACTAGCAAGAACGTTTCTTACCTACGTCAACACCACAACGTGATTTGCCAATTGCTATTTACCCTTCATAAGGACCCTTTTCATCGAATCCGATCCGACTAAGGTAGGAGAGACAGACACCCGCTAGCCACCTTATGCATCTAGTGCATGTCAGGCGGTGGAACCGGTCTCACGTAAGCGTACGTGTAAAGTTGGTCCGGGCCGCTTCATCCCACAATACCGCCGAATCAAGATAAGACTAGTAGCGGCAAGCAAATTAACAAACTCGACGCCCACAACTGCTTTGTGTTCTACTCGTGCATAGATTCTACGCATAGACCTAGCTCATGATGCCACTGTTGGTAGACGTAGTAGTAAATCAAAATTTTCCTACGTTCACCAAGATCTATCTATGGAGAAACCAGCAACGAGAGGGGAGAGATTGCATCTTCATACCTTTGAAGATCGCTAAGCGGAAGCGTTACAAGAACGCGGTTGATGGAGTCGTACTCGCAGCGATTCAGATCGCGGTAGATCCGATCAAGTGCCGAACGGACGGCACCTCCGCGTTCAACACACGTGCAGCCCGGTGACGTCTCCAACACCTTGATCCAGCAAGGAGGAAGGAGAGGTTGGGGAAGGGCTCCAACAGCAGCACGACGGCGTGGTGGTGGTGGAGTAGCAAGGTATTCCGACAGGGCTTCGCCTAAGCGCTGCGGAGGAGGAAGAAGAGAGGTAGGGCTTCGCCGTGAGAGCGAGAGATCAAATCCTGTCTCAAAACATCCAAAACCTCAAGTATATATAGGAGGAGGGACGTGGAGGGCTGGCTTGGCCTCTACTCCAAAGAGGAGATGGCCGGCTGAATTAAAGGGAGAGTCCACCTCCCACAAGGGAGGTGGATCTCCTCCTTTTAAATCCTTTTTGCCTTATCTCCTTATCTCCAGCCGCATGGGCCTTTAGCAAAAGTCTTGCCCAGCCCAATAAGGGCTGGCACACTTTATCTAACAGCCCATGTGGTCCTTTGGTCGTCACACCCCTCCCGGGGGTCCTCCGGCACCCTCCCGGCACTCCCGGTACACTACCGATGAGCCCGAAAACTTTCCGGTGACCAAAACTGGACTTCCTATATATCAATCTTTACCTCCGGACCATTCCGGAGCTCCTCGTGACGTCCGGGATCTCATCCGGGACTCCGAAAAACCTTCGGTAATCACGTATACCTTTTCCCTATAACCCTAGCGTCATCGAACCTTAAGTGTGTAGACCCTACGGGTTCGGGAGACACGTAGACATGACCGAGACACCTCTCCGGCCAATAACCAACAGCGGGATCTGGATACCCATGTTGGCTCCCACGTACTCCACGATGATCTCATCGGATGAACCACGATGTCAGGGATTCAATCAATCCCGTATACAATTCCCTTTGTCTATCGGTATGGTACTTGCCCGAGATTCGATCGTCGGTATCGCCATACCTTGTTCAATCTCGTTACCGGCAAGTCTCTTTACTCGTTCCGTAACACATCATCCCGTGGCTAACTCCTTAGTCACATTGAGCTCATTATGATGATGTCTTACCGAGTGGGCCCAGAGATACCTCTCCGTCACACGGAGTGACAAATCCCAGTCTTGATTCGTGTCAACCCAACAGACACTTTCGGAGATACCCGTAGCGTACCTTTATAGCCACCCAGTTACGTTGTGACGTTTGGCACACCCAAAGCATTCCTATGGTATCCGGGAGTTACATAATCTCATGGTCTAAGGAAATGATACTTGACATTGAAAAGCTTTAGCAAACGAACTACACGATCTTGTGCTATGCTTAGGATTGGGTCTTGTCCATCACATCATTCTCCTAATGATGTGATCCCGTTATCAACGACATCCAATGTCCATGGTCATGAAACCGTGACCATCTATTGATCAACGAGCTAGCCAACTAGAGGCTCACTAGGGACATGTGATGGTCTATGTATTCACACATGTATTACGGTTTCTGGTTAACACAATTGTAGCATGAATAATAGACAATTATCATGAACTAGGAAATACAATAATAACCATTTTATTATTGCCTCTAGGGCATATTTCCAAGAGGTGGAACACACGCCCATGTCCCCAGGCCAAGCGCCCCCAGCCTAGAGATGAAGGGTGGAACACACGCCCATGTCCCCAGGCCAGGTGTTCCCAACCTGGAGATGGAGAGTGGAACAGATGCCCATGTCTCCAGGGCGCGCATCGCCTGCCTGGAGATGGTGGATGGAACACACGCCCATATCTCCAGACTAGGCTTCGCTCGACCACCGGCAGGGGATCATGTACTCACCCATTTCTCCGGGTCCGGCTCGGTCTGCCTGGGCATGGGGGATCGGGTACCTGTATGAGGCTCCCGGGCACCCCAACAAGGGGCCCTAGGCACCGCCATGGGCGCTAGCCTCGCGCATAGTGGAAGGGGCCCACCAAGCCCCTACTGCAGCTCAGGGGGTTGCGGCATTACTGCAACGACGACATCCGACCTTGGGCTTTGGAGTGCATAAGGCCCAGTTCTGAGGCGGGCCTTCCCTATTGAGAGCATGGGGGGCTACCCCCGCGCTCGAGGGCCTGTCCGGAGGCGACCCCATCTCGCCGCACCAAGCTTGGGGGCAGGAAGTGGGCTTCATGTCCAGGAGGCATGGGCTCCCTGCGCACCCCCAAGACCAACCCGTGACACTCTCACGTAATAATGAGTTGGCTGTACACGCCTGAAGGCCCTCGAGGACGCGGAGGGGTTCCATCGCATGCCCAAGTGGAAGCCCCATGCTCCGTGCTGGCGGACAACACTATCCTACAATGACTATGCCCACACAACGTGGATGCCCTATGCTCCGCGCTGGGGAATATGAAGACGAAGATTAGCCTAAGTGCCAAACGCGGCTTTTTCTTACCCATTTTGTATCCGAATTTTCTGCTTTTTGGAATGAAATTTAGAGTTCTTGCGGTTTTCTTCTAGAAATAGGGGGTGTCATTCTTTATGGTTACAATTTTCGTTTTGCGTCTCGCTTTCTTTGGGAAGTTCGGCAATGGCCGTCCCCTTCCTCTCCCGCGTACGACCCATAAGCGGACGCTAGAAGCAGTGGACGAGCTACTACGGACACCCTGCCGAGGCCTAGATGCCTAGACGCTCGTGCGACACGATCACCCAAATCGGCATGAACTCTTGGCAAAATGGTGTACGGTGTAATGGATCACGTCATACAAGAGTATCCTCAAGGTCTTTCCAAAAATACATTCAAGTCAACATAGGGCCACACTCATAACCCTGACAGGTAAACATGAAGACTAATTATGGAGACATGCCGACATCGTCGCCCTCATCATCACCACCACCGTCGGGCTCGTGCTCCCTAGCTTCAGCATGGTCCCCAGGTTCATAAGAAGAAAACCCTCCTATCAAGTCCTCCACATGGTCCTCCACCCACTCGGCAAGGGCGCCTTGGATCACTTAGGGCACGGGAGCGAGCACCACCTCGAAGTTGAAGTGCGGATCAAAGCGAAGGAGATGGCTGAAGACGCGCGAAGCCGCTCGCGCCAGGAAGTAGCGGTGCTTCTCCTCCACAAGCTCGCAGATCTTTTCTGCACCCCCCTCAAGGCGCTCCACGACCGTATAGAAGAAGCCCATGTATAGAAGAAGCCCATGTACCTCGCCGCAGAAGTTGCTCAAGGCCCGTTGTGCCCTCTCCTCGAGGGATTGGAACATCTTGGAGCGCATGTGTTGAAGGCCGAGGGCACGGTTCACCTCGTCCGAAGCCTTCTCCACGAGGGAAGTGACGCCCTTCACCTGCTTGTAGAGAAAATATAGCTTGGCCTCGACAGCGGCCTGGGCATCCATCACAGCTTTCTAGCATCGCTCCGCCTGATCTAACCTCCTCCTGAGGTTGCTGGCCTCGCTTTTCAGGTGGTCACGCCACCTGGAGAAACGAGACTCCTAAAGCTTCAACTTTGCGCAATAATCCTGGAGGAGGGAGCGTCGAACCTCCACCACCTTGTCGCCAATCACCTCCGGTATCTTCGCCTCACGGGTGGAGAGGGAGTCCTTGGTGAGGGACACCTAGTGCTCCCTCACCTCCAGTCTCGCGCGCTCTAGGCTCTTCTCTAGCACCTCCATCGTCAACGCGTCTTTAGGCACGCAGAGCCCCGCACCGCCTATGGTCAACTCGATCTTCAGGTTGTCAAGTGCGGCCCTTTGCGCCTGGATTCGCCTTTCAAGGGAGGCACTGGAGGCTTGAAGCTCCTCCAAGCGTTCCTCTGAGGCCTTGGGATGGGACTCAACTGCTTGGGCCTCTGCAAGGGCGCGATGGCGGGCCTCCATCGCTGCGACAAGGGACCTCTTGGCGTCCGCACGGGCGCGCTTGTGTTGCAGACGACTGAGGTTCACGGCGACCCCAAGACGGTGCCATTCTCGTGCGAGGTGCTGTCACTCCACCTCAAGGCGGGTGTCGGTGTTGGCGAGCTCCACCCCAAGCGCCCCATCGCGTTCGCTGCAGTTTGGAGCAGATCATGCCGCACGGCTCTCTGATCACTCGTGAGCTCGAGGGCCCAACCAGAATCCCCGCCTTCCCCTGGACCAGGAGGGAAGGGATTTGACGAGCAGAAGGACCCCGGCGCGTGCCTGGAGGCTAGGGGCTCCCCTTTTTCCTCCCCTGGTGAGAGTAATAACCCACAAGTATAGGGGATCGCAACAGTTTCGAGGGTAGATTATTCAACCCAAATTTATTGATTCGACACAAGGGGAGCCAAAGAATATTCTCGAGTATTAGCAGCTGAGTTGTCAATTCACCCACAGCTGAAAGACTTAATATCCGCAGCAAAGTGTTCAGTAGCAAAGTAATATGGTAGTAACAGTAACGGTGGCAAAGTGATAGTAGTAGATTTGTAGTGATTGTAACATTAGCAACGGAAAAGTAACTGAATGAAGATCAATATATGGAAAGCTCGTAGGCAATGGATCAGTGATGGATAATTATGTCGGTTGTCATTCATCATGCAACAGTTATAACATAGGGTGACACAGAACTAGCTCCAATTCATCAATGTAATGTAGGCATGTATTCCATATATAGTCATACGTGCTTATGGAAAAGAACTTGCATGACATCTTTTGTCCTACCCTCCCGTGGCAGCAGGATCCTACTGGAAACTAAGGGATATTAAGGCCTCCTTTTAATAGAGAACCGGACCAAAGCATTAGCACTTAGTGAATATATGAACTCCTCAAACTATGGTAATCACCGGAAAGAATCCTAGTTATTGTCAACATGGGGGATGCGGATCATAACTCGTAATAGGTGTCTACAACTTGCAAGATAGGATCAAGAACACACATATATTCATGGAAACATAATATGTTCAGATCTGAAATCATGGCACTCGGGCCCTAGTGACAAGCATTAAGCATAGCAAAGTCATAGCAACATCAATCTCAGAACATAGTGGATACTAGGGATCAAACCCTAACCAAACTAGATTGATTACATGATAAATCTCATCCAACCCATCACTGTCCAGCAAGCCTAAGATGAGGTTACTCACGAACGGTGGGGAGCATCATGGAATTGGTGATGAAGGATGGTTGATGATGACGAAGGCGTCGATTTCCCATCTCTGGAGCCCAAAACGAACTCCAGATCTGGTCTCCCGAGGAAGAACTGGCGATGGCGGCAGCTACGTATCGTGAAACTCGATGAACTTTTCTCTCTGATTTTTTTCCTCAACAAATAGGGTTATATGGAGCTGGAGAGGAGGTTGGAAGAGCCACGGGTGGCCCACAAGCCTACCCCACGCGGTTAGGGGGTGGAAGCGGCTTGCAGGCTTGTGGCCTGATGGTGGCCCCCCTCTGGTTAATTCTTGTGCCAGTATTTTTTATTAATTCCAAAAATATTCTCCATAAATTTTCAGGATGATCCGAGAACTTTTATTTTTGCACAAAAATAACACCAAGGCAATTCTGTTGAAAACAGCGTTAGTCCGTGTTAGTTCCATTCAAATCAGGTAAATTAGAGTCCAAAACAAGGGCAAAAGAGTTTGGAAAAGTAGATACGTTGGAGACGTATCAACTCCCCCAAGCTTAAACCTTTGCTTGTCGTCAATCAATTCAGTTGATAAACTGAAAGTGATAAAGAAAAACTTTTACAAACTCTGTTTGATCTTGCTGTTGTAAATATGTCTAACTTATGTGCAGATTTTCAGCAAAGATTATAAACTAATCACATTCACAATAACATTTAGGTCTCACGTTTACTCATGTCAATGGCATAACCAACTAGCGAGCAATAATAACAAGTCTTGAATGACAACAATTTATCAAAACAATCATGATACAATATGACATAATGGTATCTCGCTAGCCCTTTCCATGACCGCAAAACATAAATGCAGAGCAACTCTGGAGAACAAGGACTGACTAAACATTGTAATTCACGATGAGAGAGATCTAGTCATGCTCATACTCAACATCAATTAATAGCAAGACATACAAATGACAATGGTGCTCTCTAACTGGTGCCTTTTATAAGAGGGTGATGACTCAACAATAAAGTAAATAGATAAGCCCTTCATAGAGGGAAGCATTGATTTGTAGAGGTGACAGAGCTCAAGCTTTTAAAACAGAGATAGGTAATGATTTTGGAGCAGTATGCTTTCATTGCTCACATAACGACCAAGAGGTTTCCAATATCTTCCATGCTAGATACATTATAGGCGGTTCCCAAACAGAATGGTAAAGTTTTTACTCCCCCTCCAGCAATCAGTCACACTCCACGGCAGGCGGAATTCATGGGTACCGTCCATACAAACACATTCCTGGGGGAGTTTTGTTTAATTATATTTTGCTTTTTATATCGAGCATGGAACTAGGCATCCCGATTACCAGCCACTTTCTCGTGAAGGATAGTGAATCAACACATATAGTGAGAATAACCCACCTAGCATGGAAGATACTGACAGCCCCCAGTCGCCACATGAGCGATTTGGGCATACAAAACAGAAGGTTTATTTGATGGTCTAAATTTTAGCATATTTAAATTTACTTGGAACGGCAGGTAAATACCGCATATAGGTAGATATGGTGGACTCATATGGAACAACTTTGGGTTTATTGAGATGGATGCACAAGCAGTATTCCCGCTTAGTACAAGTGAAGGCTAGCAAAAGACTGGGGAGCGACCAAATAGAGAGCGACACAGTCATGAACATGCCTTGAGATTAACCAACATTGAATGCAAGCATGAGTAGGATATAATTCACTGTGAACATAAATATCATCGAGGCTATGTTGATTTGTTTCGACTACATGCGTGAACATGTGCCTAGTCAAACCACTTGAATCATCCAGATGAGGATACCATTCTATCATACTACATTACAACCATTTTAATGCGCATGTTGGCACTCAAGACGAATCATTATCCACTCTTAGCTAATTAAGCATGACATGAATAACTATAATCTCTAATTGTTATTGCAAACATGATCAACCCATA
The DNA here is from genome assembly GCA_022496015.1 of Hordeum marinum. NCBI lineage: Eukaryota > Viridiplantae > Streptophyta > Magnoliopsida > Poales > Poaceae > Hordeum > Hordeum marinum. The sequence continues at coordinate 41,072,193 of CM039674.1, forward strand.
ATGTACTGAATTCGGAACGATGAGCTAATCATATTTACAAAACCAAGATAGGTCGAGTTCATACCATCTTTTCTCCATCTCAATCTTTTCATCAAATATCGGCATTATTGCCTTTCACTTGCACAGCCGAACGATGTGAATAATAATAAGAGTGCACGTGCATTGGACTAAGCTGGAATCTGCAAACAATAAACCAAAGGAGAAGACAAGGCAATATGGGCTCTTTATAAGATAAACAATAATGCATATGAGATCCACTCAATACGTCATCATGGTCTTCTACTTATGACCCAAAGAAAAGAAAGGAAAGTTATTTACACGGGAAAGCTCCCAACAAGCAAAAAGAAGAACGAGAAATCTTTTTGGGTTTTCTCTTTAATGCTACAACTAAGCAACTAGGAAATAAACCTAGAACTAATTTTTTTGTATTTTTCTCAAAGCTTATTAAACACATGAGAAGAAAGCAAAACAAGAATTAAAATACCATGGATAGTACAATGAAAAATTATGAACACCGACAACTGAAATAAGTGTGTGAACATGAATGTAATGTTAGTGAGAAATACGTACTCCCCCAAGCTTAGGCTTTTGGCCTAAGTTGGTCTGATAACCTTCTCCGGGGTACTCCGGAGGACACTGAGGGTTCCACTGATTAGCGATCTCTTATGGCTCCCACTGAAAAATCAGGGTCTGATGTGGATCCAGAGCCGGTGATGGCTCAGGTGTTGGGGGTTGCTCCAAACCCCAATATTGGTAGATGTCATCGAGCATAACAGTGTACCTGCCTGAATGAATATCGAATAGAGACGAAGCATGCAAGGTAATAATCTCACAAGTACCCTGACTAAATACTAAGTTGTAAAGCAGCCTCCTATCATCATTCTTTGTAATAAAATCATGGTCTACCATACGGTCACAATCTAAAAACTTCGCGGGTATCAGCCTCTCATCTTTTTCGTGAAGCCTAATGGGTATCTCAAAATGTTTAGCTAAACGAGATGCATAGATACCTCCGAATATGGGCCCCTTCGAACGGTTCGTGTTCAACCGTTGGGTCACCATAGCGCCCAGATTAAAAGTTATATCAGCAAGTAAAGCATGGCGTAAAATAGCAAGGTCAGGGGCACTAAGGCTTCCACTCTCCTAGCGACCAACTAAACATATTCCCACAAATAATGAATAATAGCGTAGCACAGGAAAATGTAAACTAGCTGCTCTTGCCTTTGACATGCCTCTCTCTTCTCCTACAATGACCGAGGCAATAAAATCTTCCATGTCTCGAGGACGTGGTTCCCTGATGCTGCCGTCATAGGGTATCTTGCAAACTTTGCAAAAATCATAAAGATTCATTTTCTTAGGCGCATCATATTAATGAAATTCTACTGTAGGAGGGTCTTCCCTAGGATGAAAGTGAAAATTTTGCACAAAGGTATTAGTGAGCAAGAGGTACTGGTCACACTTATCGTTGAGGAAGTCGGTGATGTCTACATTCTCAGACAAATAATAGAAATCTTCATATATTCTAGCCACCCTCAAGAATGTGTCACACGGCCATTCACATGGTCGGATTTCTGCGACGCGAGGAAGATTGTATTTGGGTTTGTCCTTCATTTCATTCTCGTCTTCCTTAGAACCCCCTTGAAGATCCTCTTAGCAACCTTCTCAACATTTCTGAAAAAATCTGAAATTTTTAGTGAGTGAAAATAAAGGTGAACAAAACTCAACAAAACTCATAGCAACTACTCTCTCAAGTGCCTAGAGACCATATCATGCATCAAAACTACTTGGGACCATAAAAATTTGACATGCAAGCTCAAGAACAGGGTCACCATAGCAGCAAAAATTTGCAATATATAAGGCACTCGAACAAAAACTAATTGGACCATTGGAGGAGTCACATACCGGTGAGTAATCCCCTAAAATAGTTTTGCAAATGGAGCTTTGAGCAAGGAGATTGAAAATGGCAGCAAGATGGGCTAGAACATGGGTTTGAGCAATGGTGGGATTTTTTCTGGAAGAAGATGAAGTGAATGGGTGCTAGAATAAGTGGAGGGGGCCACATGGGACCCACATCATTGCTAGGCGCGGCTTGGGGGTGGACGCGCCCTGCAGGCCTGTGGCCCACTGGTGCAGCCCCCTGATGCATTCTCAGTGCCAAAAATTCTTAAATATTCCAAAAAAACCATACTAAATTTTTAGGGGATTCTGGGAACTTTTATTTTCAGGTCATTTTTCTATTGCACAGAAAACTCAGAAAAGAGAAAAGTAATAGCATTTTTACTTAATTTCATCTTGGTAACAGAAAGTAAAAGTTAGGTGCAGGAAGTTGTTCTTTCTAAATTCATCCATCTGATGCTCCTCAAAAGGAATCCATCAATAAGGTTGATCAAGTGTTATTAACGAACTTCTTTCGAATGACATGGAACCGAAGAATTTTTGAATAACACTAAGTTACCTCAATGGGGATATGCATTTCCCCAACAATAAGTATATCATATTTTTCTTGACAGTAGGAAGGGGGAACTCAAAGTCTCCAATAATAATTGTTCCAATTTTTTCAATGGAGTTGATACTATCAACTTGAGGTTGTTTCTTCGGGAAGTGTACCATATGCTCATTACCATTAATATGAAAAGTGGCATTGACCTTGTTGCGATCAATAATAGCCCCTGCAGTATTCAAAAAGGGTCTACCAAGGATGATCGACATACTATCGTCCTCGGGAATATCAAGAATAACAAAGTCCGTCAAGATAGTAGCATTTGCAACTACGATAGGTACATCCTCACAAATACCGATAGGTAGAGCAGTTGATTTATCAGCCATTTGCAAAGAGATTTCGGTAGGTGTCAACTTATTCAAATCAAGTCTATGGTATAAAGAGAAAGGCATAACACTAACACCAGCTCCAAGATCACATAAAGCAGTTTTAACATAATTTCCTTTAATAGAGCATGGTATAGTAGGTACTCCCGGATCTCCTAGTTTCTTAGGTATTCCACCTTTAAAAGTATAATTAGCAAGCATGGAGGAAATCGTAGCTTCCGGTATCTTTGTTTTATTTGTCACAATATCTTTCATATACTTAGCATAAGGAGACATTTTCAAAATATTTCCTACAAGGCGGCTTGTTTCTTATGGGCAGGAAAATATTTTTCAGAGAAGTAATAAACCATGTCCTGGGGACTACGGACACAACCATGAGCAAGAGAATTAAACAATTTCTTAGCATCACCCTTTAATGAGAAAGGAAACAACTTAAGAATATAGTAATAGTGAATTTTTTCCTCATGAGTAAATAGGGTGGCTATATCATTCAATTTGGTAAGATGTGCCACAACAGTTTCAGATTCATAACCATTGAAAGCATCAGATTCAACTAAAGTAATTAAATCAGGATTGACAAAGAATTCATAATCCTTATCAGTAACAAAGATGGGTGAAGTGGCAAACTTAGGATCATATTGCATTCTAGCATTCAGGGATTTTTCCTTCCACTTGCGAAGCAATTTCTTAAGATCATCCCTATCCTTACAAGCAAGAAAGTCCCTAGCTACCTCTCCTCCCATAACATAACCCTCAGGTATATCAGGCAATTCCTATCTAGGAGACCTAGGTCTATCAGGTGAATCATAGTGTTCAGTTTCAATAATTTCATCAGACTCAGCATTAGCTCTAGCAATTTGTTCATCAAGAAATTCACCCAGTGGCACAGTATCGTCAAACAAAGTATCATCATAAGCATCATGCATAGCAGAAGTAGCATCATCAATTACTTGCAACATATCAGAATTACTAGCATGTGGGGGTGTCGCAAACTTACTCATAACAGAAGGTGAATCAAGTGCAGAGATAGATGACAGTTCCTTACCTCCCCTCGTAGTAGAGGGATAGATCTTGGTTTTTGGATCTTTTAGATTCTTCATAGTGATCAACAGATATATATCCCAAGTGACTCAGAGAATAAAGCTATGCTCCCCGGCAATGGCGCCAGAAAAAGGTCTTGATAACCCACAAGTATAGGGGATCGCAACAGTTTTTGAGGGTAGAGTATTCAACCCAAATTTATTGATTCGACACAAGGGGAGCCAAAGAATATTCTCGAGTATTAGCAGCTGAGTTGTCAATTCAACCACACCTGAAAGACTTAATATATGCAGCAAAGTGTTTAGTAGCAAAGTAATATGGTAGTAACGAGAACGGTGGCAAAGTGATAGTAGCAGATTTGTAGTGATTGTAACAGTAGCAACGGAAAAGTAACTGAACGAAGATCAATATATGGAAAGCTCGTAGGCAATGGATCAGTGATGGATAATTATGTCGGATGTCATTCATCATGCAACAGATATAACATAGGGTGACACAGAACTACCTCCAATTCATCAATGTAATGTAGGCATGTATTCCATATATAGTCATACGTGCTTATGGAAAAGAACTTGCATGACATCTTTTGTCCTACCCTCCCGTGGCAGCAGGGTCCTATTGGAAACTAAGGGATATTAAGGCATCCTTTTAATAGAGAACCGGACCAAGCCATTAGCACTTAGTGAATACATGAACTCCTCAAACTACGATAATCACCGGAAAGAATCCCAGTTATTTTCAACCTGGGGGATGCGGATCATAACTCGTAATAGGTGTATACAACTTGCAAGATAGGATCAAGAACACACATATATTCATGGAAACATAATAGGTTCAGATCTGAAATCATGGCACTTGGGCCCTAGTGACAAGAATTAAGCATAGCAAAGTCATAGCAACATCAATCTCACAACATAGTGGATACTAGGGATCAAACCCTAACCAAACTAACTTGATTACATGATAAATCTCATCCAACCCATCACCGTCCAGCAAGCCTACGATGAGGTTGCTCACGAACGGTGGGGAGCATCATGGAATTGGTGATGAAGGATGGTTGATGATGACGAAGGCGTCGATTTCCCCTCTCCGGAGCCCAAAACAGACTCCAGATCTGGTCTCCCGAGGAAGAACTGGTGATGGCAGCGTCTCCATATCATGAAACGCGATGAACTCTTCTCTCTGATTTTTTTTCCTTGACAAATAGGGTTATATGGAGCTAGAGAGGAGGTCGGAGGAGCCACAGGGGGGCACAAGCCTGCCCCACGCGGCCAGGGGTGGCCGCGGCTAGCAGGCTTGTGGCCTGCTAGTGGCCCCCCTCTGGTTAATTCTTGCGCCAGTATTTTTTATTAATTCCAAAAATATTTTTCGTAAATTTTCAGGACTACCCAAGAACTTTTATTTTTGCACAAAAATAACACCAAGGCAATTCTGCTGAAAACAATGTCAGTCTGGGTTAGTTCCATTCAAATCATGCAAATTAGAGTCCAAAATAAGGGCAAAAGAGTTTGGAAAAGTAGATACGTTGGAGACATATCAGGGAGACGCGCACCCCAGGGACCCGTGTCTTCGCCCGAGGAGGGCCCTAGGGCACGGCACGACTGGTTCTCGGGGAAGACCGTCGGCGGAGGACGTAGCCCCTCCCATTCCAGTTAGAGGCCACGAGTGAAGAAGGCCACGGGAAACTCACACTCTGGACCTCCCGAGGGTCGCACAAGCTCCAGGACGGGCGCCCTTCTACATAGAATTTCGTGGCCCGTGAAAGATAGGGCCACGATGGGCTCGGTAGCCTCAGGAGGAGGAGGCGACGTCACATCCCTCTCTTTGTCGTGGGGGCCTACGGAATAGAGATTAAGAAGGAGCACGCCAAGGGAGGACCGAAGGGGCACTAACACTTACTCATCCAAGGCGACCCGCTTCCTCTTCATCGACACCCACGACGCCGTACGGCGGCTGCCCCTGGGCCCCTTCCTCTTCCGGCGAGCGCTCGGGGGTGGGGACGATGTGTCGGCGTCTTATGCTAGGCACCCTGCAGCGGAGGCGGTAGCCACCTTCACAAACGGGGTGTCATCCCCACCCCCGGGTGGGGCCATAGAGAGAGCCTGGGGAGTGGGCGATGCAGGACGCCCCACCTCAGTCGGAGGAGGAGTCGTGGCCTCAAGACCCCCAGGACCCGAGGCCCTCGTGGGAAGATCACCCAGGGACCTGCTCCCTCTGGAGAAAGGAACCCCGACTCACCAAAGCGCAACATCTTCCGGGCAAGGGATTCCCCGTCCCTGTGGTTGTACAAGGGGAGGCCATCCCTAGGAAGCTCATCTGGTTCCCCGTCAGCCAGGCGACGGAGTAGTTTGTGCAGTGCGCTGGAAGGAAGAGACAGGACCTGGAGCCTCATGGAGTCGTGAGGGCCTACGAAAGTCCACATAGGGCGGGTATGGCACTGAATAGCAGCAATTCGCCAGTGGGAGAACTCCCGCACCACCATCTCCATTGTCACGCTCGTCGTCTTCAGTTTCACCAGCCTGGCCAAAACCTACGCTTGTCGTGGTTCGACGAGCTCCTAATGTTCCCACTCGGGGCACAGCTCTGCATGAACCAACGGGAGCTGGAGCAGGGGGCCAGCCTTAACGGCATCAACGTACACCACTACCTCCGGAAGCCTTCTCATTTGGGGAAAGTCGACTGTCGAGGGGCCCGTCGGTCGTCGCATCAACCACTCTCAGGGACACACATCCTGAACAGTTCCTAACTCTTGACCTAGCGTTGATTTTCCCTTGAAGAGGAAAGGGTGACGCGGTGAAGTAGATAAGTATTTCCCTCAGCTGTTGAGAACCAAGGTATCAATCTAGTAGGAGGAACAAGCAAGTCACCAATGGATTCACCTACACAAACAATCAAACTCTTCCACCCAATGCTATAAAGGGGTTGTCAATCCCATCACAATTATTTGCAAGGATTAGATCTGATAGAGATAGATGTAAATGAGAATGGAAAGTAAAAGGTAAATAAATTGCAGTAAGGTATTTTTGGTATTTTTGGTTTATAGATCTGAAAGTATATTATGGAAAGTAGACCCGAGGGCCATAGGTTTTACTAGAGGCTTCTCTCTTGAAGGAAAATATCATGGTGGGTAAACAAATTACTGTCAAGCAATTGATAGAAAAGTGAATAGTCATGTAGTTATCCAAGGCAATGATCATGCATATAGGCATCACGTCCGTGTCAAGTAGACCAAAACGATTCTGCATCTACTACTATGACTGCACACACCGACCGACTCCTGCCTGCATCTAGAGTAGTAAGTTCATGAAGAACAAAGTAAAGCATTAAGAAACATGAGATGATGTAGAGGGATAAACTCAAGCAATATGATGAAAACCCCATCTTTTTACCCTTGATGGCAACAATATAATACATGCATCGCTACCCCTACTATGTCACTAGGTGAGGACACCGCAAGATTGAACCCAAAACAAAGCACTTCTCCCATTGCAAGAATTACCAATCTAGTTGGCCAAACCAAACCAATAACTCGAAGAGACTTACAAGGATATGAAATCATGAAAATAAGAATTCATGGGAGATTCAAATAAGATTCATGGATAATCTGAACATAAACTCACAATTCATCGGATCTTGACAAACACACCACAAAAGAGGATTACATCGGATAGATCCCCATGAAGATCATGAATAACATGCTATTCAAGATCAAAGAGAGATAAGAAGCCATCTAGCTACTAGCTATGGACCCATAGGTCTATGGTGGACTACTCACGCATCATCGGAGGGGCAATGCAGTTGATATAGATGCCATCCATGATCGAAACCCCCTCCGGTAGATTACCAGAAAAGGCTCCAAGATTGGATCTCTCGGGAACGGAGGCTTCTGGCGGCGGAAATGTATTTGCCTGGCTATTTTTGATGTTGCGGGAATATTTGGGAATTTATAGGCCAATAAATAGGGTTAGGAGACCTGTCGGGAGATGGCAAGCCTGCTAGGCCCGGCCAGGGGGGCACGCCTAGCAGGCTTCTAACTCCCTAGCAGGTTTCCTGCCATGCACTCCAAGCCTGGTTGACTTGTTTCCTTCCAGAAAAATTATTTCCGAAGGTTTTATTCCGTTTGGACTCCGTATAATATTCCATATCCGCAAAACTCAAAAAAGAGGGGAAAAATAGAAACTAGCACTGGGCTCTAGATTAATAGGTTTTATTTCGTTGGAGATGTATCAGCATCCCCAAGCTTAATTCCTGGTCGTCCTCGAGTAGGTAAATGATAAAAATAGAATTTTTGATGTTGAGTGATACCTAACATATTTATCCATGTAGTATTCTCTATTGTGGCATGAATATTCAGATCCGTAAGACTCAAAACAAAAGCTTAATATTGATATAAAAACAATAACGTTTCAAGCATACTAGCAAAGCAACTGTATCTCTTCAAAATATAATGGCAAAAGAATGTTATCCCTACGTATTTCTTCAAAATATAATGGAAAAAGAATGTTATACCTACAATATCATATGGTATGGCTATGCTCCATCTTCCCCACACAAAGTATTTATATCATGCACAACCCCAATGACAAGTCATGCAATTGTTTTCACACCTTTATTTTCTCAAACTTTTTCAACTCTCATGCAATACATGAGCATGAGCCATGTATATAGCACTATAGGTGGAATAGAGTATGGTGGAGGTTGTCAAGGAAAGGGACAAGATAGTCTCGCATCAACTAGGCGTATCAACGGGCTATGGAGATGCCCACTAATAGATATCAATGTGAGAGAGTAGGGATTGCCATGCAACGGATGCACTAGAGCTATAAGTGTATGAAACCTCAAAAAGGAAACTAAGTGGGGGTGCATCCAACTTGCTTGCTCAAGAAGTCCTGGGGAAATTTGAGGAAGCCCATCATTGGAATATACAAGACAAGTTATATAAAGAAAAATTCCCACTAGTATATGAAAGTGACAAAATAGGAGACTCTCTATCATGAAGATCATGGTGCTACTTTGAAGCACAAGTGTGGAAAAAGATAGTAACAATGTCCCTTCTCTCTTTTCTCTCATTTTTTTGGTGGGCATATAAGGCCTCTTTTATTTATCATTTTTTTATTTGGGCTTCGCTGGCCTCTTTTATTTTATTTTTTCATAAAGTCCGGAATCTCATCCCCACTTGTGAGGGAATCATAGCTTCCATAATCCTTTACTCACATGGGACATGCTCTAATAATGATAATCATCACACTTTTATTTACCTATAACTCAAAAGAAAATTAAAACTCGATACCTCTAACAAAATATGACTCTATATGCAATATGGAAGTGATGGTGCAAGTCATAAAAGGAAACGGTGGAAGTTGCATGGCAATATATCTCGGAATGGCTATGGAAATGCCATAATAGGTAGGTATGGTGGCTGTTTTGAGGAAAAATATATGGTGGCTGTTTTTAGGAAGGTATATTTTGGTTGTTTTGAGGAAGGTATATGGTGGTTGTTTTGAGCAAGATGTTTGTTGCACCGGCGAAAGTTGTGCGGTACTAGAGAGGCTAACAAAGGTGGAAGGGTGAGAGTGCATATAATCCATGGACTCAATATTAGTCATAAAGAACTCACATACTTATTGCAAAAGTCTATTAGTCATTGAAACAAAGTATTAAATGCATGCTCCTAGGGACGGGGTTGGTAGGAGTTAACCATCGCGCACTCCCGACCCTCACACAAAGGTCAACAATCTATAAACAAATCATGCTCCGACTTCCTTACATAACGGTTCACCATACGTGCATGCTAAGGGAATCACAACCCTTTACATAGGTATTTTTACCAAATCACAATTAATTACTAACATGACTCTTAACATTACCATCTTTATATCTCAAAACTTTATGCAAGGAATCAAACTTCTCATAAACACTCAATGCACTTAATATGGAAGTTTTTATTATATCCCCCTTGGATGCCTATCATATTAGGACTAAATTCATAACCTAGACCAATTACCATGCTGTTTAGATACTCTCAAAATAATATAAGTGAGGTACGAGATTTCAAGTATTTCTATTTGACGCAAACACCATCGTGCTCTAAAATATATAAGTGAAGCACATAGAGCAAAATTGCCTAACTAAAAAGATATAAGTGAAGCACATAGAGTATTCTAATAAATTCACGATTCAGCGTGTCTCTATCAAAATATGTGTTCATCAAGGTATATTGTGGCAAACTAAAAAGTAAAGACTCATATCATACAAGACGCACCAAGGAAGATACATATCATGTGGTGAATAAAAATATAGCCTCAAGTAAATTTACCGATGGATTGAAGACGAAAGAGGGGATGCCTTATGGAGCATCCCCAAGCTTAGGCTCTTTGGTATCCTTGAATATTAATTGGTGTTCCTTGGGAATCCCCAGGCTTGGTCTCTTGCCACTCCTTATTCCATAGTCCATCAAATCCTTACCCAAAACTTGAAAACTTCACAACACAAAACTTAACAGAGAACTCGTGAGATCCGTTAGTATAAGAAAATAAATCACCACTTTAGGTACTGTTGTGAACTCATTATTTATTTATATTGGTGTTATAAATACTGTATTATAACTTCCCCATGGTTCATACCCATGATACAACCCATAGAATCATCAAAATAGGCAAACAATTCAAAGAAAAGAGAATCTGTCAAAAACAGAACAGTCTGTAGAAATCTGAAAACTTTGTATACTTATGTAACTCAAGAAATTATGAAATATTAGGAAACAAGATAAATATAGATGTCAATCTTGTGTAAAAATTTCAGATCAATTCGAAGCTCTGACAAAATTAGAAAATTCCTGCACTGAGCGCAAAAGTTTCTGTTTTTCAGCAAGATCAAATCAACAACTACCATAGATCACCCCAAAGGTTTTACTTGGCTCAAAAACTAATTAAAAAACCAAAACACAATTACTACAGAAGTAATAATGTTTTAAACACCCAAAAACATAAGCAAAAACATAACATAAAAATAAAATTTGGTTGCCTTCCAACAAGCGCTATTGTTTAACGGCACTAGCTAGGCAAAACACAATAGATCTAGGTATTGTCATCTTTGGTATGCAATCCAAACATATCTCTCATAATGGATTCATAAGGAAACCTTATTTTATTTCTAGGAAAGTTTTCCATACCTTTCCTTAATGGAAATTTAAATCTAATTTTTCCTTCTCTCATGTCAATAATTGCACCAATTGTTCTAAGGAAATGTCTACCAAGAATAATAGGACATGTAGGATCGCAATCTATTTCAAGAACGATGAAATCTATGGGCATATAATTCCTATTTGCAACAATAAGAACATCATTAATCCTTCCCATAGGTTTCTTAATAGTGGAATCCGCAAGATGCAAATTTAGAGAGCAATCATCAAGATCATGGTAACCTAGCACATCACATAAGGTTTTTGGAATCATGGAAACACTAGCACCCAAATCACAACAATTATGGCACTCATAATCTTTGATTTTCATATTAATATTAGGTTCCCACTCATAATGAAGCTTTCTAGGGATAGAAACTTCTAATTCAAGTTTTTCTTCAAAAGATTTCATCAAAGCATCAACGATATGTTTAGTAAAAGCCTTATTTTAACTATAAGCATGAGGAGAATTCATCATGGATTGTAACAAGGAAATATAATCAATCAAAGAGAAACTATCATAATTATAGTCCTTGAAATCCAAAAGAGTGGGTTCATAGCTATTAAAAGTTTTCACCTCTTCTGTCCCACTTTTATCAATCTTAGCATTAAGATCTATAGACTCGGAATCATTGGGACGCCTTTTCACTAAAGTTGACTTATCTCCAGTCCCATCCTTATCAAGATTTATGTTGGAAAACAAAGATTCAATAGGAGTCACACCAATCACTTTAAGATCTTCATCAAGTTTATCACGAGAACACACTTTTTCTAGCCATTCATGCTTAGCATGAATTCTAGGGGTTCTTTCCTTACTTTCGTCAATAGAAATTCTGTAACAATATTCTCAAGATCAGAGGGCATCTTATTATAATTTCCATAAGAATTTTCATAGTAATTACCATAATTATTAGAGGAATTACTAGGAAACGGACTAGGGTTGGAATTACCTCTATACGCGTTATTACCAAAATTGTTCCTTCCAACAATATCCACATCCATAGATTCATTATTATTTCCAATCAAAGAAGACAAAGGCATATAATTGGAATCAATAGGATCACTCTTACTAGCAAACAATTTCATCAATTCATCCATCTTTTCACTCAAAGTATTTATTTCTTCAACAGCATGCACCGTTTTACTAGTAGGAGATCTTTCAGTATGCCATTGAGAGTAGTTTGTCATAATATTATCTAGGAGTTTAGTAGCTTCTCCTAGTGATTCCCATAAAATTACCACCCGCGGCAGACTCTAAAAGATTCCTAGATGCAAAATTCAATCCCGCATAGAAAATTTGTATGATCATCCATAAACTCAAACCATGTGCGGGGAAATTCCTAATCATTAATTTCATCCTCTCCCAACATTGTCCAATATGCTCATGATCAAGTTGCTTAAAATTCATTATGTCGTTCCTAAGGGAGACTATCTTAGCGGGCGGAAAGTACTTGGAGATAAAAGCATCTTTACACTTATTCCATGAATCAATACTATTTTTAGGAAAAGCTGAAAACCAAGTTTTAGCACGTCTCGTAGTGAAAACGGAAATAGCTTCAATTTAACAATATCATTATCCACATCTTTGTTCTTTTGCATATCACACAACTCAATGAAAGTATTTAGATGGGATGCGGCATCTTCACTAGGAAGGCGAGAAAATTGTTCTTTCATAACAAGATTAAGGAAGGCAGCATTGATCTCATAAGATTCCACACTAGTGGCGGGAGCAATCGGAGTACTAATAAAATCATTATTATTAGTATTGGAAAAGTCACCCAAGTTGGTATTCTCAGACATCGTGACAAGGCAAACAATCGAGCACACAAGAAAACGAAAGGCAAACAAAAGAAGGGCGAACAAAAAGGCAAATCTGTTTGGTATTTTCTGAAAATTGTTTTAGAAATGGGAGGATACGAGAGGCAAATGGCAAATAATGTAAATTCAAGAGATGAGTTTGTGATGGGTACTTGGTAGGCTTGATGTGTATCCTCCCCGACAACAGCGCCAGAAATGGCAAGTTGACGAGAAAGTTCTTGTCTTAACTTGCTATGTATCCTCCCCAACAACGGCGCCAGAAATCCTTCTTGCTACCTCTTGAGCTTGCGTTGGTTTTCCCTTTAAGAGGAAAGGGCGATGCAGCAAAGTAGATAAGTATTTCCCTCAGTTGTTGAGAACCAAGGTATCAATCCAGTAGGAGGAACAAGCAAGTCACCAATGGATTCACCTACACCAATAATCAAACTCTTGCACCCAACTCTATAAAGGGGTTGTCAATTCCTTCACGATTATTTGCAAGGATTAGATCTGATAGAGATAGATGTAAACGAGAACGGAAAGTAAAAGGTAAATAAATTGCATCAAGGTATTTTTGGTATTTTTGGTTTATAGATCTGAAAGTATATTATGGAAAGTAGACCTGGGGGCCATCGGTTTCACTAGAGGCTTCTCTCTTGAAGGAAAATATCATGGTGGGTAAACAAATTACTCTCAAGCAATTGATAGAAAAACGAATAATCATACAGTTATCCAAGGCACTGATCATGCATATAAGCACCACGTTCGTGTCAACTAGACCGAAACGATTTTGCATCTACTACTATTACTCCACACATCGACCGAATCCTGCCTGCATCTAGAATATTAAGTTCATGAAGAACAGAGTAACGCATTAAGAAAGATGACATGATGTAGAGGGATAAAGTCAAGCGGTATGATGAAAACCCCATCTTTTTACCCTTGATGGCAACAATACAATATGTGCCTCTCTACCCCTACTATGTCACTGGGTGAGGACACCGCAAGATTGAACCCAAACCAAGCACTTCTCCCATTGCAAGAATTACCAATCTAGTTGGCCTAACCAAACCGATAACTCGAAGAGACTTACAAGGATATGTAATCATGCAAATAATAATTCAGAGGAGATTCAAATAAGATTCATGGATAATCTGAACATAAACTCACAATTCATCGGATCTTGACAAACACACCAAAAAACAGGATTGCATCGGATAGATCCCCATGAAGATCATGAAGAACATGGTATTGAAGATCAAAGAGAGAGAGGTCATTTAGCTACTAGATATGGAACCTTAGGTCTGTGGTGGACTACTCACGCATCATCGGAGGGGCAATGGAGTTGATGTAGATGCCCTCTGTGATCGAAACCCCCTCCTGTAGATTACCGAAAAAGGTTCCAAGATTGGATCTCTCGGGAACGGAGGCTTCTGGCAGCGGAAAAGTATTTGTGTGGCTCTTTTTTATGTTGCAGGAATATTTGGGAATTTATAGGCCAAGAAATACGGTTAGGAGACCTGCCGGGAGACGGCAAGCCTGCTAGGCGTGGCCAAGGGGGCTACGCCTATCAGGCTTGTGACTCTGTGGCAGGTTTCCTGCCATGCACTCCAAGCCTGGTTGATTTGTTTCCTTCCAAAAAATTATTTCCGAAGGTTTTATTCCATTTGGAGTCCGTTTAATATTCCATATCTACAAAACTCAAAAACGAGGAAAAAACAGAAACTGGCACTGGGCTCTAGATTAATAGGTTAGTCCCAAAAATAATATAAAATAGCATATTAATGCATATAAAACATCCAAAACAGATAATATAATAGCATGACATCATCAAAAATTATAGATACGTTGGAGACGTATCAACAATGTCCCCCAAGGTTCAACTGGAGGCAGAAGAAGTGACGAAGCAGGGCCACCGAAGGGGGTATGCCGATGAAGGCCTCGCACAGGAACGCAAAGGCGGAAAGAAGGACGATGAAGCCAGGGTTAAGATGAAGCACATGGACTCGATAATGCGAGAGCACGACGGAAAAGAAGTCTGAGAACGGCGGCAACAAGCCTAAGAGGAGGGCATGGAGATGAAGGGGAATGACGGTGGCCTCCAGCTCGGTCAGGGGCCATGAGCCCAGTCAGATCTTGGTCGCCCCCCACTCGTTGGAGTTGGCGGTGGCTGTCAGACAGACCTTCTCCAACCCATCGAGATTGACCACCGAGGATCGATCTAGAGTAGGCTCCGGCGTCGACGCCTCGGTGGCGTGCACTAGGCTGTTTGAAAGTTCGGGCCGTTGTCGAGGCAGCATGAGTAAATTGAAGCATCAACGTCTCGGAGGGCGCTGCGTATCCGGCCTGGCCCACAGGAAGTTGGGGCCCGCGGCACTTCAGGTCGTCTTCTATGGCTTCGCCTAGAAGCCAACTCTAGTGCGCCTTGGACCCGGGGGCTACTGTCGGCGTCCAGGGAACGGGGGTACCCAGACCTGCCAACATGCGGCCCATTGCGCGGCCCACTTCGACAGCCAAGCATGGCCCATCATGACCTCACTCAAGACAAGGCCCTTGCGAGAGCCCCGCGCTCGCGAGAAGGACGGCGCCAAGACCCCTGGAGGAAGGAGTCCTCCCCAGGTCGCCTCCCGAGGGGCGGATATCTCTATGTAATACTCGGCCTCGGGAGGTCAAGGGTGACGCGGGACTGGCCAAGCGGGCACCAACACGCACATAGAAGGCAGTTTCCCCTTTGGTGCAAAGGGGGCAAAGACGTACGCAGGTTCCCAAAGCACCCCCCAAAGGTTTCCCTTCTTGTGAAACGAGACCAAGACCATGAGCCCCGCAGGACGGACGTCATTGCTGAGTCCACCTCTATATCACCACCAGCTACTTTGCAGGCGAAGACCACCTTTCGTCGGGATAATGGTGTACTCCTTGTCTTCCTTTGAATTTGGCCATTGTGGGATCCGATCCCGCCAATACGATAAGGGAAGAGGACCCATGCCACTATAAATAAAGACTAGGCTTCTCAATAGAGGGGGGGACGAAGAACACACCACTCGACAACCCTCACGAGGTTGCTCACCACTGTACTAGTTCATCCACAAACCTCCTCATGAGGCAATCCACCAAAGGCAGGAGTAGGGTTTTACGTTTCGCAGCGGCCCCAACCTGGGTAAATCGTCATGTGATGATATTCTTCCCCGTGATCGAGCAAGTTCGTCGGATTAGGTTGTCGAACCGTGAGTTTGAGGCCGGAGATGTAGGGATCTTTGCACACGCCCCTGAGTTTGAACCTCTTTGGGTTTTGCGGAGCCCGAAATCCGACATGGCCAAAGTGGCATGATTTCAGATCTGAACCATTTATGTTATCATCATTAGATCTATGTTCTTGATCCGATCTTGCCTAGTCATATGCACCTATTACGTGTTATGATTCGTAAACCCCGGGGTGACAGAAATCGGGATACTTTCCGGTGATGACGGTATCTTGAGGACTTCATATATTCAATATGTGTTAATGCTTTGTTCTAGTTCTCAATTAAAAGGATGCCTTAATATCTCTTAGTTTCCTTATGGACCCTGTTGTCACTGGAGGGTAGGACAAAAGATGGCATGCAAGTTCTTTTCCATAAGCATGCATGACTATTTACAAAATGCATGCCTACATTAAATTGACGAATTGGAGCTAGTTCCGTGTCGCCCTAGGTTATGACTATTATATGATGAATATCATCCAAAGAATACACCGATCCAGTGCCTACGAGTTTTCCACATATTGTTCTTGCTAAGTTACTACTACTGCTGTTACTATTGCACTTGCTACAAAATCACTACTGCTATTGTTACCGCTACTGTTACTGTTACAGCTGCTATCAAAGTACTATATTATTGTGCTACTAATCACTTTGCTACAGATATTTATCTCCATGTGTGGTTGAATTGACAACTCAAATGCTAATACTCTCAAATATTCTTTGGCTTCCCTTGTGTCGAATCTATAAATTTGGGTTGAATACACTACCCTTGAAAACTGTTAGAATGCCCTATACTTGTGGGTTATCACGCTGCCCCTCGCCAAGCCACCGAACCTGCCGCACTAAAGGCGAGGAAGGCTCGAGCGCCGGTCTACGGTGACCATCGATCGGCGGAACATGCTTATCATGAACAAAGCAAGGGATGTGGCGGTGGAGTAGGAGGAGTCGTCTCGTTCGGCCATGGCGAACGAGCAGCCGATCTTCCCGGGGCAGCAGGCGGGCCCGTTCCCGCAAGGCGCATGGGGCAGCCAGCAGAGCGTTGCGTCGCCCACCAACTCCCCATCGCCGGCGTGGGGCTACGCACCCTCGACAGAATACGTTGACGGCTACGCCCTTGGCTGCTTCAAACCCAACATCACCTTCCTGTGCACGCCTTCTGCATTCTTCGCTGGCCACCATAACGCCCAGTCCGGCTACTCGTCGACGCACTCGGGCTCGTTTACAACGGCTATGCGGCACGTCGCCCTGCCTTTCGCGCCGGGTTCGGCGCCATAGTTCAGGAACGCCAACGTAGAGATGGAGGAGATCATCAACAACAGCTCAGCCGCCATCACGTCATGCCTCAGGTTCGGCGTGCAAGAGGAAACACTGGACATCGATGACATGGATGATGTCGAACCCGGCGAGGTCGAGGAGGAAGAACCGGCGGAGCTGGAGCCGACGATGGGCAAAGGGGGAAAGAAGAAGACACGGGCGACCAATGAAAAGTTGGCCGAGCCCCGCATCAAGTGGACGACGAAGGAAGACGAGTGCCTCGTCGAAGCATGGAAGCTGGTCAGCATGGAACCGATCACCGACGCGAATCAGAACGCTAGCACGTATTGGAGGAGGATCAAGACGAAGTTCAAAGCCATGTCCAACCATTGGGCGCGCATCCAACTGGCGTGCAACAAATGGCATGGGATTTAATAAGAGGTCCAGGCTCGTCCTGAGAGTGGCGCAAACGTCGAACGGCAGGTACGTCCATAAACTTCACGGTCCGCGGTCTTCGCCGTGTTCTTTGTTGGAAATATGCCCTAGAGGCAATAATAAAATTGTTATTGTCATATTTGCTTGTTCATGATAATCGTTTATTATCCATGCTATAATTATATTGATTGGAAACTCAAATACATGTGTGGGTACATAGACAACATTGTGTCCCTAGTATGCCTCTAATAGACTAGCTCGTTTGTCAAAGATGGTCAAGGTTTCCTAGCCATAGACATGAGATGTCATTTGATAATGGGATAACATGAGATGTCACCCCCTCTCTCCCTAGATCGTTTTCTCCTTTGTTCGCGGTTTCAATAGCGCTAGGCGTAGCATCACCACCATCGCTGCCACGTCGTCGTGTTGTCGGAGAACTCATCTACCTTGCCACACCTGCTTGTTGGATCAAGAAGGCGGAGACGTCATCGAGCTGTACGTGTGTTGAACGCGAAGGTATCGTCCGTTCGGCGCTATATCGAAACGGATCGTTATTGGATCGCGAGACGGATTGCGATTTGGAACGCGGAGGTGCCGTCTTCATATTCAATGTGCGTGCAGAAACTTTTACCAAAAAACAACTTCCTTAGTGGTCTCTGCAAAAAAGACAAAATATTCGGTCGCAAAACGTTTTGCTATTTAGAAGCACTAAAATTTGACTTTTTCATGAAGACAAACTAAAAAGACTTTTTTTATAGAACTTTGTGTTGCAGACATATTACTGCAAACATGTATGTACAAAATTTTATTTTGATTTTTCAAACTTACAAAACGTGTTTAAAGTATTTTTTTTTAAATGGGCTCATATATACCCAGGTTCAGGACATGCCACTTACATTTTTTTTATTCTTTCTTCTTTTCTTTTTTTATTTCCTTTTCTTTTTAATTTTCCTTTTTATGAAATTGCGTGATTTTTTGTCAAAATCAATGCATTTTGTTCAAATCCATGATATTTTTTGAAATTCGGTGAACTTTTCTTGGCTATATGTTTTTTCAGATTTGATGAAGTTTCTTGAATTCGTGAACGTTTTTATTGAAAATAGATATATTTTTTTGCAATTTGACAAACTTTTTCAAAATCAAGGAACATTTGTTTAAAGTGGATGATATTTTTTAAAAAAACTGAGGATCTTGCGAATCGTTTATAAAATTCAGTGAACCTTTTCTTAATTTCAAAAAAAAAATTAAGTTTGTAACTTTCAAAAATGTGAATATTTTTTAATTCACAAACTCTTTTTTTTGTGTGACTTTTTTTTCGCTTCTTATACAAAAGTCAACGATTGACCGGTCAACTGGTCATCCGTGACCGGCAAATACGATCGAGCGACCGGAGGGGAAACTGGTGAAATGTCATCGAGGGTTCTTCTACATGGGCCGGCGCACGAGCATGGGCACATGAGCGCAAGTAGAAGGAAATGACGCTTAGAGGGCCGATTCAGACCTCCCAGGAATTCCCCACATTTCCTATTTGACGCATTTGGCGCCGAATCGAACAGGGCAACCCAGACATCCAGCCCATTTAGCTATACGTTGCTTCCCTGGTTTTGGGAATGGTTCAGAAGGTTCCGCTTCAGTTTTACTTTTTTTTTTGCTTTCTTTCTTTGTTGTTTTTTACTATGTGTTCTTTTATTTTTATTTTTTATTACCCTATATTTTTTAAAATGTTCCCATTTCAAAAAAGTGTGTAAATTTCAAAAACTGTTTTTGTTTTCAAATTTTAGTCACAAAATTTAAAAATGTTTGGATAAACTTTTTAGAAATTTGAAAAATGATTGCGTTTTCAAAAACTGTCCAGCTTTTCAAAATGTCAGCAAGTTCAAAAAAATCATATTTTTGAAAATTAGTAATGATTCCAAAAAACGAAAAGTGGCACTCCCCCAGGCACTGCGTGTGATGCATCCGGATGTACAGTCGGTCGCGTGGATGGCGAGCCTCACCCCCTTCCCCCCACGGGGCACCAAAGTGATGATGGTCAGCCCTCGCGATGAGCCCGTCTCATGGTCGTGCTTGGCCTTGCACTTATTGTGAAGCCCATGGCGACTAGGGTTTCTGTCGACTAACGAGGAAGCATGCATGGCCAAATGTGAATGGGAGTGGGGAAGGAGAAGTGGATGAGCGCCCCTCCCCCCCCCCCTTCCCCACACGCTAGCCATTTCAAAAGTAGCATGGAATCTTGACACTTCTAGCCATTGTCATGCAAGCCCGATGTAGATGGATGACATTGACTATGACTGCAGTGGTTTGGGTGGCCAACATGTGTGGACGCAAAACGAGGCAGGTTTGGCCGGAAATGCATTCACACGGACAGTGAGAGGACGGGATTTGGGTTTGCATCCGCACGATAGACTGGCGTTTTCGTTCATTTCGATCCAAACACACACGCACAGACCGCCGGGCGTTAGGGTTGCCCTAACCTCTTAATAGATTGAAGAGATACATAATAATCATTTTTTTGCATTATAAATTATCTTAATTAACTTAGAAGCTTCTATTTAGAATCATCTATCTCACTTAATAGTTCTTCTCCATACTTCTACCCAACTGGACAAACAAATTTTGTCTTTTTTGTCCATCGTTTCTGCAAGAGCTTTTACCTTGATCTTAGCAAACGGCTGCATGCACATGTGAATGAAAAAACTCTCAGCGGAAAACAAATAAACTAAAAAACATCGTGCAGAGAGAAAACAGAGCTTTTCCCCAAAAATTGCATTTGCATTCAAGGTTCCCTAGAGCCCAGACTTTTGAAAAAACACTGGGAAAAAAACAGATCTTGAAGTTTCAGAAAAATCTGGAAAATAAAAATTACATAGTAATGTATACTATATTTCAGTACAATTTTCAGGATGAAAACATTGTGATGATAACTACACAAAAACATATTTTCAGATTTTTTTTTTCTGAAACTTGCTATAAAAGGAACATTTTGAAAACCTTAAAAATATGATTTTCAATTTTTAGAAAACTGCCTGCCATGATGTCCGGGAGAAGAAAAAACCTGTTCCTTGGTTCCCATAGAAACCAGCGCTCCAAGCATGGAGCGTCCACTGGCGCGGGGTAGGGGGGTAAGTATATGGTGCACCGAACACACAAAAATGCATTGACATGTCATCATTGTATGTTGTCATAAAATTTCAAAACCTGGCTCAAGATAGGAAGATAATAAATTTGTTAGCAATATAGATAATTGATCAAATATGAAGCCCAACTTATATTATATACTCCCTCCATCCGGAATTACTTGTCATGGAAATAGATGTCTAGATACAACCATTTCGATCCATTTTCACGACAAGTAATTACAGACGAAGATAATAATATTTAGTGTTGCATGTGTTATTTTTATATCTCAAGATATGTTTCAAATATTGAATTTTTTTTTGTTACAACATAGATTGGTGTTGTGTGAATATGCCAACTTTTTTCTAATATTTTTAATGTGTAACCGGCCTCCCCCCTTTGGAGGGTACCCATCTGTAGGCGTCCCCAGGATTTGGTGAATGCGCATATTTTTAAAATAGTTATATTACAACTTTTTTTCAATAGATTCATTTTACATTTGGGCTACAATAAATTACATTACATGCATTTTCTCTACCGGTAGGCCTGTGACCAAAACAACCCGTGTACCTGATGCACTTGGTGTAAGGTTGTTCTGGGTCCACATATAAAAAAAGGTTGTTCTGAGTCCACCAGGCCTATCTCTCGCCCACTGCATGACATAGCTCTATCTAGCTTTCAGTGATCCCGCAAATGGCCCAGCCCATACGTAACTATATGTATTTAGAATATCTTGAAATAAACCCCAAAAAAATGGTGACAAGTGCCTAAGTGCGTGATTATGGCCTGGCCCATTTAGTGACCGCCTTAGACGAAGGAACAGTCAGCCTCACTATAATCGAGACAAAGCAGCACCCTTCTGAGTCCGCATGTGAGAGTACTATGTGACTCACATGCGCAACAGTCACCAGCTTTTTTCTACTTAAATCAATGTCTCCTTAGTGCCCGTGTCGTCGCCCCCCCCCCCCCCACCCGGCGGATGACCAGAGCGAAACCCTAGCCACCAGGAAAGCTCCCTCTGAGGCATGCGGGGGTGATGGGGCTTTTGCTTTTCCCCTCTGGCGCTATGGGCACGATGAGCCGGTGTCGGTGGGCGCGTCTAGCGCGGGAAGAAGGCATCATGGTGCGCATCGCCGTTGCGGGAGGCTGCGGGAGGACGCGGGCACCCCCCAATGGGCGGCCCTGGCTTGGTGCGGCCGAATATTGTAGCCCTTGATGGCCGGATCTGGCGCCCTAGCGGCTGGGGGGGGGGGGCGAGGCGGCTCGGCCAACGAAGGGCTTCCAATGGTTGCAAGGTGGCTACACGTCGGGATTGTGGTTTGCGGTGGCGTGTTCTTGGTAGGGCCTTCGGATGCTATGAGACTATGCCACCGGTGGTGCTCCGGCTAGTTCTTTGTGGTGCAGCAAGTGGCGTCTGCTGCTCTGGTCTGGTGGTGGTGTGTTGGAGAAGTCATCCCCGGCATAGGTCCTCGGTTCCCCGACGAAATTCATGCTTGACTTCGGTCTTAGCGGATGGCGAATGATGCTCTCGGGTGTGATTTTCCTTGTTGGAGGTGCCATCGAGGGGATCCGACACCTCTCCTTGCTCCATGTTCTTGCCTCCCGGTGAAAATCGTATGCAATGGTGGCACTCTTTGTGTCATTACTTCGTTGGAAGCATTGCTTTGGAGCCAAATCTGGTGATGAAGCACTCGGTTTGTGGTGGTGCGGTGGTTTTGGAGCGGGCGACGTTTTGGTGACCGTGGAGTCTTTGGTGGTGCTTCCGTTGGGAACAGGTACGGTTGGTTGGTCGACGGTGAGAGCAGCAGGAGCATCCTTCACATGCAAGTAGCGTCGGACGAGCTATGTTGGTTAGGCTCATGGGATCGGCACGGCATAGGTTTTCGTTCTTTCGGACCTATCGTTCCTCCCCGATGTCCTCAAGGTTTGCGGATATGCTCGTGGCAGCCCGATATAATACGATGGTTGCCGGTGTGCACTCTCGTAGCAGTGAACGCGCTCGAGCGCCCGACCGGGTGTGTTGTAGGGTTTTCGCTTTCCGATGTCTTGTATGTTTTGTGATGCTTTAGGTCTAGTCTAGCTAGACGTTGCTATGGTTTTTGCCCTGTTTTCCACAATAAACTAAGCAGTTCGTTTTTCTTTCTTCTTTTTTTGGCACTTGTCTTTATGCAGTGCATTCCTCCTTTGGGGGTGTTCTTGTAATGCTTTCCGATCACTGAATTTGGCAGCTCTCCTGCCAACATAAAAAAAGTCTCGTTCATCCTCATTTCTCATACGCAACAACCCTTTAGGCCTTGTTCAGTTAAACCTCTCTTGTATAGGATTGAAGATGTTTGGAAGGGATTGAGGGGAATTTGATGTAGGGGATCCAATCCTCTTTAATCCACTTCAACCCACTTGCAACCGAACAAGCCCTTAGGTCTTCTTTGGTTTACAAGAATTTTGTAGGACTTCTAAATGAAGATCTTTTGTAGAAAATTGTCTATGGAGCTCTTTGGTTTGTAAGAATATAATCATACTCCTTCACATTATAGGAAACAATCCTTTGTATTTATTTGCAAAAAAAACCGTTGGCCAAGATCTAATGAAAAAAGGTCCTATGAAAAGCTATAGTAAAGTTAAGCCTCATTTAGCATTTTATTTATATCAAACAAACGGGAAAACAAGCATACAATCGTGCATCATACATGACATATCACATATACTTGGCTCATGCACTCTCTGTTCATAAATATAAGATGTTTTGACAGTTCAATTTAAACTGCCAAAACATCTTATATTTGGAAACAGAGGTGGTACATTGTTAGGCATTAAAGACCAAGCACTGATCATACATACTAATTCGATAACCAAGCTTTGCGTGAATGCATCATATATGTATGAAAAACAAGAAGAAAGAACAAGGAAAAACATTGGCCGCCGCAACATGATTATGAAAAGTCCAGTAACTTTTGACCCAAGAGCAGCTTAACGACGCTAAGTGTAGCGCTATAGGAAAAAAATCACGAGTTATTAGCGTCGGTTTCATTTTTTTCTTCGAAATAGTGTCCTTTTCGTTTTAGCATTAAGGTGCATAATTTTAGCGGGCAGACTCTTCAAAAGCTATTCCCAATTATATAAAACTTTGTTTTCCCTGATTTTTCACTAATTAACAGGACAGCTATTTTCTTCTTTATTAATGAACATGACAAGTCTTTGGTCTAGTTTCAGGAAAACTTTTTTTTTTGCGTAAAGGTTTATTTGTTAGTTGCACACTCGATACTCGCTAGTACTGGTACTTCTATTTATCATTGCTTTTGTTTTCTTCATGCTGTTGATCTTTCTCCGTTGTAACTGATCCAACTGATTGATCAATCAAATACATGTATGCACGATGGGAAATGGGAAATGGACAGATGACCTAAACCCATAGGAGAATATTGAGGGGCTGTTTGATTGCTACCTCGAGAGAAAGGAAGAACACGTTGATGGCGGAGAGAGTATGCATTAAGGTAAATGCGCGTGGACGGAGGAAGTATATCAGATAGTACATACTAGTAGAAGTAACTGATGGGATAATGTCAAGAAAAAAGAAGTGCTTCATCTGTAAAGAAATATACGGAAGTACAGAGGGATACCTGATAGGATAATGTCAAAAAGAGAGTAACGGATAGGGTTTGTTTGCTCTAGATTTTTAATCGCTCGTATGCGACCAAACAAGAAGAGGAAAATCATGTACTAGTAGTAAATATACACGTAGAGTAAAATTCTACTAGTTACAGTTTGCTGGTGGGGGTGGTTGTTGATGCTGCGGCGGCGTACTTCTTGAGGGCGTCGCCGGCGTGGTGTAGGCTGTCCGGCACGGGCAGGTTGCAGAGCAGCGTGACCCTGGACTCGGCGATCTGCGGGCCCTTCTTCCCCTCCTCCGACGGGTCCATCTTCCACAGCTTCACCTCCCACACCTACCCAAATCCAATTGGTTCCAATCAGTCCTTCATCCAGTTTCCATGTCCGATTGAGCAAGAAAACAACAACAGGGTTGCCGGCGAGCCGCTTAACAAGAAGACGATAGATGAGGGCGCATACCTGGGTGGAGCGTCCGAGGTGGACGGGGACGGCGCGCGCGAGGACGACGTCGCCGAGGGCGGCGCTGCGGAAGTGGTTGATGGCGAGGTGCACGCCGGCGACGCGGCGGTACCCGGACGCCATGTGCGCGCCCATGCTGGCCAGGCCCTCCGACACCAGCGCCGACACGCCGCCGTGCAGCACCTTGAACGGCTGGCAGCAGCGCTCCGTGACCGGGAGCCGGCCGGAGAGCAGCGACGGCGACACCTCCTGCATCTCGAAGCCCACCGCGTGCAGCACCGGGTCCAGCTCCGCCGTGTCGATGGCGCCAGGCTTCGCCGCCATGCCTGCCTCGCTTGATTCCCCTCCCCTTTTCTTGTTCACAGAGGAAAACGGGAGTAGCTAGAACTAGAAGAGGCGGACAGCGAGCCGGAGGCAGAGCCAGCCGCGCAATAATTACTGATAACTACTAGAGTTCTCAAGCGGTGGTTGGATCATTCAAAGTCTTCAAAGTCCTAATCATCGGCCCGTATTATTTTTCTTTTGCAGTTGGTCGATCACCTCCAACAACCATGCCCACTACAGTACCACCACTACTACGACCATAGTACTACTGGTGAAGCTGCCACAAGAATTTCACTCCGTGATGGGCGCCTAAGTGTTAATCCTAATCCTAATCCTAATCATAATCACCAAGCAGTTCTTATATCGAAGTGAAATTGGTGGCTGCAGAGTAGCATCTGGAGGACACGTTCTAGAAATCAGCACAAGGCACACGGTCCACCCACGAGTCGGCCTGCAGCGTGAGTAATGGTGGATTGCCCGGTAGGTTAGGAGAAGATGCCCTCGTTTCCTAGAAACTTTCAGGTGTATTTCCTTCTGCTTTGGACAATCAACCGACTGCGGACATAGACGTAGACGTAGGAGTCAGTTATTCAATCAATTTTCCTATCGTTCGTTCATATCAGACCAGACCAATTTGAAATTCAGAAGCATAGCGCTCACCCCAGCACAAAAAAAAAAGATGATTGTCGTGAGAACGAGTCTGACAGTAAATGATACGGATACGAAAAGAGAGGGTAGAGTCCTAGCTACGACGAGGGTGTACACACAGATGTATGAGTTCAGGCCCCTCTCGTGGAGGTAACCGCCCTACGTCTCAGTGCTCGGGAGCTTTGTCGTGTGGAATGATGAGATTACAGTGGTTGCGAACCCTTGTGCCAGAGGGGAGGGGCGGCTTATATAGAGTTCGCTGCCCCTCATAATTGCCCGGCATCTAAGGGTCCGATCGTGGGTTTAAAGACTATCGTTACTAGTACCGTACATAATAAAAACTACTAATGACGTGAAACATAACGCCTGCCCGTTGGCCTCCTGGAGGTGGCTTCTGGTCTTCTAGCGTTGACTGGAAATGAGGTCTTCAGAGTGACAGTCGACCGTCGAGTGAAGGAAGAAGCCTCTGAGCGGATTGCATGTCGAGTGACTTGAGCGTCACCGGAAATCTAGTCGGAATCTTGTTTGTGATCTTCGAGTCTTCCAATGTCATGCCCTTAGGTAGGGGTGGTCTAGGTTAGGCCTAGGACCCTACCCTAGGTACATTTCCTCGTCATTAGCCCCCGAATGGATCGGGGTTCGAGTGGTGAATGGGTATATCGATGCCATTTCAACATAAGGTATCAAATCTTCCGAATGATATTCGGGACTTCAACGAAACTTGCGTCGACTGAACTCTTCGTCATTCGCTCGGATCCGTTCGGCCTTGAAAATGCCCGAGTGAATGTTCTATGTCAATTTTGTTCTGAATGACCCAAAGGAATCTTCGGAGGTAGCGGGTCGATCTGTCAGACCCGGATTTTACGGGATACGAAAATGTGCGAAGCGCGCGCACGTGCGATGATAACGCCACGATCAGAGCAAGTGGGGGCATGACGCCTCGATCCTCGTGCCGGTCATTTCGCCACGTACCAGACGCAGACTATGGTTGGCGTGTGCGGTGATCTCGTGGGCCCACCAGTCAGCGAGGCACTCGACGGGATATAAATTTCGAAGCATCGTGGGTTGCACAATACTTTTCCCCAAACTTCCTCTCTTCCTTCGCCTCCCCTGTCTCCAGCGCCACATCCTGTTCTTCTCCGACAAGAGCGGCCGCCGCGATGACGAAGGGCGTCACGGAGAAACTGGAGCGCGCCAAGAAGGGGGCATCGAAGAGAAAGGGCAAGAAGCCCTAGACCGCTCGGTTCACTGCGCCGGCGGGATGGATGCAGGGGGACTTTCTCCCCTCTGTGGTCGCTCGTTAGGACATAGAGGGCTTGGTCGCCGACGGGCTTGTGGCGGAAGGCGCCTGGAGGTTGCCGGAGGGAGAGCGCGAGTCGGGGCCGTGCGACGGGGAGCGAGTCATCCTCCTCTCTCATGTCGAAAGAGGTTTTTCTATGCCTTCCCACCCATTCATTAGGGGTTTTCTGAACTTCTTTGGCGCTCAGCTCCACCACTTCCCACCGAATGCGATTTCCTACATGTCTGCCTTTATAACCTTGTGCGAGTGTTTTCTGGGTTGTCCTCCTCATTGGGAGATGTTCAAGCACATCTTTACAGTCAGATCCCAGACTGTGAAGAAAGCTCTCCCTGCTGATGGGAAGAGTCATGTGCTTCAGTTGCGTGGGGGTTTAGGATTTCAGAAAAGAGCCCATAGTTCTTTCCCTGCCATGACCTTTCTTGAATCTGTTAGAGGCTTCCAGTCGACTTAGTTCTATTGCAAAGACGTAGCATCTCCCAATATGTCGACTGGCCTTTCACCCTATACAACTGACCGTCCAGCTGTCCCCAAGTCTCTGAGGGTGACCGAAGAGGAACATGTCCAAGTGGGAATCTTGGTTGAAGCTGTGGTGCAACTGATTCGAGGTGGAGTGACTGGCATGGATTTGTTGGAGATGTTCCTCAGTCGACATATTTAGCCGCTCCAAGCCAGGTATCACACCATGTGGCACTACGCGGGACCTGAGGATTCGACCAGGACGCACCCAGAAGAGGTTCCGCAAAAAACTGTCGAGCAGTGGCTTCGCAGCATCACAGGAGCATGCGACAACCCTTTGGGAGCCAAGAGGATCCGGCGTTACGCGGACAAAAACCCACCGAAGAATTTGGTAAGTTGTGATATGTCGACTGACGTACTTGTATCGTCGAGTGGTAGATTGATTTATTAACTGACTTCTTTGATTGAATCATGCAGGAGTGGGCGAACATGCACTCGCCTGTTCCCAATGGGTACCAAACTAAAGATGGTGTGGTGAGCGAGCGTGGTAGTGTGGACGGCGATGGTTCAGAAGATTCCGAAGACGAGTACGAAAACTCGGACGAAAACAAGCCAGAAGTCGAGTCACCTCCTCGCTCCGAACGCCGCTCCAAGTCTTGCCAAAATCCTGCGGCTGTCGAGGATAGGGCTCCGGGCCCAAGCGAGAAGGACCCGAAGCGGTGTCGTCCCTCGACTGTTGAGTCGAGCGAATGATCAGTGAAGCAACCCAAAGTGACCGTGGCCAAACCTCGCAAAGCCCTGGCTCGCATGAAGATGGTTGTGTCGGTCGTCTCCACATGAGTGTTTACTTTTGAATTCTCACTGTCGATTGTGATTTGAGATCCTTGTTGTCTCAAGGTTATTTGATCCATAAGAGCTGCTACCTCAGTGACATCACCTCAACATGATGGAGGGGATGCCATGGATGTAGACACTGCTGATGCAGCCACTTCTCATAGAGGTAATCAACTCTTCAGTTCTACTTCTTGAATATGATTCGTTGATTGGCAAAGTTAATTTTGTCGATTGATAATTACAGAAATCATCCAGCTGGAAGATGATGAAGAACACCCTGGGGATACGGGAGGTGGAGGCGAGAACTTAAGTGTCCCGCGCATACGCACTCGAAGAACTCCATCTACCCAGATGCCTCAGCGGTTAACCGCGGAGTCCTCCCAGGGGATGAGCGACTCGACACGGATCAGAGCTGACCCAACAGTGCCTCTGGCGAGTGCCCTTCCAATTGTTTCTACCATCGTGACGTCGACTCCAACCGGTCCTTCCTAGACTACCTCGACTGCTCCCATCATTATGTCGCTCGCGCTGATGATGGCTTTTCCTCTGCATCGCGTTCCGGAAGATCAGACCGGAGCTGCAAAGGAGGCCATGATCCAGGCGGAGCAGATGATGTTGCACACCAAGGAGGCATACGAGGCCAGCAAGTTGGCTTATGATGCCAGCACAGCGCTTTGCACGAATGTCCGAGTAAGTTCGATTGTAAGTACATTTTCGATTAAATTCATGTCTTCTTTGACTATACACCCAATGGGTGTTAATTTTCCACTCACTCCACTCGAATAGATCGGGTCTTAGTCGAGTAGGTTTTGGGTCAGTGGGGGCACGCTAAGTGCATCCACTGGGTGTAGTCCCCGAGGCCGCTGTCGAGTGCTTGCCTCGGCAGGGGTCTTAGAGTCTGCCGTATACAAGATACGTTTGCCCTTAACCGCGCTACTCCGCAACTACTTTGTAGGTTTCATGGATATCAATGATAAACCATGATATGACTCTACATAAGGATAGACTGCACTTCACGAAGTGTAGGGGGTACGTCACTCGACAGATCGAGTGATGGATGTTCCATTGATGGATATTTTTTGCCACTCGACAGGTCGAGAGTTGGCAGATCCAGTGGGGGCATGCTAAGTGTACCCACTTGAATAGATCAGGTCTTAGTCGAGTAGGTTTTGGGTCAGTGGGACCATGCTAAGTGCACCCACTGGGTGTAGTCCCCGAGGCCGTTGTCGAGTGCTTGCCTCGACAGGGGTCTTAGAGTCTGCCGTATACAGGATACGTTTGCCCTTAACCGCGCTAATCCACAACTACTTTGTAGGTTTCATGGATATCAATGATAAACCATGATATGACTCTACATAAGGATAGACTGCACTTCACGAAGTGTAGGGGGTACGTCACTCGACAGATCGAGTGATGGATGTTCTATTGATGGATATTTTCTGCCACTCGACAGGTCAAGAGTTGTCAAATCCAGTGAGGGCATGCTAAGTGCACCCACTGGGTGTAGTCCCCGAGACCGCTGTCGTGTGCTTGCACTGGTAGGGGTCTTAGAGTTTGTCGTATGCAAGATACATTTGCCTTTCGCCTCACCACTCCGAGGCTACCTTGTAGGTTTCATGGATATCATTGATTAACCATGATATGACGCTACATAAGGATAGACTACACTTCACTGAGTGGGGGGGGCACGTTACTCAATAGATCGAGTGACGAAAGTTTGACAGGGCAGACCTTGTCGACTGTTTTATAACTAGTGGGGCACGCTAAGTGCACCCACTGGGTGTAGTCCCCGAGGCTACTGTTAATCGTAGACGATAAGCAGTAGTCTTGAAAACTTGAAATCGGAATTTCTGTCGTACGCGGAGTACGAGCGCCACTCGACATTTCGAGTGTATATATTTTTTTTTGATCGTCCCGCTCCAAAGACGCTGCTTCGAATGTGCGGAACGGGGCTGACGGAACACTCAATAGATCGAGTGTTAACCGTTCCAGTGGGGGCACTCTAAGTGCACCCACTGGGTGTAGTCCCCGAGACCGTCATCGAGTGTTTACACTGGCGGGGGTCTGATAGAGACTGTCTCGAACTTGTTAACGGTACGCGGGGTACTCGAGCCACTCGACATGTCGAGTGTACTTTTGGTTGAATTCACTTTCCCCTGGACGCAGGTTTCACGGACATCATTGATCAACCATAACATGACGCTGTTCCAGGATAGAGGGGCGGGTGACGCGCGCCGTCGAATCGACCATTTTTGGTCTTCTGCACTTCCGTGCTGATATTTTATTGTCGATTGGATTTCTTTCTTTGTTGATTTCAGAGGGCTTGTGAACTTGGAATGCAATACCAAGATCTTGAGGATGAAAGGAACCGGTTGCGCGTGGACTTGGATACCTCCAACAATGCTTTGGAGAGGGTGCGCGCCGAGCTGAAAACTCTGGGAGGTAACTTTCTTTGACCCACTGCATTCTCATCTTCACTTTCCATACTTTGAACCGAGTGCTTTCACTCGAACAGAAATACGCAATGAAAACCGTCGACTCCAAGCGCGACTCAACAATGTGGGTTCTTTAGATTCCATGAACAAGGCACTGGAGGACAAGGACAAAGCACTCGCCGACGCCCAGCGAGTGGCGAAGGAGAAGACTGAAGCTGCTGACAAGAGACTGGCTGCTGCGAAGAGGATGGAGGACGAAAACTCAAAGCTAAAGCAAGAGCGTGTGGACCTCATCAAGAAGACTGAGCAATTAACCAAGAGGAGCAACGGCCTGGAGAGGCACTTGGGAGAGTTCTCGAGGAAGATGTATATTCTGCTCGAGGGTGAGTTTTTCTGTCGACTGAACTTTATGAAATCCTTGACGGTTTCATCTCACTAATCCTCCTCCCATTCTCTCATTCTTGTTTCCCAGAATTTTGCCAAGACTTTGAGAAAGAGACTGAGGAGATCGAGCCCAACTTGGATCCCACCAAGTCACCTATTGGAGAAGCGGTGGCCATGAACATGCTCAGACTCAACTTCAGGCTTCAGGGTGTCCAAGGCGTATGTTCTTCGATTGAAAACTGCAATGGAGAGGATCGATAAGGAGTTGTGGCCTGAAGACACTCTTCAACTCGACCTCACATCTGTGATGACACGCCTGAACGACCTCCCCAGTCGAGTGCAAGCCTGGAAGAAATCTGCTGCTCGCTGCGGTGCTGACATGGCGCTCTCCCTTGTGAGGGTCCATTGCAAGGAAGTGAGGGAAGACAAGCTAAAGGAGCTCCGAGTGGTTAACACGAAGAAACTCCAGTTCGAAGATTTCATGGAGACCTTCATTGACGCAGCCACCAGGATTGCGGACGGCATCGACTTGGACACTTTCGTCGAGCCAGCAAGCCCGTCGGGTGCTTAAAAACTTGATCTTTGGAAGAAAAACTTTATTTGCCTCGGTATGCCGAGTGAAACTATATCAGATTAAAACTTCATTCAGGCCTTAGGCCTGAGCACATTTGCTTTCTCGCGAAACTTTTATCTGCGATTAAACCATTGGATTTATCCGTATTTGGCTTTCAATCCTTTGTTCGACTAAGTTTGTTTTTAGGCTTAGGCAAAAACATGTTCACAACTAAGCCCCCGAGTGTGAGGATTGCTCAACACTCAGAATATTTTTGACCCTAGGCGAGGATTCATTTGCGGCTAGGGCGTCGAGTGAAAGTATTGCTATCTACTCAACGGAGAATTTAACTTAGGCGAAGACATGTTCGCAGCTAAGCCCTCGAGTGTGAGGATTGCTCGACACTCGGAATATTTTTGAACCTAAGCGAAGACTGATTTGCGAGTAGGTCGTCAAGTGGATGGATTGCTATCCACCCGACAGGGTTTTTAGCTTAGGCGAAAGCATGTTCGCAGCTAAGCCCTCGAGTGCGAGGATTGCTCGACACTCGGAGTATTTTTAAACCTAAGCGAAGACTGATTCGCAAGTAGGTCATTGAGTGAATGGACTGCTATCCACCCGAAAGGGTTTTTAACTTAGGCAAAAGCATGTTCATAGCTAAGCCCCCGAGTGCGAGGATTGCTCGACACTCGGAGTGTTTTTAAACCTAAGCGAAGATAGATTCGCAAATAGGTCGTCGAGTGAATGGACTGCTATCCACCCGACAATGTTTTTAACTTAGGTGAAAGCATGTTCGCAGCTAAGCCCTCGAGTGTGAGGATTGCTCGACACTCGGAGTATTCCCAAGAGTGAGAACTATACAATCGGAATCGACAATATATATCGTAGAAGTTTGATTTGCATAGATGAAGTATTCTTATTACATCAGAAAACTCTTCTGTCTCTAAGTATAAAATTGTCGGAGTAGATCTGCATTCCAGGCTCGTGGCTCGTCCATCCGCTTCATGAGGTTGTATAGGTGATAAGCTCCATTGTTCAGCACTTTGGTGACGATTAAAGGACCTTCCCATGCAGGAGCAAGCTTATGAGGTCGGTGTTGATTCACTCGGAGCACCAAGTCCCCCTCATGAAACGATCGACTCTTGACATTCTTCGCATGGAAGCGTCGCGGATCCTGCTGATAGGCTGTAGTCCGGATCAAAGCCATCTCTCGTTCTTCCTCCAGGAGATCAACACCATCCTGCCTAGCCTGTTCAGCTTCAGCCTTAGAATAAAGTTCCACTCGGGGAGAATTGTGAAACAAGTCACTCGGCAGGACAACTTTGGCACTGTAGACCAGGAAAAAAGGAGTCCGTCCAGTCGACCGATTTGGCATAGTTCTCAGGCCCCATAACACAGACGACAGCTTAGTTACCCAGGCACCGGCGGCATGATCTAGATCGCGCATGAGATGAGGCCTCAGACCTTGCAGGATGAGGCCATTGGCTCGCTCGACTTGCCCTTGCAGGTGTGCGACAGATGCATAATCCACCCGAGTGCCTTGAGATGTGTAGAAGTTTCTGAACTCTTCCGAGTCAAAGTTGGTGTCGTTATCCATGATAATGCTATGAGGAACATCGTAACGAAAAATTATTTCTCTCATGAATGTAAGCGTCGTACGGGAGTTCAATTTCTTGATGGGATTGGCTTCTATCCATTTTGTAAACTTGTCGACTGCAACCAGCAAATGAGTGAAACCGCCTTTCTCGGTCCGAAAGGGACCAACCATGTCGAGTCCCCAAACAGCAAATGGCCAGGCGAGGGGAATCTCTTCAGAGCAGAGGCTGGTTTATGTGACAAGTTTGCATAGAACTGGCATCCATCACAATGATCAACAATGTCTTTGGCCATCTCATTAGCTCGTGGCCAGAAGAAACTAGATCGGTATGCTTTAGCGGCGATTGTCCGTGAGGACGCATGATGGCCGCAAGTTTCCGAGTGGATCTCATCCAGAATCATTCGACCTTCTTCGGGGGGAGATGCAACGTTGCGTTATACCAGTCACGCTTTCTCTGAATAGCTGATCTCCCTGTTGGGGAACGTTGCATGGGAAACAAAAAAATTCCTACGCATACGCAAGATATATCCATGGCGATGAGCATCTACGAGAGGGAGAGTGGATCTACATACCCTTGTAGATCGCTAAGCAGGAAGCGTTAAGAAACGCGGTTGGTGTAGTCGAACGTCTTTGCGATCCAAATCATCGAGCGTCCCGCGATCTCATCACGATCCGTCTTGCGTCCAATAATGATCCGTCCTGCAAACTCATCACGACCCATCCTGCAATCACATCACGATCCGTCTCGCGATCTTGATCACGGTCCTTCCGATCTAGCACCGAACGAACGGCACCTCCACGTTCAGCACACGTATAGGTCGCTGACGATCTCCACCTTCTTGATCCAGCAAGAGGGAGCAAAGAGGTAGATGAGTTCTCCGGCAGCGCGACGGTGTTGCGGCGATGGTGGTGGAGCTATTCTGGCAGGGCTTCGCCTAAGCACTGCAAAAAATCGATCTAGAGGAGAAACTATGCACTAGAGGATAGGGTAGCATGTGGCTAAAAATCTAGTGCCAAAAACCCTAAAACCTCTAGTATATATAAGAGGAAGAGAGGAGGAGGCTTGGCCCTTAAGGGGCCAGCCCTAGGCTTCGACCGAACCAAGGAGGAGAGGAGGAATCCTCCTCCAATCCTAGTAGGACTAGGACTCCTTCCTTTTTTTGCCTTTTTTGCCTTTTTTGCCTTTTTCCACCTTTTCTCTTTGGGCTTTTCTCTCCCAGACGCATGGGCCTTGTGTGGGACTTCCACCAGCCCACTAAGGGCTGGTATTCACTCTCCCACAGTCCATGTAGCCTCTTGGGTCAAAATACCCCTCCCGATGGTCTCCCGGTACACTACCGACACTCCCGGTACACTACCGATGAGCCCGAAACTTTTCCGACGACCAAAATAGGACTTCCTATATATCAATATTTACCTACAGACCATTCTGGAGCTCCTTGTGATGTCCGGGATCTCATCTGGGACTCCGAACAACCTTCAGTAACCACCACACATAACTCTATACTATCAAAACGTCACCGAACCTTAAGTGTGCAGACCCTGCGGCTTCGAGAACTATGTAGACATGACCGAGACACCTCTACGGTCAATAACCAATAGCGGGACCTGGATGCCCATATTGGTTCCCACATATTCGACGAATATCTTTATCGGTCGAACCTCTATGTCAAGGATTCAGTTAATCCCATATGATGTTCCCTTTGTTCTTCGGTATGTTACTTGCCCGAGATTCGATCGTTGGTATCTCCATACCTAGTTCAACCTCGTTACTGGAAAGTCTCTTTACTTGTTTCGTAATACAAGATCCCGTGACTAACACTTAGTCACATTGCTTGCAAGGCTTATTGTGATGTTGTATAACCGAGTGGGCCCTGAGATACCTCTCCGTCACACGGAGTAACAAATCCCAGTCTTGATCCATGACAACCCAACAGACACCCTCGGAGATACCTTCAGTTACGTTGTGACGTTTGATACACACAAGGTACTCCTCCGATGTCAGTGAGTTGCATGTTCTCATGGTCATAGGAACATATACTTGACATGCAGAAAATAGTAGCAATAAACTCACACGATCATATGCTACGTTTGTAGTTTGGGTCTTGTCCATCACATCATTCTCCTAATGATGTGATCCCCTTACCAAATGACATCTCATGTCCATGACTAGGAAACCATAGCCATCTTTGATCAACGAGCTAGTCTATTAGAGGCATACTAGGGACATGGTGTTGTCTATGTATCCACACATGTATCTGAGTTTCCGATCAACACAATTATAGCATGGATAATAAACGATTATCATGGACAAGGAAATATGATAATA
This sequence comes from Hordeum marinum, assembly GCA_022496015.1. Lineage (NCBI taxonomy): Eukaryota > Viridiplantae > Streptophyta > Magnoliopsida > Poales > Poaceae > Hordeum > Hordeum marinum. The sequence goes on from CM039674.1 coordinate 41,108,007, forward strand.
ACCAATTTATTATTGCCTCTAGGGCATATTTCCAACACTTCCATCACAATAAAGGCCTTGGACCTGCGCACAATCTACCGAGCCTCTGTTTCATCTTCAGGGAGTTCTTGTCGGAGGATATAAGCGATGTAAGGCACTGTCCAATCAGGAACGACAACCAGAATTTCCATGACCGAATCGATTACTGCAAGGACATCGACTTCAGTCGGATTAGTGGAGCTCAAAGCTTGCGGGGGCTCTTCGGTGAAAGGATCTTCTTGCACTGAAGGAGTGTTTAGGTGCTCTAAGAACACATCACTAGGGACGGGCCGTCGAGTGGACCCAATCTTTGCTAATTTGTCGGTCGCCTGATTCTTCAGTCGGGGAACATGATGAAGTTCCAGGCCTTCGAATTTCTTCTCCAACTTTCTGATAGCATTGCAGTACCCAGTCATAGCGGGGTTTCGAACATCCCACTCTTTCATCACTTGATTCACCACCAAATTTGAGTCGCCATAAACCATCAGGCACTTGACGCCGAGTGAGATATCCATGCGCAACCCATACAAAAGTGCTTCATATTCTGCCTCATTGTTGGAGGAATCGAAGTGAATTTGCAAGACATATCTGAGTTTGTCGCCCCTCGGAGATATCAAGACAACACCAGCACCGGACCCATTCAACATTTTAGAGCCGTCGAAGAACATGGTCCAATGTGTCGAGTGAACTTGGATTGGTTGTTGCTGTTCAATCCACTCGGCCATAAAATCTGCCAATGCCCGGGACTTGATTACTTTCTTGGCTTCAAACTTAATGTCAAAATGTCCGAGTTCGATTGCCCACTTAGCCACTCGCTCATATGCGTCTCGATTGTTGAAAATCTCGGACAATGGAGCATCACTAACGACTGAAATCGAGTGGTCTTGAAAATAATGCCCCACCTTCTTCACTGATAGTTAAATACCATAAACCAGCTTCTGGTAGTGTGGATATGTTTGCTTCGAGGGGTACAAAACTTCAGAGACATAATAAACTGGTTGTTGGACTTTGTAAGCTTTACCCTCCTCCTCTCACTCGACAGTTAGCACCATACTGACGACCTGATCAGTGGCCGCGATGTATAGGAGCAATGGCTCTTTGCTGCATGGAGAGGCAAGCACCGGCTAGATGGAGAGCAGGGCTTTGAGCTCAACAAACGCTGCCTCGGCTTCTGGAGTCCACTCGAATGTATCGGACTTCTTCATCAATTGGTACAGAGGTAACACCTTCTCACCGAGATGAGAAATGAATTGACTCAATGCTGCCAGGCAACCTGTGAGTTTCTGAACATCATGCACTCCCACGGGGGTCTTCATCCGGGTAATGGCGTTGATTTTCTCAGGGTTGACATCGATCCCTTGTTCGGAAACAAGAAAACCGAGTAACTTGCCACCAGGGACGCCAAAAGTACACTTGGATGGATTCAGCTTTATGTCGTATCTCCTCAGATTGGCGAATGTTTCGGCCAAGTCAGCCAGCAGGTCGGAACCTTTGCAGGACTTGACCACTATATCATCCATGTACACCTCGACATTCCGAGGGATCTGGTCGAGTAAACACTTCTGAATCATGCGCATAAAAGTAGCGCCGGCATTTTTCAGACCGAATGGCATAGTGATGTAGCAAAAACTGCCAAATGGGGTGATGAAGGTTGTCTTTATTTCATCTGGGCCATATAGACGGATCTGATGGTACTGAGAGTAAGCATCTAGAAACGATAAGCGCTCACATCCCGCAGTTGAGTCAACAATCTGATCTATGCGGGGGAGCGGAAAATGATCCTTCGGGCAGACCCGGTTGAGATGTTTGAAGTCGATGCACATGTGCAACGACTTATCCTTTTTGGGCACCATCACGACATTCGAGAGCCACTCGGAGTGGTAAATCTCCCGAACGAACTTGGCTTGCAAGAGACAGGACACTTCTTCACCGATTGCCTTGCGCTTCACCACCGCCGATCAACGCAAATGCCCCTGACGGGCTTGTCCTTCAGATCAACTCTCATACGGTGCTCAACCAGTCCCCTAGGAACCCCCGGCATGTCAGCAGGCTTCCATGCGAAGATATCCTAGTTGTCACGAAGGAACTGGATGAGATCGGCTTCCTATTTGCTGTCGAGTGTTGATGATATATTTGTCGGGGCAGTAGTTGGATCCGTCGGGTGGATGTGCACTTTCTTTACTTCCCCTGCCGACTGAAATGCCGACTCAGAAGCGGGCTTCTTTGCGCGGAGCAAATCAGCAGGGTCAGCGCTCTTCTTGTACTCCTCCAGCTCGACCATGGCCATCTGATGATCGGCGGTCTTGGAACCTTGCTGGAGGCATTCTTCGGCTCGCTGTCGATTGCTAGTGACCGTGATCACACCCTTCGGGCCTGACATCTTCAACTTGAGATACACGTAACATGGTCGGGCCATGAAACGTGCATACACGGGTCGACCCAAAATGGCGTGATAGGCACTCTGGAAATCCACAACTTCAAATGTCAACTTTTCCTTTTGAATTTTTTTATCATTGCCGAACGACACGTCCAACGCAATCTGGCCGAGTGACTTGGCCTTCTTCCCAGGGATGACTCCATGAAATTGCATGTTGCTTTCACTCAGTTGTGACATCGGAATGCCCATCCTGTTCAGGGTATCCGCATAGAGGATGTTCAGACCGCTGCCACTGTCCATGAGGACCTTTCTGAGTGGAGTACCCCCCACCACTGGATCGCCTACCAAAGCCTGTCGACCAGGAGTGGCCACATGAGCAGGATGGTCTGTCTGGTCGAATGTGATAGTGTACTGGGACCACTTGAGGTAGGTGGGGGTAGCAGGTACAGCCATGTTGACTTCTCTGTTGATGACCTTTTGTCGACTCTTGCTCTCGACATCAGCAAAAATCAGAAGTGTAGCTGTGACATCTGGGAATGTTTCTTTATCTTCATACTCCTCCTTTTCAGGAGTCTTGTCACTCAGTGAAGGCTCTTTGAACTGCTGAATGAGTGTTCGACACTGTTGAGTGGTGTGCTTGGGCAGAATCACATTGCCCTCCTCATCTTTCCTCGTGTGAATCACACACGGCTGATCCATAATATCAATCCCTGACTAATTTTTTCCTTTCTTGGGGGCATACTGTGCTTTAGCCTTCCCCTCATTCTTTCCTTGGGTCGCCAGTGCGGCTGCTTCTTCTTGAACCGGACCCTCAGTTTTTCGCTTCTCTTTCTGATTGGAGTTGCCACCATTATCACTGATGAATGCCTTTCCTTTGCCGCTACAGAGGCGTTCTTCTTCCTCGCCATTGGCATACCAAGTGGCGATTTCCATCATCTTGCCGAGTGAAATATCACTTGTTCGACCGAACTTCAGATAAAGCTCTTTATATCTCACACCAGCCTTGAAAGCACACACAGCCTGGTGTTTTGACACATTCTCCACTGTATGATGCAGAGTGGACCACCGCTAAATATAATCTCTCAAAGTCTCATTGGATTTCTGGACATAATGTTGTAAGTCGACCAGACCGGCAGGACGCTTGCAAGTGCCCTCGAAGGTCCGGATAAACACTCGGGCAAGATCCTCCCATCAATATATACTGGATGGAGCCAAGCGATTCAGCCAAGCACGAGCTGAACCATCTAACATCAAGGATAGGTGCTTCATTACGACATTGTCATTGCCGCCACCAATCTGTACAGCCACTCGGTAATCATCTAACCAAGTCTCCGACTTGGACTCCTCAGAAAAAATTTCGATCCCAGCCACCAACCTGAAGTTGCGGGGAATCTCTACAGAACGGATGGCTCTGCTAAAAGACTCAGGACCAGAAATCACGGCCGAGCTACCACTCGGAAAGTCTCTATCTTGGCCTTCTCTGTGGGCTCTGCCCCTGTCGATCCGCTTCTGGGTGAGGAGATCATGAGCATCAAACTCTGCATTCTGCTCATCACCGAACGAGCGCCTTTCGTCCGTGTGCCGGGGCACGCGCAGACCGCCCTGCGGAGGAGCGGGCACTTGACGGTGGTCCTCGCGGTGAAACTGATCTCTGACCCGATCCTCACGAAAGCCTTCGCCCCTACGACGCAAGGGCGATCCAGGACTATGTGTCGACCGAACGGTTCCCGTCCTGGGTGAGTTGTTGTGTATCCTATTGCGAGACTATGAAACAACGGAATTCTAACGCTGCACCGCATCTAATAGTGCTCTGATTTGCATCAACCCTCTTCCAGCTTCTGATTGCGACGGCTGAATGGAATCTGCTATCCTAGCAGCAGCTGCTACATTTAACACAGGGGTACGATATACCTCAACGTCGTTGCGGGATCCAGTCAGGAACAGCTGTCGCTGCCGTCGACCGGCAACTGGAGGGCGCTGGCGAGTGCGCTCATCGAGTTCCCTCTAGAGCTCTTCCAGCTGAATACGCGTGGCCTCCAAGGCCTGAGCCTCGGCGGTCGTGCCAACAATGGGAGTATGAAGAACTTCACCATCGCAACGGGGATGATCACTCGACGCATCACCAGCATCGCGCTTGTCGTCGCCAAATCCCGGCGGCGGGCTTTGATGAGAGCCCGCCATAAGGACCTCTGCTGCTGGATCGCAGCTCTCATACTCTAAAGGGATATCAGACAGATCGGAATCCGACTCGAACACGCCGTGAAGGGACTCGGCAGGTTCGAGTGCTGCGATCTGCGGAGAAGAAATTTGACGCGCCACTGCATGCTTGACCCAGCGCTGGAGTCGTGAGCGGTCGAACCGCTTGCGACTACGAACAACGAGGGGAGATGATGCATAAGGAGTCGACGGCTGACGCAGCAACACGTCGCAGGAACTCACGCGGAAGTGCTCGGCCCCGCGGACTGGGAGCGCCTCGACATCGAGAGGCGCTTCCTGAAGCCATGCCAAATCATCGGCAATGAAGGTGAGCGCTCCGAAACGGATCTCGTGTCCCAAAGAGAAAACACCGCCGGAAGACATGTCGAAGGATGAAAAACGCAACCTCGCCGGAAGTCGCTTAGATGCCTGCCCCAAGGTGGGCGCCAACTGTCGTGGGAACGAGCCTGACAGTAGAAGGTAGGGGTACGAAAGGAGAGGGCAGAGTCCTAGCTACGGCGAGGGTGTACACACGGATGTATGAGTTCAGGCCCCTCTTGTGGAGGTAACAGCCCTACGTCTCAGTGCTCGGGAGCTTTGTCGTGTGGAATGATGAGATTACAGTGGTTGCGAACCCTTGTGCCAGAGGGGAGGGGCAGCTTATATAGAGTTTGCTGCCCCTTATAATTGCCCGCCATCTAAGGGTCCGATCGTGGGTTTAAAGACTATCGTTACTGATAATGTACATAATAAAAGCTACTAATGACGTGAAACATAACGCCTGCCCGTTGGCCTCCTGGAGGTGGCTTCTGGTCTTCTGGCGTCGACTGGAAATGAGGTCTTTCGAGTGATAGTCGACCGTCGAGTGAAGGAAGAAGTCTCCGAGTGGATTGCCTGTCGACTGACTTGAGCGCCACCAGGAATCCAGTCGGAATCTTGTTTGTGATCTTCGAGTCTTCCAATGTCATGCCCTTAGGTAGGGGGTCTAGGTCAGGCCAAGGACCCTACCCTAGGTACATATCCTCGTCAATGATGTTCATAGCTTTTACATGCCTGATCATAAAACTATCTCAGTCTGGCAATCTGTGCAAAATGGAATTTTTTACCCGTGGACCAGCTATCCGAGCCTCCACGCTCACTCTATTGCTGGTTTCTCCTTGCCATTTGCTTCCTTCTCGTCCACCTCTTTCTTCGTCGTTTCTAGCTCTTCTTCCAAACGCTTAAACATCTTAAGACAGACGTTTTGCACAATCATCATTGCATCCTCATCCATCTCCTCCATCTTCATGGTCAACATCTTCGAATCCTTCGAAGTGGTCATGATCTCAATCTTCTTCTCTTCAAGTATGGTTTTCTTCTCTTCGAGTTCAAGGTTCTTCTTGGTCGCCACCAACAACATGTTAAACCTCTTGCCTTTTTTCCTCCTTGACGCCGGGGCACTTGACACGTGCCTCCTCCTTCGTCAATATGTCCTTGAACTTCTCTGTCGTCTTCTACACCGCCCCTTCTTGCTTCTCCTTCTCCTCCCACTTCTTTCTCCGAAACCATCTACTAATATCCTTGGGTAGATTTTTTTGTTAGGTCGATTTGATCAGCCGCTTCTTCATCGGTGCCAATGATGGCTGTCTTGACAAAGTTGGCAATAAATAAATTCCACCCAGGTTGCCCACTCAACATCAGCCAACACTGCATGAGGACGAAGTTTCTCTTCCCCACCTTCAAGAACAAGTTGCAGGGGGGCTTTGCGGCTGTCCGAACATCAGTCATGTAGGAATCGGACACCTTCAGATCACCCAAAACTGAGGCGGAACCCGCACATTTGGAGTTGGATACACTGTTTTTGCGGCAAACCCCCCTTTCTCAACCCGCTCGTCTACCATCTGCCGTTCTCCACCGGCCCCTAAATCCCTCCCTTTTTTGTCATTGTCGTCGCATGGACCAATAGGAAAAGTTGTCGAAGACAACGGTTGCCAAGGATCTGCCAAAGGCGGTCGTTCAAAAGATCAACTCGACGACACAACAAGCCTGCGGTTTCAAATAGAAGGTAAACGAGACGATGCCGCTCAACAAGAAAGGCGTCAGGCGTGAAGACAAACGTGTAGGCAGCAGGAGTGGTGCATGGGCCGGGCAAGGCCTAGGACGCGGGGCGCCACCGTCCATGCAAATGTCATCTTGGGCGTTACGATACAAGCATCCTACTTCTATGCCGCCCATCAGTTCAACGGGGCAGTGTCTGGCATCCGCCGCCAGGCACATGCCGTATTGCGTCGACGTCAACAACACTGTGCCACTACTTTTGCGTTTACGCTCGTCTCACTAGCTATATTTGCCGAGTTTATTTTATCGGGGACTCAGAAAAGATGGGACACTGGAATTCCAATTTTAAAAATTGAAAAATAGATAATGTTTACCGAATCTCCGTTATACGAAAAGACGAAACTCGGCAAACAAAGACCACCGTCGCCTACTGTATAGCCAGGCCCACCTGTCAGACTTTGCCAAGGTTTTTTCCCATCGAAACTTTGCAAACGGAAGATTCTGCCGAGGTTTTTTAGGTTGTCAATTCGTTTTTCGTTGGAACCTGGCAAAACCAGAGCTCTGCCGAGTTGCTTATCACCGCCGAGTACAAATTTGGATCAAACTCGGTGGACAGAAGTTTGCCAAGTTTCCAATAGAATGAACTCGACGAATTTTTGGAATCCAGGACAAAATCAAATTCTAGTAGTGAAATATTCCCTTCGTTCCTAAATATTGTCTTTTTAAAAAATTCACTATGGATTACATACGGATATATATAGACATAGTTTAGAGTATAGATTAATTCATTTTACTTCGCATGTAATCCATAGTTAAATTTCTAAAAAGACAAATATTTAAGAACGGAAAAAGTAATGAGTAACGTATCTTAACAAGTGCGGCGATTGGGATGCACCTGGGCACGAACAATAAATTGAAATAAAAGAGTAAAACAATTCTAATAAATCTAGTTCTTTTTAGCATCGAGGATGCTCGAATCAGTGTGCGATGTGCATGCAAAAATCCATGGTGTTTGACATTGGGGGAGGCCGTCGTAAAAGACGAAATTTGGTTGTGAGAAAACTTGAAAAAGAACATTGTTGGGACCTGATTTTATTTGTTTTACCTACAGCTCCTCGGATGTCCAAACACCAAGAAAAATTTCATGCTCATTGCACACTTGACCATCTTCGATGCTATCTTTTAAAATGTTTTTGGAGTTTTTGCCATTTATTTTGAATTCGTTGGGTGCAGATGAGCCAGGGCTCCCATGCATATTACTATATCTTTAATACTGCATATTTTCTTAACATGTTGGTTACTCCAAAGTCCAAACGATTGATGTCTTGTTTGGACTAGTTTTTTCGGAATACACATGAACTTTGAGATGCATTATGTTTACACGTGGAAAGAGAGCTGAGGAGCGGTGGCAACATACATGACGTCCTACTAATTCATAAAAAATAGTCCAGGGTTTTATCTTTTTTCTCCTGAAGAACACTCGTTTCGCCACCGGATGTACGAGCCCTTTTATTCTTGGACAGGGATGCATCGGCACTATTGTTCGCCATGAATACATCGGTGAGGACGGTGCTGGACTGCAGGGAAGCCATGAGAATATCCAATCCCTGCAAGCAAATTAGTTGAGCGGATCGATATATGTGTGTGTGTGTGTGTGTGTGTGTGTGTGTGTGTGTGTGTGTGTGTGTGTGTGTGTGTGTGTGTGTGTGTGTGTTTAACAAGAACAAATTGAGCATCGCTATCACGCACGCACCTCTTGTTGACCGATCTTGATAGACTTCTCCTCGAGTACGAGGCCCTCGTCTTCTCCGTTGAGCTTGCTGAGCATTGCCATGACCGAGACGTTTGACATGGGTGTGATGGTGAGGTCGTCCATGACGGTGTACGTCGCCAAGCCCTGCACGAACCCGCCGGTCCCGACGGAGCCGCAACTATGGCAGCCATGTGAAACTGTCGTCGTGAACGCAGGCGCAGCGACGGCCGGGTATTGGGGTCCGTACCACACCGATGACTGCGGCATGCCCCATGGCACGGACGTCGAGGGTGCCGCCGGGGCCGTGGTGGCGGCCGAAAAGGGGCCTCGGATGGTAGAGTGTTGAAGGAGCGTGTACCGGTGCGAGTTGAGGAGCGCGTCCTGCACGGCGCTGCTCTGCATGTACGCGGGATTCATCCCTTCGGCGCTGGAGTAGATGTTGGCCGCGCCGGCGTCGTCGCCGCCGTCCTTAAGCAGCTTGGCGACGGTGCCGACGGGGGTCGCAAGGATGCCGAAGAGGAAGTCGACGGCGTCCTTGCCTGCCTCCGCGAACAGCACGCGATTGGCCGTCGCGTCGATGAGCAGCTTGATGGTGGGTGCGGGCGAGGTCGCGGCGGCGGAAGGGGCGACGGGGGCAGCCATGCTTGATCTACGTAGTGACTAGCTAGGTTACGTTCGCAGGCTTGATCTCTCGGCAGATTTGTATCTGTATATATGACGATGTCGCGTGCAAACGCAAGAAAAGGTACTAAGAAACACGAAGGAATCTGTAATTGTAAAGAAACACGGAGAATATATATATACATACATACATATATATATATATATATATATATATATATATATATATATTCATATGCTAACACCTATATGGGCCAGCCCATCTATCAGATGCTGCTCTCGCCTGTTTTTTCTGTTTTGGTAGGCTGTTGACTTTAGAAATGGTTATTATTGTGATGAAATGGTTGCCCACTTGCACCAACAGTCTGCCACCGATTTTCGTTTATTTCTTTGTTTTCTATTTTCGTTTTTTGTTCCTGTTTCTTATTTTTCTAAGGTTATTTTATTTAAGAGGACAGCTACACGTCGGTCGGCGCGTCTTTTTACTTTGCAACAAAGATGTTGTTGCAGAAACATTTATAATAGAAATTGTGTTGTAAAAAATATGCAACAAAGATTGTGTTGCAGATTTTTTGTGCAACATAGACTGTGTTGCGTTTTTTTTTTGCAACATGCATGTTGTTTTAGAAAAAAATCACAGACAATGTTGCAGAAAATATTTTTTTTGCGACATGGGTGTTGTTGCGAAGAGAAAATTTGCAACACATTCGATGTTGCTGAAAGAAAGGTGCAAAGAAACGTGTACACGCGTCGCACACAGGAGGCGGCGGATCGCTCGCAGCTGAATGTAAGTATTTCCTAGCATCATGTGCATCATGTATATCATCTACAACATCTTTCATCAATTGTCCATTCACATCTTCACAAACATCTATGTTAGCATCATTAGGCAAACTCGATTCATCCCTCTCTTCCTTATCTTGATCATCTATTCGAATGCCAAAACATTTGGCCATCTCAGCGTCAGCCATTGGTGCAATGACCAAATCAGTAGTGTCATCTTATTGTACTGAATTCTAGTCAACATACACAACCCTTGCAGCACCATCACAACCCTCTTATGCATCTTGATCAACCCCCTCTATTATTGTCACTTCACCCGTATACATGGACGTTATCTGTCTATGTGAAGCCTAATCATTATCTACCATCTGCGAAGCCTGTTGAAAATATGACCTAGAGGCAATAATAACATGGTTATTATTGTATTTCCTTGTTCATGATAATTGTCTATTGTTCATGCTATAATTGTGTTAACCGAAAACCGTAATGCATGTGTGAATACATAGACCATAACATGTCCCTAATGAGCCTCTAGTTGGCTAGCTCGTTGATCAATAGATGGTCACGGTTTCATGACCATGGACATTGGATGTCGTTGATAACGAGATCACATCATTAGGAGAATGATGTGATGGACAAGACCCAATCCTAAGCATAGCACAAGATCGTGTAGTTCGTCTGCTAAAGCTTTTCAATGTCAAGTATCGTTTCCTTAGATCATGAGATTGTGCAACTCCCAGATACCGTAGGAATACTTTGGGTGTGTCAAACGTCACAACGTAACTGGGTGGCCATAAAGGTGCACTACGGGTATCTCCAAAAATGTCTGTAGGGTTGGCACGAATCGAGACTGGGATTTGTCACTCCGTATGACGGAGAGGTATCTCTGGGCCCACTCGGTAAGACATCATCATAATGAGCTCAATGTGACTAAGGAGTTAGCCACGGGATGACGTGTTACGGAACGAGTAAAGAGACTTGCCGATAACGAGATTGAACAAGGTATAGGGATACTGACGATCGAATCTCAGGCAAGTATCATACCGGTAGACAAAGGGAATTGTATACGGGGTTGATTGAATCCCCGACATCGTGGTTCATCTGATGAGATCATCGTGGAGCATGTGGGTGCCAACATGGGTATCCAGATCCCGCTGTTGGTTATTGATCGGAGAGGTATCTCGATCATGTCTACGTGCCTCCTGACACCGTAGGGTCTACACACTTAAGGTTCGATGACGCTAGGGTTATAGGGAAATAGTGTGCGTGGTTACCGAAGGTTGTTTGGAGTCCCAGATGAGATCCCGGACGTCATGACGAGTTCTGGAATGGTCCGGAGACAAAGATTGATATATAGAAAGTGAGGTTTTGGTTACCGAAAATGTTTCGGGCATCACCTGTAACGTACCGGGACCACCGGAAGGGTTCGGGGGGTCCATCAAGTGGGGCCACCGGCCCCAGAGGGCTTTATGGGCCACAAGTGGGAGGGAACCAGCCCCTAGGTGGGCTGGTGCACCCCCCACAAGGTCCCAAGGCACAGCAAGGGAAGAGGGGGGCAAACCCTAGGCTCATATGGGCCTAAGGCCCACCTAGGGCGCCGGCCACCCCTCTCTCCCTCTGGCCGCCACACCAGATCATATCTGGTGGCTGCCGCACCACCCTAGGGTTGAAACCCTAGGGCGCAGCCCTCCCTCCTCCTCCTCCTATATACAGTGGTGCCCTTGGGGCTGTTTGAGACACGACTCTCTCTCCCTCTCGGCGCAGTCCTACCCCTCCCTCTCCTCGTTCTTCGTAGTGCTTGGCGAAGCCCTGTTGGAGACCACACAGCTCCACCGTCACCATGTCGTCGTGCTGCCGGAGCTCTCCCTCAACCTCTCCTTCCTCCTTGCTGGATCAAGGCGTAGGAGACGTCATCGGGATGCACGTGTGTTGAACACGGAGGCGCCGTTGTTTGGCGCTAAGATCGGAGTCCACCGCGATCTGAATCGCTATGAGTACAACTCCACCAACCGCGTTCTTGTAACGCTTCCTCTTAGCGATCTTCAAAGGTATGAAGATGCACTCTCCCCTTACTCATTGCTGATTTCTCTATAGATAGATCTTGGTGAACACGTAGGAATTTTTTTGATTTACTACTACGTCTCCCAACAAAGCCAACTTTGAGGGCACATATCCAACCTCGGAATCTGATTTCAGATCAACGAGCTATGCATGAAAGGTAGTATATTTGTTTGCCCAGCCGTCTTGCCGATCGATTTCATCAACCATATTTTCACCATTCTCAGTTCTCGCATACTTGCCCTTCCAATTATCAAACCATAACAATACTACCTCTTGCTCTGGCCTCCAAAAAATCGTCTCCTAGTTTTCTCCACAACATTCATCGCGGCCCTCTCTTCCATGCTCTCTAGTTCTGCAAATTCGACCTCCCATTTCACAATTGTATCTCTCTATATGTCTCGCACGCTACCATCAACTAGTTTGCTTTAGATGGAAAGAATTCAACACTGACTTCGAAGGTCCGAGCACCATCACCCGTGTTTAACAATGGCGGCTACTATGAGGCAGCAAAAGCAAACAAGGCACACATCACATAGGTTGGAAAGTGAGATTACTTGGTCTACATTGTGTCCCATGGCTCCATCTCATTCAGCCCAACGTTGTCGCCGCTCCCCAGTCCCACCCACCTCCACAATTTGGATCCCGTGGAAAATAGAGCCTCACTTGGTCAGATCTAACTAAAGACGAGGGGAACATGCCTAGGGCGCCGAATACACTCACCAAATACGTCGCAACGGCCGTGAATGAAAGCTCCGCCGACAAAACTAAAGCTCTGCCGCCACTGCCAACGATGAGAATGAATAAGGGAGCATCAACCAGAAGCAGGGGAGAAGCATGGGTTTAGTCAGGCGGGGAAACGATGCACTGCCATGTGGGACCCACCACCAGACGCACTAATTAGTTTGACCCATGTCTTTAACTTAACCGCAGTCCCGTTGACGACCGTTCTCGTGTTTTAACCACCTGGTCGTGTTGGGGCTATTATTGTCATGTAAGACAGTGCACACGAGCTATTTCTATCAACAACATTGCATGCTTTCCAAATCGCATAAAAACACTAGTGCAGCCTAGCTATGGCGTGGAAAAAATGGCTTTGCTGGCATGGAGGCCCTACGCACCAATATGGCGCCATTGTTAAAAAATACTGGTGGTGTTAGGTCCCATGTCAGCGGTATTCTACATGTTGGTGGCATGCCACGGATGCAGGGCCACCACTATTATCGCTAAACTGGCGGTATTGAATGTATATTGCACGCCAGGAACTTTTCGTGCAACCAAAAAATCCATGCACATAACATTTACCATTGCACACGAGGGACTAGAGTAATAAAACAATATATTTCAGTTAATAATAAGTACCAAGCTCACAAGTAGCAATAGATAGAGCTAATAAATGGGTATTAACGGCAATCCTCACAAACACGGGCAAAGTAGCTAGCTATACCACAAATAATATAAAGTACATTTCGCACGAGCAAACTAACATACTTAAAGGAGGTCGATAATGATCATCGCCCTAGAGGCAATAATAAATGGTTATTATTATATTTTCTTGTTCACGATAATCATTTATTATCCATACTATAATTGTATTGACCGGAAACACATTGCATGTGTGGATACATAGACAACACTTTGTCCCTAGTATGCATCTAGTAGACTAGTTCGTTGATCAAAGATGGTCAAGTTTTCCTAGCCATTCACAGGAGATGTCATTTGATAACAGGATCACATCATTGGGAGAATGATGTGATGGACAAGACCCAAACTATAAACATAGCATATGATCATGTCAGTTTATTGCTATTGTTTTCTACATGTCAAGTATATGTTCCTATGACCATATGATCATCCAGCTCACTAACACCGGAGGAGTTCCTTGTGTGTATCGAACGTTGCAACGTTACTGGGTGACTATAAAGGTGCTCTACGGGTATCTTTGAGGGTTTATGTTGAGTGGGTATGGATCAAGACTAAGATTTGTTACTCAGTGTGACGGAGAGGTATCTCAGGGCCCACTCAGTAATACAACATCACAACAAGCCTTGCAAGCAATGTAACTTAAGTGTTAGCCACGGGATCTTGTATTACAGAACGATTAAAGGGACTTTCCGGTAACGGGATTGAACTAGGTATACAGATACTGACGATCGAATCTCGGGCAAGTAACACATTACAAGGATTCGGGTCTATTGCGATAAAATCGTTTGTTACAATACATGCCAGTTTCTGGCGATAAGTACCTATTGCCAAAAAATGACATTCGTTGGCAGGTGTTGCAACTGACACATGGTAATAGGTTATTGCAACGAAAAAGCAATCGTGGTAATAAAGCGTGCTATTGCAACATCCATGTGAGAAGTTACCACATGTTTTCCCATGGCAACACTCACCTGATGCCACAATTTGACTTGTGGAGATAACTTTAATGCAACATGTAACAAATCATGGCGACTGATAGCTCGTGGCGATAGATATTTGTGGCAACAAGCTATTCCAACGACACTTGTTTCGTGGTGTATTACTCTTTCGTGGAAATAGATAATTGTAGCCATAAACTATGGCAACAATTCCTGTTTTCATGGCATTAAGCATGTTGACACGAACCTCTGCACTTGTGGCATTAACTTATGGCAACAAATATTCCAGTCGTCGTAACAGGGAATTGCAACATACTGGTAAAAATTTATTTCTACAAAACTTAGCATGGTGGCGCCAATCGCAACGGGCAAAATGTTTGTAGCGATAAGCTACTATGACAATGTAAACTTTTTGTGGTGATACTCTATTTCAACAAATTTTACTTTTGAGGCGCCAAACAGTTATCGCATCATGAAAAAAATTGTGGTGCCACGCTATTGCGACAATATAAAGTGCTTCATTGCAACATCCTAGTGCAACAAAACAGATAGGCATGGCGACTAAGATTTGATGCGACACTATATTTTCAATGGTGCTAACATGTGGCAACCGAAAGTGGATTGTGGTAATAGCCTATTAAAACCGTAAAAAAATACAAGCATTCAATTACAATATTCAAAACCATACGTATAATATTCAGGTTTATAAAATTCATAATTCCCACAAAAAATATCCATCAAATGAAACTCAAATGTAATTTAGCCATCCTAATTCAATGCGGAGACTAAATTGTCCGTGATCACGAGTCCGGTTCAGCTAGTTCTTTGGATCCTGCAATCAAGAAATCAAAAAAAGTTCTAGTTAATGAGTCCAACATAACATACACAATACAATTACTCCACTCCCATTGTTAAAAATAACTCACACCAGTATTTTATGCATTAGAGCAAATGCTCAAAAAAATACCAGATATGGGCTGTCCACGTTGGTTTGTGTACGTGGTTATACTTTCCATCCTTGTTAAGAGAACATAGTTTTTCTTTCCTGCACACAAAGAAAATCAAAGGGACTTAGCATTAACAAAGCATTGGTGTTGTGCACCATTCAGATAGGTAATTATGAAGTAAGGATGTTGTGTAGGAGGAGCATCATCTGTAGAATTCATCATTGTGCCATTGTATAGGTAAAGCATACATAAAATTATATGAGTTTAACAAAAAATTAAAAAGTGTGAACTATATGTCCGTTAGTTTGAAAATTGCCAGGCTCCCATGCTTGCAGACCAAGGTTAAGTGAAATTCTGAAGTAGAGGTAATTAGAAATGATCATACATATCCCTATTAAACTTCATGGTACAAGTAATTAACCGCCTTACAAATCATTAAAGTAGGTGTAGATAGTAAACATTGCATTAAGACAGATACAATTTGATAAACTCATGCTAGTCTGACACACTGATGCTTTACAATACGACAAACTCCTAAGTATTGAACCTGCGAGGGGGCATTTCAGAAACCATTAACTTCACTTCAGAATATACTATCTAAACTCAAGAGTGCATTCAGCCACATCATCTTGTAGTTGCACTGATGTTGCTACTTGCTAAATGCCGAAGCAAACGTAATTTGCCAAACACGAGAACATAGTACTTATTAGTTGTTTTCCAATTGAGCTTAAGCTGCTGCTTACTGCATATACTAAGTGGAACCGAAAGTACATCGAGTACTAAAACACATCCATGAATGATACCAGGAAAAATAATGCATACATACAAACGGTACAGCCACTAAATAACCACAATTGAGTTATATCAGAGGTGCTACTTAAGCACTTGGAACCACTATAGCAAGCTACATTACGGAAAAAATACCACATGTTGGCGCAAACCATAGCAAGAATGACGAGGTATTCAATATTTTAACCTGCATTGCAATTTTCAGGATATGGAACCATCCACTAAGCAAAGCATGGTGGAGCATTCTTTAGGACCAGCTATTTCAATAACTAGGTAACTCCCCACGCGTTGCTATGGGAATGTATGTTTACGAAAAATACTGATGATTTGATAATCGCAACACCGAAATATTTTATGATACTCTTTTGGTGTCATGCAAAGTTGCGAGTTGAGGAGAATGCTCATAATCAATCATAAAAAAGCTCGCGGTTATATTAAAAAGGGCAGCCCGGTGCATGTAGCTCCTGCTTGCGCAGGGTCCGGGGAAGGGTCCGACCATTTTGGGTCTACTGTACAAAATTGCGTGTTCGGGAGAATGCTCATAATTGTTAATAATAAAAAGTTGCGAGTTCGGGACATGCAAAGTTGTGAGTTCAGGAGAATGGTCATAATTAATAATTAATATTTTATGATGCTCTTTCTGTGACATGCACAGTTGCGAGTTCGGGAGAATGCTCATAATTAATAATAATAAAGCTCGTAGTTATATTATATACAAAATAAATATGAATTACTATTACCTACAAAGAAATTGGATCACGTGATGCCATGACATATATAAAATCGATATGAATAAAATAAAAGGAAACATACATGGTCATAGAGTTTGATGTCACTGGTCTCATGGCAATGGGGAATGCTCTCGATGTTGCATTTCTCGATGTTGCATTTTTCTATAGTCTTTCTATAGTCTTACAAACCTGATCAAATGTTGCAATGAATTATGAATGACCTACACACACAACAAAGAAACCATATTGAAATAAGCATCAATGATAAAAATATTTTAGAATATTATCCAAACAACCATTATGTTGAATAACAAAGCATAAGAAACATGAGTTCCTGACATAATGTTGACGGTGAGATTGTAATTTTTTGGAAAACAAAACAGATTTGTGTAGCTAAGGGGATACCTTATCATTTTCATCTCTATCATGATTAGTACATAGATGCTAATTAATCAACGAGAGCTTCATGGATCATAAATTGAGAAGAGATAATTTTGCTTTCTAATGTCACTGACACTTCACCTATTTCCATGCACACAATCACGTAACTTGTACTTTTATCTGTACCATCCAAATAAACATGTCTATAGCTTGGTGTCGCTTTTAGCTGGCTAAGAACCTTCAAATTGAATGGTCTGGTTTGAAGTACCAGTAAGATAGGAACTATGTATCTGCCACTGCCTATTAAAAAGTTACCTGGATTAATTCTTAGTTAATCATATCCTTTTTGCAAGTGTAAGTTGCAAAGTTTTATCGACATATTTAACAAATCAATATCAGGAACTAGTTTGTCTTATTAGTTCACTAGTAGAAAACAGGGCTTTCGTCACAGCTCGATCTACATATTAGTCTCGGTTGCCTTACAAACCGGGACTAATGTGAGCATTAGTCCCAGTTCGAGCGGCTAGGGCGCTGGTCGGGCATTAGTCCCGGTTCAAATGGGACCTTTAGTCCCGGTTGGAGACACCAACCGGGACTAAAGGGGTCGATACCCTTTAGTCCCGGTTTGTGTCTCCAACCGGGACTAAAGGTGAAGCCTTTAGTCCCGGTTGGATACACAAACCGGGACTAAAGGGGTTGGGGCTTTAGTCCCGGTTCGTATCTCCAACCGGTACTAAAGGCTAGACCTTTAGTCCCAGTTAGAGATACCAACCGGTACTAAAGGGTTTTGAAAGTTTTTGTTTTGTTTTTCTATTTGTTTTCTGTTTTTAGTTTCTGTTTTATTTTGCTTATATCTTTTAGGATATTTGATGTTTTTGAGTGATTCTTTTTCCATTAGATTCAAAATTTTGTCTAGTTTGTATTTTTGCAATTATTTTTCAAATTTGAATGGTTGAAATTTGAATTTGTTCAAATTTGCTTCAAACCCTAGATTCCGAATAACTTGAGTTTAAAAATAGTTTTTAATTTAATTATTTTTGCTCGTAGGCACATGTTAGATGGTGCATGTTGAACGCACAAAAAGTATGGAGTTGAAATAAGTTTAAAAAATGAAATTCCTTTGTAACAAATGATTTTTCGTCCAAAACCCTGATACTTCGAAAGGGATTGTACAGTTTGTACACGAAGTGCATCTAGTTTTTATCGTAAGCCTCTCAACTTTTTAGCACATGCTATATGGGTGAAATGATGATACCATGCCAAGTTTCAACAAGATTAAAAAAGTGTTATGAAAAAGTAAAACGGCTATAACTTTTTCACACGATGTCGAAAAAAAGTGTTATGAAAATAATTTTGTTAAACTAAATGATGTCATATTTGGATTCCTCGAGTTTTTCTGATAATAATGGATATATTATTTGTTGAATTTCGATTTACATATTTAAAGATATTAATTATGCCATATTAAATGAATAAATTGCAAAAAATGAATAAAATAATATTATTACTTATTTTATTTTCATTGAAATTCAATATTATTATTAATCATTTATTGTTGTTTATTTTAATAATTGTTTGGAATTCAAAAAATTAAATCATGTTACATCAAGACCCAAGGGTTAATAGGATTGATAGCTTACTATTGTCAAGAAAACAATAAGTGGAGACTTGGAAACTAGGGGTGATAGAACTTGAAAGTTAAGCATGCTCGGGTTGGAGCAGTGAGAGGATGGGTGACCAGCCGGGAAGTTAGACGATTTGGAATGAGGGGTGATTAGAGATTAAATTGTCAAATAATTTAAAGATTTGAAAAACAGAAAAAAAATAAAAAAATTGAAAAAATAAAAATAAAAAAATATTTAAAAAAATATCTTTAGTACCGGTGTTACCAACCGGTACTAAAGGTCCCGCTCTAGAAAGCTGTCACACGAAGCCCCTTTAGTCCCGGTTTGTAGTCCAGCTGGGACTAAAAGTGGAGGCCTACCCTTTAGTCCCGGTTCTAGAACCGGGACTAAAGGCCCTTACGAACCGGGACTAAAGGCCCGTTTTCTACTAGTGGTTGCACACGATTCAGCAAGCAATGTGCTCCAAAATACCCTAATCCAGTGCAAACAGAAAGTACTCGGCTGGTGTAGGCTGTAGCACCACCATGGCGTTGATGCAGACACCATGCAATCATATGTCGATGGACGAATTGGACACAGTATTGCCACATAGAAAGCAGCAACCCATCGATGGCGTCGAGGCAGGGGAGGAAGCGGCAAGCCGTCCATGACGTCTCGGTGCTCAAGCGACCATGGATCTGAGAGGGAGAGGGAGCGTGGTGAGTAAAATAGGGAGGGATGTGATAATGAGGGGTCTAGGGACGCACCTGACTCAGCGGAACAGCGTCGGAGCCCGTCGGCGATGCGGTGGCCCAAACCCTAGTGGATGGGCAGGGTCGCCCGTAGCCGCAGGAGGACACGCCGTCCGATATGGTCTGAGGAGATGGAGGTGCGGAGCAAGGTGAACACGTTGGTGTGTCGGGCGCTACCGGAGGCCGCCGGAACCGGCTGTAGGTGGCGGCGGCGAGGAGAGTCGCGGAGAAGACGGACAGAGGAGGCGACGAGTCATTGGGTAGGGTTAGTGGTTTGATGAGTTGGGTTTCCTTTTTTTTCCTCCCTAACTGAGATGGATGGATGGATGGATGGACGTGGGATTACTGGGAATGGACGGTAGTATGTTTGCCATGTCATTGATCCATGAAACAAAATGATTTCACCAATCAGAATTAAGCCTATGTAATTGTGTCTTTTTCTTTTTTTTAGGAGAGTACAATCGAAGTCGCTCATATACACGAGCATCCAATCACCCCACCCTATCCCTATGAGCATCTCTGACAGACTAAGCCGACACATCATCTTGAGATTGACGAAATCGCCATAGATGTCTTCGGTGTCGATGGGAACGTCTCCTCCCACTGAAAGCACATCACCGAAAGACCTAAAATAAATTCAAAAATGCAAACACCAACATCAAATCTAAGACTTGAACTCTGATGAGTAGGGAATACCACTGTCCTCCTAACCATCCAACTGCATGTTGATTTGCATCTTTTCCTCTCTTTTTTTGTAATAGAAAGAGAGTTTTATTCCATATGCATAGGGTTACAATCAAGAGGCACCAACTCCTCAACACAAGGAGGGCTCCTCCCCAACCATACAGTAGTTGTGAACTCTGTACGGCTATACAATGCCAATCGATGTGCTACCCTATTCTGCTCTCGCTTGATTTTTAAGGGAATAAACTCTCTACTCTTCATATGATGCCTAATTTCTGCTGCCAAATGTCCAAATGGCGACCTAGATAGGCTGTCACCAGTCAATGCCGCCAGAGCCGTAGATGAGTCTGATTGAACGACAATTGGCAAGGAGCAATGATGTACGGTCAAGGCCATACCCTGCATTATGGCATGTAGCTCTGCCTCCAATGCATCGTTACAGTTGAAGATGCATCTATATGCCGCGAAGATCACACTCATGTCATGGCTTCGAAGAATCATACCCGCCGCCGCGGACCCATCTTCTTGCATAAACGCACCGTCCACCGAAAGCGCAGCATGGGTCGCCGGTGGCCGCGGCCAAAGAAGGAGAGGTTCGGAGCTAGGAACCATGACAGCAGCTTCCTGCACCAATGGCATCTTCCCTTTGATTATCTCCTCCGTGGTGAATCTGCTACAAAGATTAAGGGATTTCATATAGCTCTGAAGATAGTCAAATGTGGAGGACAGGGGGGAACTTCTTTCCCATGAGCAAGGTCGGAGCGCAAAGACCAAATCCACCACAATAGCATGATCGTGCAGTCCTGCATATGATCATCACACTGTGCAAGAACGTTGAGCAGCCACTCCTTGCCCGAGTCTTGGCGGACCTCGCAGCTGGGAAGCCTCCATACCAATCGCATCTGGGTCCAAACCTTCCTTGAATACTCGCAAGACACGAGAGCATGGAAGCTAGTCTCCTTCTCGCAGCCACACACCGGGCACACATCCCTGGTAGAAATATGTCGGTACCTTTTACATTCGTTAGTGGCAAGAGCACCCGAAACAACCTTCCAAGCCATGATTCTCATCTTCAAGGGAACTTGAGAACCCCATATATTTTGCCAAATAGGCCTACGCCCAGATGGATTACTGCTAGACGAACCTGGTAGCGTGAGCTGGTAGTCAGCAGCGAGGTGATAAGCGCTTCGAACAGAAAACTGCCCACTCCTCTCAGGAAACAACGCAAGGAAGTCCTGCCCATTCCTCGGTGACTTCCGAATTTTCAAGATCTCCCGCACATCCAGATCCCAGAAATGCTCTCTAAGCCGATCAATGTTCCATGCCCCATGCTCATCTAGGAAATCCGCAACCCAGTTATACCGACAAATCCCCTTAGGAGTGACCGGTCTTAGATTGTGGCCACGCGGTATCCATGCATCCCTCCAGGTTCTGATAAGTGTGCCATTGCCAACACGCCAGATGATACCCTTCTTCACAAGCTCAAGCCCATGGACAATTCCTTTCCACACGGCCGAGGATTTTGATTAGAAAACCGTGTCCAACAAGTTGCCCCTCGGGAAATATTTAGCCCTTAGCAGTCGCGCACATAAGCTCTCCAAACATTCCAGAAGCCGCCAAGCTTGTTTGGCTAGCAAGGCTTGATTGAAAGCACGCATATCACGGAACCCCATGCCTCCCATCGCCTTTGGGAGCATCATCCGTTCCCAGCTTAGCCATGCCATTTTCCTCTTGCCATGCTCCACCCCCCACCAGTACTGCCTCATCATCTTAGTTAGATCATCACAAACTGAAGTTGGGAGCCGGAACACGCTCATAACATATGTGGGTATAGCTTGCGCGACGGCCTTGATTAGAATCTCCTTATTACCAACCGACATGTATTGTTCGCCCCAATCCATTAACCTCTTCCTCAACCTATCCTGCAGGGTTTCAAACTGCCCTTTGTGGATTCTTCCTTCAGGAACCGGGAGCCCAAGGTATTTTGGCTCGAAAACCTGCTGAGTCACCTCCAATATATTCTTGATCTCTTTTGCTACTGACAGGTCGCAAGTTTCAGAAAAGAAGATGGAGCACTTCTCGGGATTGATAAGTTGACCCATCGCCGACCTGTAAGTGTTCAACAAACCTTTAATGACCTCCGCTTGCTAACCAAAAGCTTCAAAGAACAGCATAGTATCATCCGCAAACAAAAGGTGAGAGATCACAAGAGCGCCCTCGCAGATGCTCACCCCGTTTAGATGCCCCTCATTTACTGATTCAGATAGTAGGGCAGATAGGGCATCAGCAACAAAAATAAAGAGAAACGGGGATAGAGGATCACCTTGCCGCAGGCCTCTTGATGGATCAAACACTTGAAGTAGTTTCCCATTAAACTTGACTGAGTATCGGACTGATCGAACACACGTCATAATCCATGACAACTACTGATCGAAGAACTCCCACTTGCGAAGGGCCTTGTCCAAGAAACCCTAGTCAACCCGATCATACGCCTTTGAAAGGCCCAACTTATACGCGCAAGAGGCCTGATTGCTACCTTTCAGAGATTGTATGTGATGAATGCACTCGAAAGCAATGATAGAGTTGTCCGAAATGAGCCGACCCGGGATAAAAGCACTTTGGTTCTCTGAGATCAACTCGGACAGCAAAGGCCGAAGCCGGTTAACAAGGCACTTGGACACAATCTTGTAGATAACATTGCATAAACTAATAGGCCTAAAATCCTTGAGCTCCTTTGGGTGAGGAACTTTCGGGATGAGGACGATCGATGTATCATTCACTCCTTCCGGCATAACACCCGATGCAAAAAAACTCCAACATCGCAGCAATGATCTCAGTCTTTAGGGTTGCCTAGTTCCGCTGGTAAAACCTCGCTGGAAAAGCCATCCGAGCCAGGGGCTTTCAAAGGCCCAATTTGAAATAGGGCATTAGCCACTTCTTCCGTAGAAAACGGGGCACACAAGACGTCATTCATCTGTCCAGTGACCTTTGGTACTATACCCTCAAGCACAGTATCCGGGTTTAGGGTTGGGTCCTTTGTAAATACTTCCTTGAAGTAGGAAGTCGCCATACGCTCCATGTCCGTCGGAACGGAGCACCACGATCCATCCATGCGGCATAGTTTCTGTATATGATTCCTACGAGCACGCCACAAAGCCCGCCTATGCAGATAGGATGTGTTCCTCTCGCCTTCTTTTAGCCACGAAATACGCGATCTTTGGAGCCACATCATCTCCTCCCTATAGAGGAGTTCATCCAGCTGAGCCATCTTCTGACGTATCAACGCTCTGTCAGCGTCTTTCAATTGCAAATCAGCCAATTCTGCCCTCAGCTTCTCAAGCTCAATCATAACATGGCCAAATTTCCCCTTACTCCACGCCCTAAGGCCATTCATCATGTCACGCAATGCATCCCGCACAGCTGGGAAGTTGCCATGGGGCTTGCTCTTCTCCCACCTTCTTGTCACCACTTCGGCCAGTGTCGGATGATGCTCCCACATGATCTCATAACGGGGACCAGTCATGTTCCTCTTTGGTTCCTCAGAGGTGAGCTGCACCAGAAGTGGGCAATGGTCAGAACAAGAAGAAGCCAGGTGGAGAACTTGCGCCGCAGGGAAGAGCTCCCTCCGGTTCTCATCCGTGCATGCCCTATCAAGCCGGACACGGACGTTCCTCTCCTCTGGCTGCCCATTATCATATGTGAAAGGGAACCCCGTGAAGCCAATATCCCACAGATCACACACTAGCAAACAATCGCGAAACAGCCACATTTGACTCTCTGAACGTTGGGTACGAGACAAATGTTCGTGCTGCCACATTGCCTCGTTGAAATTGCCACACACTAACCACGGCTCCGAGGAGACAGCGTGGAGTTGCGAGAGAGTACTCCACCCTCGGTTCGCCATAAACGAATGTTGATCTCCATCTCTTGTCGCTTGCCGCATCCACGATCCGCACGTCAATGTACCGCGCGCACGAATCCAGCACCGTCACTTGCAATTTTTCATCCCAATAGAGCGCGAGCCCTCCACTGAGACCGTCACTAGACACCCCAGCAAAACCCTTCATCTGTAATCTCCACTTGAGTTTCTCCATCTTCGAGGAGGCCTGTCTTGTCTCTGAAAGAAAAACAAGCCTCGGGGAGTTGGCTTTAGAGAGGGCCAACACCTCCCGAACTGTCCGGCGGTCCCCCCCCCGGAAGTTCCACACTAGAGTATTCATTGCTCCCGGCGGTCCTCCTCGAAGGAGGCCACCGATCTATCACCTGACACACCATTAGAGTCCACTCGAGCTCTTTTCCTGTTATTGCTGCTAGTAGGCGAAGACTGCTCGTCATCCTCCCCTTTCCCCTGAGTGAGCGCCAACATACCCTTCTGCCTAGTACTCACCATGACACCAGTACCTGGGGCTACTTCCATAGCCAGTCTTTTCCGGGCAGCGGGCTCCACTTGCATACTTGTGTGCCCTTCTTTGGTCGGTCTAGATGTCGTATCCAGGGTCTCAGGATCAATCCCCACTTTCACCGATGATTTCATCTGTTGAGGTTGAGGTGTAGATTGCTTCTGATTTCTCCCCCGGCCAAAATTCTCCGTGGCGGGGGGTTTATTCAGACCATACAGCCAAGTTCCATATTTCATGTTCTTCTCCTCATGCACCCCTGAGCCGCACTCCTTACAATCATGACCAATCAGCCCGCATACACTACAGAAGCGCACCAGCTTCTCATACCGCACCAGGTAGACTTGGCGTTCTTTCCCCCTCAAGATACTGACAAACTTGGTTAGAGGCCGATGAACATCATGTCGAACCCTAACCCTAATGTAATTGCCTCGGATGTTACCACTTAGCCTCATCTCCAAAACTTCCCGTGAGTTCCTAAGCAAATTTTCCAGTATGTTCTGCTTGCAAAACCCCTCTGGTATCTTATGGATCTGCAGCCAGATTGGCATGAACACCATTGACACCTCTTCCGCCTTTGTGAACCCATCATACGGAACCATCAATACAAGCAAGTTCCTGAAAAGCCACGGCCCGTGATCCATCATACATTCCCAATCGCCTAGGCATGAAGCCTGCACAACAAAAAGCTTCGGTCCAATGGGACGAAACCTCACCGGCTTTGTAGGGTTCCAAGCTGCCCGCATATCCTTGTAGAAGGCTGCCTGACTGAAGGATTTATCGGAATGAACCCTAGCCAATGCCAACCATCTCACGCTCTCATTGATCTCCGGATCCGCTTCATCTATCACCAGATCATCAAAAACTTCATCTTCCAAGTTGAGTTGTTCCATGAAACCGCCTAGATCGGACGTACCCATGGAGCCGCCGCCAGCGCTTGTACCCGACAGGGCATCCACAGGGCTGTCCATCGCTTCCCGGGCAGGAGGATCGACCGCCGGCCAAGTGGAGAACCCTCACAAGAGGAGGGGGAACGATCTGAACGGGGGACTCAACGGCGACGGCGTCACCAGAGAGAGAGGAAACCCTAGCCTTGCGGGAGGGGAAAAAATCTTTTTATACACTGCATCTTTTCCTTTTGTTTCTCTTATATTTTTTACCCTCTTATCTTTACTATTAAGACAGAATCGAACATTGTTTTTGTTTGACCAATACGTGCACCCCGTCTTGTAAGATTCATGTAGAGAGAAGTATGACATCCTCCCATGCTCCCCCGATAAAGAAGGAAAAAACATCCACTAGCACGCATGTCGCACGCCCCACCTCCCACAAAACCCATTCTCTTCCCCGAGAAAATTTCCACAGTCGTCCAACCCAAATCAGCCACTCCTGGCAGGTGCTCGCTGACGGTAACGACGGCCAAGCCCAAGGCGAAGGACAACCCTTACTCCCTCACCAATGCCTCGTCGCCATCCGGCAGTGACGGGTCTCTCTCTCCCATCGCAGTCAACCTCGGTTTTCTCCCACCCTCCTCACCGGTGACACCCAAGACAAGATCCCCCTCCCCCCTTTGCCACATCCACGCCAACCTCCATGTCCACGGACGGTGACCTGAACTGAGGAGCCTTGCCGCCTCGAGCCTCGACTCGCTCAAGTATCGTCTCGATATGCTCCATGGTGATTCCGACCATGACCTCAAGGCCACCCACTCCCGAATCTCTAAGCACATCACTACTAGATTATGCAAATCGCCCTAGAGCTGAAGTGCTTCCCTAGAGCTAAATCAGACACCCCAGGGACAAAAAGGTTTCCTATGGTTCACATTGAAAACCCAAGGGAATGTATTGTTTCCTTAGGGTCCAATGTCGGACCCAAGGGATACTTCATGCGTGGGACCATATCGAAGACATGCTGGCCATTTTCCCTAGGGGTTATCTTATTAACCCTGAGGAAAGGTCTATACCTATGGTAAAGAAACAAAGCTCTAAGAACTGAATATATGATGCAAACGGTGGTTTCACATTTCATCTAACCTCATAAAGTATTTCTGGGTTTGTAATGTTAACCCTAGGGAGGTTTCCACACACTTACGTGTGTATTTATACACTACAATAAAATAGGCACATAAGATCGTTTTTTATAAGACGTCTTTTGTATTCGTCTCTAGACTCACGAACAGAGCAAACTAAAGATGTTTTCTAAGTTGCTTACAAAGCACAACAAACATTTTATTATAACTAGAAATTTATAGAAACAACTACGTATCTGAAATTAGCTTAGAGACGATTTTGAGACGTGGTATGCAATGCTATTATTGGACCTAAGAAACCCTTGATTAATGGTAATCCCTTTTTCATTGCATAGTCACAAAATGTTAGATTTGCTAAAACTCAAATACATGAGGTATCAAATGAATCCGAATGCATTTTGGCTATTTGGCTGTATCCAATTTTTTTTACGTTACCTTTGTAATTTTCAACCACTGAAAACCTTCATAATCATCTTTCAAACCGAACATACCTTGGATACATGGCTACCGATACCCCGTTGCGGGTTTAGCCCTAGTTGTTGCTCTCGTGGTCGGAGCTCTCGGACCACGGCTCCTGAACCCCATGCCAAACGCACATTTCACTTGTCTTTGCTCCCTCGCCGGTAAACCAGATCACGCTTGACCAAAGCTCCGATGCTCCTCGTGCCAGCCATAACTTCCCAATGCATGATGAGGGCATCTTCCCCTAAACCGAGCATCCCTGCCCCCTAGATGAGCGGTGTCCACCCGGCAGAACCTTTTCCGTCGCCTGCCACCATTTGCCACCCAACCTGACGTCGCTCCCCACCAATGTCATGCTCCACACAAAAAAAGTTGTATATGAATATTTTATATTGGATACGTATACCATCCTGATATATTTTTCACAAAAAAAAAATCTATTGATTGAATATAATTTGACCTGACAAGGAAGCACCTCGAAAATACTATTTATCACCATGGTAGATCGGATGGCTATTAAGAGGCTTGTATTTATTACTCAGTTGTACACACAGAAAAATAACAAGACTAAAAATTTGGCGCTCATTCTCCTTTACGATGAAGCCTTGGGCAGAGCCGACGAGTTGTTGCAGTTGTATGCTCTTAGATCTGTCGATCCGGTGGGCTTTGGTGCTCGGGGCTTGGTCGCTGCTACGAAGGCGGTCTCCTACTATTTGAGTTGTTGTTCCCCGTCTATTTCTGGTTAGTACTACACTCGTCGGCGGGTATCGATGCATGTGTAGTTTGTGGCGTTCAGATCTTTTGGAAACCGTGCGTAGACAACCTTTTCGACGGGGTGCTGGTCCTCAGGGCCTACGTACGGAGGTTTCACATCTGCCTTAGAGTTTCACCAGCAAACATGCAGTGTGGCGACGGTGGCAATGCGTCGTCCTCGACTCATTCCGGTGGATGCGGCGCGCGGTTCAGTGACTCCTCAGGGACGTTGTTATATTTTTCTATTTTTCTAGGGTGCTATTTGTATCTGACTGTGTTTAAATTAGATCCGAGGGCCTGTTTCAGAAAAAATGACGTTCGCAAACTTCTTTCACTTTATCAGTTTTGACGTTGTACGTTTTTTTTTCTTTACCGCCTAGATTTCACGCTTTACGATTGGACTTTTTATTTCCCTTCATACCCGTCGTCATCTTTTCCCCACGCCGCCATCTTCCCACCTTCCCAATTCTTCAACCTCTAGATCGAGAGATAAATACACTAGCAGTCATTGAAGTTGAGTTCAAAGCAAACTACACTTACTGGACTTTAGAATACGCTTGTGACGGTCATTATATACGTTTGGTAGTGATTATACAGTCACTGACGTATCATAGAGCTCCGTATTTTGATTTGTTGACCGGTCAACTAGTCTATGTGGCTTTTAGTACAACATGCTCTCTCTCTCTAACATATGGGACCCGCATGTCAGTCGCAGAAGAAATAAATAAAGCAAAACATTGCGCCCCGTTGAGAACTAGAACCAGCGACTTCGGGGGACTTTTGTTCTGGCGATAACCACCCCGTCAAGCGTCATTCTGCGTTGCCTTTCGAATTGCCATTATTATTATACTGGACACTACGTGTTGTGTGTAGCTTTTTTTAAAGGTGTTTGTTTTATTTGTTCTGTGTAGCCGTGTGAGTACATGCATGCGTGTGTATGTGTGCGCCCGTGTGTATCTGTGCGTGCGTATGTATGTGTGTTTTATTTGTGTCATATGGTTGTCAAATTATTTTCCCAAAATTTAAAAAAATCCTATCAAATTTGATTATTTGTGTGAATTTAAAACACTATTCACCAAAATTTAAGAGAAATTCGAAACCAGAAAACATGCACATGAATTGCACAAAAATATTTGCCGATTTAAATATCTCAAATTTCAAACCAGGAAAACATGTACACGCATTGTACACAAATTTAAAAAATAATAGCGAAATTAGAAAAAAAATCCTGAAAACATATTCGTGAATCTAAAAAAATCCCCGAATTTCAAAAAAGATTTAGAATTATAAAATAGAAAAAATAATAAGAAAAACAAGAAAGTAAAAAAACAGAACCGAAAGTTAAAAAAATCTAACACGTTAGCACGCACTCGCTGTCAACATACTATCTTATGCTTCTGAAAACACCTAGTGCCTATGGCCACACAAAGATTGGGTCGACAATGTCTCTTGTGTAATTATTAAAAAGCAAGCCTCGCATTATTAACACAAAAACATGACGGATGAGTTGGTTAGCACGCGAGGTTTAGCCCCCATGAGGTTCTGGTTCGAGAATCCCTACCATCGCGTTAAAATATATTATTTTACTGTATCAAGCGTATTTTGAAGTCCAGTGACTGTAGTGTGCTTCGGCCTTAATTTCAATGACTACTAGTGTATTTATCTCCCAGATCTATTCCAATCTCCGTCGGCAGCAGCGCACCCCATGCAATTGGTACAATGACTAATCAATTTCCTCTAGTTGAGTCTGTAATGCATGCGGAAGAGGTGGCGTGGTGTTTGCTATGTTTGTCCGGCTGATCAAAATTGGGAACTGGCTTGTTAGTCTTATAAATGTAAAACCAAACATGGAAAATGTGATGTAAAATCTTGGCGTTTTAGCACTTAAATGTCTTCCGAGCAGGGTGCACATTCTCTTGTGGTGGTGACCTTCTATGCTTTGTTGGAATCGTACTGTAGGATCGGTCTCAGGTTACTTAATTACTTACACATTATCTACTGTTGGTTCTGTGAGCCTATGACACATACTCTATATTATTGTCGGAATCTAAATAATATAGTGCACTTTATAACACTGTCTCATCTTAGGGTGTTGGCGGCAGCAGTGCAAGAACAAGGCGTCGGGGACTTTTTTTTGATAATGGGGAGTCAGGGACTTGGCTGTGTAGGCATGTAGCCATGGACTACAACCACGGGTTGGACCCATTGGCTAGACCCAATCGACCTCAAACCGCCCCGCATCACTCCACTCTTCTTTTTTCTTAAACTGCACTCTTCTTTTTTTTGTTAAACCTGCACTCTTCTTTTTTTTCTTAACCTGCACTGTACCGTTCCGTTTCTGTCTTCAAACATTCAGGCCCAATTCAAAAGAAACCAAAGAATGATCTGCACCAAAAAGCCCATTCGTGGTCACACCATTCTCATCGTGAGTTAGCGTTACGTTGGGTGACTTGGCCCGCCCTGCGCCGAGCTCCTCCTTCGTTGGCCTGCCACCGGACCGACAATTCCCTCTAAACCCCCTTCTCCAGCGAGCACCACACGCCCAAGTTAAGTTTCTCCTCGTTGTCGCCGCCTCCATTGCGGCCAGTCGCGGCTGCGGCAGCTCCGCCTCCTCCACCGTGCGCGAGGAAGTCAATGTGAGGGTCGATGGTGGGGTTTGAGATGGGGCAGAGCCGAGATGCGAGTGTGCGATGCTTCACACATGAGTAAGTGAAAGTTCCTCCAAGTTGTGGTACCACTAGTGTCCACTTTGCAAGTTATGTGACTAAAACGCGACATAGGTGCAAGTTGTGGTACCAACTATGCTAATACCTTTATAAGCTAGTACACCCCTTTAATCAGATCCTAAGGAATAGTATAATAAATAAAGGAAAAAAAATCAGGAGCACTGTAGAGAATATCATTGCAATATCTTGCTCCTTTTTGCAACACTAGAGGATTGTTGCAATATGTTGTATGTATTACCATGGATGCACAATTTATCGCAATATGTAATAGTTATTGCAACACAACGAAGGTGAGGCAAAAAGTCACTCTATTACCACCAATACATGGTTTGTTGCAACACGAACCCATGTTTTTTGCAATAATATCTATGTCTAGCGCCATATGTCAGAATTGTTGCAATATATGTCTAAATATTACCACAAAGATTAACTTTATTGCAATACCTACTCTTTATTGCAACAAAATGACCAATTCATGCAACAGGACGCAACTGTCGCAATATCACTACCATATTACAGCGCTGATGCAGCTTGTGGCAATACATGGCTTCAATTGCAACAAAATAAGTACTTAGCGTGACGAGACGAAACAGTGGCAATATGTAGATCCTATAACCACGGACTAGAATTTTGTGGTAATATAGCATTTTATTGCAACGAAAGATAGTTGTAGCAATAAATTTTGTTGCAATAGACTGGAATCCTTGTAGTGACATACCGATGAAAAAAGGGAACAGCATACGAGATTGACTGAATCCTTGACATAGAGGTTTAACCGATAAAGATATTCATAGAATATGTAGGAACCAATATGGGCATCCAGGTCCCGCTATTGGTTATTGACCGTAGAGGTGTCTCGATCATGTCTACATAGTTCTCGAACCCGCGGGGTCTGCACACTTAAGGTTCGGTGATGTTTTGGTAGTATAGAGTTATGTATGTGGTGACCTAAGGTTGTTAGGAGTCCCAGATGAGATCCCGGATATCACGAGGAGCTTCATGGGCTGTGAAAGAAGGCAGGCCAGCCCCTGGTGGTCTGGCCGAAGCCTCCCCTAAGGGTCTATGCGGCTGGAGTAGACGGAAAAAGGCAAAATCCCAAAGGGGGTAGAATTTCCAAGTGGAGGAGGAGTCCTACTAGGAGTAGGATTGGAGTCCAACTCCCTCTCCTCCCACTTCGGCCGCACCAAGGGCTAGCCCTAGGGCGCAAGCCTTCCTCCCCCTCCTCCTATATATACTGGAGGTATTGAGGGCAGCCAGTACACGAAAAGCCACATGCTGCCCTCTTCCCTCTAGATCGTAGTTTCTCCTGTAGATCGTTCTGAAGTGCTTGGCGAAGCCCTGCCGGAATAGTTCCACCACCATTGTCGCCGCGCCGTCACGCTGCCGAAGAACTCATCTACCTCTCCGCTCCCTCTTGTTGGATTAATAAGGTGGAGATCGTCATCGAGCTGTACGTGTGCTGAACGCGGAGGTGTCGTCCGTTCGGCGCTAGATTGGGACGGATCATGATTGGATCGCGGGATGCTCGGCAATTTGGATCGTGAAGATGTTCGACTACATCAACCGCGTTTCTTAACGCTTCCCGCTTAGCGATCTACAAGGGTATGTAGATCCACTCTCCCTATCGTAGATGCTCAACCCCATGGGTTGATCTTGCGTGTGCGTAGGAAAAACTTTGTTTCCCATGCAACGTTTCCCAACATTGGCATCATGAGCTAGGTCTATGTGTAAATGAGATCACGAGTAGAACACAAAGGAGTTTGTGGGTGTTGATGCTCAGATTGCTTCCTCCCTTTGTCATTTTTTTGATTCAGCGGTATTGTGGGATGAAGCGGCCCGGACCAACCTTACTCGTACGCTTAGGAGAGACTGGTTCCATCGATTGACGTGTAACTTTGTTGCACAAAGATGGCTGGCGGGTGTTTGTCTCTCCTACTCTAGTTGGATCGGATTCGACAAAGGCGGTCCTTGAGAAGGTTGGATAGAAATTTGTGTATCACCGTTGTGGTTTTGCGTTGGTGAGAATTGTTCTTGCTAGATACCCATACCAGCCACGTAGAACTTGCAACAACAATTAGAGGACGTCTAACTTATTTTTGCAGGGTATGTTGTGATGTGATATGGCCAATTACATGATGAGATATATGTTATGTATGAGATGATCATGTTTTGTATAGAATATCACGACTTGCAAGTCGATGAGTACGGCAACCGGCAGGAGCCATAGGGTTGTCTTTAATTATTTTTGCCATTTTTTACTTTACTTTATCGCTGTGAGTTAGCAACAGTCATGGAAGCAATAGTCGGCGCGGAAACCCCGATGGCAACACGTTGATGCAAATCAAGATGATGGAGATCATGGTGTCATGCCGGTAACGATGGAGATCATGCTGGTGCTTTAGAGATGGAGATCAAAAGCACAAGTTCATGGCCATATCATGTCACTTTATGATTTGCATGTGATTGTTAATCCTTTATGCATCTTATTTTGCTTAGGACAGCGGTAGCATTATAAGGTGATCCCTCAGTTAAATTTCAAGATAAATTGTGTTCTCCCCGAGTGTGTACCGTTGCAAAAGTTCGTCGTGTCGAGACACCACGTAATGATCTGGTGTGATAGAGTCTATGTTCACATACAGCGGGTGCAAGCCAGTGTTGCACGTGCAGAACACTCGGGTTAAACTTGACGAGCCTAGCATGTACATACATGGCCTCGGAACAAAAGAGACCGAAAGGTCAAACATGAGTCATATGATCAACATGATGATGTTCACCATTGAAACCACCTCAACTCACGTGATGATTAGACTTGAGTTGGTGAATTTGGATCATGTATCACTCAGATGACTAGAGGGGTGTATTGTCTTAGTAACCTTTGCATATTTATGTTGTAGATCAATTGCCTGCGTAGTAGTTTCCCTGAATTTTAATGCGTTCCTAGAGAAAGCCAAGTTGAAAGATGATGGAAGTAACTTTGTGGACAAGGCCCATAATCTGAAGATTATCCTCACGACTACCTAGAAGGCTTATGTCCTTGATGCACCGCTTGGTGACCCACCCGCTCCCGTGTCGTCCGAAGACGTTAAGAACGCTTGGCAGACACGTTCTGCAGATCACTCAATAGTTCAATGTACAATGTTGTATGGCTTAGAACCAGGACTTCAAAGATGTTTTGAACATCATGGAGCATATGAGATGTTCCAGGAGTTGAAGTTTATCTTTGAGAAGAATGCCCGGATCGAGAGGTATGAGACCTCCGATAAGTTCTATGATTGCAAAATGGAGGAGAGCGGGTCTATCAGTGAACATATACTTAGAATGTCTGGGTATTCGAACTGTCTGGCTAATTTAGGGATGCGCCTTCCACCGGAGGCGACCACTGACAGACTTCTTCAGTCATTGCCACCTAGCTACAAGAGCTTCGTGATGAACTATAACATGCATGGGATGAACAAGTCAGTCGTCGAGCTGTTTGCGATGGTAAAAATCACTGAGTCTGAAATCCAGAAATAGCATCAAGTGTTGATGGTCAATAAAACCACTAGTTTCAAGAAGAATGGCAAGGACAAGAATAGTAACTCCAAGAAGAGTGTCAAAGCAGTTGCCCCTCCCGTGAAGAAACCCAAGGCTGGGCCCAAGCCAGAAACTGAGTGCTTTCATTGCAAGGGAACTGGTCACTCGAAGTGGAATACCCCAAGTATCTGGCTGACAAGAAGGCGGCCAACTCCAAACAAGGTATATAAGATATACATGTTATTGATGTGTACCTTACCAACTCTCATAGTAGTGCCTGGGTATTTGATACCGGTTCGGTTGCTCACATTTGCAACTCAAAACAGGAGCTACGGAATAAACGAAGGCTGGCTAAGGACGAAGTGATGATGCACGTGGGAAATGTTTCCAAGGTTGATGTGATCTCCATCGGCACGCTTGCTCTTCGATTACCATCAGAATTAGTGATGAACCTGAATAATTGTTATTTAGTGCTTGCGTTAAGCATGCACATTATATCTGGATCTTGTTTATTGCGGGAAGGTTACTCATTTAAATTAGAGAATAATCGTTGTTCTATTTATATGAGTAATATCTTTTATGGTCATGCACCCAATCTGAGAGGTTTATTCATATTGAATCTCGATAGTGATGATACACATGTTCATAATATTGATGCCAAAAGATGTAGAGTTTATAATGATAGTACCACTTTCTTGTGGCACTGCCGTTTAGGTCATATTGGTGTAAAACCCATGAATAAGCTCGATGTTGATGGACTTTTGGAGTCACTTGATTTTGAATCACTTGACACATGTGAACCGTGCCTCATGGGCAAGATGACTAAGACCCCGTTCTCTAGAACAATGGAACGGTCAAGTGACTTGTTGAAAATCATGCATACCGATGTGTGCGGTCCGATGAGCATTGAGGCGCGCGGTGGATATCGTTATTTTCTTACCTTCACTGATGACTTAAGTAGATATGGGTATATTTACTTAATGAAACACAAGTATGAAACGTTTGAAAAGTTCAAGCAATTTCAGAGTGAAGCTGAGAATCATCGCAACAAGAAGATTAAATTCCTACGATCTGATCGAGGAGGTGAATATCTGAGTTATGAATTTGACAGTCACTTCAGACATTGTGGAATTGTTTCGAAATTGACACCGCCTAGAACACCAAAGCATAATGGTGTGTCCGAACATCATAATCGAACCTTATTAGATATGGTGCATTCTATGATGTCTCTTGCCGATTGCCACTATCGTTTTGGGGTTATGCATTAGAGATAGTTGCATTCACTTTGAATAGGGCACCATCGAAATCCGTTGAGACGACACCATATGAACGTGGTTTGGCAAGAACCCAAAGTTGTCGTTTCTTAAAGTTTGTGGATGTCATGCTTATGTCAAAAAGCTTCAGCCTGAAAAGCTGGAACCCAAAGCAGACAAATGTGTCTTCATACGATATCCAAAAGAGACAGTTGGTTATACCTTCTATCTCAGATTCGAAGGCAAAGTGTTTGTCGCTAAAAACAGAATATTTCTTGAGAAAGAATTTATCTCGAAAGAACTGATTGGGAGGAAAATAGAACTTGATGAGATTATTGAACCTTTACTTCAACCAGAGAGTAGCGCAGCGCAGAAAGATGTTTCTATAGATCTTGCATCGGTCGAAGAGGAAGTTAATGATGATGATCATGAAGCTTCGGATCAAGTTGTTGTCGAACCTCGTAGGTCGAGAAGGGAGCATGCTGCTCCTGAGTGGTACAGCAACCCTGTCTTACAGGTCATGTTGTTGGACAACAATAAACCTACGAGCTATGGAGAAGCGATGATGGGCCCGGATTCCAAGAAATTGTTAGAGGCCATGAAATCCGAGATGGGATCCATGTATGAAAATAAAGCATGGACTTTGGAAGTATTACCTGAAGGGTGAAAGACCATTCAGAACAAATGGATCATTAAGAGGAGGACGAACACGGACGGTAATGTCACCGCCTATAAAGCTCGACTTGTGGCAAAGGGTTTTTCACTAGTTCAAGGAGTTGACTATGACGAGACCTTCTCACCTGTAGTGATGCTTAAGTCCGTTAGAATCATGTTAGAAATAGCTGCGTATTTCGACTATGAAATTTGGCAGATGGGTGTCAAAACAACATTCCTTAACGGTTTCCTTAAGGAAGAGTTGTATATGATACAACCAGAAGGTTTTGTCGATCCAGAGAATGCTAAAAAAATTAGCAAACTCCAGGGATCCATTTATGGAATGGTGCAAGCATCTTGGAGTTAGAATCTGCGCTTTGATGAGGTGATCAAAGCGTTCGGGTTATACAAGTTTATGGAGAAGCTTGTATTTACAAGAAATTGAGTGGGAGCTCTATAGCGTTTCTAATATTATATGTGGATGACATATTGTTGATTGGAAACAATATAGAAATGCTGGAAAGTGTGAAGGAATATTTGAGCAAGAGTTTTTCAATGAAGGACCTAGGAGAAGCTGCTTTCATATTAGGCATTAATATCTATAGAGATAGATCGAGACGCGTAATAGGACTTTCATAGAGCACATACCTTGACAAAGTTTTGAATAAGTTCAAAATGGATCAGTCCAAGAAGGGGTTCTTGCCTGTGTTGCAAGGTGTGAAGTTGAGTAAGACTCAATGCCCAGTGACTGTAGAAGATAGAGAAAATATGAGTGTCATCCCCTATGCTTCATCTATAGGCTCTATCATGTATGCAATGTTGTGCACAATACCCGATGTCAGCCTTGCCATAAGTATGGCCGGAAGGTTTCAAAGTGATCCAGGAATGGAGCACTGGACGGCGGTCAAGAATATCCTTAAGTACCTGAAAAGGACTAAGGAAATGTTTCTCGTTTATGGTGTTGATCAAGAGCTCGTCGTGAAGGGTTATGTCGATGCAAGCTTTGACAATGATCCAGATGACTCAAAGTCGCAAACCGGATACATATTTATTCTCAATGGGGGAGCGGTAAGCCGGTGTAGTTCCAAGCAGAGCGTGGTAGCCGATTCTACATGTAAAGCGGAGTACGTCATAGCCTCGGAAGCAGCGAACAAAGGTGTCTGGATGAAGGAGTTCATGACAAATCTTGGAGTAGTGCCTAGTCCACTGAATCAAGTGGATCTGTTTTGAGACAACACTGGTGCCATTGCTCTGGCCAAGGAACCAAGGTTTCACAAGAGGGCCAGGCACATAAAGAGACGCTTCAATTCCATCCACGAGTACATCAATAAGGGGGACATAAATATTTGCAAAGTGCACATGGATCTGAATGTCGCAGACCCGTTGACTAAACCTCTTCCAAGGGCTAAACATGATCAACACCAGAACTGTATGGGTGTTAGATTCATTACAATGCACTCGTTCCGTAATAAAGAATTGGAAATATGCCCTAGAGGCAATAATAAATGGTTATTATTATATTTCCTTGTTCATGATAATCGTTTATTATCCATGCTATAATTGTATTGACTGGAAACACATTGCATGTGTGGATACATAGACAACACTTTGTCCCTAGTGTGCCTCTAGTAGACTAGCTCGTTGATCAAAGATGGTCAATGTTTCCTAGCCATTTATATGAGATATCATTTGATAACGGGATCACATCATTGGGAGAATGATGTGATGGACAAGACCCAAACTATAAACACAGCGTATGATCGTGTCAGTTTATTGCTATAGTTTTCTGCATGTCAAGTATATGTTCCTATGACCATGAGATCATGCAACTCACTGACACCAGAGGAGTACCTTGTGTGTATCAAATGTCGCAATGTAACTGGGTGACTATAAAGGTGCTCCACATGTATCTCCAGGATGTCTATTGAGTGGGTATGGATCAAGACCGGAATTTGTTATTACTCCGCGTGACGGAGAGGTATCTCAAGGCCCACTCGGTAATACAACATCACAACAAGCTTTGCAAGCAATGTGACTAAAGTGTTATCCACGAGATCTTGTATTACGGAACGAGTAAAGAGACTTTTCGGTAACGGGATTGAACTAGGTATACAGATACCGACGGTCGAATCGCAGGCAAGTAACATACCGATGAACAAAGGGAACATCATACGAGATTGACTGAATCCTTGACATAGAGGTTCAATAGATAAAGATCTTCGTAGAATATGTAGGAGCCAATATGGGCATCCAACGTCTCGCTATTGGTTATTGACCATAGAGGTGTCTCGGTCATGTCTACATAGTTCTCGAACCCGCAGGGTCTGCACACTTAAGGTTCGATGACGTGTCGGTAGTATAGAGTTATGTATGGTGGTGACCGAAGGTTGTTCGTAGTCCCGGATGAGATCCTGGACATCATGAAGAGCTCCAGAATGGTTCGGAGGTAAAGATTGATATATATAGGAAGTCCTGTTTTGGTCACCGGAAAAGTTTCGGGCTCATCGGTAGTGTACCGGGAGTGCCGGGATAGTACCGGGGGACCATTGGGAGAGGCCTTTCTCCCCTAGGGCCTCATGGTCTGCCGACCAGCCCCTGGTGGGCTGTCCGAAGCCTCCCCTAAGGGACCATGCGGCTGGAGTAGAGGGAAAAGGAAAAAGCCCAAAGGGAGAAGAATTTCCAAGTGGAGGAGTCCTACTAGGAGTAGGATTGGAGTCCAACTCCCTCTCCTCCCCACTTCGGCCGCACCAAGGGCCAGCCCTAGGGCGCAAGCCTCCCTCCCCCTCCTCCTATATATACCGGAGGTACTGAGGGCAACCAACACACGAAAAGCCATGTGACGCCCTCTTCCCTCTAGATCGTAGTTTCTCCACTCGATCGTTCCGACAGTGCTTGGCGAAGCCCTGCTAGAATAGTTCCACCACCATCGCCGCTGCACCGTTGCGCTGCCGGAGAACTCATCTACCTCTCCGCTCCCTCTTGCTGGATCAAGAAGGCAGATATCGTCATCGAGCTGTACATGTGCTGAACGCGGAGGTGTCGTCCATTCGGCGCTAGATCGGGATGGATCGTGATTGGATCGCGGGATGCTTGGCGATTTGGATCGCGAAGGCGTTCGACTACATCAACCGCATTTCTTAATGCTTCCCGCTTAGCGATCTACAAGTGTATGTAGATCCACTATCCCTCTCGTAGATGCTCATCACCATGGATAGATCTTGCGTGTGCATAGGAAAATTTTTGTTTCCCATGCAGCGTTTCGCAACATTCCTGATAGTGACTAAGACGGCCTGTCCAACCCGAAGATTCTTGCCAGCGAGGAAGTTGCTCCACCTAGCCGCACTAAAGATAGTGTGTCCGTCTGTGTGCACTGCGTAAGCACAGGTGGTGATGAAGCCCCTTCTGGTAAGGCGTAGCCCAACAATGCCTTCTTCATCCGGCTGGATGCCACAGCTCACACATAGACTCTTAGGTAATTTCTAGAAAAAAACATGATGATCATGTTACATTAGACTAATTAAGCATATCATCAAATTAATATATGTACTAAGAATATCATCAAATTATACACTAAGTATATCATCACATTAATATATGTACT
The DNA here is from genome assembly GCA_022496015.1 of Hordeum marinum. NCBI lineage: Eukaryota > Viridiplantae > Streptophyta > Magnoliopsida > Poales > Poaceae > Hordeum > Hordeum marinum. The sequence continues at coordinate 41,147,489 of CM039674.1, forward strand.
AAGCATATCATCAAATTCTACACTAAGTATATCATCACATTAATTAATATATGTACTAAGCATATCATCAAATTCTAGCTACACTAAGCATATCATTAAATTCTACACTATAAGCATATCATCAAATTCTACACTAAGCATATCATCAAATTCTACACTAAGCATATCATCAAATTCTACACTAACATATCATCAAATTCTACACTAAGTAGTATATCATCACATTAATATATGTACTAAGCATATCATCAAATTCTAGCTACATTAAGCATATCATCAAATTCTACACTATAAGCATATCAACAAATTCTACACTAAGCATATCATCAAATTCTACACTAGGCATATCATCAAATTATACACTAAGCATATCATCAAATTCTAAAGTAATTAGTAACATATCATTACATGGCGGTTAACCATCGTCCGTGTCAGGTGGGTCACGAATGGCATCCCGGCATAGCTATCACATGGCGGAAGTTTTTTCCAAAGCATGTCAGTTTAATCCTCGCTCAACTTGGTCATTCTTTGGGAAAAGACTGCTTCATCAAGTGGGTCATCATATCTTCTTCCTCATAGTTGATATAGATAACAGCAAGCCTTGGAGTTTCTCTTCTGAAGGAGAGTCTGGTCAATTCACCCTGAGTGAGATGCACGCGGGCAGGGGCGAATCTACTGGGGGACTTTAACAAGCTCAAGCCCCCCTCCAGCCTTAAAATTTTTGTTTTTACTAGTAGTTTCTAGGCCTACCCCAGCCACTTACCAGCCCAGCCCAACACATATTTTCATAACCCAGGCAACCCAACCCCCCCTCAATTTTCTTCTAGATTCGACACTACATGCGGGCGATGAAATGATCCCATTCATCTCCTTCAATTTGGGTTATGTTCTGTCCCTTATTGACCTCCATAGTGTAAGGGCCCCAGGAGCGTCGAAGATGACAATGTCTCTAGATATGAGCTCATTGCAATCCAATCTCATATTGCAAGGGACGATCTATGTAAGAAAAAACAAAACACAAACACAATGCATTAGTGGAAATAGCAACAAAAACAAAAGAACAAACTATTAGAAGGTTCATATGATTTCCTAGCGCTGCAGGAACAAAACATGGCTGGAAGTAAATGCCGAATAACGTGGCAGTTGCAAGGCTGGTTGCGCACCTTGACTTGCACACTCGACATGATGGTTGCGCCATTCTATGCACAAAACATATTGAAACTAAGTATAACATCTATCGGATTCTGGACTAATGAACCGACACAAAACATATCGAAATGCTACACTAGGAGCTCATTTTATTTATTCATCTGACAATCTAGACTCAAAATGCACTATTAAATCGGATTTTACATCGGATTATCACTAAAATTTCGATTCTACATCACAAAAAATAATCTACACATATGGAAGGAGATGCAATGGGAGGGGAAGGAGAGGATTGAATCTTGCTGGGCGGCGACAATGCGGCGACGGCGAGGCGACGGGGCGGCGATGGCGCGGCGACGGGTCTCCGCTGGTCATGGGGGAGTTGAAATGAAAGGGCGCGATACTATGTCTTTTACTAAGGGGTGAAAGTTGACTAGGATGGGCCTTTGCTGGCATGGGCCTAAAATGCAACGCCATAGCTAATATCAGCCCGAATACAAATATATTAATTAAGTTTAACGAAAGACTAATTAACAATAATGTGTGGCATACAACAATTTGGCACACCACCACTAGTTAATTATCTATGACGTGCACATAATAGAAATGTCGGCACTACCTTCCAAATGGGGAGTACAGGTGGGCCAAAAGATTTGTGGCATTTTCAAAAATATCCGCACGAGCACTGGTCCATTATAGCTGGCATACTGATTTAGCTGAAGCCAGCGCTATTTTTAAAAAATAGTCCTAGCGTTGTAGGAAAATGGTGTGTCACCAACAAGAGTTGTGGGTATCATTTCTCCACTAGTGAAAACGTCACATAGGAGTGTTGGAAATATGCCCTAGAGGCAATAATAAAATGGTTATTATTGTATTTCCTTGTTCATGATAATTGTCTATTGTTCATGCTATAATTGTGTTAACCAGAAATCGTAATACATGTGTGAATACATAGACCACAACATGTCCCTAGTGAGCCTCTAGTTGACTAGCTCGTTGATCAATAGATGGTCACGGTTTCATGACCATGGACATTGGATGTCGTTGATAACGGGATCACATCATTAGGAGAATGATGTGATGGACAAGACCCAATCCTAAGCATAGCACAAGATCGTGTAGTTCGTCTGCTAAAGCTTTTCAATGTCAAGTATCGTTTCCTTATACCATGAGATTGTGCAACTCCCGGATATCGTAGGAATGCTTTGGATGTGACAAACGTCACAACGTAACTGGATGGCTATAAAGGTGCACTACGGGTATCTCCGAAAGTGTCTGTTGGGTTGGCACGAATCGAGACTAGGATTTGTCACTCCATGTGACGGAGAGGTATCTCTGGGCCCACTCGGTAAGACATCATCATAATGAGCTCAATGTGACTAAGGAGTTAGCCACGGGATGATGTATTACGGAACGAGTAAAAAGACTTGCCGGTAACGAGATTGAACAAGGTATAGAGATACCGACGATCGAATCTTGGGCAAGTATCATACCGATAGACAAAGGGAATTGTATACGGGATTGATTGAATCCCCGACAGAGTGGTTCATCCGATGAGATCATCATGGAGCATGTAGGAGCCAACATGGGTATCCAGATCCCGCTGTTGGTTATTGACCAAAGAGGTGTCTCGGTCATGTCTATGTGTCTCCCGAACCCGTAGGATCTACACACTTAAGGTTCGATGACGCTAGGGTTATAGGGAAATAGTGTATGTGGTTACCAAAGATAGTTCCGAGTCTCGGATGAGATCCCGGATGTCACGAGGAGTCCCGGAATGGTCCGAAGACGAAGGTTGATATATAGGATGTGAGGTTTTGGTTACCGGAAGTGTTTTGGGCGTCACCGGTAGTGTACCAGGACCACCAGAAGGGTTCCGGGGGTCCACCAAGTGGGCCCACCGGCCCCAGAGGGCTTCATGGGCCGTAGGTGGAGGGAACCAGCCCCTGGGTGGGCTGGTGTGCCCCTCCCACCTGGCCCAAGGTGCAGCAAGGGGAGAGAGGGGGCAAACCCTAGCCCCAGATGGGCCCTAGGCCCACCCTAGGGCGGCTAGGGCAGACGCACCTCCTGCCCTCCCTCTCGCCGCCGCACCAGATGCATCTGGTGGCTACCGCACCACCCTAGGGTGGAAACCCTAGGGTGCATCCCTACCTCCTCCTCCTCCTATATATAGAGGTGCCCTTGGGGCTGTTTTGAGACACGGTTCTCTCTTCCTCTCGGCGCAGCCCTACATCTCCCTCTCGTTGTTCTCTGTAGTGCTTAGCGAAGCTCTGTCGGAGTACCACGCAGCTCCACCATCACCATGCCATAGTGCTGCCGGAGCTCTCCGTCAACCTCTCCTTCCTCCTTGCTGGATCAAGGCGTAGGAGATGTCACCGGGCTGCACGTGTGTTGAACGCGGAGGCGTCGTTGTTCGGCGCTAAGACCGGAGTCCACCGCGATCTGAATTGCTGCGAGTATGACTCCACCAACCGCGTTCTTGCAACGCTTCCGCTTAGAGATCTTCAAAGGTATGAAGATGCAATCTCTCCCCACTCGTTGCTGGTTTCTTCATGGATAGGTCTTGGTGATCGTAGGAAATTTTTTGAATTACTACTACGTCTCCCAACAGTGGCATCATGAGCTAGGTCTATGCGTAGAATCTATGCACGAGTAGAACACAAAGCAGTTGTGGGCATCGATCTTGTTAATTTTCTTACCACTACTAGTCTTATCTTGATTCGGTGGTATTGTGGGATGAAGCAGCCCGGACCGACTTTACATGTACGCTTACGTGAGACTGGTTCCACCGCCTGACATGCACTTGTTGCATAAGGTGGCTAGCGGGTGTCTGTCTCTCCCACCTTAGTCGGATTGGATTCGATGAAAAGGGTCCTTATGAAGGGTAAATAGCAATTGGCATATCACGTTGTGGTTTTGGCGTAGGTAAGAAATGTTTCTTGCTAGAAACCTATTGCAGCCACGTAAAAACATGCAACGACAAATTAGAGGACGTCTAACTTGTTTTTGCAGCATATGCCTTGTGATGTGATATGGCCAAAGGATGTGATGTGATGCATTGTGATGTATGAGATTGATCATGTTCTTGTAATAGGATTCATGACTTGCATGTTGATGAGTATGACAACCGGCAGGAGCCATAGGAGTTGTCTTATTTTATTGTATGACCTGCGTGTCAATCATAAACGCCATGTAATTACTTTACTTTATTTCTAAACGTTGGCCATAGTAGTAGAAGTAATAGTTGGCGAGACAACTTCATGAAGACACAATGATGGAGATCATGATGATGGAGATCATGGTGTCGTGCCGGTGATAGTGATGATCATGGTGCCCCAAAGATGGAGATCAAAGGAGCAAGATGATATTGGCCATATCATGTCACTATATTGATTGCATGTGATGTTTATCATGTTTACATCTTATTTTCTTAGAACGATGGTAGTAAATAAGATGATCTCTCAATAAAATTTCAAGAAAAGTGTTCACCCTAATTGTGCACCGTTGCTAAGGATCGTTGTTCCGAAGCACCACGTGATGATCGGGTGTGATAGGTTCTAACGTTCGCATACAAAGGCTGTAAGCCAGATTTACACACGCGATACACTTAGGTTGACTTAACGAACCTAGCATGTACAGACATTGCCTCGGAACACGGAAGACCGAAAGGTCGAACATGAGTCGTATAGAAGATACAATCAACATGGAGATGTTCACCATGGATGACTAGTCCGTCTCACGTGATGATCGGACACGGGCTAGTTGACATGGATCATGTGTCACTTGGATGACTAGAGAGATGTCTATCTAAGTGGGAGTTCATTAAATAATTTGATTATGTGAACTTAATTATCATGAACTTAGTCTAAAATTATCTTTACAATCTGTATTGTAGATCCAATGGCCAAGGCGAATGTCACCCTCAATTTCAACGCGTTCCTAGAGAAAACCAAGCTGAAAGATGATGGAAGTAACTATGCGGACTGGGTCCGTGGTTTGAGGATCATCCTCGTACCTTCCAAGAAATTGTATGTCCTTGATGCACCACTAGGTGACCCACCCCTTCTCCCAACAGAGCAAGACGTTGCGAACGCTTGGCATTCTCGCTGCGATGATTACTCCCTTGTTCAGTGCGGCATGCTTTATAGTTTAGAACCGGGGCTCCAAAAGCATTTTGAGCAACACGGAGCATATGAGATGTTCCAAGAGCTGAAACTGGTTTTCCAAGCTCATGCCCGGGTCGAGAGATATGACGTCTCCGACAAGTTCTTCAGCTGTAAGATGGAGGAGAATAGTTCTGTCAGTGAGCACATCCTCAAGATGTTTGGGCTACACAACCGCTTGACTCAGCTGGGAGTTAATCTCCCAGATGACTCGGTCATTGACAGAATCCTCCAGTCGCTTCCACCTAGCTACAAGAGCTTTGTGATGAACTACAATATGCAAGGGATGGAGAAGTCCATTCCTGAGTTGTACTCGATGCTGAAATCAGCGGCGGTCGAGATCAAAAAGGAGCATCAAGTGTTGATGGTGAATAAGACCACTAGTTTCAAGAAAGGCAAGGGTAAGAAGAACTTCAAGAAGGACGGCAAAGCTGTTGCCGCGCCTGGTAAGCAAGTTGCCGGGAAGAAGAAGAACAAGAATGGACCCAAGCCTGAGACTGGGTATTTTTATTGCAAGGGTACCGGTCACTGGAAGCGGAACTGCCCCAAGTACTTAGCGGATAAGAAGGACGACAACGTTAAAGGTATATGTGATATACTTGTTATTGATGTGTACCTAACCAGCGCTCGTAGTAGCTCCTGGGTATTTGATACCGGTGCAGTTGCTCACATTTGTAACTCCAAGCAGGAGCTACGGAATAAGCGGAGGCTGGCAAAGGACGAGGTGACGATGCTTGTCGGGAATGGTTCCAAGGTCGATGTGGTCGCCGTCGGCACGCTACCTCTACATCTACCTTCGGGATTAGTGTTAAACCTTAGCAATTGTTATTTAGTACCAGCTTTGAGCATGAACATTGTATCTGGATCTCGCTTGATGCGAGATGGCTACTCATTTAAATCTGAGAATAATGGTTGTTCTATTTATATGAGAGAGATGTTTTATGGTCATGCCTCGCTGGTCAATGGTTTATTTTTGATGAATCTCAAATGTGATGTTACACATGTCCATAGTGTGAGTACCAAAAAGTGTAAGGTTGATAACGATAGTCCCACTTACATGTGGCACTGCCGCCTTGGTCATATTGGTGTCAAACGCTTGAAGAAGCTCCATACTGATGGAATTTTGGAGTCTCTTGATTTCGAATCATTTGACACGTGCGAACCATGCCTCATGGGCAAGATGACCAAGACTCCGTTCTCCGGAACAATGGAGCGAGCAACTGACTTGTTGGAAATAATACATACCGATGTATGTGGTCCAATGAGTGTCAAGGCTCGTGGTGGCTACCGTTATGTTCTCACCCTCACTAATGACTTGAGTAGATATGGGTATGTCTACTTAATGAAACATAAGTCTGAAACTTTTGAAAGGTTCAAGGAATTTCAGAGTGAGGTAGAGAATCAACGTGACAGGAAAGTAAAGTGCCTACGATCTGATCGTGGCGGAGAATATTTAAGTCACGAGTTTGGCACGCACCTAAGGAAATGTGGAATTGTTTCACAACTCACGCCGCCTAGCACACCTCAGCGAAATGGTGTGTCTAAACGTCGTAATCGCACTCTATCAGATATGGTACGATCTATGATGTCTCTTACCGACTTACTGCTATCATTTTGGGGATATGCATTAGAGACTGCCGCATTCACTTTAAATAGGGCACCGTCAAAATCCATTGAGACGACACCGTATGAATTATGGTTTGGAAAGAAACCTAAGCTGTCGTTTCTAAAAGTTTGGGGATGCGATGCTTATGTGAAGAAACTTCAACCTGAGAAGCTCGAACCCAAAGCGGAAAAGTGCATCTTCATAGGATATCCCAAAGAGACTATTGGGTATACCTTCTACCTACGATCCGAGGGCAAAGTCTTTGTTGCCAAGAATGGATCCTTTCTCGAGAAAGAGTTTCTCTCGAAAGAAGTAAGTGGGAGGAAAATAGAACTTGATGAGGTAATTGTACCTCCACTCGAACTGGAGAGTAGCGCAGTGCAGGAAGTTGTCTCTGTGGAGCCTACACCGGCTGGAGAGGAAGTTAATGATGATGATCATGAAACTTCAGATCAAGTTACTATTGAACGTCGAAGGTCCACTAGAACACGTTCCGCACCAGAGTGGTACGGCAACCCTGTCCAGAGATCATGTTGTTAGACAACGGTGAACCTTCGAACTATGAAGAAGCGATGGCGGGCCTGGATTCCAACAAATGGCTTGAAGCCATGAAATCCGAGATAGGATCCATGTATGAGAACAAAGTGTGGACTTTGGTGGACTTGCCTGTTGATAAGAGAGCCATTGAAAATAAATGGATCTTTAAGAAGAAGACTGACGCAGATGGTAATGTGACTGTCTATAAGGCTCGGCTTGTCGCTAACGGTTATCGACAAGTTCAAGGAGTTGACTACGATGAGACTTTCTCACCCGTAGCGATGCTGAAGTCTGTCAGAATCATGTTAGCAATTGCCACATTTTATGATTATGAGATCTGGCAAATGGACGTCAAAACGACATTCCTTAATGGCTTCCTCAAGGAAGAATTGTATATGATGCAGCCGGAGGGTTTTGTCGATCCTAAATATGCTAATAAGGTATACAAGCTCCAGCGCTCCATCTATGGGCTGGTGCAAGCATCTCAGAGTTGGAACATTCACTTTAATGAAGTGATTAAAGTGTTTGGATTTGTACAAGTTTATGGAGAACCCTGTATTTACAAGAAAGTGAGTGGGAGCTCTGTAGCATTTCTCGTATTATATGTGGATGACATACTGATAATGGGAAATGATATAGAACTCTTGGAAAGTGTAAAGGCCTACTTGAATAAGTGTTTTTCAATGAAGGACCTTGGAGAAGCTTCTTACATATTAGGTATTAAGATCTATAGAGATAGATCGAGATGCCTCATAGGTCTTTCACAAAGCACATACCTTGAAAAGATATTGAAGAAGTTCAATATGGATCAGTCCAAGAAGGGGTTCTTGCCTGTGTTACAAGGTGTGAGATTGAGTATGACTCAATGCCCGACCACGGCAAAGGATAGAGAAGAGATGAGTGTCATCCCCTATGCTTCAGCCATAGGCTCTATTATGTATGCCATGATATGTACCAGACCTGATGTGAACCTTGCCATAAGTTTGGTAGGGAGGTACCAAAGTGATCCCGGAGCGGAATACTGGACAGTGGTCAAGAATATCCTGAAGTACCTGAAAAGGACAAAGGACATGTTTCTCGTATATGGAGGTGCCGAAAAGCTCGTCGTAAAGGGTTACGTCGATGCTAGCTACGACACAGATCCGGATGACTCCAAGTCACAAACCGGATACGTGTATATTTTGAATGGAGGGGCAGTCAGCTGGTGCAGCAGCAAGCAAAGTGTCGTGGCGGCATCTACATGTGAAGCGGAGTACATAGCTGCTTCGGAAGCAGCAAAGGAAGGAGTCTGGATGAAGGAGTTCGTCACCGACCTAGGAGTAATAACAAGTGCGTCGGGCCCAATGACTCTATTCTGTGATAACACTGGAGCTATTGCCCTTGCGAAGGAGCCCAGGTTTCACAAGAAGACAAGACACATCAAGCGCCGCTTCAACTCCATCCATGATTACATTCAGAAGGGAGATGTAGATATTTGTAAAGTGCATACGGATCTGAATGTCGTAGATCCGTTGACTAAACCTCTCTCATGAGCAAAACATGATCAACACCAGATTGCTATGGGTGTTCGATTCATCACAATGTAACTAGATTATTGACTCTAGTGCAAGTGGGAGACTGTTGGAAATATGCCCTAGAGGCAATAATAAAATGGTTATTATTGTATTTCCTTGTTCATGATAATTGTCTATTGTTCATGCTATAATTGTGTTAACCAGAAACCGTAATACATGTGTGAATACATAGACCACAACATGTCCCTAGTGAGCCTCTAGTTGACTAGCTCGTTGATCAATAGATGGTCACAGTTTCATGACCATGGACATTGAATGTCGTTGATAATGGGATCACATCCATAGGAGAATGATGTGATGGACAAGACCCAATCCTAAGCATAGCACAAGATCGTGTAGTTCGTCTGCTAAAGCTTTTCAATGTCAAGTATCGTTTCCTTAGACCATGAGATTGTGCAACTCCCGGATACCGTAGGAATGCTTTGGGTGTGCCAAACGTCACAACGTAACTGGGTGGCTATAAAGGTGCACTACGGGTATCTTCGAAAGTGTCTGTTGGGTTGGCACGAATCGAGACTGGGATTTGTCACTCCGTGTGACGGAGAGGTATCTCTAGGCTCACTCAGTAAGACATCATCATAATGAGCTCAATGTGACTAAGGAGTTAGCCATGGGATGATGTATTACGAAACGAGTAAAGAGACTTGCCGGTGACGAGATTGAACTGTTGGGGAACGTCGCATGGGAAACAAAAATTTTCCTACGCACACACAAACCTATCCATGGTGATGAGCATCTACGAGAGGGAGAGTGGATCTACATACCCTTGTAGATCGCTAAGCGGGAAGCGTTAAGAAACGCGGTTGGTGTAGTCGAACATCTTCGCGATCCAAATCGCCGAGCGTCCCGCGATCTCATCACGGTCCGTCCCGCGATCCAATCACGATCCGTCCCGTGAACTCATCAGGATCTATCCCGCGATCTCATCACAATCCGTCTCACGATCTTGATCACGATCTATCCCGCGAACTCATCACGATCCGTTCCACGATCTCATCATGACCCGTCTCGTGATCTCGATCACGGTCCTTCCGATCTAGCGCCGAACGGACGGCACCTCCGCGTTCAGCACACGTGCAACTTGATGACGATCTCCACCATCTTGATCCAGCAAGAGGAGGTGGAGAGGAGAGAGAGTTCACCGGCAGCGTGACGGTGCTCCGGTGATGGTGGTGGAGCAATTCCGGCAGGGCTTCGCCTAAGCGCTGCAGAAAACCGATCTAGAGGAGAAACTATGCACCGGTGGAACGGGTAGCACGTGGCCGGAAATTCTGTCCAAAAACCACCCAATACACTAGTATATATAGGAGGAGAGGAGAGGAGAGTCAGCCAAGGCCTTTGGGTCGGCCGAAATAGGAGGTGGGAGCAATCCTACTTCACCTCCAATCCTAGTTGGAGTAGGATTGCCTCCTATTGGCTGATTTTCCACTTTTTGCTTTAGGACTTTCTCTCCTGCGCCATGGGCCTTTGTGGCTGTTTTCCCAGCCCACTAAGGGCTGGTTATTATTCTACCACAGCCCATGGACCTCTTGGGATCGAAATACCCCTCCCGGAGGTCCCCCGGTACACTACCGGCACTCCCGGTACACTACCGATACTCCCAGTACACTACCGATGAGCCCGAAACTTTTCCGGAAACCAAACTGGGACTTCCTATATATGAATCTTTACCTCCAGACCATTCCGGAGCTCCTCGTGACGTCCGGGATCTCATCCGGAACTCCGAACAACCTTCGGTCACCACCATACATAACTCTACACTACCAAAACATCACCGAACCTTAAGTGTGCAGACCCTGCGGGTTCGAGAACTATGTAGACATGACCGAGACACCTCTACAGTCAATAACCAATGGCGGGACCTGGACGTCCAGATTGGTTCCTACATATTCTACGAAGATCTTTATCGATCGAACCTCTATGTCAAGGATTCAGTTAATCCCGTATAACGTTCCCTTTGTTCTTCGGTATGTTACTTGCCCGAGATTCGATCGTCGGTATCTCCATACCTAGTTCAACCTCGTTACCGGAAAGTCTCTTTACTCGTTCCATAATACAAGATCCCGCAACTAACAATTAGTCACATTGCTTGCAAGGCTCATTGTGATGTTGTATTACCGAGTGGGCCCTGAGATACCTCTCCGTCACACGGAGTAACAAATCCCAGTCTCGATCCATGCCAACTCAACAGACACCATCGGAGATACCTGTAGAGCACCTTTATAGTCACCCAGTTACGTTGCGACGTTTGATACACACAAGGCACTCCTCCGATATCCGTGAGTTGCATGATCTCATGGTCATAGGAACATATACTTGACATACAGAAAACAGTAGCAATAAACGGACACGATCATATGCTATGTTTGTAGTTTGGGTCTTATACATCACATCATTCTCCTAATGATGTGATCCCATTATCAAATGACATCTCATGTCCATGGCTAGGAAACCTTAACCATCCTTTGATCAACGAGCTAGTCCATTAGAGGCATACTAGGGACATGGTTTTGTCTATGTATCCACACATGCATTTAAGTCTCCGATCAATACAATTATAGCATGGATAATAAACGATTATCATGAACAAGGAAATATGATAATAACTAATTTATTATTGCCTCTAGGGCATATTTCCAACAGTCTCCCACTTGCACTAGAGTCAATAATCTATTTCACATCACCATGTGATTCGCATTGTTATGAATCTAACACCCAATGAGTTTTGGGGCTCGATCATGCTTTGCATGTGAGAGAGGTCTTATAGTCAACGGGTCTGCGATATTCAGATCCGTGTGTACTTTGCAAATCTCTATGTCAAACCGTAAACAGTGCTACCACACTCCACTTGGTACTATTTCCAAACGGCTGCTCCACTATACGTATCCAGATTGCTACTACTAGTCATCCGGATAGGTGTTAAAGCTTGCATCGACGTAACTCTTTACGACGAACTCTTTATCACCTCCACAATCAAGAAAAATTTCCTTAGTCCTCTGGTTACTAAGGATAATTCTGACCGCTGTCCAGTGATCCACTCCTGGACCACTCTTGTACCCCTTGACAGACTCATGGCAAGGCACACATAGGTGCGGTACACAGCATGGCATAATATAGAGCCTATGGCTAAGGCATAGGGGACGACGTCCGTCCTTTCTCTTTCTTCTGCCGTTGTCGAGCTTTAAGTCTCACTCAACTTCACACCTTACAAATCAGACAAGAACTATTTCTCTGGCTGATCCATTTTGAACTCTTTCAAAATCTTGTCAAGGTATACACTCATTGAAAGTCTCATCAAGCATCTTGATCTATCTCTATAGATTTTGATGCTCAACAATTAGGTAGCTTTATCCAGGTCTTCCTTTGAAAATCACTTTCCAAATGACCGTTTTATGCTTTCTAGAAACTCTACATTATTTCTGATCAACAATATGTCATCCACATATACTTATCAGAAATTCTATAGTGCTCCCACTCACTTCATTGCAAATACAAGTTTCTCGTAAACTTTGTATAAACATCAAAACTTTGATCACCTCATCAAAGCGTATATTCCAACTCCGAGATGCTTGCTTCAGTCCATGGAAGGATCACCGAAGCTTGCACACCTTTTAGCATCCTTAGGCCTGACAAAACCTTCTGGTTGTATCACATACAACCTTTCCTCAAGTAAACCGTTAAGGAAACGATGTTTTGACATCCATCTGCCAGATTTCATAATTGAAAACACAGCAACTGCTAACATAATTCCAACAGACTTTAGCACCACTACGAGTGAGAAAGTCTCATCGTAGTCAACTCCTTGAACTTGTCACAAACATCTTTGCAACAAGTCGAGCTTTACAAATAGTGACATTCACCATCAGTGTATGTCTTCATTTTAAAGATCCATTTGTACTCAACGACCTGCCGTCCAACGAGAAAGTCTACCAAAGTCTATACTTGGTTTTCATACATGGATCCTATCTCGGATTTCATGGCCTCTAACCATTTGTCGGAATCCGGGCCCATCATCGCTTCTCCATAGCTCGTAGGTTCATCGTTGTCCAACAACATGATCTCCAAGATAGAGTTGTCGTACCACTTAGGAGTAGTACACATCCTTGTCGACCTACGAAGTTCGATAGTAACTTGATCCTGAAGCTTCATGATCATCATCATTAACTTCCTCTTCAACTAACGTAGGCTTCACAGAAACATCTTTCTGCGCTGCGCTACTCTCTGGTTGAACAAAGGTTTAACAACCTCATCAAGTTCTATCTTCCTCCCACTCAATTCTTTCGAGAGAAACATTTCCTCGAGAAAGGATCCGTTTAAGCAACAAACATTTTGCACTAGGATCTGAGATTGAAGGTTCACCCAACTGATCTTAGGGTATTCTATGAAGATGCAATTTGTCCGCCTTGGGTTCGACCTCATTAGGTGAAAACATTTTCCACACAAGTGTCACATCCCAAAATATTAAGAAATGACAGCTTAGGTTTCTATCAAACCATAATTCACATGGTGTCATCTCAACGGATTTAGATGGTGCCCCATTTAAAGTGAATGTAGTTGTCTCTAATGCATAACCCCAAAATTGTAGTAGTAAAACGACAAGAGACATCATATTACGCACCATGTCCAATAGAGCATAACTATGATGTTCGGACACACCATCACACTATGGTGTTCCAGGTGGCGTTTAGTTGTGAAACAACTTTCACATTGTCTTAAGTTGTATGCCAAACTCGTGACTCAGATATTCACCTCCATGATCATATCGCAGTCATTTTTATCTTCTTGTCACGATGATCTTTAAACTTCACTCTGAATTTGCTTGAACCTTTCAAACGATTCAGACTTGTGTTTCATTAAGTAAATATACACTATATCTACTCAAATTATCAGTGAAGGTAAGAAAATAACGATATCCACTGCACGCTACAAGACTCACTAGATTGCATACATCAACATGTATCATTTCCAATGAATCACTTGCCCGCTCCATCCAACGGGGTCCTTTAGTCATCTTGCCCAAGAGGCATGGTTCGCATGTCTCAACCGATTCGAAATGGAATGAGTCCAAATATCCATCAGCATGGAGTTTCTACATGCGCTTTATACCAATATGACATTTAGCGGCAGTGCCACAAGTATGTGGTACTATCATTATTAACTTTGTGTCTTTTGACATCAATGTTATGAACATGTGTAATACTACGATCAAGATTTCAACAAACCATTCTCACTGGGTGCATGACCATTGAAGGTATTATTCATGTAAACAGAATAACCATTATTCTCTAACTTAAATGAATAACCGTATTGCAATAAACATGATCTAATCATGTTCATGCTCAACGCAAAACACCAAATAACATTTATTTAGGTTCGTCACTAATCCTGAAGGTAGAGAGAGCGTGCGATGTTGATCACATCAACCTTGGAAACACTTCCAACGCATATCGTCACCTCACCCTTAGCTAGTTCTCCGTTTATTCCGTAGCTTTTATTTTGAGTTACTAACATTTAGCAACCGAACCGGTATCCAATACCCAGGTGCTACTAAGAGTACTAGCAAGGTACACATCGATAACTCGTATATCAAATATACTTCTGTCGATGTTGCCAGCCTTCTTATCTACCAAGTATCTAGGGTTGTTCCGCTTCAGCGACCTCTCACCTCATAATAGAAGCACTTAGTCTCGGGTTTGAGTTCAACTTTGGGTTGCTTCACTGGAGCAGCAACTGACTTGCTATCCATGAAGTTTCCCTCCTTGCTCTTGCCCTTTTCGAAACTAGTGGTTTGATTAACCATCAACACTTGACACTCCTTCTTGATTTCTACCTTCGCGGTGTCAAACATCGTGAACAGCTCAGGGATCAATACTTCTATCCCTGGTGTATTATAGTTCATCACTAAGTTCTAGTAGCTTTAGTGATAGTGACTTGGAGAACTATATCAATCACTATCTTATCTGGAAGATCAACTCCCACTTGATTCAAGCGATTGTAGTACCCAGACAATCTGAGTACATGCTCAACGATTGAGCTATTCTCCTTCATCTTACAGGCAAAGAATCTTGTTGGAGATCTCATATCTCGCAACACAGGCACGAGCCTGAGATCACAATCTCTGCTCCTAGAACATCTCATATGTTCCGTGACGTTCAAAACGTTTCCGAGCCTCAATTCTAAGCCGTAATGCATGACGCACTAAACTATCAAGTAGTCATCGAAACGTGCCTGTCAGATGTTCACAACATCTATAGACGATGCTAGAGGGGGTGGCGCACTGAGCGGTGCATTAAGGACATAAGCCTTCTGTGCAACAATGAGGACAATCCTCAGATCACGGACCCAGTCCGCAATATTGCTACCAACATCTTTCAACTCTATTTCTCTAGGAACATATAAAAATACAAGGGAGCTACAACGCGAGCTAGTAATCTACAACATAATTTGCAAAGACACTTTGACTATGTTCATGATAATGAGTTCAATTAATCAAATTACTTAAGAACTCCCACTCAAATTGACATCCCTTGGGTCATTCGAGTGATACATGATCCAAATTCACCAACTCAAGTCCGATCATCACGTGAGTTAAGGTGGCTTCAATGGTGAACATCATTATGTTGATCATATCCACTATATGACTCATGCTCGACCTTTCGGTCTCTTGTGTTCCGAGGCCATGTCTGTACATGCTAGGCTCGTCAAGTTTAACCCGAGTGTTCTACGCGTGCAAATTTGGCTTGCACCCGTTGTATGTGAACGTAGAGTCTATCACACCCGATCATCACGTGGTGTCTCAACACGACGAACTTTCGCAACGGTGCACACTCGGGGAGAACACAATTTATCTTGAAATTAAGTGAGGGATCACCTTATAATGCTACCGTCATCCTAAGCAAAACAAGGTGCATAAAAAGGATTAACATCACATGCAAATCATAAGTGACATGATATGGCCATGAACTTGTGCTTTTGATCTCCATCTAGAAAGCACCGGCATGATCTCCATCGTCACCGGCATGACACCATGATCTCCATCAACATGTCGCCATCGGGGTTGTCACGCCCTGCATGCTTCTACTACTATTGCTACCGTAGCGATAAAGTAAAGCATTACATAGCGCTTAATGATTGACACGCAGGTCATACAATAATTAAACACAACCCTCTGGCTCCTGCCGGTTGCCGTACTCATCGACATGCAAGTCCTGATAATCTATACATCACATGATCATCTCATACATCACATATATCACATCATGTAATTGGCCATATCATATCACAACATACCCTGCAAAAACAAGTTAGACGTCCTCTAATTGTTGTTGCAAGTTTTACGTGGCTGCTACAGGTATCTAGCAAGAACGATTCTCACCTACGCATAAACCACAACGGTGATACATAGATTGCTTTTCAACCTTCTCAAGGACCGCCTTTGTCGGATCCGATCCAACTAAAGTGAGAGAAACTGTCACCCGCAAGCCATCTAAGCAACAAGTTGCATCGAGGGAACCGGTCTCTCGTAAGCGTACGAGTAATGTTGGTCCGGGCCGCTTCATCTCACAATCCCGCTGAACCAAAATCCGACCAAGGGAGGAAGCAATCTAAGCATCAACGCCCACAAACCTTTTGTGTTCTACTCGAGATCTCATCGAACCATCAACCTAGCTCATGATGCCACTGTTGGGGAACGTCGCATGGGAAACAAAAAATTTCCTACGCACACGCAAACCTATCCATGGTGATGAGCATCTACGAGAGGGAGAGTGGATCTACATACCCTTGTAGATCGCTAAGCGGGAAGCGTTAAGAAACGCGGTTGGTGTAGTCGAACATCTTCGCGATCCAAATCGCCGAGCGTCCCGCGATCTCATCACGATACGTCCCGCGATCCAATCACGATCCGTCCCGTGAACTCATCACGATCTGTCCCGCGATCTCATCACAATCCGTCTCACGATCTTGATCACGATCTATCCCGCGAACTCATCACGATCCGTTCCGCGATCTCATCATGACCCGTCTCGTGATCTCGATCACGGTCCTTCCGATCTAGCGCCGAACGGACGGCACCTCCGCGTTCAGCACACGTGCAACTTGATGACGATCTCCACCGTCTTGATCCAGCAAGAGGAGGTGGAGAGGAGAGAGAGTTCACCGGCAGCGTGATGGCGCTCCGGTGATGGTGGTGGAGCAATTCCGGCAGGGCTTCGCCTAAGCGCTGCAGAAAACCGATCTAGAGGAGAAACTATGCACCGGTGGAACGGGTAGCACGTGGCCGGAAATTCTGTCCAAAAGCCACCCAATACACTAGTATATATAGGAGGAGAGGAGAGGAGAGGCAGCCAAGGCCTTTGGGTCGGCCGAAATAGGAGGTGGGAGCAATCCTACTTCACCTCCAATCCTAGTTGGAGTAGGATTGCCTCCTATTGGCTGATTTTCCACTTTTTGCTTTAGGACTTTCTCTCCTGCGCCATGGGCCTTTGTGGCTGTTTTCCCAGCCCACTAAGGGATGGTTATTATTATCCCACAGCCCATGGACCTCTTGGGGTCGAAATACCCCTCCCGGAGGTCCCCCGGTACACTACCGGCACTCCCGGTACACTACCGATGAGCTCGAAACTTTTCCGGAAACCAAACTGGGACTTCCTATATATGAATCTTTACCTCTAGACCATTCCGGAGCTCCTCGTGACGTCCGGGATCTCATCTAGAACTCCGAACAACCTTCGGTCACCACCATACATAACTCTACACTACCGAAACATCACCGAACCTTAAGTGTGCAGACCCTGCGGGTTCGAGAACTATGTAGACATGACCGAGACACATCTACAGTCAATAACAAATGGCGGGACCTGGACATCCACATTGGTTCCTACATATTCTACGAAGATCTTTATCGGTCGAACCTCTATGTCAAGGATTCAGTTAATCCCGTATAACGTTCCCTTTGTTCTTCGGTATGTTACTTGCCCGAGATTCGATCGTCGGTATCTCCATACCTAGTTCAACCTCGTTACCGGCAAGTCTCTTTACTCGTTCCATAATACAAGATCCCGCAACTAACAATTAGTCACATTGCTTGCAAGGCTCATTGTGATGTTGTATTACCGAGTGGGCCCTGAGATACCTCTCCATCACACGGAGTAACAAATCCCAGTCTCGATCCATGCCAACTCAACAGACACCATCGGAGATACCTGTAGAGCACCTTTATAGTCACCCAGTTACGTTGTGACGTTTGATACACACAAGGCACTCCTCCGATATCCGTGAGTTGCATGATCTCATGGTCATAGGAACATATACTTGACATGCAGAAAACAGTAGCAATAAACGGACACGATCATATGCTATGTTTGTAGTTTGGGTCTTATCCATCACATCATTCTCCTAATGATGTGATCCCGTTATCAAATGACATCTCATGTCCATGGCTAGGAAACCTTAACCATCCTTTGATCAACGAGCTAGTCCATTAGAGGCATACTAGGGACATGGTTTTGTCTATGTATCCACACATGCATTTAAGTCTCCGATCAATACAATTATAGCATGGATAATAAACGATTATCATGAACAAGGAAATATGATAATAACTAATTTATTATTGCCTCTAGGGCATATTTCCAACATGAACAAGGTATAGAGATACCGACGATCGAATCTCGGGCAAGTATCATACCGATAGACAAAGGGAATTGTATACGGGATTGATTGAATCCCTGACATAGTGGTTCATCCGATGAGATCATCGTGGAGCATGTAGGAGCCAACATGGGTATCCAGATCCCGTTGTTGGTTATTGACCAGAGAGGTGTCTCGGTCATGTCTACGTGTCTCCCGAACCCGTAGGGTCTACACACTTAAGGTTCGATGACGCTAGGGTTATAGGGAAATAGTGTACGTGGTTACCGAAGGTAGTTCGGAGTCTCGGATGAGATCCCGGACGTCACGAGGAGTCCCGGAATGGCCCGGAGACAAAGATTGATATATAGGATGTAAGGTTTTGGTTACCGGAAGTGTTTCGGGCGTCATCGGTAGTGTACCAGGACCACCGGAAGGGTTCCGGGGGTCCACCAAGTGGGCCCACCGGCCCTAGAGGGCTTCATGGGCCGTAGGTGGAGGGAACCAGCCCCTGGGTGGGCTGGTGCGCCCCTCCCACCTGGCCCAAGGCACAGCAAGGGGAGAGAGGGGGCAAACCCTAGCCCTAGATGGGCCCTAGGCCCACCCTAGGGCGGCTAGGGCAGCCGCAGCTCCTCCCCTCCCTTTGGCCGCCACACCAGATGCATCTGGTGGCTGCCGCACCACCCTAGGGTGGAAACCCTAGGGTGCAGCCCTACCTCCTCCTCCTCCTATATATAGAGGTGCCCTTGGGGCTGTTTTGAGACACAGTTCTCTCTTCCTCTCGGCGCAGCCCTACCTCTCCCTCTCGTTTTTCTCCGTAGTGCTTAGCGAACCTCTGCCGGAGTACTACGCAGCTCCACCATCACCACGCCGTCGTGCTATCGGAGCTCTCCCTCAACCTCTCATTCCTCCTTGCTGGATCAAGGCGTAGGAGATGTCACCAGGCTGCACGTGTGTTGAACGCGGAGGCGCCGTTGTTCGGCGCTAAGATCGGAGTCCACCGTGATCTGAATCGCTGCGAATACGACTCCACCAACCGCGTTCTTGCAACGCTTTCGCTTAGCGATCTTCAAAGGTATGAAGATGCAATCTCTCCCCACTCGTTGCTGGTTTCTCCATGGATAGATCTTGGTGATCATAGGAAATTTTTTGATTTACTACTACGTCTCCTAACAAGGAGCTATTCACCCGATTTTTTTCTAAGTGAGGCGAAACTTACAGGACCGGAGGTAGGGAAAACGGAGGCTAGAGTGGCCCACAAGCTCACGTGTCGCGCCCTAGGTGGGCGCACCTGAGCTTGTGGCTCTTTGGTGCCCTCCCCCCTCCTCCTCCATTAGATCTTTTTGTCGATATTTTTATTAATTCTAAAATAGTTCTTCGTAAATTTTCAGTCAATTTCGATAACTTTTATTTCTACACAAAAATAACACCATGGTAGTCATGCTAAAAACAACGTCGATTCAGGTTAGTTTGATTCAAATCATGTAAATTAGAGTTCAAAACAAAAATAAAAATGTTTGGTTAGATACGTTGGAGATGTATCAGGGCTCCTCGGGTGCCCGGGGTGGATACACTTCGGTCAGACTTGACCAACTTTCAAGTGTAGGGGAATGACTTCATGAACCAATTTCCAAGGTCAATTGTTGAAGATGAATGAACAACTCAGAAGAACCGAGGAGCATCCGCGACTTGAAGACTAGTTCAAGGGCTATTGATGGTGTCCTGCATTAGGAGAAGCTTACAACATTGTCTCTCAACCTAGTGGGTCAGACCAAGCACCCCATGACGGTTTATCGGTGGGTCGCGTTCGTTGGGCCTAGAAGTGACAAGTGTAGATAATTAAAATTCATTTATTTTCATCTGATCTCCTCCTGCATCTACCACACGTACATATACATAATGAAATCGCGTCAGAAAATACATAATGAAATATAATAACTACACAAAATATATATGCAACCTAATCCTGAATTATTTTTTTGGCTCATAGGTGTATATGCATCTATTGTGTAAATACACATTTAAAAATGTAAAAAAATGAGAAAACATGCCGCGTATAAATCCGAACATTACATGTGCGTGCACCAAGTTTCGATGAAAAAAAACATTTTTGTGGCTTGTGTAAAAAGACAATTTTGGATGCTTGAATACAACTATTCACGAGGCGTATTTTTATCATTTTTATACATGCCATAAAAGAATTCCTTTTTCACCGAAATTTTACGTGCAAATATAGGATGTCCGAATGTATAGGCGGGAGTTTTTCTTGAATTTAGTAAACATTTTAAAATGTATTTTTATACATTTTTCATAATAGATGTATATACACCTAGAAGCCAAAACGTCGTTCCCACGATTAATCCGTACTATTACTGTATACTCGGCACGGTAGTAAATGCATTCACGAGACGAGGGGCAGTAGGTATCTAAAGTCGGCGTCGTATGGCTCGATCTCCACCATCTTCTCCGGCGCCGGAGGCCTACCGCGGTGGAGGAGTTCCCTGATGGCCCTCTTGAGCTCGGGCGCCCTGGTGGCGCGCGGGAGCTGGCTGTGGACCCACTCCAGCAGCGACTCCACGTCGTCGGCGAAGCACCGCATGTGCCAGTGCAGCAGCTTCGGCAGCACGATGGTCGCCGCCGCCGCCGCCGCGGCCTTCGACCTCGTCTTCTTCCTCCTCGCTCCGGAGACGCGGACGCACCGCTCCAGGTACTCCACCTTGGCCGCCTCCAGCTCGCTCGACACCTCCTCCGCCGTGTACACCCGGACCTGCACTTGGTACGTCGCCGATCATGTCAAGCTCAGCAAGAACAGTTGGCCATGGCGATCGGTCGAGTTGACACGTACGGGTGGCGAGGAGCGGCTGCCCCTGCAGAGCGCGAAGACGACGTTGGGCTCAGGGTACCCTAGCCCGTAGCAGAGCTGCAGTTCCCTCTCCCCTTCCTCCATCATCATCCCCTTCTCAGCCGATTTCCATACATCCAAAAATGTTCAGGTTAAGTAATGCTGTTACAAGATCGATGCGGAATTCGGTGGACAGATTGGTTACCTGCTTGTTGTCGTCAGCAGGTGGGTGCCTGAGGAACAGACGCTCGATCGACAGGACGCTCAGCACCCTTCCTCCGACATTCACGGAAGCCTGATTCAGCAGGGCCAGCAGCTTGTCTGGCGATGGAGGCAGACCGTGCTGAAGAAATGCCTGAAAATTTGATTACAGAATTGACACTTGATTTTCTTGACATGTACTATGATGCAAAGTTGCATTCACCAATTAACTGATTAATGGTGTTGGGGTGTTGGTCAGTAATCAGCTCAGGTTAATACCGTACATGCATCACGCAGAAGTTGTAGATGTTGAGCCAGAAGGCAAGCTTCTGCTTGTTGGTCAGGAAGCTCGGGTCCACGGTGCACAGCTTGTTCATCAGCACCCTGAAGAAACAAAAATAAAATTTCATGTACACTGCAACAAATTAAAATTTGCCCGTCCTCTGCCAATGACGATGATCATGGTCTCGCGCTCTGACCTCAAGTTCTTGATGTCAGCGAGGCACAGCGACACGCGGCTCGCGTCGAACGAGCTCCGGGTGAACTCGACGAACCTCTTGCACCGGCCGGCCGCCTCCTCCTCCTCACCGCCGCACTGCGGGGCCGCTGTTGCGCGGCCCTTGACGGAGCGGATAGGCGGCGCCGCGCCGTCGCTCGACGACGACGACGACAGCTTGGGGGCGAGGCTTCTGGAGGAGCCTATGCAGGAAGTGATGTTGAGCTTGGGCGCGCTGCTCAGCTCCAGCGATGACTCTGCGTGATGCGTGGTCTTGCTCAGCTTGTGGAAGATGGTCACCGTCAGCTTGATGAGCTCCTCGGAGAGCTTGTTTGGACTGCTCGAGCAGATCTTCCTTTCTGGGGGTCTGAGGTTTTCGAACGAGTGGCTGCTTCTTCTTCTCTGATCAGTCTCCTCGCCTGTCCAAAGATTTCTAAATCAGAATCACTTGAACCATCAAGCTGCACTGCAAGAACCATTTAAGCAACCTATATAAATTCTGCAACTGCGTCTTTTTCGATACCAACAAAATGTTAAAAGACATCAATGATGCACACAGCCAAGAACAAAAATAAAAAAGAGAGAAATATAAAAACAAAGACCCTTTTATAGTGATGAAACTCTGCAACTGCGTCTGATGAACATTTCGTTTCATCTGTACCTTGTGAAGAGACGGACCCAGCAGAGGCCTTGCTCTCACGCTCGAAACCTCCTCCATCGCCACCGTCGCCGGGGCCAGGCAACCTTGGGAGCTGCTCGCCGCCATGGAGCTCCCTCCGGCCAATGGAGTGCCGGCCCGGCGGCCAATCCTGCTGTCGCTGCCGCTGCAGAATAATGCAGTGGTGAGTCCAGTTGCGCTCCCGGAGGAGGCGCGACCGCAGGTCGTCGACCTTCTTCTCCAGATAGAATATCTCATCCTCCACGATCGCCAGCTCCGCGAGGAGCCCCCTGATCTGCAGCGAAAACCGATCTGATTACCATCCAACACTTGCATTGATCAGAACTCCTGATGGCCGGTATGAGCAGAGACAGATTAACATGGCGCGTACCAAAATTACTGTTAGATAGGATAGGAGTAGAATGGAACGAATGATTATGCATTATGCGTGTGATGGTGGTGATGTGGGGGCAAACCGTACCGATGCAATAACCAAGTGATTGGTGAGGTACGAGAAGGCAGGCGGGAATCCTAGGACAATCAGGTGTGGTGGTTATGCGCGGACAAATCCGGCGTTGTGGCGTGCAATTTGGAGATGGTCCTTTGGTTGGGCGTCCTCCTGTGACTCCTGTCGATGCAGATGTCCACATATGCCCACACAGCCTTCATCCCTCCGTCCTCCCTCCATAGAACCATTGTTTCGTAAGATACTACTAGTAGATAACACTGCAGACAAGCAGACAGACAACGAGGCGGTAGCAGGCATGATCATGGCCGACTGTCAAGTCCCCTGATGGGCAGGATGCGATTTTGCATCTGCACTTGGCACTTGCACCACCAATCTATTACACCTTGACTTGTTATATGGCCTTCCAAGTTTCTACAGTTGAGAGATGGGGCTGAATGTCTGGAACACTTTTACACTCGGTGACAGAAAACAGGGCAGCCTATGTAGATGCTATATACATCCGTTTGAGCGACAAGTAATATAGATCGGGGGACCGAGAACAAAGTAAATTCAGCAGTACTCTACTCACTACTCGGTAGCAGTGCAAATTATAGTATTACCTTGGCCGGAACGAGGTGGGCGGAGAGGCAGCAGCGGCAGGAGGCGGGCTGGAGCGAGCAGCGGAGGACCCGGCTGAGGCGCTCCTCCTTGGCCAGCACGGCCTCCAGCTCCGACACCTCCACCCGGAGCTCCTCGGCGCGGCACCGCTGCTCCTCCCCCTCCTCGTCCATGAGGAAGTACATGAGCTTCATCTTGCCCCGCGGCTGCACCCTCCTTCTTAACCCCGCCACCGCCCGCCTCCGGTGGAGCCGCAGGCGCACCGAGTAACAGCTCGCCCGTGACGCCGGCGTCGGTGGCGGCGGCGGCGGCGGCGACCCCATTCAATCCCCGCCGCCCTCGTCAAGCAAGCCACGGGTTGCCGCTCTGCGAGGGGGCACGGGGGGAGTGGGTAGGGAACTAGGGATAGGGGTGAAGCTAGGACTGGAGGAGGACGGAGGCGATCACATGAGGAGCGAGCGAGGACGGGCAGCTTCTTCACCGTCGGCGCGCGCGCGCACGCATGAAACGCGTATGAGCGGCTTGAATTCGCGGGCGGTTGCGCTTGCATACGGCCGCGAATTTATGCCCGTGAGCCCGTGATCCGTCTGCCTCAGCTTTACTGTTCTCCCTACCGAAGGGAAGGAAGCCATTTTCGACCTGGCGTTCTAAGCGGAGCACTGTGCGCGTGCCCGTCAGCCCGGCGTCCGTGCTGCCGTGCCAGAGCAAACTTCGTGCCCACGCCGTACAAATCTGGCCGTCGGTCCGTGCAAAAAATTTGGGGTTTCTCATGTATGACTGATGACACGAACGTTGCGATGGGGTTTCACCAGTTCTGTTTTCGTGCGCGAGGCGTCAAAGAGAGTGTTTTTCTTGCGTCCAGAAAAAGTTACTGTGTGCTTGACAGACGAAATTTTGCACCCACGGCCACGGAGAGGATTAATTGGTTGGCTGTGCAAGGATTGGTTTGCGGTCTTGCATCCATGTGTCAACTCGGAAAGGGAAAAAGGTCTGCATTCATGTGACGCAAGTTGAGAAAATATTGCATCGTCCGCTCTGCCGAAAGGAATGGCCATCGGACAAGGAAACCAAGATTTGTCATAAGAGGAGATGTAAAACAGGATTATGTAAAATTTAAAAAAGTGTTTTTACATCTTTAGAAAAGAGACAACTCCAACAGATGATGGATATTGAAGATGTAAAACTGCAACTCAAATAAATGATGCAGAATGGATATGTAAAAACTAGTGGGCGGCGGTCGAATTGGGGAGGGCGACGGCGTGGCACGATTCGAGGCGGCGGCGTTTGTGCGCGGGGGGGGGGGGGGGGGGGGGGGGAGGGGGGTCGAGGAGCGTCAGAGAGGCGGGCGGGGGTGGTGAATCGTGACCCCGGCGGTGCGAATCGGGGCGGCGCTTGTGTTATGGGCGATGGAGGAGCGTCGGAGAGGCGGGCGGGTGTGGTGAATCGAGACGACAGTGGTGTGGATCGAGGCGGCGAAGCGGCGACAGAGGAGCAACGATTCCAGTCAGAGAGAGGAGGACGAGCGGCGTCGGGGCGATAGAAGAGCATCAAAGGGCGGCGGGGATGGCGAATCGGGGCGACGGAGGAGCGGCAAGAGACGAGGAGGAGGAGCGTATGGGCAACAGAGGAGCGTCGGAGGGGGTAGCAACATGGAGACGGACGACAAATTGGAAAAGTTGGTCGCAAAGGCGGTGGCTGCGGCGAGGTGGGGTAGACCACCGACAGCGGTGAAGGAGGCCATGGGGTTGCCTGCGTAGGCCATGGCGGCGGCGGGCAACGGTTAGGGGAAGGCGAACGGCTCCAATGGATGAAGATGCAAATTTACATCGCGAAATGTTGTATTTTACGCCTCCAAAAACGGAGATATAACTTCTTTTGCATCTACATCATCTGTTGAAAAGAAAAAATTGGCCTCAAAGATGCAAAAGTTAGTTGTTTTTACATCTACGTCTTCTATTTGGAGATGCTCTAATAAGCCCTTCCATTCTTTTTTGCTCCGTTTACGAGTTTTGTCATAGGTCAACTTTGCAGAGTTTGACCACACTTATCAAAAATTCTTATATGTTAGCAGAAAAACCTTATCCATTAATAGATGGAACTTCAACAGCAGCTAAGTCTAGAGGGAAGTTGTGAGCATTACGTTCGTGCATTACTTCCATACCAAGGTTAGCACGGTCGATGATATCAGCCCAAGTATTAATAATTAAGAAAATATAACAATTTACAACAATACTAGTAAAGATATACAATCTGAAAATCAGTTCCATGATGGATGTAATGATATATTTATTTGGTAACGTGATTGTTAAATGGAAGTATATGGAACTAGTACTTAACATTAACATAGTTTGACTCGGGATAAATCACATATGCGGAGAAAAAGAAAATAAGGGAGTATGCTCAGTGGTACAAATCTGTCCATCTTCAGGCAAGAGCCGAGAGAAAATGATTGGCTACCATACCATCCATGCCATCGGTCCGTGCAAAGATTTTGGTTTTGCACTCAGCATCACTGTGTGTTTGTCAGCTGAGCGTCTGGCAAAGAACACGAGGAACCGGATCCTTTAACATTAAAAAGGATGTTAAAGAAGCTACAATATCTTAATTTTCCTTCTTTCAATCCATACGATTAGGGCTAAATGATTTAAATTTGTTTGCAAATTACAAATCTACTATGTACATTTATAATAATTACACACAAACAAATTGATGGTGAATAAAATTAATTTTAGATTTTTTATACCTACATACCTACAGTAAATAACAACAGTAAATAACCTGCTAATATTCTCTAACTTTCCTTCTACATCTTACACTAGACTATCACGGTAGCAATGTGACATTACTTCTCTATGTTAGAGGATCCATTCCCAGAACACGAAGGGAATTTACTGGCTAGCTACATCCATCCGTGCAAAGATTGGTTTGCAACTTTGCATTCAGGCTTATTCATGTGGCACGAAAATTTAAAGAGAAAACGTTGCATCATCGACAGTAAGAAAAGCAAAACGTGGTAACAAAACGGCGCCAAGAGGGGCTAAAAAGATTATTGCTGATATATGTTCAGTAGTAATAAACATTATCATTATTGGCTTGCATGCTCAAGTCAGGGGAAGGAGGGAGGAAACACAGTAGCTGCTGCTCCACCACAAAATCACTAGCAAAGTACACATAATAAACACAGGAGAGAAAAAAGGAGTCTCTTCGTCTTCAGCCCTCTTCCTCCGCCCCCAGGAGGGGGAAGGGGCGCGACGAGATCTTTCTTAGGCAGACTTCACGGTGGCGGCGTTGATGATGTCGATGAACTCAGGCTGCACGAGCAAGAGGAGAACAGTGTTTAGTCATATGGGTGCAGGTAAGTAAGCCAGGCGTGATGATGAATACTCTGCTATGTTTGTGTTTTGTGTTTACCTTCAAAGAAGCTCCACCAACGAGGAAACCATCGACGTCGGGCTGCGCGGCCAACTCCTTGCAGCTTGCGCCAGTCACAGAACCTGCAGCAGGAAGGCGGGCGTAATCATACATCAAGATACTCGGCAGTTCATGCATAGGCAAGGTGCCTTGTGTTCAAGCAGGGTGCATACCTCCATAGATGATCCGTGTGGATTCAGCGACCTCGGGGCTCACATTGGTCTTGAGCCAGTCCCTCAGGTTGGCATGCACCTGACAAAATAGAACAAAACTGAGTAAATATGTTTATCTAGAACTGAAGGAGCATATGCCAATCTTCGAACGTGTCAAAACTTACTTCCTGTGCCTGAGCCGGTGATGCAACTTTACCGGTGCCAATGGCCCACACTGGTTCGTACGCAACAACCACGTTGGTCCAGTCCTTGATCTTGCCTGCAAATAAAACAATCATCTCAGCATAAACCTTTCAGGTGACAAGATATTCTATACAAAGTCTGCATTGGACACTGAAAACAGGTATGCAAAGCAAAACATGTGGTTTCATCTAACCATCAATGGTGAGGAAGCAATTTGATAAAGCTGTTCCAAAGAAAATAGCAATGCCAAATTGCTCATATCGGAAGTTCGTTGGGGTGGAGTAGCATTAGCAATCAAGGTAAACTCTGCTAATAAAAATGTATGTAGCTAACTTTTGCAATCCTAAGCTTCCATGCAAGGAAATTAAAACCCCAAAACTGAAGACCATTCACCACAAACCATCAAGATCAACGGTAAGAGAAGTCAAGCAATGATAATTTTTTGTATGTTCACAAACTAAAGGTCAGTACCAGCAATTGCCTTTGTCTGTTCAGCAACAACTTCCATGGTTGATCCAGCTTCTCGCTGCTCGAGAGTCTCACCAACACATGCAATGACCTTCAGGCCCTGAGCGAGTGCATATGCAACTTTCTCGCCAACAAACTGCCATTCAAAAATGGGGAGGCGACAGTTAAGAGGTGAAAACTCTAGATATCAGTCAAGTAATAGCAATACTTTTTTAGAAAACGATATCAACTGCAGTTCATTATTCACCAACTATAGTGAGGTAAATCCCCTTTAGACCAACAGCAAATACTTCACAATCTGGTTACAATGGAAGAGAATTAAAGAAAAGCCGGGACTTAACTACTGTTAACTATATTGTAGGTTTATTACCTTCCAATAGCAGTATATCACATTTTCGTTGTTTGCCCTATTTGAAAATGGAAATGCGCCTGATTTACAAATACATGGTATGATGTGAACAGATGTAAACTGCAGCATACCTCACTTGATTCTCCCAACAAGCTCCTCCTCTCAGAGTGTCCAAGAATGACCCAGGGAACGCCAAGGTTGGCAAGCATCTCAGCACTGCATTAGCAACAGATTTTGAACCAACATACAAGTTGAATGGGGAATGAACCAAACAGAAACTTATGCACATACAAAATTATTCATCTCAATGAGTATAAACAAATCTAACATCAATACTGAATGTGTGAAGAAATTGATGGATCAATGGTTTGGAAGTGAGAGCACTCTTTTCTAGACATGTTGAAGAGAACACAGCACTTTATATCACACTGCAAGACAGGATATGTTTGCAGTGCACATTTGCAGTTAAATCCATGGCATACCACTGCAACATACGGTGGCTTTGATAGAATGGAAGAGAACTGAGTACTAACCTGACTTCACCAGTGAAAGCACCACCCTTCTTCACCCAGCAGTTCTGAGCAGCAACTTGGATTTCCGGGCGCAGCTTAGCCTTGACGGTGGGAAGGAAGACATAGGGCGGGCTGACGACAACCTCTGCAGTTCATCAGTCAAGAAAACCGTAAGTACATCCTGCAATGCAGCTTTAAGCATCGCCAAAATTTGACAGAGTGACCAAAACATGTAAGGCCGGGCACAGGGCAGGCGTCCATACCGACAACATCCGAAGAGGCGATCTGTCCGGCGTTCAGAGTCTGGACAATCGCCTCTACCTGCTCGACGGTTCCATTCTGCACACGTCAAGAACATATACATGTCAGCATCAAGCAATCAACTCATGAGAGACGAACTCAAAATCAAACTGTTCCAGACTAGCTGCAAACAAGCTAGCAAGAACAAACTGGCCCAACCTAGAGGTAGCAGCGAGCAAGATCAAACTGTTTCATCCTAGATGTATTTCCTGTACAGACCCAGGAAATAGCATGCCGCATCATCTGATCCCAAGCTAGACGTGTGCAGTAATAAACTAATAACATCTCCAAGCACCCCCAAAAATAAGCACAGGTAACTAATGATGCATCAGACGATCCCAGCGCTCAGCATCAGAAATAAGACGAGATCGTCGGAATTGTCGCCCAGATCCTCACGAGAGATCCCACCTTCCGACTAGCGCATCCGCCCTTCTCAAATTTTTTTTTAAAAAAACGAGGTACACACTAAAACTGAACAGCTAATCTGCACACCGATCTGATCCGAGAGCGGCGAAGCTACCCATCACACCTCAAGCACAATCTTCCCGATTTCACACTTGAACAACCCTCCAGATCCGCGAAACAGCCCACAAGGACACCCGATTCATCCACACCAACCCAACCCCCATTCGCCAAGGAATGAAAACACGGAGCTACGGCGAGAAATAAAGAGAGATCCGGGGTGCGAAATCACGTACGCATTTCCAGTTGCCGCCGACGAAGAACTTGCGGCCCATGGCGACGGAGGGAAGAGGAGCGGATCGGATTGGGTTGGTTCGGGCGGACGGGAGATCGAGATTGGATTTGGTGGCGATCTTCTTGTGGAGGAAGAAAGCCACGACGGGGGCAGGGGCGAGGATATAAAGGGGGGAGGGGGCTGTGATGTGGCCACATGAGGCCGGCCGGCCTCGGGCGACCATGACAGGTGGGCCCCGCTGCCACCACCGATTTTTCTGGGTTTCTCTTGGGTGCGCACACAGCTATTATTGAGGAACAAGAAATGCGTGTTGACAGCTATGCGTTCGCCAACACCAAGAGCGCAGCTGTTTAAATTTTTGCTGATCTGTTCCTCGCTTTGGCAACTCCAAAGTTGGTTATTTGTAAAAATGCTTTACAAAATATGTGCGATTTACAAAATTGTAACCATACTCTCGCCGCTACGCTTTATGAATACCAACGTGATGTCATACTTTATGTAATCATGCCAAGTTAAAATGCTTTTGAAAATGAGTCTCTAGACACCAACCCTATGTCAACTAATTTTACGTGATATAGTAATTGTCGATCAATGGTTTTATGCTCATGTACCATAGTACGGGATGTCCCGTAGAAAAGCAACGGAGGAAGCAAACATCATTTAGGCAATATATTGAACGATGAACTTCAGCTGAAATATTATACCGATCATCCATATACATTAATCTAGGGTTGTTGTATTCGTTGTCACGATAGTCCCATTATAATTTGACGGTTTCTCTACCATGTTGGGGCTTTTTCAAACCTCGTGTATTTACACTCTTTAAGAAGCAAAAAAAAAGAAAGTGTAGTTTTTTTTTTTTTGCGAATGAGAGTAGGAATGTTTTAAATAGACACGTAATGAAACACATCAAAGTGTACATTCTTTAACAAGCACAATGCAATGTGTCGCTTTGCCTCTTAGTATTCACTCTGTGCTCAACAGACATCACATGTAAAGGTCATGCAAAATAAGAATAAGAATGAGAGTAAGAATGTTTTAAATAGCCACGTAATTGAAGGCACCAAAGCATGACTTGTTTTCCAATCAATAATTGATCATCGCTGCGCCGCATCACATGTTTTGTAAGGAGAGGCGCCAAGTGTGACTTGCTTTCCTGTACAAACAGGAGTCACCAGGAGATGCTCTTCTATTCTTTCAGTATTTTTTTAAAGGATATTACAGAGACGCTTTTGCTTGGGGAGCAAGACGGGTGGCCGTAGCAGCGCGAAACAAGACAATGGGCGTCGTGCATGTTTTCTCTGGGCGTAAACAGCGGGCGGCATATGCCGCGGCGGATGATGGTGCGTGCTGCGTTGATGCGCATCTGCCACCTCGACGATTCCCTGGGCCTCATCGGCGGCTGCAAACCTGCAAGTGCCTGGCTGAGGGATAGTAAAAGTGAAAGTGCCCAGACAGGACAGTTGATTACCAGGCCGGGTCATTTTTGTCTAAAAAAAAGAAACAGGCCGGGCCGGGTCATTTTTGTCTCAAAAAAAGAAACAGGCCGGGCCATTTAGCAGGATTTAGCGGGAGGAAGCGAGAGGCCGAAGCCGGGTTTTAGGCCCTGTTCGGAACGGGGGTATTTGGAGGAAGTCCGTAGGAAAGCTGTTCCTCTAGGCTAGCGTTCGGGATGAAGGAACGATGAACAGTTCTTCGGAGGAAAATATCCTTTGTCATGCAGATTTCCATTGATTCTACGGGATTGAAAAAATCTGCCACGAGCCAATGTTTTGATGGATGCCCGAGGCAAGCCGCTCCTGCTATATGTGAGCACGAATAAAATATTCGTCCAGAGAAGATGCTTGAGGTGTAGACAGAAGCAAATCACGGTTTAGCCAAATAAAAAACTGATATTTCCTTGGACTTTTTTCCCTCAATCCGAACGCCCCTCCATCCAGTCTCGTACGTGGTTTCATGTGTTATCTCATTCCTGTGTTTTACACTGGCATTCCTTTCCTATTTCCGTATTTCTTCCTTTGTACACCTATGTTTCGAACAAGCCCTTAGGATCTTCTGAAACCTTCTGTCCGGTTTTGAGAAGGTTTTTTCCTTTGGTCTTTTTTTATTAAATATGTTTTTGTCTTTTGTTTTATTTTTATTTTTTTCAATCCGAAGATTTTTTTAATTCATGTACATTTTTAAATAACTGTGAACATGTTTTCAAATTATGAAAAGTTTTTAACTCACAACCTTTTGAAATGGCGACTGCTAGGCGACTGGATCAGTCATCACGCACGTCGTAGGATGCAAGGCGTCGCAACCGACCTGGCAGTGCAGCGTCGCCTTATATAGTGACGCTTCAATGTAACACCGGCAATGCTCCATCACAACACTGCACGGCCCCTACTGCCTGGCGATCCTCCATGGCAGCAATAAGGATCCCGACGATGCTTCATCACAGCAAGGGAGTTGCTCCATCATAGCACCAGCGGTCGGGGATGCACCATCTCACGCATTGACGCCCCGTGATTCCATCGTAGCAAGGGTGTTGCTGCCAAAACCGAGGAGCCCCCTGGTTGCAGCGTCCATCGCTTGCTTGAAGCACATGTGAAGCATTGACGACCCCTCCATTGTAGAACGGTCCATGCAACCCCCCCTGGTTGCGTAGTTTGCCACACCGTTGACACATAACTCACCCACACAACAACAATTATTGTGACAAGGTTGACAGAATCGTGATTTTGAATCGAATCGGAGCTTCAATGGCGGGGTCACAGTAAAATCGTCAGTATTAGGATCGTAGAAACGTAGGTTCTACATACCAAAATCGTAAAATTACATGGGTTAGTTGGATCATAAAATCGTAGAATCATACAATATAATCGCAATTCTGACAGCCTTGGGTGTGATGATGTGGAAATGCAACCCCGACGGCCGACTTGCAGCACCGCACCATGCCACACGATTGGTAAATTTGCATAATTCCTCTCTCGATGTCCTGTTGTGGCATGGTGTGTCGTGCGACGACTACCTTGAAACATCATCGTCATTGCAGCGTTGCCACTTTGAATCACTGGCAATCGCTCCCCCCCACCCCCCACCCTCACTCCCGTTACAACCCCGCGGCATACCTTGTGTAGTGGCGACCATCATCCTCAAAACATCACCAATCACGGCACAACGATCCCCCTCATAGAAGAGCATAGCCTCACCCCCTCGCAGCAACAGCTCCACCGACCAATGCGGACAAGTGCAGAAGAGAGGGCAAGCTATGGGATAGAGGTGAGAGTAGGGTTGAAGAGTGCATTCTAGTGGTGGAGTGAAGGGCACTCCACTGATTCGAAAGAAGATGACTCGGCCAAGAAAAATCATAAGGTGGATGGGCGGCAGGGGTGTGTCCCATTGAGGCACGTGGCACGCAAAAGACACGACTAAATTCTCTAGAGATTAGTCGGTCAAAAATAGAAGTCTTTTCCATTAAAAATCCATGAACTTTTATTTAATTCATGAATAATTTTTAAATTTGAATATGTTTTCAACTTTAACAACATTTTTCCAAATTGCCAATATTTTTTTATTTTTAAATTTTTAAATTTAGTACACCTTTCAGATTCTTGAAGGTTTTTAAAATATGCAAACATTTTTTTCTAAAATAATAAATATTTATTAATCTTGTAAACACTTTCAAATTGTAAATTGTTTTAGAATCCGTGATCATTTTCAAATTTATGAACATGTTTCAAATTCGTGTTTTATTTATAAGTCACCGTCACTTTTTGAATTGATTACGTTTATAAAATTTGAACAAGTATTTATCATCGTAAGAAAACGTGAAATTTAAAATTCATAACTATTTTTGGATGCACAAACATATTTTGAATTCATCATCATTTTCGAATCACCAACATATATTTTTATATTCATGAGATTTTTTTGAATTCATGAGATTTTTTAAAAATCCTATAATATATTAAATCATGATTTTTTTTCAAAACTTAAATAAAAAATAAAATTCTTACTGAAACTGAAAAACGAAGTGAAGAAAACAGAAAAGAATATGCTATCTCCCGTTGGCTGGTGGATGTACACTCAGTTATAACTCCCTAGGCCAGGCCCATGTACGCGGCCGCTGGCGCGGGAGACATAGCCCGCCTGAACCATCTGACCCATGTAATCTTATTAGCTAAAAAGAATGCTATTTGATCGCAAATCATTTTTTTAGGATGGAAATCATTAGTTAATGCGACTCTTTGCAAAGCTCACACCCATCTATTCAAGCGTTCACAAGTGACGCACCGCATGCACGTGACTTGTCGTAACATGCAATGACAAAGCTAGAATTGGACAAAGACCCGGGCCCTAGACTTGCTACAGTGTTGCTGCGGTGCTAAACGGTGTCCGAGTTACTACAGTCAACAAAGAATTTCTTCCACACACCCCGGGCCCAGGCCCCCAGGCCTGGGTCTTGTCTCCGCCGCTGGTAACATGGGCGTTTTTTTATTTGTAAATTCACCTTACCAAAATGTTTTATCTCGTCAACCGTGTGCCCCAATCCCGAATCATTTTCTACGTCAAGATCTTCGAAACTAGATTACATCTTAATTGATTTTGACACAAAAATTCAAAAATTAACTAGAAAAGAAAAAACATAAAAACAAAAACCAACAAAATCCAACAAAAGAACAAATAACGAGAAAAACAAAGCCCGGAAGCATGGTTGCGGTTCTTCACTTTTCGCTTTTTCCAGAAGCACGTATTTTTCCTGAGAAGGACAAATTCGTGTTTCGATGAGAAGCAAAACTGTGCTTCTCATGAAAGCATATTTTTTCCTTTTTCAAGAAGCATAAGTGTGCCTCTCGCATAAGTAAATATGTGTTCTCACAAGAAGTAAATTTATGCTTCTCGTGAAAGCATACTTTTTTCGAGAAACAAAGTTGTGTTTCTCGCGGAAACAATCTATGCTCCTCGTGGACGCACATGTTTTTTTTTCTTTTTGAGAAACATCCTTATGGCAGAACCTATTCTATGCTTACGCGAGAATTAAATATGTGCTTTTCATGGTAGCACAATTTCAAAAAAAATATGCTCAAGACGTAGGCAAAACCCTGTAAGAACCGAAAAAGCAAAAAAAACATCTAAAACTAAAAAATGTGTAAATAAAAATAAAAGACTCAAAATCCAGAAAGATCGTCCAACACGCGACAGATGACGACGGCTGGCAAAATGACCCTTACATGAGCAACTACCCTAATCATTACTTTTATTGGATGCTCTCTTCATCAAATATGAGCGATGACAAACCACCATTATTTGTTCCGTTCTTCAAAGAAAGGTAACATAAAATTGTATTTCTTACTAAATTATGTGTCTATTTATTCATCTATGGCGGCCACATAATCCCTCGGATGAAACAGTAAGAACCCAGCTGCATACGGTATACGCACATTATTTACTAAATCTCTGTATGGGCTACCCTGAATGAAAGACATTTCACTCTATTCCGCTTCAAAGCCGTGATACATTCTGAGTGTTTTCTACTATTCCTACCCATAGCTCTAGCTTTAAGTTCTTGTGTTTCACTACTGTGTTTGACTATTGTACTCTGGTGTGCCGACCCATGTAACACTATATCGTAGCGAGTGTTTGCCCAGTGTTTTTTCGTTGGCTTATGATTTGTATTTTATATTTGTTTTATAAAAATTATAAAAAATATTTATTTTAAGATTTGAGTTTTTTGTAGAACTTTTTTAAGTTGACAACAATTTCAACTGCAATCATTTTTGTGCATTTTTCATAAGTTCTAAACTTTTGTTGGAAAAAAATCTTGGAATTTTTGAAAATAAATAAATAACGTAAAAAACAGAAAAAAAAATGAATAACCAAACCGAAACTCTCTAGATGGTTTCCAAAACCAATACAAATGGTACACAAAAAGTAAAAAAAAAACATATAGCTAAATAGGTTGGCGCATCCGAGCGCTCGCTTCGCTCCTTTGTGCAACGTGCGTCAAATAGGAAATAGGAAATGCATTGTGACTATACGGATTGACTTGTTAGCATGGTCATGTCTAAAATGAATAATTGTATGTGTCTTCTCGTTGTCCAATTGTGTTCCATTTGTTTCTTCTGCCTTTTGCCTCGGTCTATTGATTTAATCGAAAATAGTTGTTATATTGTTGATATAAAAGAAACACAGGCACAAACTCCGGCACCCATTTCTAAAGAAACAAGTCCGCGAAAGTCGTCGTCGCCTGATGTCCCCCATCTAGCAACTCCGACTTCACCGCAACCGACCATGATCGTGGTTAGCTTGATTTAATTATTTTTGACGGGATGGTTAGCTTGATTTGATAGCTAGACAAAGGTTCCTTGATGCATACCTGGATGATTCGGAGATCGAACTGATCGAGACTTGGCCGTTGGAGCCGTCCAAGTCCGAGTACACGGTGCTCCTTACGTTATTTTCTAAGTGAGAACTGGATGATGCTTGCTTGATTTATCAGTCCGAACTCAACCAGATTCTGCTTCAACTTCGACGATAACTACTCCGGTAATAATAGTACTGTTCGATCGATGTGTTCTGTTCTCCACGTTTGATTGATAATAACAGTACACTACTCCAGTAATAATTGTACACCTCATGACAACGATAGTTTAGCACTCCACATCTGATTGATTAGCTGAACCCCTGCAGCTTTCACCACATGAAAATATCGCAGCACTCCACATCTGATTGATTGTGTTGCTTTGATCTTCCGTGTCATTTTACTACCTGTGCCATGACGTGTATCTGTGTAGAACTTTCCAAGCTGAAAGGAAGAACATTCTACGTACTCGGTGGACGCTTCTCCCTTCTCTCATTTGGGTTCAGGGGAGTTTCTGTTCCAATCAGCGAGGTCGTTAACACGATATTGAGTATTCCATAGTATACAATCCAACGAGCAACAACTATGTTGCCTCTACATCGAGTGATGCATGATGGCCATTGGCTCCATGTTATCAGAGAGCTAAACTGTTCTAGCATTATACTTCCTTTCAATAAGAATATTTGTATACATCGTGATGATACGGAGGCTGGGTCATGTCACTTTTCACGTAACAAAAAGGAAAACAAACTGTTCTAGTATTCGCCTCTTTTGGATTGCCTAGCATTTAGAGAAGTAATGTTCAATATGTTATACATGAATTCGTTTGTGATTCTACCTTTGTACATCTTTGTCGGTTTGCACATGTCATCCTTTATGCTCCACTACAGAGATTATGAATGTACAAGGTCGCTTTTATTTTTGAAAAAAGAGGATGATCCTCGGACTCTGCATCTGGGCGATACATACAACCATTTTACTAATTATTTACAATAACCTTACAAAATAATACATCACTTAGAAAGACTAGACGTGTTTTGTTGCGCTTTTAGATTAAAAAACCTAATCACCCTGTTTCAAAATACAATGTGTACACTTTTTAAAAATGTCAAACCTTTTTAATTTGATTAAATTTGTAGATAAATATATCAAAATCCATAATATCATTTTTTGTGATTAGAGTCATCGTTAAATGAATTTTTATATTATTTTATTTATTATTGTGGATGTTGATATTTTGCTCTCAACTTGATCAAAGTTGAAGAACTTGAATTTCCAAAAAACTAATATCCTTTATATTTTGAAACTAATGGAATATATCATTTGATGTGGAGGGAGATGACATAGTGTGTTTTATTTTTATTTATAATTGGTAAATTCCAGGGCCTTTTGTAGTGTGATTCTACATTATATGTCAAACAACCTTATATATGTGGAAAAATTTCTACATCGACGACTGCATAAGCGTGATTGATATGTTTTTTAGGCCGGTCGTTGTTGATTGATTTAAAAAACTATTGGTTTAATCAAAATTGTAAACCAAACCAATTAGAAAGCATGGCGTATTTGTCTAAATAATTGAACAAGTGAGTTTTGAGAAATTGTTGACCCGTTAGAAATCGGGTGACCCAATTTTAATTGGAGTCTTGGAGTCATCAATTGAATGTGAACTATTTAAAACTAAGAAGTATAGTGTTATAGAGGTATACTTAAAATAATTAAATGAGAGAGCTTTAAAAAATTGTTGACCAGGTCAAAATCGGGTGTTACAATATCAGTTAGAGACCTAATTGAATGTGGGCTCTCCAGTTCTAGAAAGATTCGTGTTATAGTATATAAGCATGAAGTCACCCATCTTGGCAATATATGGCGCTATTCCTATACCCTTGATGAAGGGGTGCAGATTGTCTGAATCGAATACTTAGACCTCACATCAAAGCATAACATATAAAGCCGGAGGCTCCAACCAGACTGAATTGCCAGGTCTAAGTCACACACTGGTATGGCGCACTCTTAGCGTACACCTCGTGCGCATGTTGCTGAAGCCATCACCGTTGTCTTCCACCGATCCATCTTCAAAGCTGGTACTGACGCATCCACCTTACCAGGCTTGCCGTCAATGCCACCACGGTGCCCGCCGATGCCACCTCTTACGAGCGTTCATCATCACACATCCATTGCCGAGACCCTGTTGCGCCATGCCGCCGAGACTCCTCATCGTCGATGTGTCACCTAAAACGCCGCTTCACCGCAGAAGCCGTCCATTGGTCCCTCGAGCCAATGCACACCTCCAAGAATGACGCCCCCAAGGGAGGAATGACACAAGAGCGTCGTCGTCATCTGATCGACTAATCTAGAGTTTCCCCCAGAGATAGCAGATAGAAGTGTGGAGCCTCTCCAAGACAATGCCTTCAGGAAGGGGACGACACAGAAGAGCGTCGCCATCATCGACATTGGCAACTAGCTGATAGCATGGTTTCATCTGGATATGCTCGACCGATATCCATCTAGAACCATGTGCATGGGATGCCACTGATCTCTGCTAAAACACAACGAGCGGGCCGCACCGGCGAGACCAAATCTGACCGGAGGCCATACCACGCATGTCGCCGACTTGTCCACCAGGCCCTCCACGCCGTCGCCAACCTATCCACTAGGCCCTTCATGTCGTCGCCGCCGCCGATCTAAAGCCAGATGGCGCGCCACCGTATAACTGGCCACCGATGCCGTCCGAACAGGGTCGGGCGCCGCGCCCGCAACCCACGCCACCGCCCGAGGCAGGGCCGGCCGTCATGTCGCCGCCTACTGCAGCCATCACCGTCGCACCGCCAAGACCGATGAACCGCGCTTCCTCATGTTTAGGGGTCTCGCATCACCCGTAAGACGCGGGAGAAAGGGAGTACATGTCGTCGCCGTCGGCCCCCGGACTTATCCCAGCGGCAACAAAGGGAGGAAGGGAGTTTGCGCCTCCGACGGGTAGGGTTTAGGCACCGCCCTAGTCGCCCTAGAGGGGACGACATGGTGACTGCGGGGGTTTTCCTTCTAATTATGCGTGTGTGTACAAGGTCGGCTAAGCAATAACATACCACCGAACCCTTGGCTAACACCTTAGCCTCGTAAAGCCTAGATCAAAGGTGCCTAAGAGCCTAGCAATAACATCCTAAGCAAGCCCAAGTCCATGTAATATCATATCAAGCGTTAATGCGTTATGCACATAGTCTCAGCAGACATGCTATAAATCTCTAACAAAAACAGACATGCTATAATTGGAGTAGACGGGTTTTTTATTGCTCTTTATTACAATTGTTGTTCTGTGGAGTACTCCTACAAAGTACTTTATGGGAGTCACGATAATGTCTTGCTTATGAATATCTCAACAAGTGCTATGCACGTGAGTCTCAAATCTCAATTACTAGTTGATAGTTTGATCCTGCCCGACCCCTTGGCTATTCTCTCTAGTATTTGCTACTACCAATAATCTGATATATGGCCACGATCCGACTAGATTTTTTTCTTAAGAAGAAAGTATCGATGGCCCATGATCTCTGTATCCGTATCTAAAAGATGCATACAGTTATTTTATTAAAAA
Organism: Hordeum marinum; assembly: GCA_022496015.1. NCBI lineage: Eukaryota > Viridiplantae > Streptophyta > Magnoliopsida > Poales > Poaceae > Hordeum > Hordeum marinum. The sequence goes on from CM039674.1 coordinate 41,187,439, forward strand.
CATAGACCGGGCATCGATTTCAACACCTCAATTTCCATCAGCGTACACAGTTTATTAGTGTAAACCGAGTTAATTGCATAGAAGTATCACAATTGAGACAGAACGTACGGATTGATACCATGATTGCTATTTTTTTCATGTCAGTATCATCTTTGTGCGAGCTTTTTGCAAATAAGGCTAAACATGTGTTTTATACGTATTGACGGTGTATCCGACCGACATCTGACCGACGGGCCCGTCTGTCAGGTGCTGACGTGGCAGATTTTTTACAGAAAGCCCCCTTGCTTTATACTCCGTCCGTCCCAAAAAAATTGTCCTCAGGTTAGTTCATTTTTAATTTTGCAAAAAACCCCTTATTCTATTAAATATCATGCTAATCGACCCGTCTTCCACCCCCGTCGCCCGCAGGCACCGCGCGCCCAAGCCACTGGCTTTCCCGTTGGCGGCGGGCACCGCGCGCCCCAGCCACCGTTGGGCTCAGCTGTGGCGCCGCCAACCTGTAGCACGGAGGCGAGCACGGAGGCTACAGCTGCCAACGTGCGCCCCATCTTACCTGCGCGCACGGAGGCGAGCATTCGCCGCCGCCCACCTGCTCCTCTGCGGCGACAACTCGACGGCCGACGGCACAGTTGAGGGCCGGCACCTCCTCTTCTTCCTGCTCGAGTACCCAGCGCCGCCGCCCACATGCGCCGCTGCCACAGAGGTGACCACTGCCGCCTACCTGCGCCGTCCGCTTCGGCCGCCGGCGCGTTATTTTCCGCCACTCCGACCTCTTCTGCTGTTGCCGTCCTCCTCCGCCTCTGTTGCTTCTGCTAGTGGTGTTGCAGCCCCTGATCTTCGTCCAGGTGGGCCGAATTTTATCTTCCTCGTCCAGGCGACCCCGGCTGTGCTGCTGTTGAAGGTACCAGCGCCCCCGCCCTGAAATTGGTGGCATATGGACAAATTGGTGTGAGATTGTTTGGGTAGCATCATGGCAGCATCATTGTAGATCAGATTGATGTGAATTTGATGTGAATTAGAGCACCAGCAGATCATCCAGTTGGATTACGAATTTACTCTGTACTGAAATTACTTGAGCTACATTCAGTCAAAACATTCAGTACTACAGTACTGTTGAAGTAAAATTCAGTCCTACTGCAAAGAATTGGGTATAAAAAGTTTGACTATGCTTGCTTGTTAGGTAAGAGGTTTGTGCTGCTGCAATTAGATCCACCTGACACTCTTGGCTTACAAGAAGAAAAGAACTTAATACTAGTTGCAGTTATTCGGATAATCAGAGTTCCCTACAAGTGGAGGGGCATCAAGTTTATTTTCAGTACATCAAGTTATTTTCAGTAAATGTAGAGCTATTGCTACATGAACAACCATTAGGAAGAAGAAATGTAGAGCTATTTCAGTAAATGATATGCTTTGTTACTAGGAGTAGTCCTTTTCTGAATAATTGTGAGCAAAAATGGGAGCGGAGCAAAAATGGGAGTACTGCTCTAGATGGACCAGCACCACTATCCTACAGTTTAGTCTATTCAATCAATATCAAGTGGAGTAGTAACCAATAGAAGATCACTGAACATTTCTTACAACCTTTCCAGTTTGGTGCCATTTATTTTAATTATTTTAATTAATTAGAATTAGAATTTAGGAGTACTACTTCTTGCAAGCAAACATATTGTACTGGACACATTAGACCAAGCAAGAATTTAAGCAGCAAGGAGTAGAGCAAGCAAGATCTTTGTTCAGTCAAGTTGATGTTCAGAACCTGTCATTTTCTTCCAAAAACTGTCAATTTCTATCAGGTTTTGATATGTCAAGTTGATGTTCAGTCAAGATCAATTTTTTGTGTCCAAATGTTCAAAGACCAAATGATCTTAGACTTACTTTTAATTATTGGATCATTAACTTGCAGTGACAAACATGATAAAGGGCCGAAGACCAAACCTTAAACTACAGAATGTTCTAACAGAACTTTAGATGTTCTACAGGTCATGTATGACTCCCGGATTCTAATTAAAAATATGATCAATTTACAGTGCCTTACTATTGTACCCCATCAATTTACAGTGCCTTACTATTGTACCCCATCAATTTACAGTGCCTTACTACTGTAGTCCTCATCAATTTACAGTCTCAATGGAGTAAATAAAAATGTCAGCTACTGTACTCCATCAGCTACTGTAAATAAAAATGTCAGCTACTGTACTCCATCAGCTACTACATGAAGGAAAAGAAGCTAAAAATTCAGTTATCTAGATGAATTCAGTTAAACGTCAGTGATAGTTTGTCAGGCTCATAATCTTCAGTTTTCTGACATGATTCCAATCTAACAATGTTGCTACCGATTTCTAACTGAATATTGGTCCAGAATTCAGCATTCAACAGCAACAAGAAAAAAGGATGATAATTCAGAATTCAGCAGCAACAAATGTCGAACCTTTGACATTGGGACATACAACAACCACTGTGACCGTAAATCAGCAGCAACCGCTGACGGGGCAGGACTCGTTGTTCTCCTCCTCGTCCATGGGGGAAGCCCCGGCAACGAGCCGTTGGTGCTCCCGCGCTCCGACGACATGGAGATGTCGACGGCACGGACGTGGTTTGGCGATGGTTCTTAGGAAGGGGAGGGTGGTCGTGGTGCGGGACGGAAGGGAGCGACCCGAGGTGGTGGTGGTGGGGAGGGAGAGGATGGAGTTCACCTCAGGAGCCTATCGGAGCATCAACCGCGCTGCATAATCAAGAACTGTGCTCGTCGCCGCCCTCGTCCCCATGCCGCTGATGGGGAAGACATGATTTTTAGGTACGGGAGACATGATCTTTTTTCCTGCAAAATAAAGGTATTTATTTGGTTACGTACAAAGTAACTGGGTTTTCCGTAAAAAAAACGGCACGTCAGCACATGACAGGCGGGTCCTGTCCGTCAGATACACCGTCAATACGTATAAAATATATGTTTAGCCTTATTTACAAAAACTCCGCATAAAAATGATACTGACATAAAAATTAGCAATCATGGTATTAATCCGCATGTTCTGTCCCACTTTTATGCAATTAACTCGTGTAAACAACGCTTCGACTGTTGTAGATGGAACCAAACAATCGGGTTGATGGAGGGAAAACTGACTAGTGATGCTTCTCAGAAGGATTAAAAATTGGTATTGTTCGAAAGGGCAGCTGTTGCCCACGTACACAAGAGAAGCTGTTGAAGGTAGAAAAGAAAAGTCAAGACTCCAAGACTGACCTGGTTCGGGGTTGGGGCAGGCGGACCATTTGTAGGTCAATGTTTGATCGATGCCTATTCAACTACTCTGTTTCCGAAAAGGGTCCGGATCTATCTATAAGGGTTCATCAAAAGTATAAAAACATAATAAAACATGAGGCGCGGTAGCAAAAGCTGATCTCATCTTGTTGATGACAACCGGTAAGTCTTCATACATCCTGCCCTAAGGATGACACCTGGAGCCGCAATCGTCGTCGTTGAATGCTTGAATCGATCCAAAGAACACGACATCAAATCTTGTTGTCACATAAGCATGACAAGAAATCTCAACCTCACCGTCCCAAGAAGTTACCATGAATCTATGTTGGAGCTTCAGTGAATCCGTCCCGACGGACGAAGTCAAAGAGGATCGACGACCAGAAGGCCATGATTACCATCCATGCGAAAACTAAAACCCTAACATATCCATTAGCCAGAGCCAAGACACCACGACCCCCTCCCCCCACGGACCACCAAAGCAGCAGACAGGGGAGAGGTGAATCCACAGGCTTCATCGGTGGAGAACAATGGGAAGAAACATTTGCCCGTATTGACTTGCAAGAAGGGAAATAAAATCATTTATGCCACAAAGAGCAATGGTTATGAAAAATGGAACACCATTGCGACCTTCCAATGCTTGGGATGTCCTGTCCATGAATGCATATATACTTCCTCTGTTCTTAAATATAAGTCTTTTAAGAATATTCATTAGAGGACTACATACGGATATATATAGACATACTTTAGAGTGTAGATTCACTCATTTTGCTCTGTATGTAGTCTCCTTATGGGATCTTTTAAAAAACTTATATTTAGGAACGAGAAAGTATATAGCAGCTAATCCTAGGAACGATAGATTGGTCGATTATTGATCGAAATAATTGCTTGAAGGTGAAGGTGGATGGATCGACGATGCTACGTGTGTGTGCATATGCCCTTGTCGATCCTACCGGACGGAACCACCAGACCGAACCCAAGTCTTGGTTCTGTCGTATGCGTCCTTCCATGTGCACATTTACTTTCTGTGCAAGAAGTGTGTTGGTTGAGAAGGCAATGTTTCTATTTATTTATTTATACTACTACTTGTATGGTTCTGTCTGTGTGCATGCGCGTAGAGCGTTTTTTGGCCGTGCAAGACGAGTCATCATCCTCCGATTCATTTAATTTAATATACAGACCGTGTCATTCGTTCTTCGGTCCATGGATGGGTGCTGCTGCTAGCACGAATAGTAGTAGAGAAAAATTAGGTAAGCAAATGCACGGTGCTGGGTATGCTTTTTGACGACCAGACCAAGAGATTTCTTTCACGGGAGAGAAATAAGGGCTTCCTCGACGGCCAACCAACGACGATGACCAAACAGCCGAGATGTATCGCACCTATCAATCATCAATCAACCATACGAAAAACACGTCACACCTTGTGTTCGCCCGGAAAAATGAAACTAATTAAGGAGGTACGTACATCCGAGCACTAAAAAACATCACCGACCGACTTGGATGACCTAGTAAAAGATTGGCTAAGCCAACCTTGACAACAAATATGATCCATGGGTTGCTAAGATCATTTCGAGCATGGCATTTTTTTTGACAGAGAATATGTTAATATTGTCAAGAGATCAATTACATCCCGTCTCTTTACCAACAAGGTGTTCAAAGGCATCGATGATATACACAACCAAAAAAAAAAAAGAACAGAAGAAAAAAAATCCCGTCACGGTGATCAATCACTAGCAACAACAACACTATAAGCACCACTGAAGACAACACCCAGGTTACAAAAAAGACTATCCAAAAGCAATTGTAACACCCCGTTAGGCTTGGCGGGATCTAGACTAGCCCTGGAGTTCTTTTCGAGTGGGCTTCCAGAAAAGAAGGAATTTCTTGTTGATATGAATAGTCTATCATTCCTATTAAGACAGGCTCTCACATACACCCCGACTTAAAGGAACCGATGTCCTCGTCGGTCCATCAGGAACGTTTCCTTTTGACACACGTATGCGCGTCCAGTCTAGCACGTGTGCCATGCTGTGTGCCATGACGGGCCACACACGCCATGCGCCACATGCCCGCGCATGCTCATGTAACCGCAAGGGTCGGCTCTGATACCAATTGTAACACCCCATTACGCCTGGCGGGATCTAGACTAGCCCCACAGACCAACGCTAGTCTTTCCTGCACACTTTGTCCTCACTCGTGCGCACCCGGGACCAACTTCCCAATCGGTCACCCATCTTAGAATCGCTCCAAGCCAAGCAAACTTTGGAATTCTTTTCGAGTGGGCTTCCAAAAAAGAAGGAATTCCTTGTTGATATGAGTAGCCTATCATTCCTATTAAGCCAGGTTCTCACAGCAACGCCCCAAAAAGAAAAAATTGCACAAGTATTGTTGTTGCCCGATCAAAGATCTTGGGTTTTCACCGTGGAGGAAGTTTGAGTTCACCCAAAAACAATGCCTACAACAAGGCCATTGTCAAGTACAACCAATAAAGGCCAGACCTTAGGTTTTCACCCTGAGAATTGAGGCTCGGTACTCGAGGAGCACCACCAAAGTTGCAGTCCTCCAGTGCTGCCACCCCCGCTTGCCAAGGCTGTTGTTGCAAGCCACCAAGCACCTAGCACACAATCTTCATCACATCCAATACACCCTTTCACCAATGCTTCAAGACCTCCAATCGTAGCCACCATGACTTTCTCCGCCTATATCAGTGCCTTAGAAATCTTGACTTAGACATGTCACATGACTACGATAAGACAACAAAACTTCACGGGGCACCCTCCTGAAGCCTCATTGGATGATAATGTGAGTGTGCGCGACCGGAGCCTTTCTTCTCTAGATATCCAGGTGCAACAAACGCCAATCCATTTAGATCTTCAACGGGGAAGACCGGAACTCGTCAGCGGCAAGATCGAAGAGGTCGACGTCGGGTAGAAAGATGACTTGGCGGACGAAGAGCGCTAGGGCCAAACCACCATGAGCCCAAGCGCCTCCACGCCCTGGCCAAATGCGCTTGGCAAACCTGCCACGCCTCAGCAGCGCGACCAGGCCACCAGATGCATCACCACCACCGCCCGCACCTAGCATGCCTCTAATCCATTTTCTTCCATCCCTGGACAGATTTGGGTAGGGGTCTAGGATCCCCCGCTAGAGGGCAGCGCCCACTTCGGGACTCCCAGAGCCACCATGCATGGAGAGGCCCACCGGTGAGCAGGTTCGTGGGAAGGGCCCGAGAAAGGAGAACACCACGATGCCCTGCTGTGTTGACGAAGAGAGGAGACCCCATACCTCATCCTGCACGCCAGGAGAGTGTTGGAAATATGCCCTAGAGGCAATAAAAAATTGGTTATTATCATATTTCCTTGTTCATGATAATCATTTATTATCCATGCTATAATTGTATTGATTGGAAACTCAGATACATGTGTGAATACATAGACACCATCGTGTCCCTAGTTAGCCTTGATACGTCTCCAACGTATCGATAATTTATGAAGTATTCATGTCATATTCACCTATGTTTACAATACTTTTATATGGTTTTGATGAATTTTAAATGATCTATTTAGAACTAACCCGGACTGACGCTGTTTTCAGCAGAATTACCGTGGTGTTGTTTTTTGTGCAGAAAATGAAAGTTCTCGGAATCGCCCGAAACTTTTTGACGATTTTTTTGGAACAAAAGATGCACTAGACACTTCGTGGGAGGGCCAGAAGAGTCACGAGGTGGGCACCAGTCACCAGGGTGCGCCAGTTGACGAGGATATGTACCAAGGGTAGGGTCCTAGGCCTGACCTACATACCCTACCTAAGGACACTATATTGAAGGACTTGAAGATTACAAGAGAGATTCCGACTGGTTTCACCATGGCGCTCAAGTCACTCGACAGTTAATCCACTCGGAGGCTTCTCCCTCCACTCATCAGTCATCTGTCACTCTGAAGACTTCGCTACCAGTCGACACTAGAAGACCAGAAGCCACCCTAGGGAGGCCAACAAGCAGGCGTTAGGCCAGTCGTCATTAGTAGCAATTATGGTGTACGTTACCAATAACGCACGTCTTTATTTGCACGATCGAACCCTTGGATGCCTGGCAATTATAAGGGGCAGCGTACTCCATATAAGCCGTCCCTCCCCTCTGGCACAAGGGTTCGCACCTCTTGTAACTCATACTCTTCACACGACAAGAGCTCCCGAGCTCTGAGATGTAGGGCTGTTACCTCCACGAGAGGGGCCTAAACTCATACATTTGTGTGTACATCCTTGCCATAGCTAGGACTCTGCCCTCTCCTTTCGTACCCCTATCTTCTACTGTCAGACTCGTTCCCACGATAGTTGGCGCCCACCGTGGGGCGGGCGTCTAAGCGACTTCCGGCGAGGTTGCATTTTTCCCCTTCGTCATGTCTTTCGGCAGTGGTTTGTTCCTGGGCACGAGATCTGTCTTGGAGCGCTCACCTTTATCGCCGACGATTCAGCATGGCTTCTGGAGGCACCTCTACATGTTGAGGCGCTCCCGATCCACGGGGCGGCGCACTTCCGTGCGAGCTCCTGCGGCGTTCTTCTACGACAGTCGTCGACTCCGTACTCTATGGCCCTCCCCGCTGTTCGCCGTCGCAAGCGATACGGTCGCTCATGGCTCCAGCGTTGGGTGAGGCGTGTGGTGGCTCGCCAAGTTTCATCTTCGCAGATTGCGGCAATCAAGCCTGCCGAGTCACTTCACGGTGTGTTCGACTCGGAGTCAGATCAGTCTGACGTTCCCTCCGAGTGTGAGAGCTACGATCCCGCAGCGGAGGTTCTTATGGCTGGTTCACATCAGAGCCCGCTGCCTGGCTTCAGCCGCGGCAGGCGAGAAGCTGGTGGGGCATCAAATGAGCAGCTACACCGAGATGAGGAGGTCCTCCATATGCCCATCGTTGTTGCGACCGCTGAGGCCCATGCCTTGGAGGCCACGCGTATTCGGCTCGAAGAGCTTCAGAAGGAGCTCAATGAGCATGCTCGCCTATGTCTACCGCCTCCGAGTGGTTCTCAGAACAACGTTGAGGTATGCCACACTCCAGTTTTAAATGTTGCAGCAGTAGCTAGGATAGAAGATTCCATTCAGCCGTCACGTTCAGAGGCTCGCAGAGGTTTGCTGCAGATTAGGGCGTTGCTTGATGCAGCACAACGCCAAAACTAAGTTGTTTCACAGTCGCGCAATAGAATACATAGTAATTCGCCAAGAGCAGAGACTGTTCAGTCGACACACAGCCTAGGTTCGCCTCTACGTCGCAGGGGCGGAGGTTTCTGTGAGGATCACTTCCGGGATCAGGGACGAGATCAGTTTCACCATGATGACCACCATCGAGTGCCCACTCCTCCACGGAGTGGTCCGTATGTGCCCCGGCACCAGGACGATAGGCGCCCATTTGGTGAGGAGCAGAATCCAGGGTTTGATGCAAAAGACGTCCTCACTCAGAGGCAAATCTTCAGAGGCAGAGCCAACAGAGATGGTTTCGACAGAGATTACCCGAGTGGCAGCAGTGCTATTATTTCTGGTCCCGAGTGCTTTAGCAGAGCCATTCGTTCTGCAGAGATTCCCCCCAACTTCAGGTTGGCGCTGGGATAGGCAAGTTTTCTGGCGAGTCAAAGCCGGAAACATGGTTGGATGATTACCGAGTGCCTGTTCAGATTGGTGGTGGCAATGACAACATTGCCATGAAGCATTTGTCCTTGATGTTGGATGGTACGGCCCGAGCATGGCTGAATCATTTGGCTCCTTCTAGCATCCACTGCTAAGAGGATCTTGCTCGAGTGTTCATCAAAACGTTTGAGGGCACCTGCAAGTGTCCTGCCGGTCTGATTGATTTGTAGCATTCTGTTCAGAAGCCCAACGAGTCAATGAGAGATTACATTTAGCGCTGGTCCACTTTGCATCATACAATGGAGAATGTTTCCGAGCATCAGGATGTTTGTGCTTGTTGTGAATGTTGCATGGGAAACAAAAAATTTCCTACGCACACGCAAGATCTATCTATGGTGATGAGCATCTACGAGAGGGGGAGTGGATCTACATACCCTTGTAGATCACTAAGCGAAAGCGTTAAGAAACGCGGTTGATGTAGTCGAACGTCTTCGCGATCCAAACCGCAAGCCGTCCCGCGATCCAATCATGATCTAGCGCCGAACGGATGGCACCTCCACATTCAACACACGTGTGGCTAGATGACGCCTTCACCTCCTCGATCCAGCGAGCGATGATGAAGTAGTAGATGAGTCCTAGCAGCACAACGGCGTGGTGACGGTGTTGGTGAAGAACAATCTCTACAGGGCTTCGCCAAGCACAACAAAAACTATGACGGAGGATAAACTAGATAGACGGGGTTACCGGCACACGGCTTGGGGATTCTTGATGTGTTCCAGGTGCTAGCCCTGCCCCTTTATTTATATGCTGAGCCCTGGGGTCGAAACTTGGAGAAAAATCCTCCTCAAGGTCGGTTTGCCCGCAAGGCAACAGTCCTCCTCGGACTTCAGGACCAGACGCCAGGGTCCCTGGCGTCTGGCCCTTGGCCTCTGCAAAACTTCTTTTGCGCCTTCCTAAAGCCTCATGGGCTCTACCCCTTGGCCCAAATAAAGTGTTCTTGTACCCCGAACATTTCGGGAAACATCCAAAACCCTTTCCGGTGAATTTCGGAACCCTTCCGGAGACCAAACACTGTTATCCCATACATCAATCTTTACCTTTGGAATATTCTGGAGCTCCTCGTCATGTCCGGGATCTCATTCGGGAATTTTAACAATTTTCGATCACCAACATAATAACTCAACCATACTTATATCGATCGTCACCAAACGTTAAATGTGTAGACCCTGTGGGTTCGAGAACTATGCAGACATGACCGAGACACCTCTATAGTTAATAACCAATAGTGGGACCTGGATGCCCATATTGGCTCCTACATATTCTACGAAGATCTTTATCAGTTGAACCTCTATGTCAAGGATTCAGTTAATCCCGTATGCTATTCCCTTTGTTCTTCGGTATGTTACTTACCTGAGATTCGATCATCGATATCTCTATACCTAGTTCAATCTCGTTATCGGCAAGTCTCTTTACTCGTTCCATAATACAAGATCCTGTGGCTAACACATTAGTCACTTTGCTTGCAAGGCTTGTTGTGATGTTGTATTACCGAGTTGGGCCCTGAGATACTTCTCCGTCACATGGAGTAACAAATCCCAGTCTTGATCCATGCCAACCCAACAGACACCCTCGGAGATACCCGTAGAGTACCTTTATAGTCACCCAGTTACGTTGTGATGTTTAATACACGCAAGGTACTCCTCCGGTGTCAGTGAGTTGCATGATCTCATGGTCATAAGAACAGATACTTGACATGTAGAAAACTATAGCAATAAACTGACACGATCATATGCTATGTTTATAGTTTGGGTCTTGTCCATCACATCATTCTCCTAATGATGTGATCCCGTTATCAAATGACATCTCATGTCTATGGCGAGGAAACCTTGACCATCTTTGATCAACGAACTAGTCAACAAGAGGCATACTAGGGACATAATGTTGTCTATGTACCCACACATGTATTTGAGTTTCCAATCAATACAATTATAGCATGGATAATAAACGATTATCACGAACAAGGAAATATAATAATAACCAATTTATTAGTGCCTCTAGGGCATATTTCCAACAGTCTCCCACTTGCACTAGAGTCAATAATCTAGTTCACATCACCATGTGATTTACATTGTTATGAATCTAACACCCAATGAGTTGTGGGGTTCGATCATGCTTTGCATGTGATAGAGGTCTTTAGTAAACGGGTCTGTGACATTCAGATCCGTGTGTACTTTGGAAATCTCTATGTCATACTGTAGACACTGCTACCACACTCCACTTGGAGCTATTCCAAATGGCTGCTCCACTATACGTATCCGAATTGCTACTCACAGTCATCCAGATTGGTGTTAAAGTTTGCATCGACGTAACCCTTACGATGAACTCTTTATCACCTCCATAATCAAGAAATATTTCCTTAGTCCTCTAGTTACTAAGGATAATCTTGACGGTTGTCCAGTGATCCACTCCTGGATCACTCTTGTACCCCTTGAAAGACTCATGGCAAGGCACACATAGGTGCGGTACACAACATGGCATACTATATAGAGACTATGGATAAGGCATAGTGGACGACCTTTATCCTTTCTCTTTCTTCTGCCGTGATCGAGCTTTGAATCTCACTCAACTCCACACCTTACAAATCAGGCAAGAACTCTTTCTTTGACTGATCCATTTTGAACTCTTTCAAAATCTTGTCAAGGTATGTACTCATTGAAAGTTTTATCAGACGTCTTGATCTACCTCTGTAGATAAAGGTGTCCAATATTTAAGTAGCTTCATTCTAGGTTTTCCTTTGAAAAACTCCTTTTCAAACAACCCTATATGCTTTACAGAAATTCTACATCATTTCCGATCAACAATATGTCATCCACATATACTTATCAGAAATTCTAGAGTGCTCCCACTCACTTTATTGTAAATACAAGTTTCTCATAAACTTTGTATAGACTCAAAAACTTTGATCACCTCATCAAAGCGTATATTCCAACTCTGAGATGCTTGCTCCAGCCCATAGAAGGATCACTGGAGCTTGCACACCTTTTAGCATCCTTAGGACCGACAAAACCTTCTCGTTGTATCTCATACAACCTTTCCTCAAGGAAGGAAACGATGTTTTGACATCCATCTGCCAGATTTCATAATTAAAAAATGTAGCAACTGCTAACATAATTCCAACAGACTTTAGCATCGCTACGGATAAGAAAGTCTCATCGCAGTCAACTCCTTGAACTTTGTCAGAAACTTCTTTGCGATAAGGCGAGGTTTATAAATGGTGACATTGACCATTAGCGTGTGTCTTCATCTTAAAGGTCCATTTGTACTCAACGACCCGACGTTCAATGGGCAAGCCTACCAAAGTCCATACTTGGTTTTCATACATGGATCCTTTCTCGGATTTCATGGCTCCTAGCCATTTGTTGGAATCCGGGCCTACCATCGCTTCTTCATAGTTCGTAGGCTCATTGTTGTCTAAAAAATGATTTCCAACACAGGCTGACCGTACCATTCAGGTGCAGTACGTATCCTTGTCAACCTACGAGGTTCGATAATAACTTGATCCGAAGCTTCATGATCATCATCATTAACTTCCTCTTGAACTGACGTAGGCTCCATAGAAACATCTTTCTGCGCTGCGCTACTCTCTGGTTGAAACAAAGGTTCAACAACCTCATCAAGTTCTATCTTCCTCCCACTCAATTCTTTCGAGATAAACTCTTTCTCGAGAAAGGACCCGTTTTAGCAACAAACTCTTTCTCGAGAGAAACTCTTTCTCGAGAAAGTTTCTCATGACAAGCACATTTAAGTCTAACCCACTTCCTATGCATAGGGATTTTGTGAGCAAACAATTTATGGGAACAAGAATCATCTAGCATAGGAAGGCAAAACATGCATAACTTCAAAACTCGGAACACATAGAGAGGAAACTTGATATTATTGCAATTCCTACAAGCATATGTTCCTCCCTCATAATAATTTTTGGTAGCATCATGAAGAAATTCCACAAAATAACCAGCACATAAATCATTATTTTGATGATGCACAAGCATAGAAAATTTTGCACTCTCCGCATAAGCAATTTTCTTCTCATTCAAAATAGTGGGAGCAAACTCAACAAAATAACTATCATGACATACTTGATTGACATAACCACTTTGAATATTAAAATCATGATGACAAGTTGATCACCAAAACATACATCAAGTGGATCAATAGAGCATACCATTATCACCACGGATATCCCATCGCAAGACATACATCAAGATCATGCCATCTCAAGAACACAAGAGAGAGAGAGAGATCAAACACATAGCAACTGGTACATACCCTCAGCCCCGAGGGTGAACTACTCCCTCCTCATCATGGAGAGCGACGGGATGATGAAGATGGCCTCCGGTGATGGTTTCCCCCTCTGACAGGGTGCCGAAACGGGCTCCCGATTGGTTTTTCGTGGCTGTGGAGGTTGCGGTGGCGAAACTCCTGATCTAGGTTTCTTTTCGGTGGTTTCTGTATTTATAAGAGTTTGTGGCGGTGGAAACAAGTCCAGGGGGTCCACAAGGAAGTCACAAGCGAGGGGGCGCGCCCCTGTGGCTTGTGGCTTCCTCGGCCTTCCTCTCCGATGACTCTTCGCTCTAGTATTTTTTATATTTTCCAAAAATATTCTCCTTAAATTTTCATCTCATTCCGAGAACTTTTATTTCTGCACAAAAACAACACCACGGTAGTTCTGCTGAAAACAACGTCAGTCCGGGTTAGTTCCAATAAAATCATACCAAATCATATAGAATTATTGTAAACATGGCATGAATACTTGATAAATTATAGATACGTTGGAGACATATCATGCCACAAGTATGTGGTACTATCATTATAACCTTTGTATCCTTTGGCATTTATGTTATGAACATGTGTATTACTACGATCAAGATTTAACAAACCATTCTCATTGGGTGCATGACCATTGAAGGTATTATTCATGTAAAAAGAATAACCATTATTCTCTAACTTAAATGAATAACTGTATTGCAATAAAGACGATCTAATCATGTTCATGCTTAACGCAAACACCAAATAACATTTATTTAGGTTCATCACTAATCCCGAAGGTAGAGAGAGCATGCTATGTTGATCACATCAACCTTGGAGACATTTCCAACACACAACATCACCTCACCCTTAGCTAGTCCCCGTTTATTCCATAGCTTTTATTTCGAGTTACTAACATTTAGCAATCGAACCGGTATCCAATACCCAGGTGCTACTAGGAGTATTAGCAAGGTACACATCAATAACACGTATATCGAATATACTTCTGTCGACGTTGCCAGCCTTCTTAACTACCAAGTATATAGGGTTGTTCTTCTTCAGCGACCGCTCTCCTCATAATAGAAGCACTTAGTCTCGGGTTTGGGTTCAACTTTGGGTTGCTTCACTGGAGCAGCAACTGACTTTCCATCCATGAAGTTTCCCTCCTTACCCTTTCCCTTTTCGAAACTAGTGGTTTTACTTACCATCAACACTTGATGCTCCTTCTTGATATCTACCTTCGCGGTGTCAAACATCGCAAATAGCTCAGGGATCATCATTTCCATCCCTGGCATAATTATAGTTCATCGTGAAGTTCTAGTAGCTTAGTGATAGTGAGTTGGAGAACTATATCAATCACTATCTTATCTGGAAGATCAACTCCCACTCGATTCAAGTGACTGGAGCACCCACACAATCTAAGCACATGCTCAACGATTGAGCTATTCTCCTTCATCTTGCAGGCAAAGAATCTTGTTGGAGGTCTCATACCTCTCAACATGCGCCGAGCCTGAAATCCCAATTTCAGCTCTTAGAACATCTCATATGTTCCATGACGTTCCAAACGTTTTAGAGCCTAAATTCTAAACAGTAATGCATGACGCACTGAACTATCAAGTAGTCATTGGAACATGCATGTCAGATGTTCACAACATCTTCGAACGATGCTAGAGGGGGGTGGCGCACCGAGCGGTGCATTAAGGACATAAGCCTTCTGTGCAACAATGAGGACAATCTTTAGATCACGGACCCAGTCCGCATTATTGCTACCATCATCTTTCAACTCTATTTCTCTAGGAACATATATAAATTCAAGGAAGCTACAACACGAGCTAGTAACCTACAGCATAATTTGCAAAGACATTTTGACTATGTTCATGATAATGAGCTTAGTTAATCATATTACCTAAGAACAGCCACTCAAATTAACATCGCTCCGGTCATTCAAGTGATACATGATCCAAATTCACCAACTCAAGTCCGATCATCACGTGAGTTGAGGTGGTTTCAATGGTGAACATCATCATGTTGATAATATCTACTATATGACTCATGTTCGACCTTTTGGTCTCTTGTGTTTCGAGGCCATGTCTGTACATGCTAGGCTCGTCAAATTTAACCCGACTATTCTACACGTGCAACACTGTCTTGCACCCGTTGTATGTGAACATAGAGTCTATGACACCCGATCATCACGTGGTGTCTCGACACGACGAACTTTCGCAATGGTGCACACTCGGGGAGAACACAATTTATCTTGAAGTTTAAGTGAGGGATCACCTTATAATGCTACCGTCGTCCTAAGCAAAACAAGGTGCATAAAAGGATTAACATCACATGCAAATCATAAGTGACATGATATGGACATGAACTTGTGCTTTTGATCTCCATCCTTAAAGCACCGGCATTGTGACGCCCCCAATTTCGACTGTACACTATACATACATACAATGCGTACGACCAAGATTATGGACTCACTAATCGATATCACAACACAACACTAGACACAAATTAAAGTCATACAGCTTCATATTACAAGCCAGGGGCCTCGAGGGCTCGAATACAAAGCTCGGCAAGCATGAGTCAGCGGAAGCAAATAATACCTGAGTACAGACATAAGTTAAACAAGTTTTGCCTTAAGAAGGCTAGCACAAACATAACAACGGATCTAAAGAGGCGAGGCCTCCTGTCTGGGAACCTCCTATCCTACCGCTGGTCGGGGGCCGCCTTCACATAGTAGTAGGCTCCTGCGATGGTGTAGTAGTCGTCTTCGGCGTACTCCATGTCCTGGGCTCCATCATTTGAATGTAGAATTGTATCGAGGGGGGAAGATAAGGCAAAGCAACAGTGAGTACTCATCCAAAGTACTCGCAAGACTGACATCAGAACTATGCTAAGTATGCATCATTATCAAGGGGAGGGGGGTATATTTGGACAGACTGCAGAAAGCAAGAATAGGGGGAAGGCCTAGTCCTATCGAAGACTAGCATCTTCAGCATCTTGCAGCATTAGAAGAGAGTAGACTGGTATCTCACATATAGCAATATTTTATTGTAGCAAAATTTTATTAAGTAACCACGCTGAGAGATTCTTCCTCGACTCCCTGTGAGGAAGCAATCCCGGAGCCACATTTCAATTCAAATTAATCACAATTATAGTTGTATAAGGTCAAGGTACAACTCCAAGTCGTCCTGTTACCGTGGACACGACTATTCGAATAGATGAATTCATCCCTGCAGGGGTGCACCGCATTTGCAACACGCTTGATCACCTCCGGCCGGACACACTTTCCGGGGTAATGCCCGGCCTCGGGAACCAAAACGTCGTCGCCCCACCTAGACTCAACGAAGAGGCCAGCCCACCAGTCTAAATCCTAAGCGTGCAGGTTTGTGGGCCCACTTGCCCTTGCACTCCTGCACGATGCGCACACAGCCGGAAGCAGTCCTAGCACCCCTTAGTAACAAGCGCAATGCGTTCCAGACTAATCCGGTGCGCGCCACTCCATTGCTGACGTCCGAAGAGCTTCGGCTGATACATCGACGCTAAGTACCCATAACTTCTCCCACGTGAAGTTTTAGTGTGTAAAAGGTCAAACAACCAACTCAGATCAAATACCCAACCCATTAGCATTTTATTAGTGCGGGGCAAGCGCGAACCATAATGCAGTCCGTCGCCCCGCCAATAACCCTCGGGTGCCTTATCGGCGCACCCCACCAAGTCTTCGGATGCCTTACGGCGCATCCCACCAAATCTTTCTCACACGGGTACCCTTGGGGCCGACCCGTCTTAGAACTGTCGAGAACTCAGGTCCACCTCAACAGCGTTGTACCGCCTGTCCCTTCAGTCCCGTCTTTCACATGTAAACAAGGTCAAGTTGAAGTAACTGTGTGTTTATACACCAAGTGGATATCCGAGGAATCACCCTCGATGGATCCCACTCGAGGTATGTGTATGACAAGAGTCACTATCGATAAATGGGAAGGAGGAATCACCCTCAATACCCACAATCGATTAGCTACGCTACAGAATTAACATCGGGAGTGCTAAGTGAGGTATCACCCTCGACACTCGGTAGTAGCTCTACAGTGCCATACTAAAGGGGTGTGCGGTGATGTGAGGGGCCTGGCTCGTCAGTCGGTTGACCGAGTCTTCGGGTCTTCGAGTCATTGATGAAGAAGCAGGGGCAACTGGACTAAGGGGTCACTGGGGATTCACTAACCAACCTATACTAAGCAGTTGATATGGTTGCATGTATAGTAACAGTTCACCAAAAACAGGCTATGCATCAAAATAGGAGCTAACTATTACAGTAGCAAAAATCTAATGCAAGCATAGGAGGGAAGAATGGGCGATATCGGAATGCTCAAGGGGGGGGGGGGTTGCTTGCCTGCTGCTCTGCTGCAAAAGGCTGGTCATCAGGAGCATAGTCATACTCGGCAGCAACGTCAGTCTCGGGGTATACCGGTAAGAAGAGGGGGAGAAACAATAAATATAAAGCAAACAGATGCACCATGATGCATGACATGGCAATATGCAGAGTTAGGTATGCACTAACCAATACTACACGTCATAGACGGAGTGGGAGCATATCTGACGATATTTCTCGGGTCTGTGGACTTATCGGACAAATGGTCTGGAGGGGATAGTTCCATGTTCATCATGTTAGGATCATGTGAGAGATGAATGAATGGCATATTTAGATTCGTGGGATTTTTCTGATCAACTTCCATGTATGAAGTTTTTCATCTGAGCTACGGTTTAAAAGATATGATTTTCTAAAGTTTTACAAATTTTCTGGAATTATTTTAATTAAATAATACAACATTATCCAGAACAGTGAATGATGATGTCAGCATGAGGTCAGCATTGCATCAACAGTCAAAAGTGGGGCTGACCAGGTCAAACCTGACCAGTGGGCCCCACCTGTCATAGACACACGTGTATTTCAGTTTATTAGTTTAAACTAAACAGAGTTAATTAACAGGTGGGTCCGCATGTCAATGAGAGATTAGGCTAATTTAATTGTTTTTATTAACCTAATTAGTTAATTAGATACCTGACAATGGGGGCCCATATGTGAGACACAGGAGGAGGGGCCCCACCAGTCAGTGACTGGGCGGTGCCCAGTCAGCCAGTTGACCAAGTTAACCAGTCAACTGGGGCTGGCCTGGCCCACTGGTAGTGGCACTGGGGGTAGTCACGTCGGCGGTGGCTGGCGACTGGCCGCCGGCGATGCTCCGGCGAGCTCCCGAATTGAGCCAGGGCTCGAAAATGGTGCTCCGACCCCCATTTCATGCGCTGCGACCACCTACAAGCAGCTGGTGCTCACGCGCATCGATCTAGGCCATCAGCGGCACCGGGGGTGGTCGGTAGGGGCGCCGACGACAAGCAGAGGTGGCGACGTGAATGAGCATTCGATGCGGACGGCGCTATGGCGACCTAGCGAGCAAACGGAAAGGGCTGGGGGGCTCTACGTGCGTGGAGAGACGAATGGCGGCGAGCGCAGGACCAAAAGGCCACCGGAGGTTCGTTGGCGTCGAGCTTGAGCGGGTCTAAGCGTCGGGCATAAAGGGAAAGGGGGGCTACGGGGACGGAGCTAGCACGAGAGGGAGAGGGGTTGGATCAGGGGCTCACAGTGGTCCTGTAGAGGGGCTTAGCGGGCTCGGGGGAGGCTCGAGGGGGCCGGAGTTGACGACAGCGTGCGGCGGTGATCCGAGGAAGAAGGGGCTTCGGGTCGTCGGTGCAGGGGCTCCAGGGCTCGTGTGTGTGGTCGAGGAGGACGGGGCAGTCGTGGCGAGGCTCGTGGGTGCGTTGGCAGGGCGCGGGAGGCCCGGTGACCGTGCTAACCAATGGCCATGGCAGCGGCTGCACTCAGGAAGGAGAAAGGCGAGCAGGGGAGAGAGCGTGAGGAGGGAGCAGGTGAGATCTAGGGCTGCTAGGGTTTGCGGGGGAGGGAGAGGCGCTCGGGGTGGCCTTATCCACGTCGGGGAGCCGTGGGATGCTCGCCAGCGAGGGCATCCGCGCGCGGACGGCTCTGGCGCCATGGCCTCCCTGTTAGAAATATGCCCTAGAGGCAATAATAAATTGGTTATTATGATATTTCCTTGCTCATGATAATTGTTTATTATCCATGCTATAATTGTATTGATCAGAAACTCACATACATGTGTGGATACATAGACAACACCATGTCCCTAGTATGCCTCTAATAGACTAGCTCGTCGATCAAAGATAGCTATGGTTTCCTAGTCATGGACATAAGATGTCATTTGATAACGGGATCACATCATTAGGAGAATGATGTGATGGACAAGACCCAAACTATGAACGGCATATGATCGTGTCAGTTTATTGCTACAATTTTCTGCATGTCAAGTATCTGTTCCTTTGACCATGAGATCATGCAACTCACTGACACCGGAGGAGTGCCTTGTGTGTATCAAATGTCGCAACGTAACTGGGTGACTATAAAGGTACTCTACAGGTATCTCCGAGGGTATCTGTTGGGTTGGCATGGATCAAGACTGGGATTTGTTACTCCATGTTATAGAGAGGTATCTTAGGGCCCACTCGATAATACAACATCACAACAAGCCTTGCAAGCAATGTGACTAAGTGTTAGTCGCGGGATCTTGTATTACGGAACGAGTAAAGAGACTTGTCGGTAACAAGGTTGAACTAGGTATGGAGATACCGACGATCGAATCTCAGGCAAGTAACATACCGAAGAAAAAAAAGGAACATAATACGGGATTAACTGAATCCTTGACATAGAGGTTCGACCGATAAAGATCTTCGTAGAATATGTAGGAACCAATATGGGAATCCAGGTCCCGCTATTAGTTAATGAACGTAGAGGTGTCTCGGTCATGTCTACATAGTTCTCGAACCCGCAGGGTCTGCACACTTAAGGTTCGATGACATTTCGGTAGTATAGAGTTATGTATGGTGGTGACTAAAGGTTGTTCGGAGTCCCGGATGAGATCCCGGACATCATGAGAAGCCCCGGAATGGTCCGGAGGTAAAGATTGATATATAGGAAGTCCTGTTTTGGTCACCGGAAAAGTTTTGGGCTCATCGGTAGTGTACCGGGAGACCATCGGGAGAGGTATTTCGACCCAAGAGGCTACATTGGCTGTGGGAGAGTGAATACCAGCCCTTAGTGGTCTGGTGGAATTCCCACACAAGGCCCATGCGGCTGGGAAAGAAAAGCCCAAAGAGAAAAGGTGGAAAAAGGCAAAAAAAGGCAAAAAGGGAAGGAGTCCTAGTCCTCCTAGGATTGGAGGAGAATTCCTCCTCTCATCCCACTTCGGCCGAAGCCTAGAGGGCTTGTCCCTTGCGCCAAGCCTCCTCCTCTCTTCCTCTTATATATACTAGAGGTTTTAGGGTTTTTGCACTAGATTTTCAGCCACGTGCTATCCTCTCCTCTAGTGCATAGTTTCTCCTCTAGATCGGTTTTCTGCAATGCTTAGGCGAAGCCCTGCCGGAATAGCTCCACACCATCGCCGCAGCGCCGTCGCGCTGCCAGAGAACTCTTCTACCTCTCTGCTCCCTCTTGCTGGATCAAGAAGGCGGAGATCGTCATCAAGCTATACGTGTGCTGAACGCGGAGGTGCCATCCGTTCGGCGCTAGATCGAAAGGACCGTGATCAAGATCGCAAGACGGATCGTGATGAGATCGCGGGAAGGATCGTGATGAGTTTGCGGGATGGATCATGATTGGATCGCGGAACGGATCGTGGTTAGATCGTAGGATGCTAGGCGATTTGGATCGCAAAGACGTTCGACTACACCAACCGCATTTCTTAACGCTTCCCGCTTAGCGATCTACAAGGGTATGTAGATCCACTCTCCCTCTCGTAGATGCTCATCACCATGGATAGATCTTGCGTGTGCGTAGGAAATTTTTTGTTTCCCATGCAACGTTCCCCAACAGTGGCATCATGAGCTAAGTCTATGTGTAGATGAGATCTCGAGTAGAACACAAAGAGTTTGTGGGCGTTGATGCTTAGATTGCTTCCTCCCTTGGTCGTGTTTTGGTTCAGCGGTATTGTGGGATGAAGCGGCCCAGACCAAACTTACTCGTACACTTACGAGAGATCGGTTCCATCAACTGACGTGTAACCTCGTTGCACAAAGATGGCTGGTAGGTGCCTGTTTCTCCTACTTTAGTTGGATCGGATTCGACAAAGGTGGTCCTTGAGAAGGTTGAAAAGCAACTTATGTATCACCGTTGTGGTTTATGCGTAGGTGAGAATTGTTCTTGCTAGATACCCGTAACAGCCACGTAAAACTTGCAACAACAATTAGAGGACGTCTAACTTGTTTTTGCAGGGTATGTTGTGATGTGATATGGCCAATTACATGATGTGATGTATGTGATGTATGAGATGATCATGTGTTGTATAGAATACCACGACTTGTATGTTGATGAGTATGGCAACCGGTAGGAGCCATAGGGTTGTCTTTAATTATTGTATGACCTGCGTGTCAATCATTAAGAGCTATGTAATGCTTTACTTTATCGCTAAACAGTAGCAATAGTAGTAGAAGCATGATGGGCACGACAACCCCGATGGCGACACGTTGATGGAGATGAAGATGATGGAGATCATGGTGTCGTGCCGGTGATGATGGAGATCATGCCAGTGCTTTTAAGATGGAGATCAAAAGCACAAGTTCATGGCCATATCATGTCACTTATGATTTGCATGTGATGTTAATCCTTTTATGCACCTTATTTTGCTTAGGACGACAGTAGCATTATAAGGTGATCCCTACTTAATTTCAAGATAAATTGTGTTCTCCCCGAGTGTGCACCATTGCGAAAGTTCGTCGTGTCGAGACACCACATGATGATCGGGTGTGATAGACTCTACGTTCACATACAACGGATGCAAGCCAATGTTGCACATGCAGAACACTTGGGTTAAACTTGACGAGCCTAGCATGTACAGACATGGACTCGGAACACAAGAGACCGAAAGGTCAAACATGAGTCATACAGTAGATATGATCAACATGATGATGTTCACCATTGAAACCACCTCAACTCACGTGATGATCGGACTTGAGTTGGTGAATTTGGATCATGTATCACTCGAATGACCGTAGGGATGTCAATTTGAGTGGGAGTTTTTCAGTAATATGATTAATTGAACTCATTATCATGAACATAGTCAGTAGTGTCTTTGCAAATTATGTTGTAGATTACTTGCTCGCGTTGTAGCTCCCTTGAATTTTTATATGTTCATAGAGAAATAGACTTGAAAGATGATGGTAGCAATATTGCGGACTGGGTCCGTTATCTGAGGATTGTCCTCATTACTGCACAAAAGCCTTATGTCCTTAATGCACCACTCGGTGCGCCAACCCCTCTAGCGTCGTCTGTAGATGTTGTGAACATCTGACAGGCACGTTCTGATGATTACTTGATAGTTTAGTGCGTCATGCATTACGGCTTAGAATTGAGGCTCCGAAACGTTTTGAACATCACGGCACATATGAGATGTTATAAGAGCTGAAATTAGGATCTCAGGCTCATGCCCATGTTGCGAGATATGAGATCTCCAACAAGATTCTTTGCCTGCAAGATGAAAGAGAATAGCTCAATCGTTGAGCATGTGCTCAGATTGTCTGGGTGCTACAATCGCTTGAATCGAGTGGGAGTTGATCTTCCAGATAAGATAGTGATTGATATCGTTCTCCAAGTCACTGTCACTAAGCTACTAGAACTTGGTGATGAACTATAAAATGCCAGGGATAGAAATAATGATCCCTGAGCTGTTCACAGAAGTATATTTGATATACGTGTTAATGATGTGTACCTTGCGAGTACTCCTAGTAGCACCTGGGTATTGGATACCAGTTTGGTTGCTAAATGTTAGTAAATCGAAATAGAAGCTACGGAATAAACGGAGAACTAGCTAAGGGTGAGGTGACGATGTGTGTTGGAAATGTTTCCAAGGTTGATATGATCAACATCGCATGCTCTCTCTACCTTCGGGATTAGTGACGAACCTAAATAAATGTTATTTGGTGTTTTGCGTTGAGCATGAACGTGATTAGATCGTGTTTATTGCAACACGGTTATTCATTTAAGTTAGAGAGTAATGGTTATTCTGTTTACATGAATGATACCTTCAATGGTCATGCACCCAGTAATAATGGTTTGTTGAATCTTGATCGTACTAATACACATGTTCATAACATTGATGCCAAAAGATACAAAGTTAATAATGATAGTACCACATACTTGTGGCACAGCCGCTAAATGTCATATTGGTATAAAGCACATGAAGAAACTCCATGCTTATGGATCTTTGGACTCATTCGATTTCGAATTGGTTGAGACATGCGAACCATGCCTCTTGGGCAAGATGACTAAGGACCCCGTTTTCCAGATTGATGGAGCGGGCAAGTGACTTATTGGAAATGATACCTGTTGATGTATGCAATACAATGGGTCTTGTAGCGTGCGGTGGATATCGTTATTTTCTTACCTTCACTGATGATTTGAGGAGATATAGTGTATATTTACTTAATGAAACACAAGTCTGAATCGTTTGAAAGGTTCGAGCAAATTCAGAGTGAAGTTTAAGATCATCGTGACAAGAAGATAAAAATGTCTGCAGTATGATCGTGGAGGTGAATATCTGAGTTACGAGTTCGGCATACAACTTTAGACAATGTGAAAGTTGTTTCACAACTCATGCCACCTGGAACACCATAGTGTGATGGTGTGTCCGAACATCATAGTCGTGCTCTATTGGATATGGTGCATGCTATGATGTCTCTTATCGTTTTACCACTATCAGTTTTTGGGGTTATGCATTAGAGACAACTACATTCACTTTAAAAGGGGCACCGTCTAAATCCGTTGAGATGACACCATATGGTTTGGCAGAAACCTAAAGTTGTCATTTCTTAGAGTTTGTGAATGCGACACTTATGTCTGATAAGCTCGAACCCAAAGCGGACAAATGCATCTTCATAGAATACCCTAAGAACAGTTGGGTGAACCTTCTATCTCAGATCCAAGCATAAAGTGTTTGTTGCTAAAACTGGGTCCTTTCTCGAGGAAAAGTTTCTCTCGAAAGAATTGAGTGGGAGGAAGATAGAACTTGATGAGGTTATTGAACCTTTGTTTCAACCAGAGAGTAGCGCAGCGCAGGAAGATGTTTCTGTGAAGCCTACGTTAGTTGAAGAGGAAGTTAATGATGATGATCATGAAGCTTCAGATCAAGATACCATCGAACCTCGTAGGTCGACAAGGACGTGTACTGCTCCTGAGTGGTACGACAACCTTGTCTTAGAGGTCATGTTGTTGGAAAACAATGAACCTACGAGCTATGGAGAAGCGATGATGGGCCCGGATTCCGACAAATGGTTAGAGGCCATGAAATCCGAGAAAGGATCCATGTATGAAAACCAAGTATAGACTTTGGTAGACTTGCTCATTGGACGACAGGTCGTCAAGTACAAATGGACTTTTGAGATGAAGACAGACACTGATGGTAAATGTCACCATTTTAAGAGCTCAACTTGTCGCAAAGGAATTTCCGACAAGTTCAAGGAGTTGACTGCGATGAGACTTTCTCACTCGTAGCGATGCTAAAGTCTGTTTTGAATTATGTTAGCAGTTTCTGCATTTTCGAATTATGAAATCTGGCAGATGGATGTCAAAACATCATTTCCTTCCTTAAGGAAAGGTTGTATGAGATACAACCAGAAGGTTTTGTCAGTCCTAAGGATGCTAAAAGGTGTTCAAACTTCAGTGATCCTTCTATGAACTGAAGCAAGCATCTCGGAGTTGGAATATACACTTTGATGATGTGATCCAAGTTTTTGAGTCTATACAAAGTTTATGAGAAACTTGTATTTACAATAAAGTGAGTGGGAGCACTATAGAGTTTTTGATAAGCATATGTGATTGACATATTATTGATCGAAAATGATGTAGAATTTCTAGAAAGCATAAACGGTTGTTTGAAAAGTGTTTTTGAAAGGAAGACCTGGATAAAGCTACCTAATTCTTGAGCATCAAGATCTATAGAGATAGATCAAGATGCTTGATGAGACTTTGAATGAGTACATACCTAGACAAGATTTTGAAAGAGTTCAAAATGGATCAGTTAGAGAGAAGTGTTCTTGCCTGCTTTGTAAGGTGTTAAGTTGAGTGAGACTCAAAGCTCGACCACGACAGAAGAAAGAGAAAGGACGAATTTCGTCCCCAATGCCTTAGCCATAGGCTCTGTATAGTATGCCATGCTGTGTACCGCACCTGTGTATGCCTTGCCATGAGTCCGTCAAGGGGTACAAGAGTGATCCAGGAGTGGATCATTTGACATCGGTAAAGATCATCCTTAGTAACTAAAAGACTAAGGAAATGTTTCTCGATTATGAAGGTGATAAAGAGTTCGTCGTAAAGAGTTACGCCGATGCAAGCTTTAACACCAATCTAGATGACTCTTAGTAGCAATCCGGATACGTATAGTGGAGCAGCCATTTGGAATAGTACCAAGTGGAGTGTGGTAGCAGTGTTTACAATTTGACGTAGAGATTTACAAAGTACACACAGATCTGAATGACGCAGACCCGTTGACTATAAGACCTCTCTCACATGCAAAGCATGATCGAGCCCCAGAACTCATTGGGTGTTAGATTCATAACAATGCGAATCACATGGTGATGTGAACTAGATTATTGACTCTAGTGCAAGTGGGAGACTATTGGAAATATGCCCTAGATGCAATAATAAATTGGTTATTATCATATTTCCTTGCTCATGATAACCTTTTATTATCCATGCTATAATTGTATTGACCGGAAACTCAGATACATGTGTGGATACATAGACAACACCATGTCCCTAGTACGCCTCTAATAGACTAGCTCGTTGATCAAAGATAGCTATGGTTCCCTAGTCATGGACATGAGATGTCATTTGATAACGGGATCACATCATTAGGAGAATGATGTGATGGACAAGACCCAAACTATGAACGTAGCATATGATCGTGTCAGTTTATTGCTACTGTTTTCTGCATGTCAAGTATCTGTTCCTATGACCATGAGACCATGCAACTCACTGACACTAGAGGAGTGCCTTCTGTGTATCAAACGTTGCAACGTAACTGGGTGACTATAAAGGTATTCTACAAGTATCTCCGAGGGTGTCTGTTGGGTTGTCATGGATCAAGACTGGGATTTGTTACTCCGTGTGACGGAGAGGTATTTTAGGGCCCACTCGATAATAAAACATCACAACAAGCCTTGCAAGCAATGTGACTAAGTGTTAGTCATGGGATCTTGTATTATGGAACGAGTAAAGAGACTTTCCGATAACGAGGTTGAACTAGGTATGGAGATACCGACGATCGAATCTTGGGCAAGTAACATACCGAAGAACAAAAGGAACATCATACGTGATTAACTGAATCCTTGACACAGAGGTTCGACTGATAAAGATCTTTGTATAATATGTAGGAACTAATATGGGCATCCAGGTCCCGCTATTTGTTATTGACCGTAGACTTGTCTCGGTCATGTCTACATAGTTCTCGAACCCACAGGGTCTGCACACTTAAGGTTCGGTGACGTTTTGATAGTATAGAGTTATGTATGGTGGTGACTGAAGGTTGTTTGGAGTCCCGGATGAGATCCCGGATATCGCGAGGAGCTCCGGAATGGTCTAGAGGTAAAGATTGATATATAGGAAGTCCTGTTTTGGTCGCCAGAAAAGTTTCGGGCTCATCGATAGTGTATCGAGAGTGCCGGTAGTGTACCAGGAGACCATCGGGAGGGGTATTTCGACCCAAGAGGCTACATGGGCTGTGGGAGAGTGAACACCAGCCCTTAGTGGGCTGGTGGAAGTCCCACACAAGGCCCATGCGGCTGGGAAAGAAAAGCCCAAAGAGAAAAGGTGGAAAAAGGCAAAAAAGGCAAAAGGGAAGGAGTCCTAGTCCTACTAGGATTGGAGGAGGATTCCTCCTCTCCTCCCACTTCGGCCGAAGCCTAGGGGGCTTGTCCCTTGCACCAAGCCTCCTCCTCTATTCCTCTTATATATACTAGAGGTTTTAGGGGTTTTGCACTAGATTTTCAGCCACGTGCTACCCTCTCCTCTAGTGCATAGTTTCTCCTCTAGATCGGTTTTCTGCAGTGCTTAGGCAAAGCCCTACCGGAATAGCTCCACCACCATCGCCGCAGCGTCGTCGCGCTGCCAGAGAACTCTTCT
The DNA here is from genome assembly GCA_022496015.1 of Hordeum marinum. Lineage (NCBI taxonomy): Eukaryota > Viridiplantae > Streptophyta > Magnoliopsida > Poales > Poaceae > Hordeum > Hordeum marinum. The sequence continues at coordinate 41,214,847 of CM039674.1, forward strand.
ACCTCTCCGCTCCCTCTTGCTGGATCAAGAAGGCGGAGATCATCATCAAGCTGTATGTGTGCTGAACGCGGAGGTGTCGTCCGTTCGGCGCTAGATCGGAAGGACCATGATCAAGATCGCGAGACGGATCGTGATGAGATCTCGGGACGGATCGTGATGAGTTCACGGGATGGATCGTGATTGGCTCATGGGATGGATCGTGATGAGATCGCGGGACGCTAGGCGATTTGGATTGCGAAGACGTTTAACTACACCAACCGCGTTTCTTAACGCTTCCCGCTTAGCGATCTACAAGGGTATGTAGATCCACTCTCCCTCTCGTAGATGCTCATCACAATGGATAGATCTTGCGTGTGCGTAGGAATTTTTTTGTTTCTCATGCGACGTTTCCCAACACTCCCCTGCCTCTGTCGAGAGGTGGGAGAAAGGCCGACCTAGTTGGGCCGGGCCATCCTGTAGCCACTGGGCCTATGTGCCTGGTAGCTTTCTTTTTTCTTTTTTTTCCTTTTTTCTCCACAACTCTTATTTTATTTCCTTTTTGGCATTATTTCTTCTCAGCAAAATGTACCACTTGTTCCAAATAATACCTTGCAATATTCCATATGGCCACAAAAAGTTTGGGGGGTTATTGGAATCTGTTTGCATTTTCCAAATGGATTTTAAAGCTCTTAAAAATGCAATATGGTGCTGTTTTGGATAGTGGGGTCCACACCAACATCAAGGTGATGTTGTTTTCCTTAACAACATTAGTTTTGAGATTTTTAACAAGTGTGCAACATTTCTCTTATGCTGTTTGCAACTTTATTTTATCACAATAAAGTTCAAGGCATTTTGAGGTGGAATTTGAAATGAGATATGACTCCATTGTGATCATGCACTGTTTAGCACCTTAAAATTGTCCATTACTGTAGCTTAATTATAATGACCACTGTAGCATAAATCGAGGGTGTCACGGGCATGATCTCCATCGTCACCGGCATGACACCATGATCTCCATCATCTTCATCTCCATCAACGGGTCGCCATAGGGGTTGTCGCGCCACCATGCTTCTACTACTGTTGCTACCTCTTAGCGATAAAGTAAAGCATTACAAGGCGCTTAACGATTGACACGCAGGTCGTACAATAATTAAAGACAACCCTATGGCTCCTGCCGATTGCCGTACTCATCGACATGCAAGTCATGATATTCTATACAAAACATGATCATCTCATACATCACATATATCTCATCATGTAATTGGCCATATCACATCACAACATACCCTGCAAAAACAAGTTAAACGTCCTCTAATTGTTGTTGCAAGTTTTACGTGGCTGCTATAGGTATCTAGCAAGAACAATTCTCACCTACGCAAAAACCACAACGGTGATACATAAGTTGCTTTTCAACCTTCTCAAGGACCGCCTTTGTCGAATCCAATCCAACTAAAGTGGGAGAAACAAACACCCGTCAGCCATCTTTGTGCAACGAAGTTACATGTCAGTCGATGGAACCGGTCTCTCGTAAGCGTACGAGTAAGGTTGGTCCGGGCCGCTTCGTCCCACAATACCGCTGAACCAAAACACGACCAAGGGAGGAAGCAATCTAAGCATCAATGCCCACAAACTCCTTTGTGTTCGACTTGTGATCTCATCTACACATAGACCTAGCTCTGATACCACTGTTAGGAACGTTGCATGGGAAAGGAAATTTTCCTACGCACACGCAAGATCTATATATGGTGATGAGCATCTACGAGAGGGGGAGTGGATCCACATACCCTTGTAGATCACTAAGCGGAAGCGTTAAGAAACGCGGTTGATGTAGTCGAACGTCTTCGCGATCCAAATCACAAGCCGTCCCGCGATCCAATAAAGATCTAGCACTGAACAGACGACACCTCCACGTTCAACACACATGCGCTTGATGACGCCTTCACCTCCTCGATCCAGCGAGCAATGGAGAAGTAGTAGATGAGTTCCGGCAGCACAACGACATGGTGACGGTGTTGGTGAAGAACAATCTCCGCAGGACTTCGCCAAGCAGAACAGAAACTATGAAGGAGGAGAAACTAGAGAGACGGGGTTGCCGACACACGGCTTGGGGATTCTTGATGTGTTCCAGGTGCTAGCCCTGCCCCTTTATTTATATGCTGAGCCGTGGGGTCGAAACTTGGAGAAAAATCCTCCTCAAGGTTTGTTTGCCCGCAAGGCAAGAGTCCTCCTCGGACTCCAGGACTAAACGCCAGGGTCCTCGGCGTCTGGCCCCAGACGCCAGGGGCCCCTGGCCTCTGCAAAACTCCTTTTGCACCTTCCTAAAGCATCATGGTCTTTACCCCTTGGCCCAAATAAAGTGTTCTTGTACCCCAAACATTTCGGGAAACATCCGAAACTCTTTCCGATAAATTCTAGAACCCTTCCGGAGACCAAACACTATTATCCCATATATCAATCTTTACCCGCGGACTATTCCGGAGCTCCTCGTCATGTCTGGGATCTCATCCGGGACTCCTAACAACCATCGGTCACCAACGTAATAACTCAACTATACTTATATCGTCACCAAACGTTAAGTGTGTAGACCCTGCATGTTTGAGAACTATGCAGACATGACCGAGACACCTCTACGGTCAATAACCAATAGCGGGACATGGATGCCCATATTGGCTCCTACATATTCTACGAAGATCTTTATCGGTTGAACCTCTATGTCAAGGATTCAGTTAATCCCATATGTTGTTCCCTTTGTTCTTCGGTATGTTACTTGCCCAAGATTCGATCGTCGGTATCTCTATACCTAGTTCAATCTCGTTACCGGCAAGTCTCTTTACTCATTCCGTAATAGAAGATCATGTGGCTAACAAGTCACTTTGCTTGCAAGGCTTGTTGTGATGTTGTATTACCAAGTGGGCCCTGAGATACCTCTCCATCACACGGAGTAACAAATCCCAGTCTTGATCCATGCCAACCTAACAGACACCCTCAAATTGACATCCCTCCGGTCATCCAAGTGATACATCCCTCCAGTCCGATGATCACATGAGATGAGGTGGTTTCAAGGGTGAACATCTCCATGTTGATCATATCTACTATATGACTCATGTTTGACTTTTCGGGCTCTTGTGTTTCGAGGCCATGTCTATACATGCTAGGCTCGTCAAGTTTAACCCGGGTATTCCACATGTGCAACACTGGCTTGCACCCGTTGTATGTGAACATAGAGTCTACTGCACCCGATCATCACGTGGTGCTTCAAAACAATGAACTTCCGCAACAGTGCACACTCGGGGAGAACACAATTTATCTTGAAATTTAAGTGAGGGATCACCTTATAATGCTACCGTCGTCCTAAGTAACACAAGGTGCATAAAAGGATTAACATCACATGCAAATCATGAGTGACATGATATGACCATGAACTTGTGCTTTTGATCTCCATCCCTAAAGCACCGACATGATCTCCATCATCACCGGCATGCCACCATGATGTCCATCAACGTGTCGCCATAGGGTTCGTCACGCCCACCATGCTTCCACTACTATTGCTACCGCTTAGTGATAAAGTAAAGCATTACAAGGCACTTCATGATTGACACGTAGGTTGTACGATAATTAAAGACAACCCTATGGCTCCTGCTGATTGCCGTACTCATCGACATGCAAGTCATGATATTATATACAAAACATGATCATCTCATACATCACATATATCTCATCATGTAATTGGCCATATCACATCACAACATACCCTGCAAAAACAAGTTAGACGTCCTCTAATTGTTGTTGCAAGTTTTACGTGGCTGCTATAGGTATCTAGCAAGAACAATTCTCACCTACGCAAAAACCACAACGGTGATACATAAGTTGCTTTTCAACCTTCTCAAGGACCGCCTTTGTCGAATCCAATCCAACTAAAGTGGGAGAAACAAACTCCCGTCAGCCATCTTTGTGCAACGAAGTTACATGTCAGTCGATGGAACCGGTCTCTCGTAAGCGTACGAGTAAGGTTGGTCCGGGCCGCTTCATCCCATAATACCACTAAACCAAGACACGACCCATGAAGGAAGAAATCTAAGTATCAACACCCACAAACTCCTTTATGTTATACTTGTGATCTCATCTACACATAGACCTAGCTCTGATACCACTGTTGGGAACGTTGCATGGGAAACAAAAAATTTCCTATGGACACGCAGGATCTATCTATGGTTATGAGCATCTACGAGAGGGAGAGTGGATCTACATACCCTTGTAGATCGCTAAGCAGAAGCATTAAGAAATGCAGTTGATGTAGTCGAACGTCTTCGCGATCCAAATTGCAAGCCGTCCCGCGATCCAACAAAGATCTAGCACCGAACGGACGACAACTCCGCGTTCAACACACGTGCGGCTTGATGACGCCTTCACCTCCTCGATGCAGCGAGCAATGGTGAAGTAGTAGATGAGTTCCGGCAGCACAACAGCGCGGTGACGGTCTTGGTGAAGAACAATCTCCGCATGGCTTCACCAAGTACAACAGAAACTATGACGAAGGATAAACTAGAGAGACGGGGTTGTCAGCACACGGCTTGGGGATTCTTGATGTGTTCCAGGTGCTATCCCCACCCCAATATTTACATGCTGAGCCCTGGGGTCGAAACTTTGAGAAACATCCTCCTTAAGGTTGGTTTGCCCGCAAGGCAAGAGTCCTCCACGGACTCCAGGACTAGACGCTAGGGTCCTCGGCATCTGGCCCCACACGCCAGGGGCCCCTGGCCTCCGGAAAAACCCTTTTGCACTTTCCTAAAGCCTCATGGGCTTTACCCCTTGGCCCAAATAAAGTGTTCTTGTACCCCGAACATTTCGAGAAACATCCGAAACTCTTTCCGGTGAATTCCGGAACCCTTCCGGAGACCAAACACTATTATCCCATATATCAATATTTATCTCTGGACTATTCCAAAGCTCCTCGTCATGTCCGGGATCTCATCCGGGACTCCGAACAACTTTCAGTCACCAACATAATAACTCAACTATACTTATATCATCACCAAACGTTAAGTGTGTAGACCTTGCGGTTTCGAGAACTATGCAGACATGACCGAGACACCTCTACGGTCAATAACTAATAGCAGGACCTGGATGCCCATATAGGCTCCTACATATTCTACGAAGATCTTTATCGGTTGAACCTTTATGTCAAGGTTTCAGTTAATCCCGTATGATGTTCCCTTTGTTCTTCGGTATGTTACTTTCTCGAGATTCGTTCGTCGGTATCTCGATACCTAGTTCAATCTCTTTACCGGAAAGTCTCTTTACTCGTTCCGTAATACAAGATCGTATGGCTAACACATTAGTCACTTTGCTTGCAAGGCTTGTTATGATATTGTATTACCGAGTGGGCCCTGAGATACCTCTCTGTCACACGGAGTAACAAATCCCAGTCTTGATCCATGCCAACCCAACAGACACCCTTGGAGATACCTGTAGAGCACCTTTATAGTCACCCAGTTACGTTGCAACGTTTGATGCACACAAGGCACTCCTCCGGTGTTAGTGAGTTGGATGATCTCATGGTCATAGGAACAGATACTTGACATGTAGAAACTATAGCAATAAACTGACACGATCATATGCTATGTTTATAGTTTGGGTCTTGTCCATCACATCATTCTCCTAATGTTGTGATCCCGTTATCAAATGACATCTCATGTCTATGGCCAGGAAACCTTGACCATCTTTGATCAACAAACTAGTCAACTAGAGGCATACTAGGGACACAATGTTGTCTATGTACCCACACATGTATTTGAGTTTCCAATCAATACAATTATAGCATGGATATTAAACGATTATCACGAACAAGGAAATATAATAATAACCAATTTATTATTTCCTCTAGGGCATATTTCCAACATTGCTTTCAAGGGCGGAGTGAAGTACAGAGAGCTTTAGCTGAAGTTTGGGCAAACAGGTGATATTTCACTTAGTAAGATGATGTAAATCGCCATTCGGTAAGCAAATGGAGAAGAAGAAGACCGCCTCCGCAGAGGCAAAGGAAAAATAGTCGAGAACGATGTCGGCGGCAGTTCCAGTTGGAAGCAGAAGCAGAAGGCTGATGGCCCTGTTCAGGCAGAGGTAGCCACCCTGGCGGCTCAAGGAAAAAATAAGGGGAAGTCCAAGGGACAGTTCACCCCAAGAAAGGAACAAATTAGTCGAGAACAGATGTTCTGGACTTGCTGTGTGCGATCCACACGAGGAAAGACGAAGATGGTAACTTGATATTACCCAAACGTACCACTCGACAGTGCCGTCTACTGATCCAGCAGTTCAAGGAAGGTCGGTCGAGTGAAAAAACTCCTGAAAAATAGGATGATGAAGACAAAGAAACTTTTCCCGATGTCAACGCCACTTTGATGACTTTTGCTGATGTTGAAAGCAAGAGTTGATTGAAATTTATCAACAGAGAAGTAAATATGGCTGTTTCTACAACCCCCACATACCTCAAGTGGTCTCAGACTGCTATCATGTTTGATCAGTCAGATCACCCTGCTCACGTTGCTACCCCCGGTCGGCAGGCTTTGGTTGTGGATCCCATTGGGGGGGTGGCACTCGACTCCGCAAGGTCCTCATGGATGGAGGGAGTGGATTGAACATTCTGTATGCCGATACCCTCAAGGTAATGAACATCCCGATGTCTTGGCTCAGTGAGAGAAATATGTAGTTCCAAGGTGTCATCGCATGGAACAAGGCCAAATCACTCAGCCAGATTGCATTGAAGGTGGTCTTTGGCACCGATAAGAATTTTCGTAAAGAGAAATTAACGTTTGAAGTCGTGGATTTCCAGAGCGTGTACCATGTTGATGTCTACTACACAACCTTCTTCTTGTAGACTCGTGTTGGACCTCCAAGCGCAGAGTTTTGTAGGACAATGGCAATTTTCCCTCAAGTGGATGACCTAAGGTTTATCAATCTGCAGGAGGTGTAGGATGAAGATGGTCTCTCTCAAACAACCCTGCAATCAAATAACAAAGAGTCTCTTGTGTCCCCAACACACCCAATACAATGGTAAATTGTATAGGTGCACTAGTTCAGCGAAGAGATGGTGATACAAGTGCAATATGGATGGTAGATATAGTTTTTTGTAATATGAAAATATAAAAAAAGCAAGGTAACAAATAGTAAACGGCGAGCAAAACGTTGTGTAAATGCTTGGAAACAAGGCCTAGGGTCCATACTTTCAGTACTGCAAGTTCTCTCAACAATATTGGCATAGTTGAATCATATGTAAATACCTCTTTGCGACAAAGAGTTCACTCCAAAGTCATAAATAGCGGAGAACTAATAAAGAAACTATTGTAGGGTACGAAACCACCTCAAAGTTATCTTTTCTGATCAATCTTATGAGCTGTCCCTATAAGTGTCACAAACAGCCCTAGAGTTCGTACTAAAATAACACCTTAAGATACACATCAACCAAAACCCTAATGTCACCTAGATACTCCATTGTCACCACAAGTACCCATGGGCTTGATTATACGATATGCATCACATAATTTTAGATTCATCGTGTTCAATCCAACACAAAGAACTTCAAGGAGTGCCCCAAAGTTTCTACTGGGACGTCAAGACAAAAATGTGTGCCAACCCCTATGCATAGATTCCCAAGGTCACGGAACCCGCAAGTTGATCACCAAAACATACATCAAGTGGATCAATAGAACATCCCATTGTCACCACGGATATCCCATCGCAAGACATACATCAAGTGTTCTCAAATCCTTAAAGACTCAATCCGATAATAAAACTTCAAAGGGAAAACTCAATTCATCACAAGAAGATAGAGAGGGGAAAACTCCATATGATTCAATCTATATCAACAAAGCTCGCGGTACATCAAGATCGTGCCATCTCAAGAACACGAGAGAGAGAGAGAGATCAAACACATAGCTACTGTTACATACCCACATCCCCGAGGGTGAACTACTCCCTCCTCATCATGGAGAGCACCAGGATGATGAAGATGGCTTCCGGTGATGGTTTCCCCCTCCGGCAGGGTGCTGGAACGGGCTCCCAATTGGTTTTTCGTGGTTGTGGAGGTTTGCGGCAGTGGAACTCCCAATCTAGGTTCTGCGTTGGTTTTTTTTGGAATATTTGACGATTTATAGAGCCGAGAGGGAGGTCAGTGGACTCCCGAGGGGCCCACAAGCCTGGTGGCCGCGGCCAGGGGGGTGGTCGCACCCCTGGGGCCTGTGGCCTCCTCGAGAGTCTTCTGGCCCAACTCTGATGTTCCGTAGGTCTCGTCTGGTCCAGAAAAAATCATAGCGAAGGTTTTATTCCTTTGGACTCTATTTGATATTCCTTTTCTATAAAACCCAAAAACATGGAAAAAACAGGAACTGGCACTGAGCTCTAGGTTAAGAGGTTAGTCCCAAAAATAATATAAAGTTGGAGTAAAATGATTGTAAAACATCCAAGAATGATAATATAGCAGCATGAAACAAGCAAAAATTATAGATACGTTGGAGATGTATCAACATCCCCAAGCTTAATTCCTGCTCGTCCTCGAGTAGGTAAATGTTAAAAATAGAAATTTTGATGTGGAATGATGCCTAACATATTCATCCATGTAATATTCTTTATTGTGGCATGAATATTCAGATTCGTAAGATTCAAAACAATAGTCTAATATTGACATAAAAATAGTAATATTTCGAGCACACCAACAAGGCAGTCGTGTACTTTCGAAATAACATGGCCTTAGAAAGTTATCCCAACAAAATCATATGGTCTGGCTATGCTGCACCTTCCCCACACAAAGTATCTAAATCATGCACAACCCCGATGAACAAGTCAAGCAATTGTTTCACACTTTTGGTGTTCTCAAACATTTTCAACTCTCATGCAATACATGAGCGTGAGCCATGGATATAGCATTATAGGTGGAATAGAATATTGAGGAGGTGCAAGGGAAAAAAGGAGAAGATAGTCTCACATCAACTAGGCGTATCAACGGGCTATGGAGATGCCCGTCAATAGATATCAATGTGAGTGAGTAGGGATGCCATGCAACAAACGCACTTAGAGCTATAAGTGTATGAAAGCTCAAAAAGAAAACTAAGTGGTCGTGCATAATGAGTATCCACTAGTTATATGAAAGTGACAAAATAGGAGACTCTATATCATGAAGATCATGGTGCTACTTTGAAGCACAAGTGTGGAAAAAGGTAGTAGCAATTGTCCCTTCTCTCTTTCTCTCATTTATTTATTTATTTATTTTTGGTGGGCTTCTTTGGCCTCTTTTAGTTTTTTGGGCTTCGCTGGCCTCTCTTATTTTTTGTGAAGTCCGGATACTCGTCCCAACTTGTGAGGGAGTCATAGCCTCCATCATCCTTTTCTCTCATGGGACAATGCTCTATTAATGAAAAATCATCACACTTTTATTTACTTATAACTCAAAGAAAAAGAAATTAAAACTCGATTCCTATGACAATATATAACTCTAAGTTACGTGGCAATATATCTCGAAATGACTATGAAAATGCCATAATAGGTAGGGATGGTGGTTGTTTTGAGGAATATATGGTGGCTGTTTTGAGGAAGGAGAGTTTGGTGTACTAGCGAAAGTTGCACGGTACTAGAGAGGCTAGCAAAGATGGAAGGATGAGAGTGCGTATAATCCATGGACTCAACATTAGTCATAAAGAACTCACATACTTATTGCAAAAGTCTATTAGCCATCAAACAAAGCATTAGACGCATGCTCCTAGGGGAGAGGCTGGTAGGAGTTAACCATCGCGCGCTCCCGACCCTCACACAAAGGTTGACAATCATTAAACAAATCATGGCATGACTTCGTTACATAACGGTTCACCATACGTGCATGCTACGAGAATCACAAGCTTAGAAGTATCTCTTCCAGTTCACAACTACTCACTAGCATGACTCTCATATTACCATATCTATTATCTCAAAACTATATGCAAGGAATCAAACTTCTCGTAGTTTTTAATGCACTTAATATGAAAGTTTTTATTATATCCCTCTTGGATGCCCATTATATTAGAACTAAATTCACAACCTAAACAAATTACCATGCCATTTTAAGAAACTCTCAAAATAATATAAGTGAGGTACGAGAGTTCAATAATTCCTATGAAATATAACACCACCATGCTCTAAAAAGATATAAGTGAAGCACTAGAGCAACATTGCCTAGCTCAAAATATATAAGTGAAGCACATAAGCAAATGACAAGCTACTCTGAAAGGATATGAGTAGTCAAACAATTAAGGAGATATGTGAGGACTCTCTCTCCCTCAATATATATTTTTAGGTATTAAGTACTTTATTCAAACAGCAAGCAAAAGAAAAATACAACTCCAAGAATAGCACGCATCATGTGAACGAATAAAAATTTAGGCTCAACATAGGCTAACCGATAATTGTTGATGAAGAGGGGTGGGATGCGTAGCATCCCCAAAATTAGATGCTTGATAATTCATGAAATATTTACTTGGGGTGCCTTGGTAATCCCAAGCTTGAGCTTTTTTATCTCGTTCAATCCTCTCATACCACGGTTTCACCTATTCTCAAAAACTTCATCCACACAAAACTCAAAAAGAACTCGTGAGATAGGTTAGTACACATAATAATAGATCAACTCTTTATGTACTACCAAGACAAGTTGCATAATAATTTTCAAACATTAGGTAATGTATACTATCATTTCCACAATTTATATATATCAATATAGGCTATGGAAACTATAGGATAAGTAGATAACAAAACTATGACAGCAATCTGTCCAAACAGAACAGTCTGTAGCAATTTATGAAAATAGTATACTTAAGTAACTCAAACAATTATGAATATTTAGGACATGCTCTAAAATTTATATTACCATACTGTGTAAAAATTTCAGAAACTTTCCACGTTCCAGTAAAATACAAAAATTCAAACACTATAGCAGAAGTTTCTGTTTTACACAACACACATCAAAACATGCAATGCAAGCATCCTAAGGAAATTCTTGGAACTTTTTATTGAAAACCAAGATTATAAATAACACCTAACAGAAAGTAACAAAAAATAATGACGCTCCAAGCAAAATACATATTATGTGACGAATAAAAATATAGCTCCAAGTAAGATATACCGTAGTGTTGAAGACAAAAGAGGGGATGCCTTCCGAGGCATTCCCAAGCTTAGACGCTTGAGTCTTCCTTTAATATTACCTTGGTCAGCCTTGGGCATCCCCAAGATTAGGTTTTTGTCACTCCTTATTCTCCTCATATCGGTGTCTCACCCAAAACTTAAAACTTCAATCACACAAAACTTAACGGAACTTCGTGAGATGGGTTAGTGTAGTAAATATAGATCATTCACTTAGGTACTGTCAATACAAGATTAATAATTGTTCCCACATTATATATACTGTATTACATCATTCCCACAATTTATATTACTCAATATAAGCTATATGAACACTTGAAACAAGCAAACTATGCATGCAAAACAGAATCTGTCAAAAACAGAATAGTCTGTAAAGATCTGAATGATCACCAAACTTCCCTTACTCTTAAAATTATGAAAAATTAGGAAAACTCAAGGAATTTTCATACAAATTTTGTTTAAAAAATTCAGAATTTTTTTACGCTCTAGTAAAATAAGATAATTCATATACTGCACGCAAAACTTCCTGTTTTTGCATAGAATCAAACAAGCAAGTATCCACACTATCCCAAAGGCTTTACTTGGTACTTTATTGAAATAAAAGGCACAAAACATGATTACTACAGTATATTAATCATTTGAACACATCAAAACAGAAAGTAAAAGTGCTAGGTTGTCTCCCAACAAGAGCTTTTCTTTAATGCCTTTTAGCTAGGCATGATGATTTCGATGATGCTCACATAGGGATAGTAATTGAAACATGCAAAAGAGCATCATGAATCTCATTACAAGCACATTTAAGTATAACCCACTTCCTATGCATAGTGATTTTGTGATAAAACAATTTATGGGAACAAGAATCATCTAGCATAGGAAGGCAAAACAAGCATAACTTCAAGAATTTGAACACACGGAGAGGAAACTTGATATTATTGCAATTCCTATAAGCATATGTTCCTCCCTCATAATAATTTTCAGTAGCATCATGAAGGAATTCCACAATATAACCAGCACATAAATCATTATTTTGATGATGCACAAGCATAGAAAATTTGTCACTCTCCACATAAGCAATTTTCTTCTCATTCAAAATAGTGGGAGCAAACTCAACAAAATAACTATCATGACATAATTGACTTACATAACCACTTTGAATATTAAAATCATGATGACAAGTTTCATGGTTACCATTACTCTTTATAGCATACATGTCATAACAATAATCATCATAGATAGGAGGCATGTCATAATCATAATAGTTTTGCTCATCAAAACTTGGGGGACTAAAAATATCTTCTTCAAACATAGCATCCCCAAGCTTGTGGCTTTCCATATCATTAGCGTCATGAATATTCAGAGAATTCATACTAACAATATCACTATCATGCTCATCACTCAAATATTTAGTGCCAAACATTTTAATAACTTCTTCTTCTAATACTTGAGCACAATTTTCCTTTCCATCGTTTTCACGAAAGACATTAAAAAGATGAAGCATATGAGGCAACCTGAATTCCATTTTTTTGTAGTTTTATTTTATAAAACAAAACTAGTGAAAAATAAGAAACTAAAAGATTCTATTGCAAGATCTAAAGATATAGCTTCAAGCCCTCACCTCCCCGACAAAGGTTCCAGAAAAGAGCTTGATGTCTAGTACACAACCTTCTTCTTGTAGACTCGTGTTGGGCCTCCAAGCGTAGAGTTTTGTAGGACAATGGCAATTTTCCCTCAAGTGGATGACCTAAGGTTTATCAATCCGCGAGAGGTGTAGGATGAAGATGGTCTCTCTCAAACAACCCTGCAATCAAATAGCAAAGGGTCTCTTGTGTCCCCAACACACCCAATACAATGGTAAATTGTATAGGTGCACTAGTTCGGCGAAGAGATGGTGATACAAGTGCAATATGGATGGTAGATATAGTTTTTTGTAATCTGAAAATATAAAAATGGCAAGGTAAAAAATAGTAAACATCGATCAAAATGTTGTATAAATGCTTGGAAACAAGGCCTAGGGTCCATACTTTTACTAGTGCAAGTTCTCTCAACAATATTGGCGTAGTTGAATCATATGTAAATACCACTCGTGCGACAAAGAGTTCACTCCAAAGTCACAAATAGCAGAGAACTAATGAAGAAATTATTGTAGCGTATGAAACCACCTCAAAGTTATCTTTTGTGATCAATATTATGAGCTGTCCCTATAAGTGTCACAAACAGCCCTAGAGTTAGTACTAAAATAACACCTTAAAATACACATAAACCAGAACCCTTATGTCACCTAGATACTCCATTGTCACCACAAGTACCCGTGGGCTTGATTATACGATATGCATCACATAATTTTAGATTCATCATGTTCAATCCAACACAAAGAACTTCAAGGAGTGCCCCAAAGTTTCCACCGGAACGTCAAGACAAAAACGTGTGCCAACCCCTATGCATAGATTCCCAAGGTCACGGAACCCGCAAGTTGATCACCAAAACATACATCAAGTGGATCAATAGAACATCCCATTGTCACCACGGATATCCCATCGCAAGACATACATCAAGAGTTCTCAAATCCTTAAAGACTCAATCCGATAAGAAAACGTCAAAGGGAAAACTCAATTCATCACAAGAAGATAGAGAGGGGAAACTCCATATGATTCAATCTATATCAACAAAGCTCGCGATACATCAATATCGTGCCATCTCAAGAACACGAGTGAGAGAGAGATCATACACATAGCTACTGGTACATACCCTCAGCCCCAAGGGTGAACAACTCCCTCCTCGTCATGGAGAGCGCCGGGATGATGAAGATGGCCTCCGGTGATGGTTTCCTCCTCCGACAGGGTGCCAGAACGGGCTCCCGATTGGTTTTTCGTGGCTCTAGAGGTTTGCGGCGGCGGAACTCCCGATCTAGGTTCTGCGTTGGGGTTTCTGGAATATTTGAGGATTTATAGAGCTGAGAGGGAGGTCGGTGGACTCCCGAGGGGCCCACAAGCCTGGTGGCCACTACCAGGGGGTGGTCGCGCCCCTGGAGCTTGTGGCCTCCTCGGGAGTCTTCGGGCCAAACTCTAATCCTCCGTAAGTCTCTGCTGGTCCAAAAAAAATTCATATCAAAGGTTTTATTCCGTTTGGACTCCGTTTAATATTCCTTTTCTGTGAAACCCAAAAACACGGGGAAAAACAGGAACTGGCACTCAGCTCTAGGTTAATAGGTTAGTCCCAAAAATAATATAAAGCTGTGGTAAAATGATTGCAAAACATCCAAGAATGATAATATAGCAGCACGAAACAAGCAAAAATTATATATACGTTGGAGATGTATCACATGCCATCCTTGGTCGGCAAACTTATGCCCGTTTCATGCCCCGTCCATGTTACATGTATCTCAAGTTGAAGATGCATGGCCCCAGAGGTGTGATCACAATCACTAGCCATCAACAGAGGGCTGAGGAGTGCCTCCAGCAGGGCTCCAAAATTGTTGATCATTAGATGGCTATGGTCAAGTTGGAAGAGTTAGCTTTCCAGTCGGCAGGAGAAGTGAAGAAAGTACACACTCACCCGACAGACCCCAATGCTGCCCCGACAAACCACTCAACGACACTCGATGGAAAATAGGAAGCTGAGCTCATCCAGTTCCTCCGTGAGAACTAGGATATCTTCGCATGGAAGCCAACTGACATGCTGGGGGTTCCCAGGGAACTGGTTGAGCACCGATTGAGAGTCGATCTGAAGGCCAAGCCTGTCAAAGAGCACTTGCGTGGGTCGGCGGCAGAAAAGCGGAAAGCAATCGGCAAAGAGGTGGCTCGTCTTTTGGTGACTAAGTTCATTCGAGAGATTTACCACTCCGAGTGGCTCTCAAATGTCGTCATGGTGCCCAAGAAGGACAAGTCACTCCGCATGTGTATTGACTTCAAGCATATCAATCAGGTCTTCTCGAAAGATCATTTCCCGCTCCCTCACATCGATCAAATTGTTGAATCAACTATGGGGTGTGAGCATTTATCGTTTCTAGATGCATATTCCGGTGACCATCAGATCCGTCTGTTTGGTCCGGGTGAAATAAAAACAGCCTTCATCATCCCATTCGGGTGTTTCTACTATACCACCATGCCTTTTGGTTTGAAGAATGCTGGCGCTACTTTCATCCACATGATTCAGAAGTGTTTACTCGACCAGATCCCTCGAAATGTCGAAGCTTACATGGACGATATTGTCATCAAGTCCCTCAAAGGTTCCGACCTGCTGGCTGACTTGGTTGGGACATTCGCCAATCTAAGGAAGTATGATATCAAGCTGAATCCGGCTAAGTGTACTTTCGGTGTTCCTAGTGGCAAGTTACTCGGTTTTCTCGTTTCTGAATGAGGAATCGACGTCAATCCTAAGAAAATCAGCGCCATTACCCGAATGAAAAGTCCCGTGCGAGTGCACGATGTTCAGAAGCTCACGGGTTGCCTGGAAGCATTGAGTCGGTTCATTTCTCGTCTCGGTGAGAGGGCATTGCCTTTGTACTGACTGATGAAGAAGTCTGACACGTTCGTGTGGACTCCAGAAGCTGAAATAGCATTTGTCGAGCTCAAAGCCCTGCTTTCCACCCAGTCAGTGCTTGCTGCTCTGCACAGCAAATAGCCTTTGCTCCTCTACATTGCGGCCAGTAATCATGTCGTGAGTACAATTCTGACTGTCGAGCGGGAAGAGGAAGGCAAGGCCTACAAGGTCCAACGTCCTGTCTACTACATTTTTGAAGTGTTGACTCCTACGAAGCAAAGGTACCCACATTACCAGAAGCTTGTCTATGGAATTTATCTGTCAGCTAAGAAGGTGGCACACTATTTTCAAGATCACTCGATTTCAATCGTTAGCGATGCACCATTATCTGAGATTCTCAACAATCGAGATGTGACTGGCCGAGTGGCCAAATGGGCGATTGAGCTCCTCTATTTTGACATCAAGTTTGAAGCTAAAAAGGCAATCAAGTCTCAGACACTTGTTGATTTCTTGCCGAGTGGGTTGAACAGCAACAGCCAATCCAAATCCACTTGGTGCATTGGACCATGCTCTTTGATGATTCGAAAGTGCTAAATGGGTCTAGTGCTGGCGTAGTTTTGGTATCCCCAAAAGGCGACAAGCTCAATTATGTCCTGCAGATTCACTTTGATTCCTCCAACAACGAAGCAGAATATGAAGCACTCTTGTATGGATTGCGCATGGCCATCTCACTCGGCGTCAAGCGCTTGATGGTTTACGACAACTCTGATTTGGTGGTCAATCAAGTGGTGAAAGAGTGAGATGTTTGGAACCCCACTATGAGTGGATACTGTAATGCTGTTAGAAAACTTGAGAAGAGATTCGAAGGTTTGGAACTCCATCATGTTCCCCGAGTGAAGAATCAAGCATCTGATGAGTTGGCAAAGATTGGATCCTCTCGGAGTCCTGTCCCTAGCAATGTATTCTTAGAGCATATTCATACTCCTTTGGTGTAGGAAGATCCCTTCACTGAAGAGCCCCCACAAGCTATGAGCACCTCTGATCTGACTGAGGTTGATATCCCTGCGGTTATTGATCTAGTCATGGAGGTTCTGGTCATCATTCCCGACTAGGCAGTGCCCTACATTGCATATATTTTGAGGCAAGAACTCCCTCAGGATGAGGTTGAATCCCGATAGATTGTGCATAGATCCAAAGCTTTTACTGTGATGGATGATCAACTTTACAGATAAAGCGCAACAGGCATGACTCAACGATGCATTTCTCCAGAAGAAGGTCGAATGATTCTGGAGGAAATTCACTCGGGAACCTGTGGACACCATGCATCCTCTCGAACTATTGTCGCCAAAGCATACCGAGCTGGTTTCTTCTGGCCGTGCGCTAATGAGATGGGCAAGGACATTGCTGATCATTGTGAAGGATGTCCGTTCTACTCAAACTTGTCACACAAGCCTGCGTCTGCCTTGAAGACTATTCCACTCGGCGTCAAGCCTTTCGGACAAGACAGAGTGGATTTACTCATTTGCTTGTTGCAGTTGACAAGTTTACGAAGTGGATTGAGGCCAAGCCTATAATGAAACTAAACTCTCGCACTGTGATCAAATTCATGAGAGATAAAATCTACTAGTATGGAGTTCCCCACAGTATTATCACAAAACAATGGCTCTAACTTCGACTCAGAAGAGTTCAGAAACTTCTACTTCAGTCAAGGCACTCGGGTGTATTATGCGTCTGTTGTGCACCCCCAGACCAATGATCAAGCTGAGCGAGCCAATGGCCTTATCCTACAAGGGCTCAAGCCTCGACTCATGCATGACCTAGATCATGCAGCTGGAGCTTGGGTTACTGAATTACCATCTGTGCTGTGGGGCCAAATGACGATTCCAAATTGGTCGACTAGACAAATTCCTTTTTTCTTGGTGTATGGAGTCGAAGATGTCCTGCCGAGTGACCTGCTTCATAATTCCCCTCGAGTGGATCTTTATTCCGAAGCTGAAGCTGAGCAAGCAAGACAAGATGGCGTAGATCTCCTGGAAGAGAACACGAGATGGCTCTAATTCGGACGACTGCATACCAGCAAGATCTGCGACGCTTCCATGTGAAGCACGTTAAGAGTCGGTCGTTTCGTGAAGGTGATTTGGTGCTCCGAGTAGATCAACAGTGACCTCACAAGCTCTCCCTGGAGTGGGAAGGACCTTTCGTCGTCACTAAGGTGTTGAACAACGGAGCCTATCACCTCTATAACCTCAAGAAGAAGATTGATGAGCCGCGAGCCTGGAATGCAGATCTGCTCCAACGTTTCTATATCTAAAAACAGAGTTGTGTTGATGTAATAAAAGTATTTCAAACAATGCCATTTATGCAAGTATGACTTCCGCAGTCGTTTGTCGATTCTTATCGCGCAATTTCACATTTGGGAACACTCTGAGTGACGAGCAATCCTCGCACTCGGGGGCTTAGCTGCGAACACGCTTTCTCCTAAGTTAAAAACCCTGCCGAGTGGATAGCAGTCCATTCACTTGGAAACTTAGCTACGAACCAGTCTTCATCTAAGTTCAAAACTTCTCCCAGTGTCGAGCGATCCTCACACTCGGGGGCTTAGCTGCGAACCAGCTCTCACCTAAGTTAAACAACCTTTCTGAGTGGATAACATTGCATTCACTCGGAAACTTAGCTACAAATCTGTCTTCGTCTAAGTTCAAAACTTCTCCGAGTGTCGAGCGATCCTCACACTCTGGGTCTTAGCTACGAAACATCTTTTGCCTAAGTTAAACAACCTTTCCGAGTAGACAACATTCCATTCACCCGGAAACTTAGCTACGAACCAGTCTTCGTCTAAGTTCAAAAAACTTCTCCGAGTGATGAGTAATCTCGTCACTCGGGGGCTTAGCATTGAACCAGCTTTCGCCTAAGTTAAAAACTCAACCCAAGTGATGAATATACTTCTCACTTGGGGGTTCAGAAAAACAAATCCAGACGAACAGATGATTGAAAGCAAAATGTGGATAAATCCAAAGGTACTCAGGCTTAAGGCCTGCATGATGTTTTAAGGCGATTACATCTCCACTCGGCATTCCGAGGCGAATAAAGTTTTGACTGCGAATAAAGTTTTTCAAGCACCCGACGGACTTGCTGGCTCGATGAAGGTGTCCAAATCGACCCCGTCTGCGATCCGAGTGGCTGCGTCGATGAAGGTCTCCATGAAGTCTTCGAACTAAAGTTTCTTTGTATTAATCACACGAAGGTCCTTCAACTTATCCTCTCTCGCCTCCTTGCAATGGACTCTGACGAGCGAGAGAGCCACGTCGGTTTCGTAGCGAGCAGTTGATTTCTTCCAAGCTTGCACTCGAGTGGGGATCTCATTGAGGCGAGTCATCATGGATGGAAGGTTAGTCTGGAGGGTATCTTCAGGCCACAGTTCCTTGTCAATCTTCTCCAAGGAAGCCTTCGGTCGAATGATGTATGCTTGAACACCCTGGAGACGGATGTTGAGATGGTACATGTTCATGGCCACAGCATCTCCAACGGGCGACTTAGTGGGATCCAGATTAGGCTCAATCTCTTCGTTCTCTTTTTCGAAGTCCTGGCAAAATTCTATATGGAGGAAGGAATGGAAAGATGGTTACATTACTAGCCTATGGGAATTAAGGAAATTCACTCGACAAGGGAAGTTACCGTAGAGTATGATGAACATCTTCTTCGCGAAATCTCCCAAGTGCTTCTCCAGACCATTGCTCCTGCTTGTCAGCTGTTCGGTCTTCTTGATAATTTCAGTCTGTTCTAGTTTCAGCTTGGAGTTTTCTTCCTCTATCTTCTTGGTTGCGGCAAGCTTCTTCTCGGCGGCTTCAGTTTTCTCCTTCACCACCTTCTGAGCGTCAGCGAGTGCCTTGTCCTTGTCCTCCAGCGCTTTCTTCATGGTATCTAAAGAAATAGCATTGTTGAGTCGCACTTGGAGTCAACGATTTTCATCACGCACGTCTGTTTGAGTGAGAGCACTCGGTTCAAAGGATGGAAGGTGAAAGTAAGAGTGCATTGGGTCGACAAGAATTACCTCCCAGGGTCTTCAACTCAGTTTGTGCGCATTCCAGGTTGTTCTTAGAGACTTCCAGATCCAATTGCAGCTGGTTCTTCTCCTTCTCCAGGTCCTTGTATTGGGTGCCAAGTTCGAAAGCTCTTCAAAATCAACAAAAAACAGTTCAGTCGACATGAAAATTTCTCCACTCCTGAGTGGAAAGGATGAAGAACAGTCGACTGGATGGCGGCCCGCCGCCCCACCCCACACTCCTGAAATAGCGTCATATCATGGTTGATAGAAATTATGTCCATGAAACCTGCATCATATCATGGTTGATGGAAATGATATCCATGAAACCTGCAAGGTAGCTTCGGACCTTTCCGTTTCTAAGGCAAACATTCAGGAGTGGAAACACTAAAGCAAAGAGTTCACTCGACACGTAGAGTGGCAAGCGTACTCCACGTACGACAAAGGACCCTGAGTTCAAGTTCTTAAGACTACTGCTCATCGTCAACGATCAACAGTAGTCTCGGGGACTACACCTAGTGGGTGCACTCAGCGTGCCCCCACTAGTTCCGAAATCACTCGACCAGGCTTGTCCTGTCCGAGCAGAAAATGGTCTCTATCAGACCCCCACCGATGCAAGCACTCGACGACGGTCTCGAGGACTACACCCAGTGGGTGAACTAAACATGCCCCCACTGGATCTGCTAACACTCGATCTGTTGAGTGGCAAGAAAATAAAAAAATGTGCGCAAGCATGTGAATATCATCTTTATTAAGACCCCCGCCAGTGGAAGCGCTCGACGGTGATCTCAGGGACTACACCCTGTGGGTGCACTCATCGTGCCCCCACTGAACCTTCTATCACTCGATCTGTCGAGCGATTACAAAAACAAGTATTCTACAAAAGGAAAACACCCACTGGGTGTACAATCAAGAAAGACAGGAATTCAATTGGAAATGCACTTACGATCGCACTTACTCGAACATTGGTGTGAAGCGCCATACTGGCATCATAAGTCAGCTTTCTTGCTTCGTATGCCTCCTTTGTGTGCAGCATCATCTACTCCGCTTGAATCATGGCCTCCTTGGCAGCTCCAGTTTGGTCTTCCAGGATGTGATGCATAGGAAAGACAGTCGTTGGCTGAATCGATGCCCCGGCTGGAGTAGCTGAGGTGGCCTAGAGTTGTCCGATTGGTGTCGAGGCCACACTGGTTGAAGCAGCTGGTGGGGCACTCGACAACGGAGCCGTGAGCTCGGTTCTAGCTCAGGACGAGTCACCTATCCCTTGAGACGACACAATAGTCGACCTTTGAGGCGTTTGAGCTGATGACGTTCTTCGGGCGCGTATGCGCGGGGTGCCTGAGGTCACACCTTCACTCCCCGTACCCTGAGGTGGCTCTTCATCGTCCTCCAGTTGAATGATCTCTGGAAACACCAATCGACAACATTAGCTTATTCAATCGGCAAATCATTTTCAAGAAACAGAGCTGAGTGAAGATTTGTTATACCTCTTTGGGAAGTGGCCGCATCAGCGGTATCCACATCTATTTCCTCCTCTCCGTCCCGTGGAGGTGACGTTACTGAGGTAGCTCTGGTAGACCAAATTCCACTCGGTCAGCAAGAATTTGAAGTCATATACAACACTGAAAGAAGAAAACGAACACTTACGCTGAGACAACGGGTACAGAGATTTTCATGCGGGGCAAAGCTTTCCAAGGTTTCGGTGCATCGGGCTTGGGCTGCTTTGCGGCTCGTTCACTCGACTCAACCATCGAGGGTCGGTCCCGCTTCAGGTTCTTGTCACTCGATGCCAAGGTCCTATTTGGGGCAGTCGCGGGATCCTGACATTGCTTGGAGCGATGCTCAGTGCGCGGAGGAGACTCGACTTGTTCTTCGTCCTCTTCCGAGCCCTTGTAGCCGTCATCGCTATCGTCGGCGTAATCAAAATCCATGCTACCGCCCTCGCTCTCCCCTTCGTCTTTGGGTTGATTGCCATTCGGCATAGGCAAATACATGTTTGTCCATTCCTACAAGATTCAAACAACAAAGTTAGTCGACCGATGATTCAACCACTCGACAGAATAGTACGGCAGTCGACAAAGATATAAGTTACCAGATTCTTTGGTGGATTCTCAACAGAGTAGGGATTGATCCTCTTGGCTCCTAGGGGATTGTCGCAGGCTCCAGTGATGCTCCGAAGCCATTGCTCGACCGTTTTCTCCGGGACTTCCTCCGGGTGCGTCCGAGTCATGTCCTTAGGGCGTGAGTAATGCCAGATATCATGGTCCCTTGCTTGGAGGGGCAAGATCGGTGGACTGAGGAATGTCTCCAGAAGATTGTTCCCAGTCACTCCTCCGTGAACAATAGCCACTACGGCATCCACTAAGATCCCCACTTGGACTTTCTCCCCTTCTAACACTGACAAGGATTTTGGAACGGTGGGTAGATCTAACATGAAAGGGGAAAGACCAGTCGACATGTTGGGAGATGCTACATCTTTGCAGTAGAACCAAGTCGACTGCCAACCCCTAACAGATTCTGGAAAGGTCATGGATGGAAAGGCGCTCCTAGCCCTCTTTTGGATCCCCAAGCCACCACATAATTAGATGACATGGGTCTTATCATCCTCAACGTTGGCCTTTTTGACCGACTAAGATCTAATGGTGAAGATATGCTTGAACAAGCCCCAATGGGGGGGACAACCCAAGAAACATTCACACATAGATAAAAGCAATGAGATAAGAAATGGCATTCGGAGGAAAATGATGGAGCTGGGCTCCGAAGAAATTCATAAACCCTCGGAAGAAAGGATGGGGGCATAGAGAAACCTCTCTCGACCTAGGTGAGGAGAAGGACCCGCTCCCCCTCGCGCGGCTCCGGCTCGATCTCCCCCTTCGATAGCCTCCACGAGCCTTCAGCCACGAGCCTGTCGATGATAAGGTTATCGACGTCCGCAGCTATGACCATCGATGGGAGGAAATCCCCTTGGATCCACCCCGCCGGCGCGTGAACCGTGTGCTGGATGGCTTCTTGGCCTTGCCCTTTGCAATTCCCTTCTTGGCGCGCTCAAGCTTTTAGGTCTTGCCCTTCGTGATCGTGGTGGCCACGGTCGTTGGGGCGAAGCCAAGCAGTGCACTTAGAGCTGAGGATACAAAGGAAGAGAGGAGATTTGGGAGAAGAATACTGTGCAGACTACAACGCGGTGGGATCTTATACTCAGTCGAGTGTCTCACTAACTTATGGGCCCGCTAGATCTCCTTCTATCTCAACCACAGATGTCACGCAGTACGTGGCGAAATGGGCGGTGCGAGAATCGAGGCATCGTGCTCCCACTTCCCCTAGGCGTGGCATCATCTCCGCGAAGCGCGCGCTTCCAAAAATTTTGAATCCCGTGAAATCCGGGCCTGACAGAGCAACCCTTCACGTCCGAATATCCCCTCAAGTCACTCGAAACATATTTGATGCTTAGAATTCATTCGGACATTATCAAGGCAGAATCGATCCGAGCGAATGACAAAGATTTCAATCAACGCAGATATCATTGAAGCCCTGAAGTACATTCGGAAGTTTGGTGCCTTATAAGAACTGACATCGATTCCCTTTCTCACTCGAACTCCGATCCATTTGGGGGCTAATTACAAGGATATGTACCTAGGGTAGGGTCCTAGGCCTGACCTACATACCCTACCTAAGGACACTATATTGAAGGACTTGAAGATTACAAGAGAGATTCCGACTGGATTCACCATGGCGCTCAAGTCACTCGACAGTTAATCCACTCGGAGGCTTCTCCCTCCACTCGACAGTAATCTGTCCCTCGGAAGACTTCACTACCAGTCTTTGAGCTAAGCTAAGTATAGGTCATTTTTTAGCTAACCTAGGTAGTTATGCCATTTTTGAGCTAACTAATCATATTTACTCATTTTGGAGGACAAAATGGCAAGTGTAGGTCATTTTAGAGCTATCCTAGCTATAATCGGTCATTTTGGAGGTAGGTAAGGTTATTTTGTCATTTTGGAGGAAAATAAGCTAAGTCTATGTCATTTTGGAGCTAAACCAAGGTTATCGTGTCATTTTTTTACCTCGGTATGCTTAGTATGTCATAAATGAACTAAAGAAGCTAAGTATAGGTCATTTTGGAGCTAAATTGGCCATTTCTTAAGCTAAGTATGCATTTGTTAAGCAAAACACTTGGGAAAACTTACCATCATCACAGAGGTGAAGGACCGGTCGGGTTTGCGCCAGGGTGAGACAGAGAAGGACCGGTCGGGGTTGCGGCAGACGCAGAAGGATCGCTCGATGCTTGTCGAGAGGCACGCTGCACCAATGATCATTTCCAATGTCTCCTTAGCATGATGCAACTAAAATGTGAATACTAGTAACTAATGACCATTCAAATGAAACTCACCGTGGGTGCTATAGCAATATGGGGCATCGACGGAGGGGTCTGACCATTGTTCTGACACACGGTTTGCACATTTTGTTTTCACGAGTCAGTCATATTAGTTAGTGATGAAACAAACATTACGTGCATGATTTGGCTAATATTGTTGGGGAACATCGCATGGGAAACAAAAAATTTCCTACGCACACGCAAACCTATCCATGGTGATGAGCATCTACGAGAGGGAGAGTGGATCTACGTACCCTTGTAGATCGCTAAGCGGGAAGCGTTAAGAAACGCGGTTGGTGTAGTCGAACTTCTTCGCGATCCAAATCGCCGAGCGTCCCGCGATCCAATCACGAACCGTCCCGCGAACACATCATGATCCGTCCCGCGAACTCATCACGATCCATCTCATGATCTTGATCACGATCTGTCCTGCGAACTCATCACGATCCGTTCCGTGATCACATCACGAACCGTCTCGCGATCTCGATCACGGTCCTTCCGATCTAGCGCCGAACGGACGGCACCTCCGCGTTCAGCACACGTGCAGCTTGACGATCTCCACCATCTCGATCCAGCAAGAGGTGGTGGAGAGGAGAGAGAGTTCACCGGCAGCGTGACGGCGCTCCGGTGATGGTGGTGGAGCAATTCTGGCAGGGCTTCGCCTAAGCGCTGCAGAAAACCGATCTAGAGGAGAAACTGTGCACCGGTGAAACGGGTAGCACGTGGCCGGAAATTCTGTCCAAAAACCACCCAATCCACTAGTATATATAGGAGGAGAGGAGAGGAGAGGCAGCCAAGGCCTTTGGGTCAGCCGAAATAGGAGGTGGGAAGCAATCCTACTTCACCTCCAATCCTAGTTGGAGTAGGATTGCCTCCTATTGGCTGATTTTCCACTTTTTGCTTTAGGACTTTCTCTCCTGCGCCATGGGCCTTTGTGGCTGTTTTCCCAGCCCACTAAGGGCTGGTTATTATTCTCCCACATCCCATGGACCTCTTGGGGTCGAAATACCCCTCCCGGAGGGCTCCCGGTACACTACCGGCACTCCCGGTACACTACCGATGAGCCCGAAACTTTTCCGGAAACCAAACTAGGACTTCCTATATATGAATATTTACCTACGGACCATTCCGGAGCTCCTCGTGACGTCCGGGATATCATCCGGGACTCCGAACAAACTTCGGTCACCACCATACATAACTCTACACTACCGAAACGTCACAGAACCTTAAGTGTGCAGACCCTGCGGGTTCGAGAACTATGTATACATGACCGAGACACCTCTATGGTCAATAACCAATGGCGGGACCTGGACATCCATATTGGTTCCTACATATTCTACGAAGATCTTTATCGGTCGAACCTCTATGTCAAGGATTCAGTTAATCCCGTATAACGTTCCCTTTGTTCTTCGGTATGTTACTTGCCCGAGATTCGATCGTCGGTATCTCCATACCTAGTTCAACCTCGTTACCGGCAAGTCTCTTTACTCGTTCCGTAATACAAGATCCCGCAACTAACAATTAGTCACATTGCTTGCAAGGCTTATTGTGATGTTGCATTACCGAGTGGGCCCCGAGATACCTCTCCGTCACACGGAGTAACAAATCCCAGTCTCGATCCATGCCAACTCAACAGACACCATCGGAGATACCTGTAGAGCACCTTTATAGTCACCCAGTTACGTTGTGACGTTTGATACACACAAGGCACTCCTCCGATATCCGTGAGTTGCATGATCTCATGGTCATAGGAACATATACTTGACATGCAGAAAACAGTAGCAATAAACTGACACGATCATATGCTATGTTTGTAGTTTGGGTCTTATCCATCACATCATTCTCCTAATGATGTGATCCCGTTATCAAATGACATCTCATGTCCATGGCTAGGAAACCTTAACCATCCTTTGATCAACGAGCTAGTCCATTAGAGGCATACTAGGGACATGGTTTTGTCTATGTATCCACACATGCATTTAAGTCTCCGATCAATACAATTATAGCATGGATAATAAACGATTATCATGAACAAGGAAATATGATAATAACTAATTTATTATTGCCTCTAGGGCATATTTCCAACAAATATGCAGGAGAAACTTACCACGAGGAGCTCATATAGGCCCTGGTGAGACGCGTCGTTCCGGTTCCTCTCCTCCTCCAACAGCCTAGCCATCCTCTCCTCCATGTCCCTCTCCCTTTGCGATGCCTGCCTGTTTGCCTCTGCCAAAAGCTCCTGGGCCCTAGCCTCGATGGCGAGCTCCATTGGCCGTGGAGGAGGCCTTATCTCATGATCGGACCTCGTCTGGCGCTTCTTGATCTCTGGGAGAGTTCTAGGACAACGTATCAATCCATCCCTGTTAGTGCATCTAGTGCCCATTAGTGATTTTGGTGTATTGAAGACTTATAGGTTAAGGCACTAATGTGTTTGTGAGTGTACACAGGCTCCATAAGTCGATGAGGAGTTTGAAATATCTAGAGTTTATCGACCCCTAAAAATGTATGTCTTCAAGTGAAGACTTTGCTGAAGACTTTGTGAAAATTTTGTGATGACTTTGGTGAAGGCTTTGTGAAGACTTTGAAAATGAAGAAGTTGATGTGACCTTGAAGATATGAACGAGGAATATGAAGCGTGAAGACTTTTGTTTTAGTAGTTTCATTTCCTTTATTTGAGTCATAGGAAACACCGTACTATTAAAGGGGGCCGAGGTAATACTAAGGAAAATTTCCAACTAATGCTCAACTGCAAAATCCTCAACCTATACAATCCTTCGAGTGAAGCCTTTGGAAATCTCTTACGGTTCAGACAAGTTCTTCAGTGATAGAGACGAAGTTCTTCTGGTCTCTGAGGAAATTGATCTAATTGAGGAGTTACGATTTCGCCGGTGCGAATTGCCTACAAGTGAGGAACATGATAAGCCTGAGGACTTTCGTAGTTCGAAATTCCGACTGTTGCTGTGCTTAGCGCCAGTTGTCCCCAATCATAACATCCACATAACGGTCATATCATTGGGGGCATTTATGTCTTATCATGTCAGGTTGCACCCTGGCTATAAATAGCCACCCCCACAACCACTAGTTGGTTGGCTGCTCCGAGAGAGAATTGACACTTGTCATTTGAGAGCAACCCATCCTCCAAGGACTTTAAGAGAAAATCATCAGTCAGGAAAAACCCACAACCAAACCACCAAACCCATAGTGATTGAGCATCATTGAAGAAATTTCTGTGTGGATCCGATGCTTGTTACCTTTGAGGACTGTGCATCCTCCAAACAGTTAGGCGTCATGGTCTAGTGCTCCTGCAGTTAATTGGGGATCATGAAGTGACCTTGGTCTAGAGCATCCAGCAATAAATTGTGGATCGCCGGGTGACCAGTTTGTGAGGGTTTTGGAAGTCTACCCTGAAGACTTACCATGAGTGTTGGGCGAGGACTGTGTGACCTTAGCTCAAGGAGAATACGGTAAGGAATGTGTGTCCTCTCGTTTAAATACCAGGCCGTTCCAAACCAGACGTACGACTGTCACAGTAGTTGGAACTGGGTCATCAAACCATTGTCTTCATCAAGCTATCTGGTTCTATTTCCTCAACTCCTCTAATTCCTCATATACCTGTTGATGAAATTAATTGTTACTGTTTGAAGAATTTGACTGAAGACTTTCACAAATTCCTCACCTCAAATTCTTCAAGTTACCTTGTTCATCACCGCTTATCCTGTATCATGCAACTTACTATTTGTGCATGTTTCATTTTATCACGAAGACTATGTTGTTACTATGCTCCTCATGCACTTGAGTACTTATTCCACTACTAGTTATTCATCACATTTCAAATTCCTCAAAGTTGAAATTCCTCAAGTGATGAATTTGTAAAAACCGCCTATTCACCCCCCTCTAGACGATATAACGCACATTCAATTGGTATCAGAGCAGGTACTCCCTTGCTTTGTGTGATTTTGGTTTAACCACCTGCAGTTCTAGTTATGTCGACTACAAGTATGATCAAGGTTTCCGCGGGGTGTCTTACCTTCGATGGGACGGACTACCCCTACTAGAAGAACAAGATGCATATGCACCTTGAAGCTATTGACAATGATCTCTCGTACGTTGTGCAAAATGGTGTGCCCTCTGTCACTCCCACTGTTACTACTGCTGATGTGAAGAGATTCAAGCAACTTGATTCTCAAGCGAAGAATATCATGTGTGGCCATCTGAGCAAAGGTCAGTATGGCAGAGTGAGTGCTTTGGAGTCTGCTAAGATTATCTGGGATAGGCTGTCCAAAGTCAACGAAGGTGTTTCCACTCAACATGACTCTCATGTTGATGTTCTTCGCAATCTCTTCAACCGCTTCAAGAAACTTGACAATGAAAATGTTCAGCAAACTTTTGATCGTCTCACTGATATCTCCAATGAGCTTCAAGCACTGGGTGCCACCGATATCACTGACCATGAAGTGGTGAAGAAACTGCTAAGATCTCTCGATTCCTCGTTCGATACTCTAGCTTTGATGATTCAAGAATGTGGAGACTACAAAGCACTTGATCCTGTTGACATTCTTGAGAGACTCAATACTCATGAATTTCAACAAGCTGAGAAGAGAGACCTCTACGGGCGAAGATATGGAAGATCTCGTGCTCCGAAGGCAAAAGCAATTTCCTCATTTGAAGAAGAAGATTCTGACAACGGCCTTGGTGATCCTGAAGAACTAAGTCAGGAACTAGCAATGCTTGTGAGGAAATTCCAGAAGTTCTCAAGGAGAGGTGGATTTGGAAAGACATCAAAACATGGCTTGAGGAAATCAGATTCCTCAGAAGACTACAAGAAAAGAACTTGTCATCGTTGCAAGAAGCCTGGTCACTTTATCTCTGACTGTCCTCTCTGGGAAAAAGATTCAAAGAAGAAGAAGAAATACAAGGATGATAGTTCTGATGACTTGAAGAAAAAGAAGAAATCTTCAAAATCCTCAAAGCACAAGAAGAATGGTTCCAGAAAGGCACGAGCATTCATCGGCAAGGAAATGGATTCTGAGGAAGAATATGAAGAAGAGGAAGAAGAGGAAGAATCCGAGGAGGAATCAGAATCTGGTGTCGCTAGCCTTGCTCTCGCTACTGTTTTCGTCAGCAAGTCCATCTTCAACGATGAAGAATATGACTACTCCAACGACTCTGACGTCAGCAATGATGATTATGCTCCCAACTATTGCTTCATGGCAAAAGTCTCAAAGGTACACAAACATCATTCCTCATCTGAATCAAATGAAGGTGAATCTGATGAATATGTGAAACCTAGCTATGCTAAACTTGTTAAAATTGCCACTAAGAAACAAAGTGTACTTGAAAAGCTTCAGAAAATGCTAGACAAAAGCGATGATCTGTTGAACTATGAATTGGATCAGACTCAAACTCTGTCTGACGATCTCAAAAGTCTTCAGACAAAGTATGATAATCTTCAGAGTCATCATAATAACCTCTTAGCCGATTATGAGAATATTTCTTATGAATTTCTTCAAAGAAAGCAAGATCTTGAGAAACTGAGGGTGTCACATAAGGATCTCCAAAGGGAAAACGATTCCTTACTGGCTCAACAGATTAGTACCGCTCAGGAAGAATTTGTTCCACCTTGTTTGAAATGCATCGAACGTGAAACTGCTAATTCTTCACCTGAATGTTCAAATGCTTCTATTGCTGCAAATTCTTCAAATATTCCCGTGGTCTCAAATTCCTCATCTGAGGATACCACAAGTATCACTGATGACAATGCAGGGTTGAAGGAATTGTATGTGACAAGCATGTACAAAAGTCTCAAAGGGCATCAAACCCTTTGCGATGTCCTCAAAAAGCATATTCTAAACAGGAACCCTAGGAA
Organism: Hordeum marinum; assembly: GCA_022496015.1. Taxonomy (NCBI): domain Eukaryota; kingdom Viridiplantae; phylum Streptophyta; class Magnoliopsida; order Poales; family Poaceae; genus Hordeum; species Hordeum marinum. Next base: position 41,244,742 of record CM039674.1, read on the forward strand.
AGAGGGTATTGCCTTTGTGAGGAAACTCAACGCTGATGGATCCTACTGGACACCTAAGCAGTACCCCCCAAACCTCATGGGTTGCTACGAAAGGACCTCCTATAGATCCATCCACTTTATCTGGCTTTACGTGTGAAACTTCATATTCCTCTGATGAGTCACTTGACTCCAACTACAAATTCTTCAAAAATCAGAAAGGTGAAGTATTTGCCAGATTTGTTGGAACTAACTGCAGGAACGATTCTCCTATGAAGAAAATCTGGGTTCACAAGAGCTACCTACAAAATCTTCAAGTGAATGTCCTCATGACATCACTCATGAAGAATAGGATCCCCAGATCAATGTCCTCACTTGGACCAAATTCCTCAAATGGTCAAAAATATCATTCTCGCGATAATGCTTCTGTTTCGCATGGAAAACCTAAGAGTTATGAATATGTGCATTATTCTTCAAACCATTATGTTCATAAGTCCTCGAAGAATTTCTCCGCTTATTCATTTGAGTACTCTAATCCTCGCCCTGTGAAACGAAGCGCACTTGCTTCAATGCTCCTCTCTCACATGGTGCTCGCAGAACGATGAACTCTTTGCCACCCCTCCATATGTGGGTAGTGAAGAAATTGAACTAATTTCTTATGCAGGGTCAGGTTTCCAGATGAAACTGAACATCTGATGAACTTGCTGGAGACCTGAGGAAATGCTTGAAAGGACGCAAGCTAACCATGATGAAATGAATTCCTCATTTCTCACGTCCTCACACTACTTGCTTAGTATCTTGTGTGATGAAATCCTATCTGATGAAATTGATGTCATATTCTTCACTCTGAAGCATATGAGTTCGTAAGTTGTACTAATTTATCTGCAGGATGATACTCCAAAAGCTACTGAGTGGGTCCTCGATAGTGGATGCACAAACCACATGACTGGTGACAAGAATCTACTGATGAATTTGCCACTCACTCCATCTCCTCTGAAGCATATCACCTACGCAAACAAAGGAAAAAGAAAGGTATTGGGACTTGGTAAGGTTGCTATCTCAAAGGACCGAACCATGGATAAGGTGATGCTTGTTGAATCCCTTGGGTTCAACCTTATGTCTGTCTCAATGCTTTGTGATCTTGATATGATTGTCGTATTTGGAAAATATCTTGTGTTTTCATCATGGAATCTGACAATTCCAAACTCTTCGAAGGCTTTAGGAGAGGAGACTTGTATATTGTTGATTTCTCTACAGGTCCTCAACCTGCCACATGCTTACTTGCAAAGTCTTCAGAAGGCTGGTTGTGGCATCGACGACTTGGACATGCGGGTATGAGGAACTTGCACACGCTCGTGAAGAAAAAGAACGTCATTGGCATCAAGGGTGTCAAATTCCTCAAGGACCACCTCTGCGGTGCATGTGAATCTGGGAAGATGACCAGCATCCCTCGAAGACAATCATGACCACAACTCGACCCTTTGAATTGCTTCACATGGATCTCTTTGGCCCCACTCATTACTCCATACTAACAAATTCTTCAAGTTTGTATGGCTTTGTCATTGTTGATGATTACTCTCGTTACACTTGGGTGCATATTATTCTGTACAAGAATGAAGTGCAGGATGTCTTCAGACGATTTTCTTCAAGGGCCTCCACCAACTTCAATGTCAAGATCAAGCATATTAGGAGTGATAATGGGACTGAGTTCAAGAACACTAATCTTGATGAATACCTTGATGAACTTGGTATTACTCATGAGTTATCTGCCCCTTATACTCCTCAGTAGAATGGCATTGTGGAGCACAAGAACAGGACTCTTGTTGAGATGGCTCGCACCATGCTTGATGAATACAAGACTCCTCGTCGCTTCTGGCCTGAGGGAATTGATATTGCATGCCACATCATCAACAGGGTATATCTTCAAAAATTCTTCAAGAAGACTTTGTATGAACTTATGACTGGCAAGAAACCCAATGTAAGTTATCTCAAAGTCTTCGGTGCAAAATGCTGGATCAGAGATCCTCACCATAGTTCTAAGTTTGCATCGAAAGCACATGAAGGTTTTATGCTTGCTTACGGAAAGGACTCGGACACCTACAAAGTCTTCAACACCTACCATCACAAGGTTGTTGAAACTGTAGATGTGCGGTTCAATGAAACTAATGGCTCACAAAGAGAGCACCTACCTTCTATGTTAGATGAACAGTCTCCTGAGGAATCCATCAAGTTGAAGGCAACTGAAGATATCATACCCACTGAGGAAGGCGTTCCAATGAATGAAGACTTTCATGTTGATATACCTAAAGAAAATGGTGCTGAAGGAAGTCCTCAGCCACGTCAACCTGCTCATCCTAGAGTTGCAAATGAAGTGCAGATTGACAAAATCATTGATGACATCAATGCACCAGGTCCCCTCACTCGCTCAAAAGCTTCACATTTAACTAAATTTTGTGGGCACTTTGCCTTTGTCTCTATCATAGAGCCCACCAAAGTTGATGAAGCATTCAAGGAGCCCAAGTGGATTCAAGCTATGCAAGAGGAATTGCATCAGTTCAAGCTCAACAACGTGGGGGAACTTGTCAAGCGGCCAGGTCCTCGTAAGCATAACATCATAGGTACCAAGTGGATCTACCGCAACAAGCAAGATGAAAATGGCCTTGTGGTGAGGAATAAGGCTCATCTTGTACCACAAGGCTACACATAGGTTGAAGGAATAGACTTTGATGAAACCTTCGCAGTTGTTGCTAGACTTGAAGCTATTCGCATATTGCTTGCTTATGCTAACCATCATAATATCATCTTATATCAAATGGATGTGAAAAGTGCATTCCTCAATGGTAAGCTTGAGGAAGAAGTATATGTTGCTCAACCCCTAGGTTTTGAAGACCCTAAGCATCCTGACAAAGTCTTCAGACTCAACAAGGCCCTCTATGGCCTCAAGCAGGCCCCTCAGGCATGGTATGACACTCTAAAGGAATTCCTCATGAAGAAAGGCTTCAAACCCGGTTCACTCGACCCCACTCTTTTCACAAAATCCTATGACAATGAACTATTCATATGCCAAATATATGTGGATGATATTATCTTTGGCTCTACTGACAAACGTTACAGTGATGAATTTGCCTATATGATGAGTGAAGAATATCAAATGTCTATGATGGGAGAGTTGAAATTCTTCTTAGGTCTTCAAATTCGTCAGCAAGACAATGGCATCTTCATCTCCCAAGAGAAGTACCTCAAGGATGTTCTGAGGAAATTCGACATGCAAGATTGCAAAGGCGTCAAAACTCCAATGCCTTCAAAAGGCCACCTCTGCACTGATGAAAATGGTAAAGATTTCGATCAGAAGGTATACTGCTCCATGATTGGTTCATTATTGTATATATGTGCATCTAGGCCTGATATTATGCTGAGTGTTTGCATGTGTGCCCAATTCCAAGCAACACCGAAGGAATCACACCATAAGGCTGTGAAACATATTCTTCGATACTTAGCTCACACACCAACACTTGGATTATGGTATCCCAAGGGCTCAAATCTTCACCTCATCGGATACACTGATGCTGACTATGCTGGAGATCATGTGGATCGCAAGTCAACCTCGGGCACATGTCATTTCCTCGGACGATCCCTAGTCTGTTGGTCCTCAAAGAAGCAGAACTACGTCTCACTCTCTACTGCTGAAGCTGAGTACATTGCTACTAGCTCATGTTGTGCTCAGTTACTATGGATGAAGCAAACCCTCAAGGACTATGGCATCAAGTTGAAGAATGTGCCTCTCTACTGCGACAACGAGAGTGCCATCAAGATTGCTTACAACCCAATTCAGCACTCCAAGACCAAGCACATCTAGATTCGTCATCACTTTCTTCAAGATCATGTACTCAAGGGCGACATCTCCATCGACCACATCCCCACTTAAGAACAACTGGCCGATATCTTCACCAAGCCCTTGGATGAAAAGAGATTTTGCAAGTTGCGGTGTGAGCTAAATATCCTAGAATCTTTGAATGTTCTTTGAAAAAGGACACACATCCTAACACTTATGCAAAATTGATGACTTAGATGTGCAACACACGAAGTAATGTTTTTCTTCAATCAATGAAGAATAACCCTCTAAGTGTGAAGAAATTAACGAAGAATTTGATTCTCAGAACCCTACAACAATTGTACGCGGTGTCTGAAATCATCATTCTTATACGGTGGGTCACGCCACCAACCAAAGTTGAAATTCTTCAAAATTGAGTTTTTTGTCATTTTCAAATTCTTCAAATTTTCAAATTCCTCAATTTTTCAAATTCTTGAAACTTTGAAACTCATGTTCTTCATTGACTATACATATATACATATTTGAGTTTTCAATGTCCTCAACAGCATTCACTTATTGCTAATTCTTCAAGTTGATTTTCATCTAAGTGAATGTGATCGGACCCTTTCCCCCTCTATGCAAAACTCAACCCAGTCTGTTCACAAATTCTCCATATGCGTTCTACTTTGAAACTCGTTCAAAGTCTTCACTGTCCTTGACAGCTGAAGAATTTGCGAACGGAAGATTTGAAATTTTCACTATCAAAATTTTCAGCAGTTCCCGCTCAAACGGTTTCGATTCCTGCACCTAGATAACCCACGACCCCCCACTATCGCCACCTCTAAGTACGTGGGTGACACCTGTCACGTGGAGAGAAAGGGTCAGGGGCAATCATGTCCAAAAACTTCGGGTGGATTGGTTTTCACTTCCTCTATAAATACCCCCTCCCCTTCAACAGTGCTCGGTTACTCCTCATCTCTACTCTCTCCCGAGCTCCAACTAGCACCGCCGCTAAAGTTAACGACGCCAATGAGGAAGAGCTTCACTGCCTCGACCTCGTCGTCGCCGTACTCGCGTCGGCCGCGGAAGTCTTCATCCCGCCGCCGCCGTAGCTGTCTCCCTTTGCCAAGCTAGGGCGTGGGATATCTGAACTGACGAACTTCCCAATCTCATCTCTTGTTCATCGTGTTCTTCACCAGGCAAATAAAATTTATTTTTACTGCCCTTGTTTGATCCTCAAATGCTCTTCATATTCCTCAAAAGGTGTTTATTCTTCATGAACCTTATTCTAAAAGCACCTTACAACTTCACATACTTGATGTTTTTCCCTAAGTAATGATTTTATTCAAGATTCCTCAATTGTGTGAATCCTCAAAATGTGCACAACTCTGGAACTTGAGACAAAGAACACTTAGTGAAATTCCTCAAGACACCCATGGTCAAATTCCTCTCACATATTTTATTTAGAAAAGTTTCTGAGAATGCATATGACCTCTTCAAATTCCTCGCACCTATACTCTGTTCATAGGTACAATATGTCCGCTGATGAATCACTAGGTTCTCATCAACTTAACTCATTGCAGCGCTCCTTGAGGAAAAACTCTGTACTTCTTCAGAGTCCTCAAGAGTTCAAATTCCTCAAGTGAAGAAAATGGCTGACGGAAAGAAACCTCGAAAAGGTGGAAAGAAGCCAGATGTGCACACTGCCTTTGAGATTCCAGATGACGTGTATGAGGAATACTGCACACCCGATGAAGAAACTCATGGCAAAGAAACGACCAAGCAGAGAAAAATTTGTCTGCAGAAAATTGAGAGGAGATGGGCAAGGCAATGGAAGGAATATCGTTATGTAACTCCAAAATACATGATGAAATTCGCAGTAAAACCTCCTTGCAGCAGGCCTCCCCTTGCTCCAAATCAAATTGTTGATCCCACTAGCCTCAAGACTGGTGAGGACTTTCCTCACATGTGGGAGAAGCAGCAAGCCAAGCTGGCGAGGAAAGCCAAAGAGGCAGTGAAGAAATCCAATGAAGATTCTGTTGCTGCTGCCTCTGCCGGAGCCTCTGCAAGTGCTCCGAAGAAAATCATGATGAAGAAATATGCATTGAAGACAAGTTCTTCAACCTCAAAACCTTCACAAATGATTCCTCAAGGTCAAAGGCCTCGACCTACAAAGGTCTCAGATGCTGGTACTGTTGCTGTTCAGTCTTCAGCTGCAGCTGCAAAGTCCTCAACCATAGTGCATCTGGCATCATGTAAGAGGACTGAGGGATTCTCAAGAGTTCCAAAGATCTCAGCAAGCCCCTCTACTACAACAAAGTCTTCAACTAGCCCTTCTGTGTTGAAGCTGAAGAAAACTGCTGGACGAGGTCAAAGACCAAGTCCTCACTCAAGCAAGGCTGTGGTGACCATACCCTCAGGATCTGACGATGATGATGATGAAGCTGATGATGAGGAATTGGAAGAAATCATCAGGCAAAGTCAGCAAAGGACTAGTATAGCAAAGGGCAGTTCTGTTCCTCTCATGCTGGATCCCAAGATGATCCTCAACTTCATCGATATATGGCATGAAGACCCAAACACCCCACTTTCTTCACTAAATCTGCCTCTTGTAGTGGATCATGTCCTCACCCACTTCATCTTTGAAGAAAAATGGAAGAAAGAACAAGCTCTGAGAGCTAAGAGGAACAGGGTTTGGAAAGAAAAGTTTCTGAGAGACAATGTGATGAACTTGACCCCAAATCAACTTGTCACTGTTCTATCTGAAATTCGCACACTCTCTGAGGATCAATAGAGGTATGATGCTGAATGGAAGGGCACCAAGGTGAGATTCGTCAGGGCTGCTCAAGCTACAGTGAAGGATCACAACACTAGGGTTGCAGCTCGATCACAACCACAAAATCCTCAGGCTGATGAAATTCCTCAAGCTACTAATGAAATTGCTCAGCCTGATGAGACTGTTGATGAAAATGCTTCTACACCAGAAGCAACTGCCAGTGCTGCTAAGGAAACTCAGACCACTGATGATCATGCCAGGACAACCACCACTGTCGTGCCTGAAGAAACTGAAAGGCTAGCTGAAGCTTTTGATGCGCCTGAAGAAACTGAACACACTAGGGCGGCTGCATTAGTCATTTGTGAAGAAACTGACACTGCTGAGGAAAAGACTCTCAAGAGAAAAGCATCAGATTCAGAAACCTCAGTCGTGAAGAAGTTGAAGACCATGCCAAGTTCTTCAACTGGACCTATTGATGCTACACCTATTTCCTCAGCACCTGCTTATGAACTTGTACCATTTGGGGTGGAATATGTCATCCCAGATGAAGATGAACATCGGTCTACTGCTTCGACAGAGCAGATTGGTGAAGAAATTGAAGTTGAAGACATTGCTTCAACTCCAAAGGTATCATCGCCCCAGCTTCAGTTCACTGCTGAAGAAGCTGGAGTTGAAGAAATTGATAAGGATGTAGACATTGCCAACACAACTCCTGTCATCAATGATGAATATTGGGAATCGACACACCCAAATTCACCAATGACTACTCCTCTGACATAGATTCCTCAATCGCCTACTTTGACTGAAGAAATACATGAAGAATCTGCAAATTGGACCACCCAAGTCATTGAAGAAACTCCAGCTGCAATAGCTGATGATCTTGATGCTCCCCCCGCAACTGAGGAACTAGCTCTCCAAATCGTTCACTCTGAAGGTGTTCCTCCCATGCCAAAGGAGATTAAGGGGCGCTTCAAGTCAAATCTTCAACCAAAGCCAAGAATGCCATTCAAAGGCTCAGTTCGCTCCAAATTCCTCAAGAGAAATTTCTTCAATGAACGCATGTTATTCACAGGTCCAAATCCCTATGACTTTGCGAGGGCCGGTCGCAACAGATTCTAGACGGAAACACAACTCAACTACTATGCATCAGTCCTTTTCGAGAAGAAAAAAGTCTTCGAGCACCACCAAATTTCTCATGCGGACATGGAAACACTTCCATCGTTCACACCAGTGCTCCAAGTTCTTCATGATGCAGGCATTCTTCCATTCTGCATCGACATCTGCGATTGGAATGAAGAACTCATTCTTCAGTTTTATGCCACACTGCATATCAGTGGAAATGCTTCAAACATCAACTCCTAGGTTTTGGACTGGATGACAGGATCAACACACTTCACTACTCAAGCCTCTCAATGGCTTCAGTGTGTACCAGTTCCAATTCCCTCAGATGAAGCTCGCAAACTGTTTGATGAGCCTGCACTTCCAAATCAGCTGATTCAAGTGTTGATGAAGACATTGCCTCCTGGAAAGCCTCAACGAAAAACCTTCCTTGTGAAGGATCTGCTATATGTGCCCAGGACTGTCTACCGTATACTCACAAATACGCTATGTCCTTAGAAGGGCCACAATTCTGAAGAAGAAGAAGTGGAAGGAGTCATGAAGAATATGCTCTTCAACATCATTCATGGGATTCCCATTGACTTGCACGAGTTCTTCATGAGGATTTGGCCAGTGCTGCTTTAGCTCCATTTGAACAGAAGTCCTATGCGCCTTGGATAATGAAATTCATCAAGGCAAAGTCCTCAGTTCCCTTCAAGGCTGATTTTCAGAACCACTTTGGCTTCCTGCCTCCAATTGAAGTCATCAAGAGCACAATTGCCTCAGTTGAAGGAAAAGGCAAGGTTGTCATTAATGAAGGCACTCGTCCATTGGATGGACAGTTTTGCAAAGCCTCTTCCTTCTCCACCAATGATGACACTGCCACTCAAGACTCCGATGCAAAGGCCTCAGCTCACAAACCTCAAGAGTCTGCCCCTCGTGCGATGACTGATCGCGAGCTTCTAATAAGTCTTCATCAGAAGGACGATCGCAATCACAAGTGGGTGAAGCACCAACTTGGTTATATTGTGCAGAACATGACCGTGATGCAGAACACTATGAATAGGAATCACTGCTATGCGCATGAAAACCTCAACCGCTCTTGGTCCATACTATCTCACCTCATGTCTTCTGAAGAACTGGATGAGCTAGATCTTGAGGAACATCCTGACTGGGCTCATCGACCTCAGAAGAAATTCAAGAAAGTTCGAGTTCCTCTGATGGTCACAAGTTCATTTTCTTCATCTCGAGAGTGCGATGACGATGAATACATTTACGACACTACGGCAGGCCCTGCATCGACAAACGACCCCGACAACGTTGGTGCTCCTTCCTCACCAACACGATGAAATTCTTCAAAGGGGTGTTAGTCCTCACTTTTTTCTTCCCTTTTGGTCTTCGATGACAAAGGGGGAGGAAATTTGAGTTAGTCTTCAAGCGGGTCTCTATATATAGGCTATTTTTTTTTAAGTTACAACTCTCGCTCTTCTGAAGCTTTTGTTGATTGAGTTATAAACTTAAGTCCGATGGTGCTCTGACACTTTTGAACTATTTCCTCGCATGTTTATTTCCTCAAGTACCTTAATGCATACATGCTGAATTTCGTCAGACCCCATTTTCTGTTGGAAATATGCCCTAGAGGCAATAATAAATTAGTTATTATCATATTTCCTTGTTCATGATAATCGTTTATTATCCATGCTATAATTGTATTGATCGGAGACTTAAATGCATGTGTGGATACATAGACAAAACCATGTCCCTAGTATGCCTCTAATGGACTAGCTCGTTGATCAAAGGATGGTTAAGGTTTCCTAGCCATGGACATGAGATGTCATTTGATAACGGGATCACATCATTAGGAGAATGATGTGATGGATAAGACCCAAACTACAAACATAGCATATGATCGTGTCAGTTTATTGCTACTGTTTTCTGCATGTCAAGTATATGTTCCTATGACCATGAGATCATGCAACTCACGGATATCGGAGGAGTGCCTTGTGTGTATCAAACATCGCAACGTAACTGGGTGACTATAAAGGTGCTCTACAGGTATCTCCGATGGTGTTTGTTGAGTTGGCATGGATCGAGACTGGGATTTGTTACTCCGTGTGACGGAGAGGTATCTCAGGGCCCACTCGGTAATACAACATCACAACAAGCCTTGCAAGCAATGTGGCTAAGTGTTAGTCACGGGATCTTGTATTACGGAACGAGTAAAGAGACTTGCCAGTAACGAGGTTGAACTAGGTATGGAGATACCGACGATCGAATCTCGGGCAAGTAACATACCGAAGAACAAAGGGGACGTTATACGGGATTAACTAAATCCTTGACATAGAGGTTCGACCGAAAAAGATCTTCGTAGAATATGTAGGAACCAATGTGGATGTCCAGGTCCCTCCATTGGTTATTGACCGTAGAGGTGTCTCGGTCATGTCTACATAGTTCTCGAACCCGCAGGGTCTGCACACTTAAGGTTCGGTGACGTTTCGGTAGTGTAGAGTTATGTATGGTGGTGACCGAAGTTTGTTCGGAGTCCCGGATGAGATCCCGGACATCACGAGGAGCTCCGGAATGGTCCGGAGGTAAAGATTCATATATAGGAAGTCCCAGTTTGGTTTCCGGAAAAGTTTCGGGCTCATCGATAGTGTACCGGGAGTGCCGGTAGTGTACCGGGAGTGCCGGTAGTGTACCGGGAGGCCTCCGGGAGGGGTATTTCGACCCCAAGAGGTCCATGGGCTGTGGGAGAATAATAACCAGCCCTTAGTGGGCTGGGAAAACAGCCACAAAGGCCCATGGCGCAGGAGAGAAAGTCCTAAAGCAAAAAGTGGAAAATCAGCCAATAGGAGGCAATCCTACTCCAACTAGGATTGGAGGTGAAGTAGGATTTCTTCCCACCTCCTATTTCGGCCGACCCAAAGGCCTTGGCTGCCTCTCCTCTCCTCTCCTCCTATATATACTAGTGGATTGGGTGGTTTTTGGACAGAATTTCCGGCCACGTGCTACCCGTTTCACCGGTGCACAGTTTCTCCTCTAGATCGGTTTTCCGCAGCGCTTAGGCGAAGCCCTGCCGGAATTGCTCCACCACCATCACCGGAGCGCCGTCACGCTGCCGGTGAACTCTCTCTCCTATCCACCTCCTCTTGCTGGATCAAGACGGTGGAGATCGTCATCAAGCTGCACGTGTGCTGAACGCGGAGGTGCCGTCCGTTCGGCGCTAGATCGGAAGGACCGTGATCGAGATCGCGAGACGGTTCGTGATGAGATCGCGGGACGGATCGTGATGAGTTCACGGGACGTATCGTGATTGGATCGCGGGACGGATCGTGATGAGATCGCGGGACGCTCGGCGATTTGGATCGCGAAGATGTTCGACTACACCAACCGCGTTTCTTAACGCTTCCCGCTTAGCGATCTACAAGGGTATGTAGATCCACTCTCCCTCTCGTAGATGCTCATCACCATGGATAGGTTTGCGTGTGCGTAGGAAAATTTTTGTTTCCCATGCGACGTTCCCCAACAGTGGTATCAGAGCTAGGTTGATGGTTCGATGAGATCTCGAGTAGAACACAAAAGGTTTGTGGGCGTTGATGCTTAGATTGCTTCCTCCCTTGGTCGTATTTTGGTTCAGCGGGATTGTGAGATGAAGCGGCCCGGACCAACATTACTCGTACGCTTACGAGAGACCGGTTCCCTCTACGCAACTTGTTGCCTAGATGGCTTGCGGGTGACAGTTTCTCTCACTTTAGTTGGATCGGATTCGACAAAGGCGGTCCTTGAGAAGGTTGAAAAGCAAACTAGTGTATCACCGTTGTGGTTTATGCGTAGGTGAGAATCGTTCTTGCTAGATACCCATAGCAGCCACGTAAAACATGCAACAACAATTAGAGGACGTCTAACTTGTTTTTGCAGGGTATGTTGTGATGTGATATGGCCAATTACATGATGAGATATATGTGATGTATGAGATGATCATGTGATGTATAGAATTTCACGACTTGCATGTCGTTGAGTACGGCAACCGGCAGGAGCCATAGGGTTGTCTTTAATTATTGTATGACCTGCGTGTCAATCATTAAGCGCTATGTAATGCTTTACTTTATCGCTGAGCAGTAGCAATAGAAGTAGAAGCAGGGCTGGCGCCACAACCCCAATGGCAACACATTGATGGAGATCAAGATGATGGAGATCATGGTGTTGTGCCGGTGACGATGGAGATCATGCCGGTGTTTCGAAGATGGAGATCTTAAACACAAGTTCATGGCCATATCATGTCACTTATGAATTGCATGAGATGTTAATCCTTTTATGCACCTTGTTTTGCTTAGTACGGCGGTAGCATTATAAGGTGATCCCTCACTTGAATTTCAAGATGAACTGTGTTCTCCCCGAGTGTGCACCGTTGCGAAAGTTCGTCGTGTTGAGACACCACGTGATGATCGGGTGTGATAGACTCTACGTTCACATACAACGGGTGCAAGCCAGATTTGCACGCGCAGAACACTCGGGTTAAACTTGACGAGCCTAGCATGTACAGACATGGCCTCGGAACACGAGAGACCGAAAGGTCGAACATGAGTCATATAGTAGATATGATCAACATAATGATGTTCACCATTGCAGCCACCTCAACTCACGTGATGATCGGACTTGAGTTGGTGAATTTGGATCATGTATCACTCGAATGATCGGAGGGATGTCAATTTGAGTGGGAGTTCTTAAATAATATGATTAATTGAACTCATTATCATGAACATAGTCAAAGTGTCTTTGCAAATTATGTTGTAGATTACTAGCTCGCGTTGTGGCTCCCTTGTATTTTTATATGTTCCTAGAGAAATAGAATTGAAAGATGTTGGTAGCAATATTGCGGACTGGGTCCGTGATCTGAGGATTGTCCTCATTGCTGCACAGAAGGCTTATGTCCTTAATGCACCGCTCGGTGCGCCACCCCCTCTAGCGTCGTCTATAGATGTTGTGAACATCTGACAGGCACGTTTCGATGACTACTTGATAGTTTTGTGCGTCATGCATTACGGCTTAGAATTGAGGCTCCGAAACGTTTTGAACGTCACGGAACATATGAGATGTTCTAGGGGCAGAGATTGTGATCTCAGGCTCGTGCCTGTGTTGCGAGATATGAGATCTCCAACAAGATTCTTTGCCTGTAAGATGAAGGAGAATAGCTCAATCGTTGAGCATGTACTCAGATTGTCTGGGTACTACAATCGCTTGAATCAAGTGGGAGTTGATCTTCCAGATAAGATAGTGATTGATATAGTTCTCCAAGTCACTGTCACTAAAGCTACTAGAACTTAAGTGATGAACTATAATACACCAGGGATAGAAGTATTGATCCCTGAGCTGTTCGCGATGTTTGACACCGCGAAGGTAGAAATCAAGAAGGAGCGTCAAGTGTTGATGGTTAATCAAACCACTAGTTTCGAAAATGGCAAGATCAAGGAGGGAAACTTCATGGATAGCAAGTCAGTTGCTGCTCCAGTGAAGCAACCCAAAGTTGAACTCAAACCCGAGACTAAGTGCTTCTATTATGAGGTGAGAGGTCGCTGAAGCGGAACAACCCTAGATACTTGGTAGATAAGAAGGCTGGCAACATTGATAGAAGTATATTTGATATACGAGTTACTAATGTGTACCTTGCTAGTACTCTTAGTAGCACCTGGGTATTGGATACCGGTTCGGTTGCTAAATGTTAGTAACTCGAAATAAAAGCTACGGAATAAACGGAGAACTAGCTAAGGGTGAGGTGACGATATGTGTTGGAAGTGTTTCCAAGGTTGATGTGATCAACATCGCACGCTCTCTCTACCTTCAGGATTAGTGACGAACCTAAATAAATGTTATTTGGTGTTTTGCGTTGAGCATGAACATGATTAGATCATGTTTATTGCAATACGGTTATTCATTTAAGTTAGAGAATAATGGTTATTCTGTTTACATGAATAATACCTTCAATGGTCATGCACCCAGTGAGAATGGTTTGTTGAAATCTTGATCGTAGTATTACACATGTTCATAACATTGATGTCAAAAGATACAAAGTTAATAATGATAGTACCACATACTTGTGGCACTGCCGCTAAATGTCATATTGGTATAAAGCGCATGTAGAAACTCCATGCTGATGGATATTTGGACTCATTCGATTTCGAATCGGTTGAGACATGCGAACCATGCCTCTTGGGCAAGATGACTAAAGGACCCCGTTGGATGGAGCGGGCAAGTGATTCATTGGAAATGATACATGTTGATGTATGCAATCTAGTGAGTCTTGTAGTGTGCAGTGGATATCGTTATTTTCTTACCTTCACTGATGATTTGAGTAGATATAGTGTATATTTACTTAATGAAACACAAGTCTGAATCGTTTGAAAGGTTCAAGCAAATTCAGAGTGAAGTTTAAAGATCATCGTGACAAGAAGATAAAAATGACTGCGATATGATCGTGGAGGTGAATATCTGAGTCACGAGTTTGGCATACAACTTAAGACAATGTGAAAGTTGTTTCACAACTAAACGCCACTTGGAACACCATAGTGTGATGGTGTGTCCGAACATCATAGTTATGCTCTATTGGACATGGTGCGTGCTATGATGTCTCTTGTCGTTTTACTACTATAATTTTGGGGTTATGCATTAGAGACAACTACATTCACTTTAAATAGGGCACCATCTAAATCCGTTGAGATGACACCATATGAATTATGGTTTGATAGAAACCTAAGCTGTCGTTTCTTAATACTTGGGGCTGCGGCACTTGTGTGAAAAATGTTTTCACCTAATGAGGTCGAACCCAAGGCGGACAAATGCATCTTCATAGAATACCCTAAGATCAGTTGGGTGAACCTTCTATCTCAGATCCGAGTGCAAAGTGGTTGTTACTAAAACGGATCCTTTCTCGAGGAAAGGTTTCTCTCGAAAGAATTGAGTGGGAGGAAGATAGAACTTGATGAGGTTGTTAAACCTTTGTTCAACCAGAGAGTAGCGCAGCGCAGAAAGATGTTTCTGTGAAGCCTACGTTAGTTGAAGAGGAAGTTAATGATGATGATCATGAAGCTTCAGGATCAAGTTACTATCGAACTTCGTGGGTCGACAAGGATGTGTACTGCTCCTAAGCGGTACGACAACCCTGTCTTCGAGGTCATGTTGTTGGACAGCGATGAACCTACGAGCTATGGAGAAGCGATGATGGGCCCGGATTCCGACAAATGGTTAGAGACCATGAAATCCGAGATAGGATCCATTTATGAAAACCAAGTATAGACTTTGGTAGACTTGCTTGTTAGACGGCAGGTCGTTGAGTACAAATGGACCTTTAGAATGAAGACAGACACTGATGGTGAATGTCACCATTTGTAAAGCTCGACTTGTTGCAAAGTTGTTTGTGACAAGTTCAAGGAGTTGACTGCGAGGAGGCTTTCTCACTCGTAGCGATGCTAAAAGTCTGTTGGAATTATGTTAGCAGTTGCTGCATTTTCAATTACGAAATCTGGCAGATGGATGTCAAAACGTCGTTTCCTTAACGGTTTACTTAAGGAAAGGTTGTATGTGATACAACCAGAAGGTTTTGTCAGTCCTAAGGATGCTAAAAGATGAGAGAGCTTCAGTGATCCTTCTATGGACTGAAGCAAGCATCTCGGAGTTGGAATATACACTTTGATGAGGTGATCAAAGTTTTTGTAGTTTATACAAAGTTTACGAGAAACTTGTATTTGCAATAAAGTGAATGGGAGCACTATAGAGTTTCTGATAAGTATATGTGGTTGACATATTGTTGATCGGAAATAATGTAGAATTTCTGGAAGGCATAAAAGGTTGTTTGAAAAGTGTTTTTCAAATGAAGACCTGGATAAAGCTACCTAATTGTTGAGCATCAAAATCTATAGAGATAGATCAAGATGCTTGATGAGACTTTCAATGAGTGCATACCTTGACAAGATTTTGAAAGAGTTCAAAATGGATCAGCCAGAGAAATAGTTCTCGTCTGATTTGTAAGGTGTGAAGTTGAGTGAGACTCAAAGCTCGACAACGGCAGAAGAAAGAGAAAGGATGAATGTCGTCCCCTATGCCTTAGCCATAGGCTCTATATTATGCCATGCTGTGTACCGCACCTATGTGTGCCTTGCCACGAGTCTGTCAGGGGGTACAAGAGTGGTCCAGGAGTGGATCACTGGACAGCGGTCGGAATTATCCTTAGTAACCAGAGGACTAAGGAAATGTTTCTTGATTATGGAGGTGATAAAGAGTTCGTCGTAAAGAGTTACGTCGATGCAAGCTTTAACACCTATCCAGATGACTAGTAGTAGCAATCTGGATACGTATAGTGGAGCAGCCATTTGGAAATAGTACCAAGTGGAGTGTGGTAGCAGTGTTTACGGTTTGACATAGAGATTTGCAAAGTACACACGGATCTGAATATCGCAGACCCGTTGACTATAAGACCTCTCTCACATGCAAAGCATGATCGAGCCCCAAAACTCATTGGGTGTTAGATTCATAACAATGCGAATCACATGGTGATGTGAACTAGATTATTGACTCTAGTGCAAGTGGGAGACTGTTGGAAATATGCCCTAGAGGCAATAATAAATTAGTTATTATCATATTTCCTTGTTCATGATAATCGTTTATTATCCATGCTATAATTGTATTGATCGGAGACTTAAATGCATGTGTGGATACATAGACAAAACCATGTCCCTAGTATGCCTCTAATGGACTAGCTCGTTGATCAAAGGATGGTTAAGGTTTCCTAGCCATGGACATGAGATGTCATTTGATAACGGGATCACATCATTAGGAGAATGATGTGATGGATAAGACCCAAACTACAAACATAGCATATGATCGTGTCAGTTTATTGCTACTGTTTTCTGCATGTCAAGTATATGTTCCTATGACCATGAGATCATGCAACTCACGGATATCGGAGGAGTGCCTTGTGTGTATCAAACATCGCAACGTAACTGGGTGACTATAAAGGTGCTCTACAGGTATCTCCGATGGTGTTTGTTGAGTTGGCATGGATCGAGACTGGGATTTGTTACTCCGTGTGACGGAGAGGTATCTCAGGGCCCACTCGGTAATACAACATCACAACAAGCCTTGCAAGCAATGTGGCTAAGTGTTAGTCACGGGATCTTGTATTACGGAACGAGTAAAGAGACTTGCCAGTAACGAGGTTGAACTAGGTATGGAGATACCGACGATCGAATCTCGGGCAAGTAACATACCGAAGAACAAAGGGGACGTTATACGGGATTAACTAAATCCTTGACATAGAGGTTCGACCGAAAAAGATCTTCGTAGAATATGTAGGAACCAATGTGGATGTCCAGGTCCCTCCATTGGTTATTGACCGTAGAGGTGTCTCGGTCATGTCTACATAGTTCTCGAACCCGCAGGGTCTGCACACTTAAGGTTCGGTGACGTTTCGGTAGTGTAGAGTTATGTATGGTGGTGACCGAAGTTTGTTCGGAGTCCCGGATGAGATCCCGGACATCACGAGGAGCTCCGGAATGGTCCGGAGGTAAAGATTCATATATAGGAAGTCCCAGTTTGGTTTCCGGAAAAGTTTCGGGCTCATCGGTAGTGTACCGGGAGTGCCGGTAGTGTACCGGGAGTGCCGGTAGTGTACCGGGAGGCCTCCGGGAGGGGTATTTCGACCCCAAGAGGTCCATGGGCTGTGGGAGAATAATAACCAGCCCTTAGTGGGCTGGGAAAACAGCCACAAAGGCCCATGGCGCAGGAGAGAAAGTCCTAAAGCAAAAAGTGGAAAATCAGCCAATAGGAGGCAATCCTACTCCAACTAGGATTGGAGGTGAAGTAGGATTTCTTCCCACCTCCTATTTCGGCCGACCCAAAGGCCTTGGCTGCCTCTCCTCTCCTCTCCTCCTATATATACTAGTGGATTGGGTGGTTTTTGGACAGAATTTCCGGCCACGTGCTACCCGTTTCACCGGTGCACAGTTTCTCCTCTAGATCGGTTTTCCGCAGCGCTTAGGCGAAGCCCTGCCGGAATTGCTCCACCACCATCACCGGAGCGCCGTCACGCTGCCGGTGAACTCTCTCTCCTATCCACCTCCTCTTGCTGGATCAAGACGGTGGAGATCGTCATCAAGCTGCACGTGTGCTGAACGCGGAGGTGCCGTCCGTTCGGCGCTAGATCGGAAGGACCGTGATCGAGATCGCGAGACGGTTCGTGATGAGATCGCGGGACGGATCGTGATGAGTTCACGGGACGTATCGTGATTGGATCGCGGGACGGATCGTGATGAGATCGCGGGACGCTCGGCGATTTGGATCGCGAAGATGTTCGACTACACCAACCGCGTTTCTTAACGCTTCCCGCTTAGCGATCTACAAGGGTATGTAGATCCACTCTCCCTCTCGTAGATGCTCATCACCATGGATAGGTTTGCGTGTGCGTAGGAAAATTTTTGTTTCCCATGCGACGTTCCCCAACATTTTCTTCATGCATTTCAAATTCTTCATATCATATGTTCAAATGCGTGTATGAATTACAAGATATAGGGGGAGTTCTCCATGTTTTAACCTGCCATGTGCTTTTGCAGTCCAAAGCAAATTCCTCAATTATGCACATCTTCAGGGGGAGTTCTTCTATATCTTGCAATCAAATTCCTCAAACAAAGTACTTTCACTTCATATGTTTATCCCCGTTGAAAACTTAACCTATTTGTCATCAATCACAAAAAAGGGGGAGATTGTTAGTGCATCTAGTGCCCCTTAGTGATTTTGGTGTATTGAAGACTTATAGGTTAAGGCACTAATGTGTTTGTGAGTGTACACAGGCTCCATAAGTTGATGAGGAGTTTGAAATATCCAGAGTTTATCGACCCCTAAAAATGTCTTCAACTGAAGACTTTGCTGAAGACTTTGTGAAGACTTTGGTGAAGACTTTGTGAAGACTTTGAAAATGAATAAGTTGGTGTGACCTTGAAGATATGAACGAGTAATATGAAGCATGAAGACTTTTGTTTTAGTAGTTTCATTTTCTTTATTTGAGTCATAGGAAACACCGTACTATTAAAGGGGGCCGAGGTAATACTAAGGAAAATGTCCAACTGATGCTCAACTCCAAAATCCTCGACCTATACAATCCTTCGAGTGAAGCCTTTGGAAATCTCTTACGGTTCAGACAAGTTCTTCAGTGATAGAGACGAATTTCTTCTGGTCTCTGAGGAAATTGATCTAACTGAGGAGTTAGGATTTCACCAGTGCGAATTGCCTACAAGTGAGGAACATGATAAGCCTGAGGACTTTCATAGTTCGAAATTCCGACCGTTGTTGTGCTTAGCGCCAACTGTCCCCAATCATAACATCCACATAACAGTCATATCATTGGGGCCATTTATGTCTTATCATGTCAGGTTGCACCCTGGCTATAAATAGCCACCCCCCACAACCACTAGTTGGTTGGCTTCTCCGAGAGAGAACTGACACTTGTCATTTGAGAGCAAGCCATCCTCCGAGGACTTTGAAAGAAAATCATCAGTGAGGAAAAACCCACAACCAAACCACCAAACCCATAGTGATTGAGCATCACTGAAGAAATTCCTGTGTGGATCCGACGCTTGTTACCTTTGAGGACTGTGCATCCTCCAGACGGTTATGCGTCATGGTCTAGTGCTCCTGCAGTCAATTGGGGATCATGAAGTGACCTTGGTCCAGAGCATCCAGCAGTAAATTGTGGATCACCGGGTGACTAGTTTGTGAGGGTTTTGGAAGTCTACCCTGAAGACTTACCACGAGTGTTGGGCGAGGACTGTGTGACCTTATCTCAAGGAGAATACGATAAGGACTGTGTGTCCTAGGACTATGTATCCTCTGGTTTAAATTCCAGGCCGCTCCAAACCAGACGTACGACTGTCACAGCAGTTGGAACTGGGTCATCAAACCATTGTCTTCATCGAGCTATCTGATTCTATTTCCTCAACTCCTCTAATTTCTCATATACCTGTTGATGAAATTAATTGTTACTGTTTGAAGAATTTGACTAAAGACTTTCACAAATTCCTCACCTCAAATTCTTCAAGTTACCTTGTTCATAACTACTTATCCTATATCACGCAACTTACTATTTGTGCATGTTTCATTTCATCATGAAGACTATGCTGTTACTATGCTCCTCATGCACTTGAGTACTTATTCCGCTGCTAGTTATTCATCACGTTTCAAATTCCTCAAAGTTGAAATTCCTCAAGTGATGAATTTGTAAAAATCGCCTATTCACCCCCCTCTAGTTGATATAACGCACTTTCAATCCCCAATGGCTATCGAGCCATTGGGCCTCCCGCCACCAGATATCATCACGAGCTCTGGATCAAAAGGACTCTCGCTCGGGTTGAAGTCCTCCCCTTTCCCTGCCTTCCCCTCATCTCTGTACCTCACGAGCTTGTAGTGGGAGGAGATGTTTTTGAAGCTCTCTGGATGATCGAGGTCATCCTCAGAGAATGCCTTGGCCTTCTTTTACGAGGCAGTATGGGCCATGGCATAGAGGTCGAACAGCGGTGTCACCTCCTTCTTGTTTTCTCGTGCCTAAAAGAGAGGAACAAAATATTAGTTAAGGGCTCAAGCTAACATCAAGAATGAAATTGCATGAATCATGAAGCAAACCACATACCCAGTGATCCCCGTACTCAAATGGGTTGGAGCTCCCTTGATGGTGTGGCACACCTTTCATTTGGGCACGCTTATCCTTGGCCTTGTTGTGGTCATTTAGCCATTTGGGAGAGCACCACTCATCCACCAATGCCTCCCGACAGTCCATCCTATCCGCACACCATCTCGGGGGCACCTAAGTTAGCCAAGAGAAATTTCAGCGCTACGCTTATGAATCAAATCATGGAAACTAAGTACAAGGCCTTAAGAATAGATAATTACCTTCATTAACTTCTCCTTACTCAGATAATTTTTGCAGCACTTCTTCTTGGCCCTCTTAATGTTAGTCGAGGCGTAGTAGTCTCGAATAGCCTGCACCTGAGCCTCGTGTCATAAGTTCTGAAGTAGGCGCTTGCACTCGGCTCTGAGAACAATAGACGCTTTCGCCTCGTGTTCCTAAGACACCTGTAGAAGGTCTGCAATCAAACAAGACAACATTGATTAGTACAATCACTAGGTGTTGTTGATTTTTAATTCTGTAAAGGAGAAATTACCCAAAACCGACAGATCACAATGTCAGCCACCGTCTCGCACAAGACACCGTCGACCCTCTCCTCCAGCGGGGCCGGGGCAGCCATGTACATCTCCCAGGTCAATGCTACCTGTGGAACCTCACCCTCACCGGGCAGCTGGACCTTCCCCGGGAAGTGGTGCCGGAGAACCACACCAAGGACCTAGTTGGGCCTATGGACACCACGCTCGTGTTTCCAACCCCTGCAGTGTGACAAGGCTAACACATTAGATATTAATTTGAAGAAACATGAAGGCAAAAGGTTAAAAAAGAGTAAATGCACTTACTTCTTCTTCTCCTTCTTCTTCTGCTTGTTCTTCTTCTTCTTCTCCTTCTTCTTCTTCTTCTCCTCTTCTCCTCATCTTCTTCTTCTAAACTAAACCTAAACTAAACCTAAACTAAATCTAATCTAAACTAAACCTAAAACTAAACCTAAACTAAATCTAAACTAAACTAAACATGAACCTAAAAAACAAAAAAAGGAGAAGAAGCTCACCTTGGGGAGGAGGGGTCCGGTGGAGGAGGGGACCGGTGGAGGAGGGCCGCCATAGGGGAGGGGGGCGGCGCCGCGGCCTGCCTCATGGCGGGGCTCGGGCGGCCGCCGCACGGGAGGGGGGTCGGGCGGTAGGGGCGTTGGCCGGTGGGTGTGGCATGGGCGGCGGCAGGGGCGGTGGGGGTCGGTGGCGGCGACCGGCGGGTGCGGTGGGGGAGGACAGGGGCAGCGGCCGGTGGGTGTGGGGGTCGGGGGTGGCAGGGGCGGCGGCGAGCGGCGATGCGGCGGCAGGGGTGGTGGGGGTCGGGGTGGCAGGGGCGGTGGTGGGTGGCGGTGCGGCGGCAGGGGCGGTGGGGGTCGGGGGCGACGGCTAGCGGGTGCGGTGGGGGCAGCAGGGGCGGCGGCCGGCGGGTGTGGGGGTCGAGGGTGGCAGGGGCGGCGGAGGGCGGCGGTGGAGGTCGGGTGCGGTGGGGGTCGGGGGAGGAGAGAGAGGCACAGAGAGAAGAGAGAGAGAAGAGAGAGATAGAGGAGGTCACGGCGTTTATTAGGGTCAGATTCTTTGTCATCTGCTAACGGACGGCAAAGAAGCTTTGTCGCCCGCTAGCACACAACAAAGAATCTAGCTGTTAGCTGGTTCTCGTTAGTTGGCCCACCTCCCTCTTTGTCATCCGCTAGCGGACGGCAAATATCCTTTCCCGTCCGCTAGCGGACGGCAAAGAAGTGGCTGATGGCAAAGAGGTTCTTTACCGTCAACTAGCTGTTTGCCATCCATTTTCTGTAAACGGATGGCAAATAGCTTCTTTGTCATCCGCCAGCTGACGGCAAAGAACTGGTTGACGGCAAATTTGCTGATTCCAGTAGTGGGTGTTGTTTTTGTGCAGAAATAAAAGTTCTCCGAATGAGCTAAATATTTACGGAGAATATTTTTGCAAAATATAAAAAATACTGAGGGAAGAGTCACCGGAGAGGAAGGCCGAGGAAGCCACAAGCCACATGGGCGCCCCCCCTTCCTAGGGCGCGTCCCCCTGGCTTGTGACTTCCTCGGGAACCTTCTGTGCGTGGGACCGACGCCCAAAATTCCTATAAATACTACAAACCCCAGAAAGAAACCAAGATTGGGAGTTCCGCCGTCGCAAGCCTCCAGAGCCGCAAAACACCAATCGGGAGCCCGTTCTGACTTTGGAGTGAACTCTTTGTCGCACGAGAGGTATTTACATATGATTCAACTATGTTAGTATTGTTGAGAGAAATTGCACTAGTGAAAGTATGGACCCTAGGCCTTGTTTCCAAGCATTTATACAACCTTTTGCTCGTTGTTTACTATTTGTTACCTTGTTGTTTTTATATTTTCAGATTACAAAAACCTATATCTACCATCCATATTACACTTGTATCACCATCTCTTCGCCGAACTAGTGCACCTATACAACTTACCAATGTATTGGGTGTGTTGGGGACACAAGAGACTCTTTGTTCTTTGGTTGCAGGATTGTTTGAGAGAGACCGTCTTTATCCTACACCTCCCGCGGATTGATAAACCTTAGGTCATCCACTTGAGGGAAAATTGTTGATGTCCTACAAAACTCTGCGCTTGGAGGCCTAACACGAGTCTACAAGAAGAAGGTTGTGTAGTAGACATCAAGATCTTTTCTGGCGCCGTTGCCGGGAGGTGAGTGCTTGAAGGTATATCTTTAGATCTTGCAATTGAATCTTTTAGTTTCTTGTTTTTCACTAGTTTGGTTTTATAGAAAACTACAAAAAATGGAATTGAGGTTGTCTCATATGCTTCATCTTTTTAATGTCTTTCGTGAAAATGATGGAAAGGAAAATTGTGCTCAAGTGTTAGAAGAAGAAGTTATTAAAATGTTTTGCACTAAATATTTGAGTGATGATCATGATAGTCGTATTTTTAGTATGAATTCTCTGAATATTCATGATGCTAATGATATACAAAGCCACAAGCTTGGGGATGCTATGTTTGATGAAGATGATATTTTTAGCCCCCCAAGTTTTGATGAGCAAAACTATTATGATTATGACATACCTCCTATCTATGATGATTATTGTTATGACACGTATGCTATAAAGAGTAATGACAACCATGAAACTTGTCATAATGATTTTAATATTCAAAGTGGTTATGTCAATCAAATATCTCATGATAGTTATTTTGTTGAGTTTGCTCCCACTACTTTGCATGAGAAGAATTTTGCTTGTATGGGTAGTAATAAAAATTCTATGCTTGTAGATCATGAAAAGAATGCTTTGTGTGCTGGTTATATTGTGGAATTACTTCATGATGCTACTGAAAAATTATTATGAGGGAGGAATATATGCTTGTAGGAATTGCAATAATATCAAGTTTCCTTTCTACGTGTTCAAAGTTTTGAAGTTATGCTTGTTTTCCCTTCCTATGCTAGATTATTCTTGCTCCCATAAATTGTTTGCTCACAAAATACCTATGCATAGGAATTGGGTTAGACTTAAATGTGCTTGTCATGAGATTCATGATGCTCTTTTGTATGTTTCAATTATTATTCCTATGTGAGCATCATTGAAATCATCATGCCTAACTAAAAGGCATTAAAGAAAAACGCTTGTTGGGAGACAAACCAACACTTTTACCTTATGTTTTGATGTGTTCACATGATTAATCTACTGTATTAATCATGTTTTGTGTCTTTTATTCCAATAAAGTGCCAAGTAAAGCCTTTGGGATAGTGTTGATACTTGCTTGTTTCATTCAGTGCAAAAACAGAAAGTTTTGTGTCCAGTATATGAATTATATGATTTTACTAGAGACTCAAAAAATTATGAAATTTTTACAAAAAGTTTATATGCAAATTTCTTGAGCTTTCCTTAATTTTCAGAATTTTTAGAGTCAGGGAAGTATGCTAATCATTCCGATCTTTACAGACTGTTCTGTTTTTGACAGATTCCGTTTTGCATGCATAGTTTGCTTGTTTCAAGTGTTTCTATAGCTATTATTGCGTAATGTAAATTGTGGGAATGATATAGTATAGTAGGTATCATGTGGGAACATTGATGAATCTTTTCATGACAGTACCTAAGTGAATGATCTTTATTTATTACACTAACCCTTCTCACAAAGTTCCGTTAAGTTTTGTGCGATTGAAGTTTTCAAGTTTTGGGTGGGACCCGATATAAGAGGAATAAGAAGTGACAAGAACCTAAGCTTGGGGATTCCCAAGGCACCCCCAAGGTAATATTCAAGAAAGACTCAAGCGTCTAAGCGTGCGGATGCGCCGGAAGGCATCCCCTCTTTCGTCTTCAACACTATCGGTATATCTCACTTGGAGCTATATTTTTATTCATCACATAATATGAATTTTTCTTGGAGCGTCATTTTATTTTGTTTTTCTCTGTTAGGTGTTATTTATAATCTTGTTTTTCAGTAAAAAGTTCCAAGTATTGCCTTAGGATGCTCGCATTGCATGTTTTGATGAGTGTTGTGTAAAAACAGAAACTTTGGCTGTAGTGCTTGAATTTTCATATTTTACTGGAATGTGGAAAATTTCTGAAATTTTTACAGAGTGTTTTCATATAAATATAGCATGTACTAAATTCTTATAATTTTTTAAGTTACATAAGTACACTGTTTTCATAATTTCAGACTATTCTGTTTGGGTAGATTGCTGTCATAGTTTTGTTATCTACTTATCCTATAGTTTCCATAGCCTATATTGGTAGATATAAATTGTTGAAACGATAGTATACAGTACCTAATGTTTGAAAATTATTATGAAACTTTTCTTGGCAGTACATGAAGTGTTGATTTATTCTTATGTGTACTAACCTATCTAACGAGTTCTTTTCAAGTTTTGTGTGGAAGATGTTTTTGAGAATAGGTGAAACTGGGATATGAGAGGATTTAACGAGATACAAAAGCTCAAGCTTGGGGATGCCCAAGGCCCCCAAAGTAAATATTTAAAGAACTCTCAAGCATCTAAGCTTGGGGATGCTACGCATCACACATCTCTTCATCAACAATTTTCGGTTAGCCTATGTTGAGCCTAATTTTTTACTCGTTCACATGATATGTGCTATTCTTGGAGTGTTATTTTTCTTTTGCTTGATCTTTAAATAAAATACTCAGATCTTGAAATCTTTATTGAGAGATAGAGAGAAAGTCCTCACATAGCTACTTAATTGTTTGACTACTCATTGATCTTCACTTATATGTTTTGGAGTAGTTTTGTCTTTTGCTCTAGTGCTTCACTTATATCTTTGTAGAGCATGGCGGTGGTTTCATTTTATAGAAAATTTTGAACTCTCATGCTTCACTTATATTATTTTTAGAGTCTCTAAAACAGCGTAGTAATTTGCTTAGGTTATGAATAGTCCTAATATAATGGGCATCCTAGAGGGATATAATAAAAACTTTCATATGAACTGCATTGAATACTATGAGAAATTTGATTCCTTGCATAAAGTTTTGAGATATAAAGATGGTGATATTAAAGTCATTCTAGTGAGTAGTTGTGAATTGGAAGAAATACTTGTTTTAAAGTTTGTAATTCCCGTAGCATGCACGTACGGTGAACCTTTATGTAACGAAGTCGGAGCATGATTTGTTTATTGATTGTCATCCTTTGTGTGAGGGTCAGGAGCATGTGATGGTTAACTCCTACCAACCTCTCCCCTAGGAGAATGCGTCTAATACTTTGCTTCGGTAACTAATAGACTTTTGCAATAAGGATGTGAGTCCTTTATGATTAATGTGAGTCCATGGATTATACGCACTCCCACCCTTCACCTTTGTTGGCCTCTCTAGTACCACGCAACTTTCGCCGGTGTGATAAACCCACCATATATTCTTCCTCAAAACAGCCACCATACCTACCTATTATGGCATTTCCATAGCCATTTCGAGATATATTGCCATGCAACTTCCACCGTTCCGTTTATGACACGCATCATCATTGTCATATTGCTTTGCATGATTGTAAGATAGCTAGCATGATGTTTTCATGGCTTGTCCATTTTTTATGTCATTTGCTATGCTAGATCATTGTACATCCCGGTACACCGTCGGAGGCATTCATATAGAGTCATATTTTGAGTATCGAGTTGTAATTATTGAGTTGTAAGTAAATAAAAGTGTGATGATCATCATTATTAGAGCATTGTCCCATGTGAGGAAAGGATGATGGAAGCTAGGATTCCCTCACAAGTTGGGATGAGTCTCCGAACTTTAAAAAAAAGGGGCCAGAGAAGCCCAAATAAAAAAAGAGGCCAAAGATGCACACCAAAAAATGAAAAAAGGGGAAATAAAAAAAGGATGAGAGAAAAGAGAGAAGGGGCAATGCTACTATCCTTTACCACACTTGTGCTTCAGAGTAGCACCATGTTTTTCATATAGAGAGTCTCCTATATTGTCACTTTCATATACTAGTGGGAATTTTTCATTATAGAACTTGGCTTGTATATACCAATGATGGGCTTCCTCAAATTGCCCTAGGTCTTCATGAGCAAGCGAGTTGGATGCACACCCACTTAGTTTATTTTTGAGCTTTCATACACTTCTAGCTCTAGTGCATCCATTGCATGGCAATCCCTACTCACTCACATTGATATATATTAATGGTCATCTCCATAGACCGTTGATACGCCTAGTTGATGTGAGACTATCTTCTCCTTTTTTCACAACCTCCACCATATTCTATTCCACCTATAGTGCTATATCCATGGCTCACGCTCATGTATTGCGTAAGAGTTGAAAAGGTTTGAGAACATAAAAGGTGTGAAACAATTGCTTGACTTGTCATCGGGGTTGTGCATGATATAAATACTTTGTGTGGGGAAGAAGGAGCATAGCCAGACCATATGATTTTGTAGGGATAACTTTCTCTTGCCATGTTATTTTGAAGAGACACAATTGCTTTGTTAGAATGCTTGAAATATTACTGTTTTTATGTCAACATTAAGCTTTTGTTTTGAGTCTTATGGATCTGAAAATTCTTGCCACAATAAGAAGATTGCATTGATAAATATGTTAGGCAGCATTCACACTTCATAAATTATTTCTTTTATCATTTACCTACTCAAGGACGAGCAGGAATTAAGCTTGGGGATGCTGATACGTCTCCAACGTGTCTATAATTTATGAAGTATTCATGCCATGTTTACAATAATTCTATATGATTTTGGTATGATTTTATTATAACTAACCCGGACTAACGTTGTTTTCAGCAGAACTACTGTAGTGTTATTTTTGTGCAAAAGTAAAAGTTCTCCGAATGAGCTAAAAATTTACGGAGAATATTTTTGGAAAATATAAAAAATACTGGAGCAAAGAGTCACCGGAGAGGAAGGCCGAGGAAGCCACAAGCCACAGGGGTGCAACCCCCCTAGGGCGTGTTCCCCTGGCTTGTGACTTCCTCGGGAACCTCCTGGACATGGGACCGATGCCAAAATTCCTATAAATACTAAAAAAAAGAAAGAAACCTAGATTGGGAGTTTTGCCGCCGCAAGCCTCCAGAGCCACAAAAAACCAATCGGGAGCCTGTTTCGGCACCCTGCCGGAGGGGGAAACCATCACCGAAGGCCATCTTCATCATCCCGGTGCCCTCCATGACGAGGAGGGGGTAGTTCACCCTCGGGGCTGAGGGTATGTACCAGTAGCTATGTGCTTGATCTCTCTCTCTCTCTCTCGTGTTCTTGAGATGGCACGATCTTGATGTACCGCGAGCTTTATTGATATAGATGAATCATATGGAGTTTTCCCCTCTCTATCTTGTTGTGATGAATTGAGTTTTCCCTTTGAAGTTTTCTTATCGGATTGATTCTTTAAGGATTTGAGAACACTTGATGTATGTTTTGCGATGGGATATCCGTGGTGGCAATGGGATGTTCTATTGATCCACTTGATGTATGTTTTGATGATCAACTTGCAGGTTTCGTGACCTTGGGAATTTATGCATAAGGGTTGGCACATGTTTTTGTCTTGACTTTCCGGTAGAAACTTTAGGGCACTCTTTGAAGTTCTTTGTGTTGGATTGAACATGATGAATCTGAAATTATGTGATGCATATCGTATAATAAAGCCCATGGATACTTGTGGTGACATTGGAGTATCTAGATGACATTAGGGTTTTGGTGGATGTGTATCTTAAGGTGTTATTTTAGTACGAACTCTAGGGCTGTTTGTGACACTTATAGGGATAGCTCATAAGATTGATCAAAAAAGATAACTTTGAGGTGGTTTCGTACCCTACAATAATGTCTTCGTTAGTTCTCCACTATTTGTGACTTTGGAGTGAACTCTTTGTCGCACGAGAGGTATTTACATATGATTCAACTATGTTAGTATTGTTGAGAGAAATTGCACTAGTGAAAGTATGGACCCTAGGCCTTGTTTCCAAGCATTTATACAACGTTTTGCTGGCTGTTTACTATTTGTTACCTTGCTGTTTTTATATTTTCAGATTACAAAAACCTATATCTACTATCCATATTACACTTGTATCACCATCTCTTCGCCGAACTAGTGCACCTATAGAACTTACCATTGTATTGGGTGTGTTGGGGACACAAGAGACTCTTCGTTATTTGGTTGCAGGGTTGTTTGGGAGAGACCATCTTCATCCTACACCTCCCACGGATTGAAAAACCTTAGGTCATCCACTTGAGGGAAAATTGCCACTGTCCTACAAAACTCTACGCTTGGAGGCCCAACACGAGTCTACAAGAAGAAGGTTGTGTAGTAGACATCAGTATCCCACTTAGGCAGGGAAGGAAGTTTTAATTAGGGTTGTTGCACAATCAATACCCATCGTACATCATGAGTGTTTTCAAAACCCCTTTTGAATTTTTGTGATGACTTAAACTGTATGATTCATAACTATTTTTGGGGTGTAGAAAAAGGAAGAAGGAAAACTCATTGGTACACATGGAATAATATGACACGACCGAAATCTTAAGGTGGTCTTGGTTTCAAAGGTTTTCGTCTATTCAACCAGGCTATGTTGGCTCGACAAGCTTGGAGATTATTGGAGTTTCCTAATAGTTTGTGTGCAAGGTTGTTAAAGGCGGGGTAGTTTCCTGATGGAAACTTATTGAACATTGTTTTTTCGAGTAGCCCCTCACTTACTTGGCAGGCCATTGCCCATGCGTTGGAACTACTGGAAAAAGGTATTGTTTGGAGAATAGGGAATGGGTAGAAAGTTCGTATCTGGCGCAATAGATGGATTGCTCGTGAGCCTAGAGGAAGCCTAGTTACACCGAGGGGATGGTGTCGTCTCAAATGGGTTTCATAGCTATTAACTATACATGGTACATGGGATATGGACAAGATCAAGCAATATTTCTTCCAGTTGATGTAGTAGAGATTCAGAATATCAGGACCTCAGCTCGCTTTGATGAGGATTTTATTGCGCGGGCTCCTGAGAAAAGTGGGATATTTTCTGTATAGTCAGCATACAAGCTAGCAGCTGACAGTATTACAAACCCGCTGATCGCTTCATCAACAGCTCAACCAAACGAAAGGAGGGATGTGTGGAAAGCTATCTGGTGCTGCCCAGCACTGCCCAAGGTGCAATCCTTCTCCTAGCATCTTGTCGTTAATTCTCTTGCTACTTGGGACAATAAAGTGAAACATAATTAAGAGCCTTTGTCTATTTTTCTGGTGTGCGACATGACCGAAGAAAACACGTTCCACGTGTTCTACACATACTGTTGGGGATATAACCCTGCAATATGACCCGCCTTAGAGGCTCCGGTTCATATTGATGACTTGTAAGCCGGCCCATGGGTGAGCCGTAAGACTGGTGGCCCAGGAAGATAGACGGCTCAAGATGTGGGCCGCATGATGGCCCGGACGTAGAAGACCCGGGTGTGTAAGCCGCCTCAAGGACAACTTGGACAGAAAGATAGAAAGAGACTTGGAGTCACAAGAAGACCCGGATAGATAATTGTAAAGACCCGGTGGTCCTGACCTCCTATATAAAGGCAGACCCGGGGCGACTTAGAGGGTAGCTAATCGGGAACTAGGTCAAGCTTCTAGCTCCTTGTAATCGATACACAAACAATACAAACACAAGCAGGACATAGGCTATTACCTCGACTTGAGGGGCCGAACCTGGGTAAATCCGTGTCTTTCGTCCCGATCAACCCCTTTGAGTCCACTCTGTTAGTGATGGCCTCGAATCCAAGTCCGTTCACCCGGACATCTGCTGTGATAAATCCATGACAGTTGGCGCCCACTATGGGGCAAGCGCTTGGTGGTGTTGAGTTCTCAAAGGGCTCTCTCCCAGGGCTCGAGGGATACGTGGTTGGAAGGATGAGCAAGATTCACCACGGTCGGCTCTACATCGACGACGCCGGCTAGGGGCTTGATGTTGATTCTGTGGAGTATGGATTCCGGGTTCCGTTTGGCGGGATCCAGGTTTTCATTGGAAAGGTTGATGGATCTACACCCGGGCCGGACATCTGCACCAACATCGTCGAGCCGGCTCAGCGTCTCCGATCTACGAGTGGTGTGCGGCCTGCCCGTTCCCATCCAGGTCAAAAGCATGTTCTCGTGGGCTTCACTCAAGGTATGGACCGGGAAGTGTCCGGGTCACAGGGAACTCTTGTTTGCTCGGAAGATGAGTCCTCCAGTGGGGAGACAGAGTCAGTGTATTGGCTTAGTAACGGTGGCCTTGGGGGATACTACGACACCTATTCTGAGGTAGAGGGCTTTGAGTCGGATGCTCCGAGACCCCCGGTTCATGCGGCGGTGTTCATGGCGGGATTGGCTCCAGCCGCCGATCACACAGCTGCGAGAGCCGCCGCAGTGGGTGATGGCCTGCCGCCGTCGACTCAGGTTCTAGTGGAATTGATGGACGAGCTTACAGCTCTCATGGCCACGGAAGTAACACCGGATAATCAAGCAGCCCGGAATCTAGAGGTGGCACGGATCAAGGGCCAGATGGTAGAGGAACGACAAAGGATGGCTGAGCTGAAGATCCGGATGGAGGAAGAAGCAGAGCGTATCAAGGCAGATGCTTTCCATCTGGAGCTGGAATAAAGGTCAGCAGCCACGGTGCACCGGAGGAGGCATCAATCCCGTCTACCAGAACGTTATGAAGCAAGGAACCTGTTTAATACCCCTGGTGCGGGGCAGGTTGCGGGCGCGCCGGAAAGCCGCCCGATGGAACGCCCGGCAACTCATCCACCCCAGCATAACCAAACTTCACCTCGAGCTTTTCCGACACCGGCGGGTCATTACTCTAACCCGGCCAAGAACATGGTGGCGGCGGCCACCCGGCTTGGGATGATTCCCATCCCAGATGAAGCACCCTTTGCGGAGGACGTGCGAAACGCCATTGGATATTTACAGACGGCCATGGCCCAGCAAGAGAGATATGCTCACAGTCGGAGCCGGGTTCACTATACCCCCCTCCCCAGTCGAAGTTTCAGCCGGCGGTACGAGTCGCCGGCGTGTTCCAGCAATCATCCATGTCGGGGACCACCGGAGGATGAGCAGGCGGCTCTAGATGCACAAGCCCTCGCGGACCGGGCGAGGAACAGGCGAGAGGCGGAGATAGCGGCAACCCGTCCAGAGCCAGCGCTTTCCGTCTCAATGGGAGCAGTTAGTACCAGAGCCATAGGGGTTCCATGTTTAACTCCGGCTCTGAGAAGTGAACGACTACCGAAAGATTTTAAGGGGCCTCGAAAAGTTCCGAATTACAGAGCTGATCTACCCCCTGAGGCTTGGGTTGAGAGTTATGAGCTAGCCATGGACATGCTGGACGTCAGTGAAGCGGTATGTGCAAAATATTTCATCATGATGCTTGAGGGTCCAGCTCGCACATGGTTGAAAGGTCTGCCACCTAACACGATAAGTTCATGGGCGGAGCTGAGAGCGAAGTTTATTAAGAATTTTCAGGGGACCTGTAAGCAGCCTATGACCATTGTAGACTTGTACCATTGTGTTCAATAGGAGAATGAGTCAGCCCATCATTGGGTCCGGCAGGTGTCGACCATTATTCACTCTTCGGAGCAGATCACGGCGGCTCAAGCGGTGCTTATTCTGGGAAAGAACTGTCATTTTGTTCCATTGAAATAGAAGCTCGGCCGGCCAAGCGCACGTGTCAAGATATGGGAGAGCTCATGACGGCCCTGACAAAGTATGCCGGCTCAGATAAAACCAAGGATCCAGGCTCGGATGATGAGAAAGCCAATCAAGGGAAGAATAACAATCAAGGCAAAGGCTTTGTGAACAATGGGAATCAGAATAAACGGAAGAATGCTGATGGCGGGTCAGAGCTAGTGGCAAAAACCAACACAGAACAGAACCATCCCAAGGGGAATGGAAAATTCAGGTCGTTTCACCAAAGGAAGAGGGGTCCTTTCAATTTAGAAGAAGTGCTTAAGAAGCCTTGTCCGGAGCACGGCACGCCTGATAAGCCGGCGTTGCATGCGTGGGGTGATTGCTTTATCATGCAGAAATTCAAAAACCAGCATTCCCAGCCACGCAATAACCAGGGCGGTGGCTCGCGTGGCGGCTCAGGGCACGGCAGATCAGGGGCTGGATTCGGCGCCGGCGGTTCAGGAGCCGGGCATCCGGGTCAGAATAACCAAGGGGGGCACCAACAGCATCCTGGCAACAACGGCAATAACAACAATCAGCAGCAGCGGCAGCGCAATCAATCCGGGTTTCGGAGTAACCTGAAGCAGCTCAGTTCTGGATAGTATCACGTGTTCACGACCGGTCACAGTAAACGAGACGAGAAGTTGCGGAGGCGAGCGGTTAATGCGGTTGCTCCATCTCTCCCGCGGTACTTACCATGGTCTGAGTATGACATAATGTGGAGCCGGGAGGATCACCCGCCGCGGGTAGATGACCCGGGCCGACTGGCTTTAGTTGTGGCCCCTCAGGTGAATGGCTATATGGTGAACAAGGTGCGCATGGACGGAGGCAGTAGTATCAACATCCTTTATTATGACACTTTCCGGCGGATGAAGTTGCTTGACAAAGACCTTAAACCTTCCTCCACCGTATTTCATGGTGTGGTCCCGGGTAAGTCGGCATACCCGGTGGGCCGGATTTCTTTGGAAGTGGCTTTTGGCGATGAGTATAATTACAGGATGGAGTCCTTGTGGTTTGAGGTGGTTAAAATCAAAAGTCCCTATAATGCACTGTTTGGGAGGTCGGATTATGCCAAATTTATGGCTAGGCCTTGCTATGTTTATTTACAACTCAAAATGCCCGGCTTAAATGGTACAATTACCGTTCACGGTAATCGGAAAACGGCTCTCGAGTGTGAGGAAGGAGATGCGGCGTATGCAGAGTCTAGTTGTGCCCAGGAGGAGCTGAAGTTCTACAAGGAGAACGTTGACCCGGAGGATATGACCCTGCTAAAGAAGCCTACTATGGAAGTTGAGCCGCCACTCAAGTTTTCAGCGGATGATACCAAGGCAGTAGATTTCAATCTGGGCGACTCATCCAAGCAGTTCATCATTGGGGCTCACATGGATCCCAAATAGGAAAGCGCGCTCATCGAATTCATCCGTGAGAATCGGGACATCTTTGCATGGAAGCCTTCTGACATGCCGAGTGTACCGAGAGAGTTCACTAAGCACAACCTTAATGTGGATCCGAAGTTTAAGCCGATTAAACAGTTTCTACGACGGTTCAACGAAGAGAGACGTAAAGCTATTGGGGAGGAAGTTGCCCGGCTCTTGGCTGCAGGCTTTATAGTGGAAGTTTTTCACCCGGAGTGGTTGGCTAACCCAGTGCTAGTGCTAAAAAAGAACGGCACCTGGCGTATGTGTATAGATTACACGGACCTTAACAAGGCTTTCCCGGCTGACCCTTTTGCACTCCCTCCTATTGATCAGATTATTGATGCTACAGCCGGGTGTGAAAGTTTATGCTTCCTGGATGCATATTCAGGTTATCATCAGATCAAGATGGCAATGAAAGATCAGGAGAAGACGGTGTTTATTACACCCTTTGGGGCGTTCTGCTACGTCTCCATGCCTTTCGGGCTCAAGAGTGCCCAGGCGACTTACCAACGATGTGTGCAGAACTGCCTTCACAGTCAGATTGGCCGAAATGTTCACACTTACGTAGACGACATCGTGGTTAAATCCAGAAAGAAAGAAACTCTCCTAGAGGATCTGAAGGAAACTTTTGACAATCTCCGGGTCTACATGATGATGCTTAACCCGACGAAGTGTGTTTTTGGTGTTCCGGCAGGAAAGCTTTTGGGTTTCTTGGTCTCTAAGCGGGGCATCGAGGCTAACCCAGATAAAATTAAGGCTATCATTTCTTTAGGAGAGCCTACGTGCATTAATGACGTTCAACCCTTGCAGGACAGATTGCTGCGTTGAGCCGGTTCATAAACCGGCTTGGGGAGAAGGCCATTCCCTTATACCAGATGATGAATAAGACAGACAAGTTTAAGTGGAGCAAGGCAGCGGTTGAAGCACTTGAAGCTCTTAAAAAACAGTTGACTGAGCCGCCAGTGTTAGCCGCTCCGGCTAAGAAAGAGCCGTTGCTCCTTTATGTGGCGGATAACAACAGAGCGGTCAGTGTAGCAATTGTGGTTGAGCGCAAGGAGGCAGGGAAGGAATATCCTGTGCAAAGGCCGGTTTATTACATCAGTGAAGTTTTGGCAGAGTCTAAGCAGAGGTATCCGCATTGGCAGAAGCTGGTATACGGAGTTTTCATGGCTAACCGCAAGTTAAAACACTACTTTTTGGCACCAGATAACCATGGTCAGTTCTGCCCCGTTGGGGGATATCATTCAAAATAGAGAAGCCATAGGAAGTATTGCCAAGTGGGCCTTAGAGTTGGGTCCTCTTAACATCAAATATGTTCCTCGTACAGCAATAAAGTCTCAAGATTTGGTGGATTTCATAAATGATTGGACAGAATGTCAAGCTCCCGAAGAGAAGCCGGATAACACATA
This sequence comes from Hordeum marinum, assembly GCA_022496015.1. NCBI lineage: Eukaryota > Viridiplantae > Streptophyta > Magnoliopsida > Poales > Poaceae > Hordeum > Hordeum marinum. The sequence goes on from CM039674.1 coordinate 41,280,037, forward strand.
TTGGACTATACACTTTGATGGGTCCAAGCAGCTAGAGGGGTCCGGTGTAGGGGTTGTTCTCACCTCCCCGAAGGGTGACACGTTTTGTTATGTGCTCCGGTTAATGTTTTCTTGTACTAATAATGCAGCTGAGTATGAGGCACTGCTCCATGGTCTCAGAGTCGCTAAAGAGATGAACTTAAGCCGGGTCAGATGTTTAGGCGACTCAGATCTTGTGGCTCAGCAAGTTTCAGGTACTTGGGACTCCAAGGATCTGCGGATGGCGGCTCATCGACAGGCAGTTGATATCATTGCCGCTCACTTCAAGGGGTACCAGGTGGATCATATTGATCGTCGCAGGAATGAAGCGGCTGATGCCTTATCACGGTTAGGTTCTCAACGAAAGCCGGTACCACCTAATGTTTTTCTGGACGTATTGCATCATCCGACTGTCAAGATACCCTCTGAGGAGGATCTGGCTATTCCTGACCTGGAGGCGGAATTGGTGGCGGCTCTGCATGCTATCCCATACTGGACTATTCCTTATTTGGCGTATCTGACACGCGGCGAGTTGCCTCAGGAGGAGGATCTGGCCAGGAAGATCACCCGGCATTCTAAGTCTATGACGATTATCAATAGTGAGTTACATAAGTGTAGTGTGACGGGTGTCTTTCAGCGCTGCGTCTCACCGGAGGAGGGCCGGCAGATCTTGAGTGAAATTCATGCTGGCGACTGTGGACATCATGTCGGGTCATATCTTTAGTGGCCAAGGCTTTTTGACATGGGTTTTTCCGGTTGACGGCTCACAAGGATGCAGAAGACTTAGTCCATAAGTGTGACGGTTGTCAGAAGTTTGGCCGGCGTGCTCACGTTCCGGCTCAAGAGTTGAGGATGATACCAATCACTTGGCCGTTTGCAGTCTGGGGGCTTGATATGGTAGGACCTTTCAAGAGATCCAAGGATAAGAAAACACACCTTCTGGTGGCGATTGATAAATTTACTAAGTGGGTAGAGGCAGAGCCGGTCAGCAAATGTGACGCGGCTACAGCGGTTCAATTTATTAAGAAGCTGATCTATCGCTTTGGTTACCCGCACATTATCATTACGGACAATGGAACAAATCTATCCAAAGGAGCTATGAAAGTGTTTTGTGAGAAGGAGCATATCCGGCTTGATGTTTCAGCCATGGCACATCCACGGTCTAATGGTTAGGCGGAGCGAGCCAATCAGGAAATTTTAAGAGGAGTCAAACCACGGCTCATGGTCCTTTGAAGCGGACACTCGGATGTTGGGTTGACGAGTTGCCTTCCGTCTTATGGAGCATCAAAACTACCCCTAACAGATCTACAGGTTTCACGCCTTTCTTCATGGTGTATGGTGCTGAGGCGGTTCTACCCAGCGATATCCGGCATGACTCACCAAGGGTAGCGGCTTATGTTGATACGGACAATGAGGTATCATGCCAAGATGCGTTGGACGCCTTGGATGAAGCACGAGAGTTAGCAGCAGCCAGGTCGGCAATTTATCAACAAGACCTGCGACGCTATCATAGCCGCAGGGTGAAGACCCGGACGTTCCAGGAAGGTGACCTGGTGCTCCGGTTGATTCAAGACCAATCTGGAATGCATAAGTTATCTCCACCATGGGAGGGGCCTTTGTGATCAGCAGAAACCTTAACAATGGGTCATATTACCTCATTGATATCTGAGATGAGTCGGAAACCGCGGGTCAAGAGACGTTGCGGCCATGGAATATCGCGCATCTGTGACCATACTTTACTTAGCAGGCGTTGAAAGCCGCTATCATTGTATATATCATGTTTACATGAGTAAAAGCTAGCATCACCGCAAAGACTGGGGCCTCTGCTCTTATGTATATCTTTGTGCAATCAAGATGAAATTTTTCCGGCTCAAAAATTTGAGTTGAAGTGGTTTGTTCACCGTCAAAACGGCTGATCTATCATCCGACTTTATGCCCTATCAAGCGCTATTGCAGGGAGGCTTCTTGCCTTCGGGTATAGCTTACATCTCCCTTGCACAGTCTACTTTTACGCAGTTGCAAGGAGGCTTCTTGCCTTCGGGTATAGCTTACATCTCCCTTGCATAGCCGGCGTTATGCCCAATTAAGCACTATTGCAAAGAGGCTTCTTGCCTTCGGGTATAGCTTACATCTCCTTTGCACAGCCAGCTGTTATTAAACTGTTGCAAGGAGGCTTCTTGCCTTCAGGTATAGCTTACATCTCCCTTGCACAGTCGGCTTTATGCCTAGTTTGGTTACATGAAGCGTTGTTGTTGATGGAGGCTTCTTACCTATGGTATAGCTTACATGACCCTAAGACAACAACGTGTACACCAAAATCCAGTTGCTTATCAACTGCGGCCATCGAAGGGGGCTTCTTACCGATGGGTATCGCTTATCTCACCCTAATGGTCGGCTTTATGCCACTTCCGGTTACTTATTAACCGCGGTTGTCGAAGGGGGCTTCTTACCGACGGGTTCGCTTATCTCACCCTAACAACCGGTGTTTACGCCAAAACTCAGTTGCTTATCAACTGTAGCTGTTGAAAGAGACTTCTTGCCTTCGGGTATAGCTTACATCTCCTTTCAAACAGCCGGCTTTATGCCGTCTCAGGCTAATTATTAGCTGCGGCTGTCGATGGAGGCTTCTTGCCTTGGGGTATAGCTTACATCTCCCATCGACAGCCGGCGTTCGTGCATACAACATTTGCTGTTAAAAGGAGGCTTCTTACCGTTAGGTATAGCTTACATTACCCTTCATACAGCCGGCTTTAGGCCGCTTCCGGTTCATCAATAGCCGCAGTTGTCGATAGAGGCTTCTTACCATCAGGTATAGCTTAGATTATCCTAAGACAACCGGCTCCTTAATGGATTCATCCGACAAGAGCCGGAGCCATGTTGCTCCAGTTGACAAAATTCAATTTTTCAAAGATATTATTCGGCTCTAATCTTCTCGAGAAGGAATGACGTCTTCAAAGACAAACACCCCTCATCAAAAAAGCTCAAGGTATATTTATGCAAAGGAGCGATCAATCAATGGAGAGCCGGCAACACATCAAATTGAAACACGGAGAGACGGAAAGTATACACAGAGAGATGGAAATATATACAGCCGACACTATCTTTAGAATGGCAGAGTCATCCTTAAGCTATTACAAAAATTGCTCTCAGAAGGAGCAAAGGCATTACCAAGTTTCTACCGCCCACGGCGGGTCATTGCATGAGCCATCGCTCAGAAGGTTACAAAATGCAAAGTCAGACAGCCGGATCATCCTGCTCCGGCTCTTCTACTGGCTTCATCTAGAGAGTTTCCAAATCCCAGTTGCAGTCAGCCAGCGTGGCGAAGGACCCTTCCTCAAAAAAGGGAGACATGTCGAGATCATTAGGAAAGAGTTCCTTATTGTGGGCGGGTGTTAGAGATTTCCACTCGTAGAGAGGCCCGCGGATCCTCTTATCCTCACCATCATAAGCCGCCTGGTAGACATTTAAGTTGGCTTCATCTGCAAGTATAGACGCCAAGAAGCGGGAGTCCTTGACACACTGGATGTAGTCCGCCTCTGTGAATTCTGAGCCGTCGTCTTCCTTTGATGGATAGCCATCCATCATTTTAGTCGGCGTCAGCTCAGGGGCGAAGGCTCGATCCCGGCTCAATCCGGCGACTGCTCCTTGACAAAAAGATGATTTCTTTAGTTCTTCATTCTGTTTTGGCATGGTGGAGAAGAGTTCCAAGATCCCTTTCAGAGCAGTGGGGATCTTCTCCTTATATTGAACACTCTTGATCGTGAAGATGGCGCTGCAATATAGTTGTTCCGCGAAGGTGTAGATGGCCTTCAGTGGCAGAAGGCTATCAGAAGCCAACTGTTGGCTCCTGGGACCTGGATAAGCCGGATAAAGCTAATGAGTCGCCAGTTTTTCAATAGCAATGTTAAAATACAAAGTAAAACAGAAGCTTACCAAATAAGGCGACTGGCATCTTTGCTATGTGCCGCTTCAGGCCTTGGAGTTCCTCCGCCACAGCTATAAGCCGCTGGTCGGCGTCGCCCGCCCGTTTGGTCAGAGCGGCCTTTTTAGATTCTGCCATTTCTTTCAAAGAGGTAAGCTCAGCAGTGGCATTGGCCAGCTCCTCAGAGAGAAGCCGGCACTTTTCGTCAGCAATGCTTCAGACTTCTTGCTGAGCCGCCAAGTTGGCCTTCAGATCCGTCAACTGAGACCCAGCTTTGTTTAAGGCTTCCTATAACACATCAAAATACAGGATAAGTCGCCAAAATATAGGACGAGTGCTATAAGTGAATTTCTGCAAGTCTCAAACAGATTGCAAGCAATATATTTGACACTTGGGGGCTAATGTATATTTGCTTTTTCAGTATGCAGTACAGTTCCGGGTCATCTCCTTCGAAGTTAATCCGGAACTTAGGGGCTACACTATGGCTCTTCAAAGACTACTCCTGATGAAAGATCCGACTCAATTTTTTCAAAGTTGACTCGGCCCTTGGGGGCTACAATTTGGCTCTTCAAAGACTACTTCTGATGGAAGATCCGACTCAATTTTTTCAAAGTTGACTCGGCCCTTGGGGGCTACAATTAGATCTTCAAGCTGTCTACATTAAAGACCCGACTCAAATAAAATCTGAGACGGCCCTTGGGGGCTACGATTGGCGGTTCACTTTATCTACAGTACTAAGCTAAAGCAATTCTAAGTGAATTTGGCATGACAATATCTACAGAGGTCATAGAAAGACCCGGTTCAACTATCAACTAGATTAAACCGGCTCTTGGGGGCTAAGTAAGGATATGGTAAGAAGGAAAGGTACCTCATATTTGGTTTTCATCAAAGTCACCAGCCGAAGCTCCAAGTCACGGTTGGTATTTAGCCGGCTCATATATCCGGCATGGAGCTCATCAGCCGTCATCTTCTCGTACGAAGAACCAAAGTTTAATTTCCTCGAGGTCCCTGACGAATCGGTATGTTTAGTCAGCACATGAGCCGGAGGCATCTGCTGAGCTGACCTGGTGATGACAACGTTCGGGGTTGCAGGAGTTTTTGCAGGAGTTGGCGGCTTGGAAGGAGCTCTAGGAGGACTCTCCATAATGACATCTTCAGCGGCCGGCTCCACAGAGGCAGACGGTGGAGTTGCTTCCGGGTGAACCTCCTTCGGGTGTTCGATTTCCTAGTCTTGGATGACAGGGCCGGGGGAGGGCTTGTTGGTCTTACGACGCTTCGCTTGAGCACTGCAAAATGGAAAGAGCAGCATTTGAAGAGGTTACTATCATATTCAGAGCCAGAGATCTGGATGCCATGATAAAGAATACTTACAGCGGATTGATCTTGGGCGGTGGTAGAGCCGACGTCGAAGAGTCGCCAGAGGATGGGGTTTTCTAAAAGAATGAAACAGAAAAATGAGAAAGCATCAAGATTACAAAGGAGAGACAAAGAAAAGTAGAGACATAAACCTCCGCGGGGCGCTTCTTGGGAGTCGGAGAGTTTGGTAACCCGGACACGAGCTCAGTAGAGGCAGTACTCCGAGTCTGTCGACGCTCGGCCTGCTGTTGCTTTTTCAAAAGAAAGTCGGGGCCAGGTAAGCTAGAGGATGAGAAAGAGGAACTTTTTGGATAACTCTCCACGGCTTTCGGGGGACAAAACGTTCTGAGTCGGAAGAAATATAAGTTACCTCGGGAGCATCGGCATGGCTGGTTTCCGCTTCATCCTGCGAATACAATAAACATTAATAACAAGCAGAGGGGGCAAAGGGTCAAGCAGGCAAATCAAGACTTTACCTCTGAGTCGGACGACGGAGGCGGCTCAAGCCAGTTTTCCTGTGGAGCGCTCTTCTTTGGCTTCTTGCCCGCAGTTTTCTTTTTGGCCTTCTTTGGAGGAGGGACATACTCCTTCTTCTAGAAGTCCGAGTCAGCCTAGAAAAGTGACCCGGAAAAAGGGGAATGAATCAGCAAGTTACAAGCAACATACAAGAGACGGACGTGAAGAGATCAACTTACGTCTGGAGCGGGGTTAGTGACGCAGAAAGGCACCAGCCCGATGGTGATGCAGGAGCCGGAGGCTTCGTGAACAAGACTCCGAACGGTCATGGCGATATCATCCTCTCTCAAGGTCGATTTGCTGAAGCACAAGGAGCTATCATACTTGCCTTCGTACTCGCACATTAGCCGGCCCCTGCGGCTTAAGGGCATGATCCGCCAAGAAACCCAACAGCGGATCAGATCTATTCCTATTAATCCGTTGGCCATGAGCGCCTTGAGCCTGGCGTGAGCCGATTCCAACTTGGCACGTTCTGATACTGAGAGCCGACCCGGAAGTTCTGAATCTGTCTTGAGCCGGGAAGCACGATAACCCGGCAAGGGGCGTTCACCCTCAGGAGAAGTATCCTTGCAGTAGAACCAGGTTTTATTCCAGTCCTTTTGGTGACTCGGCATCCTCATAGCCGGGAAGGTAATGTCTCTGCGCCGCTGAATAGAAATCCCTCCAAGCTCCAGACTTAGACCGCCCTTCACCTCAGTTTGGCGGTTGGCATAGAAGAACTCCCGAAAGAAACCAACAGACGCTCTAGACTGCAGAAAAGCTTCGCAGAGAACTTGGAAGTTGCATATATTCGAGATAGAGTTGGGGCCAAGTCTTGAAGGTGCAGCTTATACAAATGAAGAACGTCCCGAAAAAATTTAGAGCCGGGTGGCACGAACCCTTGCTCAATGTGGTCGGTGAAAACGACTACTTCTCCTTTCTTGGGTGCAGGCCGGGTCTCATTACCCGGAACCCGCCAGTGATAAACCTCTTTGGGAGGGAGAGTGCCCACTTCGACAAGATCTGCTAAATATTCTTCCGTGATGCAGGAGCCAACCCAGTTGCATGAGTTGGACGCACGAGACATGGCGGCGGCTTAACTACTATACAAAGGAGATAAAGACGACAAGTCAAGAACAAGCAGGAATCTACGGTGGCTTACAATTTTAAGGACTCTACGATATCATGCTTTCGTCCGGGTGACCAGAGCCGGACGTGGCTTAGCGACTCATCCAGGGAAAGGAAGATTGAAAATCGGCTAAGTCCTAAAAAAAGGATTCGCAAACTATTGCTATGGCTACGGATCTAGAAAAATGGAGGAAAAGATTTTATCCCGACCTAGCGACAAATAGCCGAAGGAGGGAAATGGATCGCAGCCATTGTGGTCCATGCATTGCGTGCGGCCGGCCCGCGCGGGGCGGCAAAGCGAGCGCACGTTCTAAAAATGCCTACGGCGTCGGGGTATACCCGCAGGCGGGGGCGCCGGAGCCCAAGCGGCGGCGGCGGAACTCCTGGTGAAAACCCTAGTACGACGGTGGTGATCTAGAAAATAGGAGAACTCACCTGAGAAGGCATGGTGGAGGTGGAAGAATCTCTGGTACGTTCAGGGTGATGCAGCGGCCAAGTTGGGGACAACGTACGGACGGCGCCGGAGCAAAGCTCGAAGACGCTGGGGCGGTGACAGGAAGAAGAAGAAGAGGCACGAGCGGGAGGATGAAAAGCTTTGACCCGCATGAGTCATATTTAAAGAAGGAACGAGGAAGGCGCGAAAATCCAGGCGACGACAATGTTTGACCGAGACGGACGCCTCGATTCTCGAGATGACAGTTAATGAAAGATTTGGTGATACGTCAACAGATCTCATGACGTCACGCCAGGTCATTTCCGGGTGGCTCGCCAAAATCAAAAGAGAAGGATGAAGTGAGCAAGCTCAATTCAACCTGGGGCCTAATGTTGGGGATATAACCCAGCAATATGACCCGCCTTAGAGGCTCCGGTTCATATTGATGACTTGTAAGCCGGCCCATGGGTGAGCCATAAGACTGGTGGCCCAGGAAGATAGACGGCTCAAGATGTGGGCCGCATGATGGCTCGGACGTAGAAGACATGGGTGTGTAAGCCGCCTCAAGGACAACTTGGACAGAAAGATAGAAAGAGACTCGGAGTCACAAGAAGACCCGGATAGATAATTGTAAAGACCCGGTGGTCCTGACCTCCTATATAAAGGCAGACCCGGGGCGACTTAGAGGGTAGGTTATCGAGAACTTGGTCAAGCTTCTAGCTCCTTGTAATCGATACACAAGCAATACAAACACAAGCAGGACGTAGGCTATTACCTCGACTTGAGGGGCCGAACCTGGGTAAATCTGTGTCTTTCGTCCCGATCAACCCCTTTGAGTCCACCCCGTTAGCGATGGCCTCGAATCCAAGTCCGTTCACCCAGACATCTGCCATGATAAATCCATGACACATGCGATGGGGTAGTTCACCTTTGGACTGCCATGGCAGGCGTTTGGGACCTCCCAGATCACACCAAAGTACAGCCGGGCAAAGACTGGTCATAAACTTAATTGTTGATACTACCGAGCCATCCCATGTTTGCTTGATGATGTTGCTTTGGAGAATTTGGTATGTAAGGAATGAGATCGTTCATTCTAAACCCGCACCTCCTATAGATTTATCGGTCTGGTTCCTGTCTAGCTACCTAGCATCTTTGCAAGATATTCCAACTCAGATGATTCTTTGAAGGGAAAGTCAGTAGCTATTATGGTGCATCAGCATGAAAGAACTACATTTGATGCTATAAGCAACGCCGTGGCTAGTTCTTGGGATAGACCAAAGGTGGGACGACTAAAATTGAATACCAATGGATCTGTTACAGAAGGTAATGCAGGCAGGGGCATGATACTTAGGCACCATGAGGGTGTCATTATTTTTAGCTCCTGCAGGTACCTCTTCACATGTAGTGATAGTTTGGAAGCTGAGTTATTAGCTATATCTGAAGATGTTAAGCTGGCATTACAATGGAGCATTCTACCTATTGAGATTGAATCAGACTAGGTGGAGGCGGTCACAATGATTAATGGTGGACAAGGAAACAAAATCAAACTATGCTTTTATTATTGGATAGATCATTAGTAGAATGAGTGAGAGAGATTTTTGCATTACTCATATCCGTCGAAACTGTAATAGTGCTAGTCATTTCATGGCCAACTTTTATAGGTCGCAACGCCAAACCACGGTTTGGCTAGGCTCCCGTCCAAATGAGGTCCTGGATATTGTTGGACGTGATTGTGTCTCTTAAACTTTGAGTAATGCAATAATTTATTCACAAAAAAAGATACTCTCTCAGGAACGTGAAAAATCGATAGACGCAAACATAAACCTATTTAACAATGTACTCCTTACGTTCTTAAATATAGGTCTTTTTAAATATTTCGCTAGAGAACTACATACAAAGCAAAATGAATGAATCTATGCTCTTAAGTATGTTTATATACATCCGTATATAGTCTACTAGTGGAAAATTTAAAAAATTATACTCCCTCCATTCTAAATAATAAGTCGCTGGGGAATATCTTCCGACCAGGTGAAAATAGGTAAATGGACCTTTATGCCCCTAGTTCAAATTCTAAATCAGTCCGTCTTCTTCCTCAGTGTCTTTCGCCTCGCCTCCGCTCCCGCCCTCCACCTGTTGGAAATATGCCCTAGAGGCAATAAATAAAGTGTTTATTATTATATTTCCTTTTTCATGATAATCGTTTATTATCCATGCTACAATTGTATTAATTGGAAACACATTACATGTGTGGGTAAATAGACAACACTTTGTCCCTACTATGCCTTTAGTGAACTAGCTCGTTGATCAAAGATGGTCAAGGTTTCCTAGCCATTGACATGAGATGGCATTTGATAACAGGATCACATCATTAGGAGAATGATGTGATGGACAAGACCCAAACTACAAACATAGCATATGATCGTGTCAGTTTATTGCTACTATTTTCTTCATGTCAAGTATATGTTCCTATGACCATGAGATCATGCAACTCACGGATACCGGAGGAGTGCCTTGTGTGTATCAAACGTCGCAACGTAACTGGGTGTCTGTTGAGTTGGCATGGATCAAGACTGGAATTTGTTACTTCGTATGACGAAGAGGTATCTCAGGGCCCACTCGGTAATACAACATCACAATGAGCCTTGCAAGCAATGTCTCTAAATGTTAGTCATGGGATCTTGTATTATGGAACGAGTAAAGAGACTTGCCGATAACAAGGTTGAACTAGGTATGGAGATACCGACGATCGAATCTCGGGCAAGTAACATACCGAAGAACAAAGGGAATATCATACGGGATTAACTGAATCCTTGACATAGAGGTTCAACCGATAAAGATCTTCGTAGAATATGTAGGAACCAATATGGGCATCCAGGTCCCGCTATTGTTATTGACCGTAGAGGTGTCTCGATCATGTCTACATAGTTCTCGAACCCGCAGGGTCTGCACACTTAAGGTTTGGTGACGTTTCGGTAGTATAGAGTTATGTATGGTGGTGACCGGAGGTTGTTCGGAGTCCCGGATGAGATCCCAGACATCACGAGGAGCTCTGGAATGGTCCTAAGTTAAAGATTCATATATAGGAAGTCCTGTTTTGGTCACAGGAAAAGTTTCGGGCTCATCGGTAGTGTACCGGGAGTGCCGGGAGTGTACCGGGAGACCATCGGGAGGGGTATTTCGACCCAAGAGGTTCCATGGGCTGTGTGACAGTGTTTACCAGCCCTTAGTGGGCTGGCGGAAGTCCCACACAAGGCCCATGCGGTTTGGGAAAAAAGGTCCAAAGAGAAAACGTGGAAAAGGGCAAAAATAGGGCGAATCCTAGTCCTACTAGGATTGGAGGTGGAGTCCACCTCCTCCACCTGGTCCGGCCGACTCCTTGGAGGCTTGGCCCTTGTTCCAAGCCTCCTCCTCTCTTCCTCTTATATATACTGGAGGTTTTAGGGTTTTTGCATAGAATTTGCAGCCATGTGTTGCCCGTTCCTCCAGTGCATAGTTTCTCCTCTAGATCGGTTTTCTGCAGTGGTTAGGCGAAGCCCTGCCAGAATAGCTCCACCACCATCGTTGGAGCGCCCTCACGCTGTCGGAGAACTCTTCTTCCTCTCCGCTCCTTCTTGCTGGATCAAGACGGCGGAGGTCATCATCAAGCTGTACGTGTGCTGAACGCGGAGGTGTCGTCCGTTCGGCGCTAGATCGGAAGGATCGTGATCAAGCTCGTGGGACGGACCGTGATCAAGTTCGCGGGATGGATCGCGATTAGATCGCGGGACGGATCGTGATTGGATCGCGAGATGCACGGCAATTTGGATCGCGAAGACGTTCGACTACACCAACCGTGTTTCTTAACGCTTCCCGCTTAGCGATCTACAAGGATACGTAGATCCACTCTCCCTCTCGTAGATGCTAATCACCATGGATAAATCTGCATGTGCGTAGGAATTTTTTTGTTTTCCATGCAACGTTCCCCAACAGTGGCATCATGAGCTAGGTCTATGTGTAGATGAGATCTTGAGTAGAACACAAAAGGTTTGTGGGCGTTGATGCTTAGATTGCTTCCTCCCTTGGTCGGATTTTGGTTCAGCGGTACTGTGAGATGAAGCGGCCCGGACCAACATTACTCGTACGCTTAAGAGAGACCGGTTCCCTCGACCGCAACTTGTTGCATAGATGGCTTGCGATTGCCAGTTCCTCTCACTTTAGTTGGATCGGATTCGACAAAGGCGGTCCTTGAGAAGGTTGAAAAGCAACTAGTATATCACCGTTGTGGTTTTTGCGTAGATGAGAATTGTTCTTGCTAGATACCCGTAGCAGCCACGTAAAACATGCAACAACAATTAGAGGACGTCTAACTTGTTTTTGCAGTGTATGTTGTGATGTGATATGGCCAATTACATGATGTGATATATGTGATGTATGAGATGATCATGTGATGTATAGATTATCACGACTTGCATGTCGATGAGTACGGCAACCGGCAGGAGCCATAGGGTTGTCTTTAATTATTGTATGACCTGCGTGTCAATCATTAAGCGCTATGTAATGCTTTACTTTATCGCTAAACGGTAGCAATAGTAGTAGAAGCATGATGGGCGCGACAACCCCGATGGCGACACGTTGATGGAGATCAAGATGATGGAGATCATGGTGTCTTGTCGGTGACGATGGAGATCATGCCGGTGCTTTCTAAATGGAGATCAAAAGCACAAATTCATGGCCATATAATGTCACTTATGAATTGCATGTGATGTTAATCCTTTTATGCACCTTGTTTTGCTTAGGACGACGGTAGCATTATAAGGTGATCCCTCACTTTAATTTCAAGATAAATTGTGTTCTCCCCGAGTGTGAACCGTTGCGAAAGTTCATCGTCTCGAGACACCACATGATGATCGGGTGTGATAGACTCTACGTTCACATACAACGGGTGCAAGCCAGTGTTGCACACGCAGAACACTCGGGTTAAACTTGACGAGCCTAGCATGTACAGACATGGCCTCGGAACACAAGAGACCGAAAGGTCGAACATGAGTCATATAGTAGATATGATCAACATGAGATGTTCACCATTGAACCAACCTCAACTCATGTGATGATCGGACTTGAGTTGGTGAATTTGGATCATGTGACACTCAGATGACCTGAGGGATGTCGATTTGAGTGAGAGCTTTAGTAATTTGATTAACTAAACTCATTATCTTGAACAATAGTCTAAGTAAACTTTGCATATTTATGTTGTAGATCAATGGCTCGTGCAGTAGCACCCCTGAATTTTAATGCGTTCCTAGAGAAAGCTAAGTTGAAAGATGATGGAAGTAACTTTGTTGACTGGGCCGGTAATCTGAGGATTATCCTCACGGCTTCCTAGAAATCATATGTCCTTGATGCATCGCTTGGTGAGCAACCAGAAGACATGACCTCCGAAGACGTTAAGAACGCTTGGGAGGCACGTACTGGAGATTACTCAATAGTTCAGTGTGCAATATTGTATGGCTTAGAACCGGGACTTCAAAGACGTTTTGAACGTCATGGAGCATATGAGATGTTCCAGGAATTGAAGTTTATCTTTCAGAAGAATGCCCAGATCGAGAGGTATGAAACCTCCGATAAGTTCTATGCTTGCAAGATGGAGGAGAACGGGTCTATCAGTGAACATATACTCAGAATGTCTGGGTATTAAACTCGTCTAGTGGAGTTGGAAATTGCCCTTCCGCCAGAGGCGATCACTGACAGAGTTCTTCAATCACTGCCACCTAGTTACAAGAGCTTCGTGATGAACTATAACATGCACGGGATGAACAAGTCAGTCGCCGAGCTGTTTGCGATGCTAAAAGTCGCTGAGTCTGAAATCCAGAAAGAACATCAAGTGTTGATGGTCAATAAAACCACTAGTCTCAAGAAAAATGGCAAGGTCGAGGGCAAGAGCAAGAAGGATAAAACCAAGAAGGATGGCAAAGCAGTTGCTACTCCTGTAAAGAAGCCCAAGCATGGACCCAAGCCACAAACTGAGTGCTTTCATTACAAGGGAACTGGTCACTGGAAGCGGAACTACCCTAAGTACCTGGTTGACAAGAAGGCGGCTAACGACAAACAAGGTATATATGATATACATGTTATTGATGTGTACCTTACTAGCTCTCGTAGTAGTGTCTGGGTATTTGATACCGGTTCGGTTGCTCACATTTGCAATTCAAAGCAGGAACTACGGAATAAGCGAAGGCTGGCAAAGGACGAAGTGACGATGCGCATGGGAAATGGTTCCAAGGTTGATGTGATCGCCGTCGGCACGCTCTCTCTTTGATTACCATCGAGATTAGTGATGAACCTGAATAATTGTTATTTAGTGCCTGCGTTAAGCATGAACATTATATTTGGATCTTGTTTATTGCGAGACGGTTACTCATTTAAATCAGAGAATAAAGGTTGTTCTATTTATATGAGTAATATCTTTTATGGTCATGCACCCAATGTGAGGGGTTTATTCATATTGAATCTTGATAGTGATGACACACATGTTCATAACATTGATGCCAAAAGATGTAGAGTTGATAATGATAGTACCACTTTCTTGTGGCACTGCCGTTTAGGTCATATTGGTGTAAAACGCATGAGGAAGCTCCATGCTGATGGACTTTTACAGTCACTTGATTTTGAATCACTTGACACATGTGAACCATGCCTCATGGGCAAGTTGACTAAACCGCCATTCTCTGGAACAATGGAACGGGCAAGTGACTTGTTGGAAATCATACATATTGATGTGTGCGGTCCAATGAATGTTACACCGCGTGGTGGATATCGTTATTTTCTCACCTTCACTAATGACTTAAGTAGATATGGGTATATTTACTTAATAAAACACAAGTCTGAAACGTTTGAAAAGTTCAAGCAATTTCAGAGTGAAGTTGAGAATCATCGTAACAAGAAGATTAAGTTCCTGCGATCTGATCGAGGAGGTGAATATCTGAGTTATGAGTTTGCCGGTCACTTAAGATAATGTGGAATTGTTTCACAGTTGACACCGCCCGGAACACCACAGCGTAATGGTGTGTCCGAACGTCGTAATCGAACCCAATTAGGTATGGTGTGTTCTATGATGTCTCTTGCTGATTTGCCACTATCGTTTTGGGGTTATGCATTAGAGACAGCTGCATTCACTTTAAATAGGGCACCATCGAAATCCGTTGAGACGACGCCATATGAACTGTGGTTTGGCAAGAGGCCAAAGTTGTCGTTTCTTAAAGTTTGGGGATGTGATGCTTATGTCAAAAAAGCTTCAGCATAAAAAGCTGGAACTCAAAGCGGAGAAATGCGCTTCATAGGATACCCGAAAGAGACAGTCGGGTATACCTTCTATCTCAGATCCGAAGGCAAAGTGTTTGTCGCTAAGAACGGAACATTTCTTGAGAAAGAATTTCTCTCGAAAGAATTGAGTGGGAGGAAAATAGAGCTCGATGAGGTTATTGAACCTTTACTTCAACCAGAAAGTAGCGCGGTGCAGAAAGATGTTTGTGTGGAACCTACGACGGTAGAAGAGGAAGTTAATGATGATGATCATGAAGCTTCGGATCAAGCTACTATTGAACCTCGTAGGTCGACAAGGCCGCGTACTACTCCTGAGTGGTACGGCAACCCTGTCTTGGAGGTCATGTTGTTGGACAACAATGAACCTACGAGCTATGGAGGAGCAGTGATGGGCCCGGATTCTGAGAAATGGTTAGAGGCCATGAAATCCGAGATGGGATCCATGTATGCAAACAAAGTATGGACTTTGGAAGTATTACCTGAAGGGCGAAAGGCCATTCAGAACAAATGGATCTTTAAGAAGAAGACAGACGCGGACGGTAATGTTACCGTCTATAAAGCTCGACTTGTGGCAAAGGGTTTTTCACAAGTTCAAGGAGTTGACCACGATGACACCTTCTCACCCGTAGCGATGCTTAAGTCTGTCAGAATCATGTTGGCAATAGCTGCTTATTTTGACTATGAAATTTGGCAGATGGATGTCAAAACAGCGTTCCTCAACGGTTTCCTTGAGGAAGAGTTGTATATGATGCAACCAAAAGGTTTTGTCGATCCAGAGAATGCTGACAAAGTTTGCAAACTCCAGCGATCCATTTATGGGCTGGTGCAAGCATCTCGGAGTTGGAATAAGCGTTTTGATGAGGTGATCAAAGCGTTTGAGTTTTTATACAAGTTTATGGAGAAGCTTGTATTTACAAGAAAGTGAGTGGGAGCTCTATAGCGTTTCTAATATTATATGTGGATGACATATTGCTGATTGGAAACAATATGGAAATGCTGGAAAGTGTGAAGGAATATTTGAACAAGAGTTTTTCAATGAAGGACCTAGGAGAAGCTGCTTTCATATTAGGCATTAAGATCTATAGAGATAGATCGAGACGCTTAATAGCACTTTCACAGAGCACATACCTTGATAAAGTTTTGAAGAAGTTCAAAATGGATCAGTCCAAGAAGGGGTTCTTGCCTGTGTTACAAGGTGTGAAGTTGAGTAAGACTCAATGCCCAGTGACTGCAGAGGATAGAGAAAAGATGAGTGTCATCCCCCATGCTTCAGCCATAGGCTCTATCATGTATGCAATGATGCGCACAAGACCCGATGTCAGCCTTGCCATAAGTATGGCCGGAAGGTTTCAAAGTGATCCTGGAATGGAACACTGGGCAGTGGTCAAGAATATCCTTAAGTACTTGAAAAGGACTAAGGATTTTTTTCTCGTTTATGGAGGTGATGAAGAGCTCGTCGTAAAGGGTTACGCCGATGCAAGCTTTGACACTGATCCGGATGACTCTAAGTCACAAACCGGATACGTATTTATTCTCAACGGGGGAGCGGTAAGCTGGTGCAGTTCCAAGCAAAGCGTGGTAGCCGATTCTACATGTGAAGCGGAGTATACCGCAGCCTCGCAGGCGGCGAAGGAAGGTGTCTGGATGAAGCAGTTCATGACATATCTTGGAGTGGTGCCCAGTGCACTGAATCCAATGAACCTGTTGTATGACAACACTGGTGCCATTGCTCTGGCCAAGGAACCAAGGTTTCACAAGAGGACCAGACACATAAAGCGACGCTTCAACTCCATCCGCGATTACATCGAGGAGAAGGACATAAATATTTGCAAAATGCACACGGATCTGAATGTTGCAGACCCGTTAACTAAACCTCTTCCAAGGGCTAAACATGATCAACACAAGAACTGCATGGGTGTTCGATTCATTACAATGTAAATCACATAGTGATGTGAGCTAGATTATTGACTCTAGTGCAAGTGGGAGACTGTTGGAAATATGCCATAGAGGCAATAAATAAAGTGTTTATTATTATATTTCCTTGTTCATGATAATCGTTTATTATCCATGCTATAATTGTATTAATTGGAAACACATTACATGTGTGGGTAAATAGACAACACTTTGTCCCTAGTATGCCTCTAGTGAACTAGCTCGTTGATCAAAGATGGTCAAGGTTTCCTAGCTATTGACATGAGATGTCATTTGATAACGGGATCACATCATTAGGAGAATGATGTGATGGACAAGACCCAATCTACAAACGTAGCATATGATCGTTTCAGTTTATTGCTACTATTTTCTTCATGTCAAGTATATGTTCCTATGACTATGAGATCATGCAACTCACGGATACCGGAGGAGTGCCTTGTGTGTATCAAACGTCGCAATGTAACTAGGTGACTATAAAGGTGCTCTACAGGTATCTCCGAGGGTGTATGTTGAGTTGGCATGGATCAAGACTGGAATTTGTTACTCCGTGCGACGCAGAGGTATCTCAGGGCCCACTCGGTAATACAACATCACAATGAGCCTTGAAAGCAATGTGTCTAAATGTTAGTCACGGGATCTTGTATTACGGAACGAGTAAAGAGACTTGCCGATAACGAGGTTGAACTAGGTATGGAGATACCGACGATCGAATCTTGGGCAAGTAACATACCGAAGAACAAAGGGAACATCATACGGGATTAACTGAATCCTTGACATAGAGGTTCAACCAATAAAGATCTTCGTAGAATATGTAGGAACCAATATAGGCATCCAGGTCCCGCTATTGGTTATTGACCGTAGATGTGTCTCGATCATGTCTACATAGTTCTCGAACCCGCAGGGTCTGCACACTTAAGGTTTGGTGACGTTTCGGTAGTATAGAGTTATGTATGGTGGTGACCGGAGGTTGTTCGGAGTCCCGGATGAGATCCCGGACGTCACGAGGAGCTCTAGAATGGTCCTAAGGTAAAGATTCATATATAGGAAGTCCTGTTTTGGTCACAGGAAAAGTTTCGGGCTCATCGGTAGTGTACCGGGAGTGCCGGTAGTGTACCGGGAGACCATCGGGAGGGGTATTTCGTCCCAAGAGGCTCCATGGGCTGTGTGACAGTGTTTACCAGCCCTTAGTGGGCTGGCGGAACTCCCACACAAGGCCCATGTGGTTTGGGAAAAAAGGTCCAAAGAGAAAAAGTGGAAAAGGGCAAAAATAGGGCGAATCCTAGTCCTACTAGGATTGGAGGTGGAGTCCACCTCCTCCACCTGGTCCGGCCGACTCCTTGGAGGCTTGGCCCTTGTTCCAAGCCTCCTCCTCTCTTCCTCTTATATATACTAGAGGTTTTAGGGTTTTTGCATAGAATTTGCAGCCACGTGTTGCCCGTTCCTCCAATGCATAGTTTCTCCTCTAGATCGGTTTTCTGCAGTGGTTAGGCGAAGCCCTGTCAGAATAGCTCCACCACCATCGTCGGAGCGCCCTCACGCTGTCGGAGAACTCTTCTTCCTCTCCGCTCCTTCTTGCTGGATCAAGACGGCGGAGATCGTCATCAAGCTGTACGTGTGCTGAACGCGGAGGTGCCGTCCGTTCGGCGCTAGATCAGAAGGATCGTGATCAAGCTTGTGGGACGGATCATGATCAAGTTTGCGGGATGGATCGTGATTGGATCACGGGATGGATCGTGATTGGATCGCGGGACACACGGCGATTTGGATTGCGAAGACGTTCGACTACACCAAACGCGTTTCTTAACGCTTCCCGCTTAGCGATCTACAAGGGTACGTAGATCCACTCTCCCTCTCGTAGATGCTCATCACCATGGATAGATCTGCGTGTGCGTAGGAAATTTTGTTTCCCATGCAACATTCCCCAACACCACCTCCACCTCCACCTTCGGCCCCACCCTCCACCTCCACCCCACCTTCTGCTGCACCCAGATCCAAGCGCCTCCACCTTCAAGACTGCGCCCAGATCCAAGCGCATCCACTTCTAGGCCCAGGCGCTCCTCTCTCGCATCCAGGAGCTCGGGCACACGTCTAGGTCCAGGCGCTCCTCCTCTCCACCTCCAGGCCCAGGCGCTCCTCCACTCCACCTCCAGGCCCTGTCCTAGAGTTGGTGGTGGTGGTGGTGGTGTTGCTGCACACCCAAGTGGACGCTATTCCTGGAGCTGTTGTTGAGGTCGCCTGCTGCCCAGGTTCATCGCATCAACCTGAATTTGGCAAATACTCCATCAATATTTGACAATAACGTGAACAAGTTATTTGACAATAATGTATTGCCCCTTTTTCTTTCTTTCTTTCAAGCTGTGTAGGTGTGCCATACATCTGCAAAGATCAGTATTCTGATGCATGATGGAGTACAATTTGACTTGCATGATGCTTTTCATACAAGATCATCGTCTTAATCAGAGTAATCTAATGATCATAAAATGAGACTTGCATCCATTGATCATAGTAATCAGAGCATTTCAGGAAAATGTGAGAACTTGATCATTTTGCAGGAAGATTAGTAGGTCTAGTGACATACCTGATCATTTTGTGATACAATATCCTTATACCCCCAGCCTTCCTCGGAGCACCATTTGGTGCATCCAGTTTTCTTTGTTGCTGACTGAGTGTTCCTGTCACGCCCAGGTCATAGATCTAGCGATTGGGAGGCCTCCTTATCCTGGGCGTACTCCTCCATGTTATTCTGAGCATGGTCACAACAACGGGTCAATGACAATAGTAATTTGACAACAACAACAACAGGTTAATACCAATACCAACAACAATTCCTTCTCCTGCAACAACATCAATTCCAAGGCTCTAAGTTTGCAATTTGATTGCTCTAAGTTGAAAATATGACAGCAGTAGCAGCAACAATTTGACTGCTCTAAGGTTGAAATGTGACAGTAGTAGCAACAACAATTTGACAGGAGTAGAACAAGCATCAGCAATTTGACAGAAGAAGCAACAGTTTCACAGGAGCAATTAAACATGGACTTTGATCTAAATTGTACTCCACTCGAGGAGGAGGACATACCTGGAGGAGGCCATGTGGTTCAAGATGGTGATTTCAACATGGAAGAAGAGGGCATCGATCCCAATCCAGAAGCAGGTGATGAGTACTCCAGGAACTTGTTTCAAACAGTTTCAAACATCTTGTGATGAGGCTAGAGATGCTTGTGATGAGGCTAGAGATGCTTGTGATGAGGCTAGAGATACTTGTGATGTACACTTGTGATGAGGCTAGAGATGCTTGTGATGGATGCTATGATGATTGTGATCATGTATGTGTAACTCCGTATTAGAGAATGTTTGCGAAGTTTTTGATTTTTTTGATTTTTGGAATGTTTCATTTAATTTTATTAACACAAAAGGTTTCATTTAGATTAACACAAAAAGTTTCATTTAGAAGAAAGAAAGAAGAGAAAATAATGTTCAGTTAAGGAAAAGTTTTAGTTAAATTCAGTTAAAGTTTCAGTGAAGGAAAAGTTTCAATTATGGTTTTAGTTAAAGTTTCAGTCAAGGGAAAGTTTCATTTGGTGTCATTTGGTTTCATTTTGGCCTTCATTTCAGTTAAATCCAGTTAAGGAAAAGTTTCATTTCGTGTCATTAAGGAAAAGAACAGAGAAGAGAAAGAGAAGGTGGAAGAAGAGGACATGGGAGGAGGAGTAGACTACAGTAGCTCTCCTCTTCTTTCAAGTCCTAACTTAAGAGCAGCAACCATCATCAGTACTCCAAGTAATGCAGGAGCACTACTGCATTAATCAGTGAAGTATGAGTAGGAGAGGAGAGAAGAAATTTCTGTTAATTTAATGGTCCTACCTTTATTCATACTCCTACACCAAATCTGAAGTACTCCTACACTAAATCTGGATTACTCCAGAACGCTACTGCTTGCACTAATGCTTGTATGAATAGTTTACTTCAATCCATTTGTATGATCATTTACTTAAATCCATTTGTATGATCATTTACAGAGAAGAGAATGTATTATCACAATCTTTCAGAACCATTATCACAAGCTAATGGAGTAGTGAAAGCTCAACAAATTGGATTTTAATAGCAAATGGCACTTGATAACACTGAAATTAACAAATGTGCAGTCAGAAGAAGATAAGAAGAGGTGCAGCGAAGAAACACGCTTAGATTTAATTGTACTGAAGCTACTGTTCAGGGGGTTAATTGTACTAAAGCTACAAGTTGCAAGCACTAATGCTTGCAAGTCCTACAGTATGCTGTAATTGAAGTGAGTACTCCAAATTAACAAAAAAAAATGTTTCAGATAATTTTAATTAACACAAATGTTTTCAGATAATTTTAATTAACAAAAACATTGGGAAAGCATGAACCAATATTTAACCTCACACGTTTCGCTACAACATGAGGCAGCTCCAACAAGATGAGCCGCTCCAAGAGCGGAGCGTCCACCATGGCGATTTCCCGCACCTTGGACACCCAAAGGGCCACTCTGTGGTTGAGGTTGCATTCACAGAAATCCATTTAACCATCCATCCGCCATGGCCGACTCCTGCAACCGGAAACCCCATCCATGTTAGAGCCAAAACCAAAACCAAGACCAAATAAACTTCAGAGCTGTGGACTGACTATTGAAAATGGAACATGGAGTAATGAGCATCAGAGGAGGCTGAATGAGTACCTCTGGGGCCTTATTCTTCCTACAGTAGAGGAGGAGGACGGCGCGAGCGCCGTGGATATGGCTGCCGGCTCTGCTCCTCCCGCTCGGGCTCCAGATCCTCCCGCTCGGGCTTTGCGCCGCCGTCTTCATGCCCGTGCCGGCGCCGCTCCACAAGCAGATCAAGCATCGGGACACTCAGATCTAGCGCTCCAGCTCCTCCTCTACACACCCATCAGCAATAGGTCCAGCTCCTCCTCTGCACGCCCAACAGAAGCTCCAGCTCCAGCTTCACACCAAGCAGCGCGTCGCCGACAATAAAAATGGCAGCTTTTTGTACTCCTCCTCTGTTGTAGGAATCAGATTAGCGGTGGAGACATGCATCAAGGTGGTGGGGAGCGATAAGCTAGGCGGCTGTGCAGAGCAAGATGCCGCCGAGAGGGAGATAGATGGTGCATCGATGGGAAGAGGGCACATCGAGGGTGACGTCGTGCGAGAGAGAGGCGACTGGTGGGCGGTGTCGCGCTCGAGGAGAGAGGTGAGTGGTGCGGAGCATCACGCGATAGAGAGGGGAATGTGTCGGTACGGAGGGTAGAATGGCCTTTGATGAGTCTATATCGGATGGGTGTTCAAGTCTTTTGAAAAAACAGCCCATTCTAGTCTATCTGTCCCACTGCCTTTAGCTTCTTAATTGGAAGTGCAAGGTGGACCCATACACAACCACCAGATCCTTTATAAACTCGGGAAATATCGTAGCCTAGAAAAATTTGTTCTGCAAATCGTTAAACGACCTATATTTCGGTACGGAGGGAGTATTTAAGAACGAATTCATGAATCATGAGACTACTCACAATGTGAAGTAACATAGAGTAGTAACATGCATATGTTACTAGTGTAAATTACTACCTCTACAATGGATAGTAACATATGAGTAGTAACATTGAGCCTTCATTTATTAGCTTATAGACTCATTTTGCCTTGATATGCGTTATGTTACTCATAGGGGTAGTAACATGTTAAGTTACTCAATTTCTCTCTCTTCTCATTAATTAGATGACACATCATACTTTTTGCTTAGGTGACATCTATGTTACTACTCCCTCGGTCCAGGTGTATTGGGCGTTTAAGAGAATCCAAACTTTCCAAGAGTATTAGTCGCCTACATAATTAAGCCAGACTCGTTTCACTACCGCTCCTCGTTTGCCCCACTGACATACACAGTCTTTTGAACGCCACACGCCGTAATTTTGGTTGCATGGCTTGCTGTATGTCTCCCCCTATTCTGTAGCCAATGCATGCATGTTTTGTTTATCACTGGTTTGTTACTTGGCCTAGAATTTCGGATGAGTGGGTGTGGAGCACGGGCACATAATTGCACGCTGGAGGAGTGAAAGGATTTCTTATTAATTGGTTCAATTGTTGAGATTCTTTAGCACTCATTACATCAGTTTTTACGGTTAATCTCTATACACCTAGATCACGGTGCAACGCCTTAGACACTCTATTCACCGACGGAGAAAGTATGTATGTTACTCCTATTGTGAATAGCCCGAACCAATTCGGCAGATCAAAAGCAGTGAATGATCAGCGATCCCCTCCGACAGACGGGCCCACGCGGCAGCAGCAGAACCGAGGCCGCACCCGCACGTGACACCGATCGCATCCCTCGCCCCCGTCGCTGCCACCCCGGCCCCTCCTCCCCCGCATCCATCCCCGGGCCCATGGCCCACCCGCCCCCTCCCCGCCATTGCCGCAGTAGCGGGATAAGCACGCACGGCACGGCCCAAGCCGCCATTCCCATCACACAAACAGGGAAGATAAATAAAAAGAAAGAGGCGGAGGGCGAATCGCCTGGTCTCGTCTCGTCTCTCGACTCGACTCCCATCGCCGCCTCCTTCCTCCATCCTCCTCCCACCCCACCCCCGGTCGCTGCGCCCCGAGCAACCATAAATACGCAGGCTCCAATCGCGCCGGGCTCCGCTAGGGTTCGCGAGATTTCTCCTCCTGCCGCCGCTGCCGGGGTTTGTTCGGTGGCCGGATCGATCCGCCTCCGCGCCGCGCGCGTGTGCGGGGAGGTAGGGAAGGGAGGGAGGGAGGGTTTGTGGGTTCCGGAGGGGGCCCGATTCGGCGAGGCTGGGGCGTGGGGGCGGGCGGTCGGGCCACTGGACCTGCGCCCACTGGCTGCGGGCCATGGCCGGGATCGACGGCGCCGGGGACGGCCCCGCCGCGCGGCTGCCCGAGTTGACGCCCACGGAGCGCGTCGAGCAGGTGCGTCTCCTCTGCTCCTCCCCTGCTCTGCTCTGGTCTCCTCTGATCTAACCACCCGTGGCGGCGGTTGCCTGTTTGTGCCCCTGCCCGTGCGCTCCCCTGTTTTTCTGAGCCGTTTGGTTGGTTAGTCCTGTGGCTCTCCATCGCCAGCGCGATTGATTCCTTGATCGCCGGGACGGCTCGCGATTTGCGTTTGTGGAATCGATGGCCGTCTTTACTGGCCGATGCAGTAGGACATTGGGAGTTTTTGTGTGCGAATAACCAAACTGCAATTCTCTCTCTATTTGCAATGGTTACACGCTTTTATTGAAAGTTTCAATGATTCAGTAAGGTAGTATTACAAGTGCTTGCAGAATCCTTCAACTTTGCTAACGTAGCGGCATTGTGTTCCCTCCCTGCAGAAGCTGATTGCCTGCGGGGTTCCAGAAGAGCAGCTGCGGGAGGACCATCAGGAAGCCCTGCTCATCTACTTGGAGGAGCACGCGGATAAGATTTCGGAGGTCACGGTGGCCATCTTGTCAGCAGGCACCGATATATCAGAGGCCCGCAACAAGTCCTCCAAGAAGGATGAAGATAGCGGCAGCAGCAGCGACAACGATGCGTACAGCGAGAGCTTGTCGTGGTTGCAGTGGATGATGTTCCACAACGAGCCGGATGGTGTGCTTGATGACATGGAGCAGAGCAGTGCGGGAGAACGTGCTGTCTGCGGGTCTGTCTGGGGGCAGAACGACCTCGCTTACCGCTGCCGGACCTGCGAAAATGACTCCACATGCGCCATCTGTGTTCCATGCTTCCAGAAGGGTAACCACGAGGATCATGATTACTCCATCATGTATACAGGTGGTGGGTGTTGTGACTGCGGGGATGCTACTGCCTGGAAGCGTGAAGGGTTCTGCTCCAGGCACAAGGGGGCCGAACAGATTAAGCCTCTACCCGAGGAGCTTGCGAGGTCTGTGGGGCCTGTGCTGGATGAGCTCTTGCTGTTCTGGAAGGAGAGGATATGCCTGGTGGAAGCCCCAGCTCGCAAGGCTGATGAGGATACCCCCTGCAAGAGTGTTGCTGAGGGATTGACGACTTCTATTGCTGACATGCTGCTTCGCTTCTGCACCTCTAGTGAAAGTCTTCTTAGCTTTGTGGCCCAAAGGATCCGTGAGTCCCCAGATCTCTTGGATGCATTGACGAGGGCAGAAAGGTTGCTGGACAAGGAAGTCCTGAAAAATCTGCACGAGCTGCTATTGAAGCTTATCACTGAACCAGCTTTTAAGTACGAGTTTGCCAAAGTTTTCATACAGTACTACCCTGGTACATTTTCTGAAGTTATTAAAGGGAACAACGATAATCTGCTGGACGAGTATCGCCTGATACCGACCTTTTCTGTCCAAATATTTACGGTGCCTACGCTGACTACAAGGCTTGTGCGGGAGCACAATTTGTTGGGTATTCTTCTTGAATGTTTGACAGTTCTATTTCTTTCTTGCGTTGGTGAGGATGGTCATTTACAGGTATGCTTGGCTTCTTTCCATCGCTCCAAAAATTAGATGCGTATGCTTCACCCAGTCACTGTACACCGATGGGATATTATTACTTTCCAAGCATAATTGCTATATTTTGTCAAAGCTGCTGGTACAATTTGCGTTGAACATATTTTTTTATCTGTTAATTGTATAAGATTTATATAAGTCAGTAACAGGGCATAGGCCCTGAAAGTTGGCTTGTCATAAACATCAGCATGACAACATACTTGGATTACTGGGGATGGATGATCAACGTTTAACAGAAATATGTTAAAACACCCCAGGACAATATTTTTGTTGGTTTTTGATAAATGTGTGCTCATAATATATGCTAACAGATCCCAGAAAGATTTTGGTTTCACTTTGGTGTTCTGCCGTGATGTATATAGCAACTTAATATATTGTGATTTGTACAGTGTAATGTGATTTCATATGGTCACAGGAATATTTTCACCTTGTTATTTGCAGACAAGCAAATGGGGAAATTTGTATGATTCGTCTCTTAGATTATTGGAAGATACACGCTATGTCGTGAGCCATGAGGAGGTTTCCAAGTATGTTGCTTATAAGAGGCCTGATCTAACAAGGGCATGGATTAAGCTGTTGTCACTTGTGCAAGGAATGGATCCTCAGAAGCGAGTGACAAGTATTCATGTTGAAGATGAGAATGAGAATCTATCTTCGCCTTTCATGCTAGGACATTATATTGGGATCATTCAGAATCTTTTGATGAAGGGAGCCTTTTCTTCTCCTGGGCAACAAGAGTCAACTGATGTTACTGTATGCTCCACTGCGATAAAAGGCATGGAAAGTGCCGAGAATCAGCGTCATGCTAAAGTTGGAAGGGTCTCCCAGGAGAACTTGGTATGCAATTTAAGTACCAGAGAGAGTTCTTCAAGCAGTGAATTACCAGCACCTGCTATCTGTTTAATTCGTCAGTGCTTGAAAGCTATTGAGACCTGGCTGGAACCTGGTCCCCGGAGGAGAAAGTTGTCGTCCCTTGATGCTAGCAGCACTGACGCTCGCAATTTTCTTGCTTTGCTTGAAGACACTTTGACTATTAACAAAGGTGGATCAAGTAAACAGATTGGTGCGGTGGGCATGAAGGTGAATGAAGGATCCCAAATAGACGATGCTGCAGATTATCAAGAATCCGACGACATGATGCTGATAGATCAAGGAGAGATGCCTCAAGCTGGAAATGATTCAGGCAAGGGAAAGATGCAAGAAAGTAGCAACGGATCAGATGTACAATTACACTCTGAAAATGCTATTTCTGTTGCTCTGACCGACGGCAGCCTTTTATACGTTCACCCAGGTTCAAGAATTGATGAACTAGGAATACTCAACATGACAAGCTGGCCTCGTGTCGTCTTTGATGTCGGTTCACAAGAAACATCTTTTCATATCCCATTACACCGTATGCTTTCTTTACTATTGCGTAAAGCAATGAAGAAATGTTTCGGAGAGTTTGCCAAACCAGAGGAATCTTCAGTTGTGCAGTCCAATGAGTTCTTCTCTCAGGTACTTAAAGGTTACGAGCCTTATGGGTTTGCTTCAATTGTGATGGAGCATCCTTTAAGAGTGAGAGTATTTTGCGCACAAGTGCGTGCTGGAATGTGGCGCAAGAACGGAGATGCAGCTATACTAAGTGCTGAGTGGTACCGCTCCGTGCAGTGGTAATTTCTTGCTCACCTCAAATAAATTGCTATTCAACTAACAGTCCTGAAGTTATATTGTCACCCATCT
Organism: Hordeum marinum; assembly: GCA_022496015.1. NCBI lineage: Eukaryota > Viridiplantae > Streptophyta > Magnoliopsida > Poales > Poaceae > Hordeum > Hordeum marinum. The sequence continues at coordinate 41,306,823 of CM039674.1, forward strand.
TTCCAGGCTTGAACAGGGCTTGGAGTCGGATCTGTTTCTGCTGCAATGCTGTGCTGCATTATCTTCTCCAGAGTTTTTTGTGAAGACCATTCAAGAAAGATTTGGTTTGTCGAATTATATATCTCTGGTTCTCACGGAACAGAATGAGTAAGCCCAAGTTGTTTTATACTGACATATCAACTTCTATTTCTGTTTAACATATTGCTTCCTTCAATTTTGGGTGGTACATCTATGTACTTTTGTTTTGATAATCCAGTCAACTGCTTTCTTGTTTGTCACTACTTGGCTACTTGCTAAACGAAGGTTTTCATTGATCACATAAGTTAAAAATGACTTCTCACTCTGCAGTCATCAACATACTTGTTTAACCATGCATTATTCTTTATTCTATATTCTGGTCTTGTGGAGTGTGCTCAGTTTTATCTTCATCGATCTGTTTTCTCGGTCATTACCACTAAGCTATAGTCGTTAACCATTCCATTTGATTGTTCTTTTGTGATGGCGGAAAGTACACAGCTTGTCATGCTGTGACATATGTAACTCTTTCATGTGTACGGTGTCTTTTTTTAGTCGTGCATTTGAGTGATGTTCAGGTCAACTTTTTTTTGTTTATCATATGATGACACAACAGCCTTAGGCAATAGCATGTTGTTGCTTCTGTGCATTTCCTGTGTTTTCATCATATCCAGATTAATAGTTTGCCTGGACATTTTTGTTAAATGTTGAAGATTTGTTTTTATGTCTTTTCAGATATGAGCCAGTTCTGATGCAAGAAATGCTAATTTTTCTTATACAACTAGTCAAAGAACGCAGATTCATTGGGCGTTCGACAGCAGATAACTTGAAGAGAGAATTGATTTATAAATTGGCTGTTGGAGATGCCACCCATAGCCAGATTGTGAAGTCTCTTCCCAGGGACCTTTCGTCAAGTGACCAACTTCAAAGTGTTCTAGATTCACTTGCAGTTTACTCTAATCCATCTGGAATGAAACAGGTTTTAATCCTTGAATTTTTTTAACATGTTTCAGCGAATTTCTTCTTTACATTTGAATGCATGACTAATAAGAAAAAGTATCACAGGGCAAGTATGTGCTTCGCAAAGCATTCTGGAAGGAATTGGACTTGTATCACCCGCGCTGGAATTCCAGAGAAATACAGATTGCTGAAGAGAGATATTACCGTTTTTGCAAAGTTTCTGCTCTTAATGCTCAACTACCTCAATGGACACATGTTTTTAGCCCTCTGCGCAGTATTTCTAAAATTGCCACCTCCAAAGCTGTCCTTCAAATTGTTCGTGCTGTTCTCTTCTATGCTGTTTACACTGACGCATCATCGGTATCACGTGCCCCGGACAATGTTCTTGTGATGGGTTTGCACCTGCTTTCGTTGGCACTTGACATATGTGAATCCGAGAGTCAAACGTATGCGGACAAATACGGGATGGACATAGTGCAGCATGATGCTGAATCATGGGTTGTCCTGTCATCGTATGCAGAAGAGGCTTTTCCCATATTGACCTACTCTACTGAATCAGTCTCTCGAGACTCTGACAAAGTAAAGAACGAGAGCATGCTAACCTTGCTTGTTTCACTGATGCGCAAGTACAAGGAAGAGAATGACAACACTTTTTCTGGATCCAAGTACTGCAATGTTCCATCTCTAGTTGAGAGTTTGTTAAAAAGATTTGCCAAGTTAAGTAAGCAGTGCATGTCTGCCTTAAGACAAATGGCACCGCAAGTAGTTCCATCTATTCCGGATCATGCTAGCACTAAACAAAATTCAGGATCTCCAGATTTGATGGACAAGAAGGCAAAAGCGCGCCAACGCCAAGCTGCAATCATGGTAAATACTTAATTTAGAAAGTTCACTATATATTCTCAAGTCATCTTGAATTCCAGCTTTCGTCAAATAAAAGTTCTTTGTTTGGATGGACTTACAAAACATGGGCACATAATTTTTCGTATCTAATCTGTATGTCTTAGGCAAAAATGAAAGCAGAGCAGTCAAAATTTGCTGAAAGTATGAAGGCATCAGAAAATGAAGGGCATACTGCTCCAACATTTGAGCCAGATGCATCCAGTTCAACTGCCATTGCCTCTGAGGAGTCACGGCCAGTTTGCTCTCTATGCCGGGATTCGGATTCCAAAAGTCCACTCTGTTATTTGATTCTTCTTCAGGTAATAACCCTTGACTTGACAATGGTGGTTCTTTTTTTTTTTCTGTAGTAATTTGTCAACATAAAGTACCTTTCTCTGTCCCATGTTCAAGAGCATGGCAATTGTAAAATTTTTCTGTTATGTTACATGTTGGTGGTATTGTATTCTTACTTGTTCTATAATCTAGAAATCTCGGCTTGCAAGTTTTGTTGAAATGGGCAATCCGTCCTGGGATAATTTGAGTCAATCAAAGAAGACATCTGGGTCCATCAGACGGGAAAAATCAACTGATTCCTCAGGTGCTGGGTCTTCTAGTTCAGAGGAGCTTGTCAGGGATACAACTATAGAACCTTCCTTTGAATTAGACAGCATGGAAGTTGATGCATTTCTTGATTTCTCAAATGAGCAACATCCACTGATTAGATATATATCATGTTTCCCAAGTGGACGCTGTGCTGGCAATGCAGATGACAATATCTCTCTTGAGACAATTGAGGCTGATGTATACAAGTCTATCATAAATGATCTGGATGGCATTCGAGATGCTGAGCAGAGTTTGTCTACTTCAAATGTCACAGCTGGCTCCAAGACAAGCCCAAGCCCAAGCCCTAAAAGTTCTGTTCTGGGAACGTATGTTACTTGTCTTTCAACGAAATACCGTCTTTCTTCTTTCTGTGATGTAGCCTCCAAATCTTCTGCCCCTGTAACAATAAGAAACAGATTTGGTCCTGTTGATTGTGATGGCATCCACATCTCTTCTTGCGGACATGCTGTACATCAAGAATGTCATGATCGATATTTGTTTTCCTTGAAACAAAGGTATGCTGCACGGTTTCCATTCAAATCCCTTGAATTCATTCCTATCAAGTTCAACTAGGTAACACTAATCCATATTGTACCTTTGAGTAGTTTTCTGTTTGAATTGGCATCTCACAATTATCCATACAAATACAAATATAATAAGCATGAGTTCGATCCAACCAATTCAGACCATCCAAAAAGCATTGATCCAATGGAGCCTGCATTAGTGATTGTCTTATGATGGCTTCTTACACTTCTCTTGATTGAATCTACAATCTCAGTGCAGCAACTTTACTTCTTTTGTTTCTTGACAGATATATCAGGAGACTCGGTTTTGAAGGAGGTCATATTGTCGATCCGGATCTGGTATTCTACTGATGCATTAGATACTTGTCTTCTTTCTTTTGTTAATTATGTACTTACACCTAGCTTTGTACAGGGAGAGTTGCTGTGTCCGGTGTGTCGCAGATTTGCAAATTCCATTCTTCCAGCATCGCCCGATTTCTCTGGTATAACTAGGAAGGCGATGCCAATTGCTCAAACCACGCCTACTGAAGCTGCTGCAACTATACATAACTTACAGTTCCCTCGTGCACTGGCCCTCCTTGAAAGTGCCAGAAAAATTGTTGGACAAAGCAAATTTCTAAAAACTTTTCCTGGGAATGTGAATGACACCGTGGAGCCAGCTTTAGATCCTTCCCTTCGAAGACTCACTATGCTTTACTATCCTCGCAGCAAAAGCAGCTTTTCAGCATCTGAAAGGCTAAGCCCATCCTTGTTTCTCTGGGAAACACTTCGGTACTCTGTCGTTTCTACAGAGATCGCGTCTCGTGATAGAATGTCAAGCTATTCTGCTCAATCGAAGTCTTGCTTAGAATCTCTGCGCAGCGAATTGAATTCATCGAGTGGATTCATATTGTCTCTATTGTTTCGTGTTTCTCACTCTGCACGTGTTCTGAATCGCCGTGAGGTTCTTCTGAGATTTGAAGGTATCCAACTGTTAGCAGGGTCTATTTGCTGTGGTATTTCTGGCGATAAAGATCTTTTGGATGCTACTAAACGAAAAGGTATGCAGGGCACCTTTGCCTCATTTGTACAGTTTTCCTACATCATGGATTTTTCCCAGTGTTTTTTCTTAGTATTCACCTACTTTCACTTGTATGATGTACCTAATTTTTTGTTTTTGATTCTTGTTTACTGGAAATTCAAACAACTATACCATATTTATGTGCAGGAATATACCATATTCACATATCCTCTTTCTCACATTTCTGTTTTTGACAGGCACTTCGCTACCTATGGTTGACCCGGAAAGTGAGGGTGAAATATTTCCTGATATTCAATTTTGGAAGCAGTGTGCTGATCCTGTCCTTGCTCAAGATCCATTTTCTTCATTGATGTCTGCACTTTTCTGCCTGCCTGTTGAAGTTTTGACATCCACAGAATTCTTCATCCCTATTGTTCATCTATTCTACATTGTTTGTGTCATTCAGGTATGCTATTCTGCAATCTCCTAGCACCTACATATTTCTGTTATGGTGTATTTATTTGTAACATATGCATTGTGCTGTAGGCACTAATAACATGCTATGGACAAGAAGCTTTTGACAGATCAAGCTTCCGTGACTGCCTTCTTAACGATGTCTGCCAGGAGATGTTAGGATATGACATTGCTAGAGAATATTTTGTATCTAAGCACATCGATCCCTCTTGTGATCCAAAAGATATGGTACAGAGATTAACACATCCTTATCTTCGGAGGTGTGCCTTGCTTTGGGAGCTGCTAAAATCCTCTTCGTCAGCACCCTTATATGACAGTTCCAATATTTGGGAAGGGTCACATCTTCACTTAGATAGTAGCACAGGGGAATGCAATTCTTCACTGGCAATGGAGCTGGATGGAGTACGAGAACTGGAACACCTCTTTCAAATTCAGCCACTGGACCTGATTCTCAAAGATGAGTGTGTACATATGCTTGCCTTAAGATGGTCTCAACATTTCTGTGAAGACTACAGATCTCGCAAGTATAGAGGCATCCTCTTTTCTAGCCCTGCGGTCCCATTCAGGCTGATGCAGTTACCACCTGTCTACCAAGTTCTCCTAGAAAGGTTTAGTCTGAATCTTCTAAGTTTCCTGGTCTCTGTGCGTGTGCGTTCAGTTGCTTCAGGAGCTCAAAACGTAACATCTTACTCTTTTATCCACCAGATATGTCAAGATGCAATGCCCTGATTGTGGTTCAGTGCCTGATGAGCCAGCTTTATGTTTGCTTTGTGGCAAGCTATGCTCACCTAGTTGGAAACCATGCTGCAGGTGAGTGTTTCAGCTTTTGCACTCCCCACTCCACCAGTGTTTGTTCTTCTGTAATTTATGAAATGTTAAACCTGTTCGTTTCTAATGTTTAGGGCCGGTAAATGCCTAAATCATGCGTCTCAGTGTGGTGCTGGTGTTGGCATATTTCTTTTGGTGAGGGTATGTGTCACATCATCCCATTTCATCCGATGAAGTTACTGTCAACAATTTTCTGCTTTTTTTTTGCGATATCAAGATCTTTCTTGTCGGTTTTGATAGTTGCTCTTTGCAGAAAACAACAATCCTGTTGCAACGATCGGCTCGTCTTGCATTTTGGCCATCTCTGTACCTTGATGCCTTCGGCGAGGAGGTATTGGATTATAACTTAAAAATGAACATTTTTATTTAATACTTGGGCCTTCATTTATCCACTCCGGATTTACTTCATCCACGTATGGTTCCATGTCAGTACTGCTGCCAAATCAACTGAAGAACACAGGAAATGTAGTAGTATCTGTTACTGAATTAATGCGAGGAACTGTCGCTACCAAATAATCGAGTGAACTAGCAACCAGTATTGCTGCAGGTTATAGATATTGTCTTGTCTCTCGGTGGTCTGAGGGCCGATATCAAGAATCCGACGACACTTAGACCACAGTCTGCCGCAATACCACCATCGTAGAATATACACCATGATATGATGCAAATATGATTTAACCTTGTCGTGTAATAGTTGACATTGAGGGTTTGAGCATTGCACGTAGAGTGAATTGCGTGAGCTGCCAGAGACTTTGCCGTTAATCTCTTGAAGAGTGTCTCAATGTTCCATTTCCTGCCTAAAAAATTAAATGTTTCATTTTGATGGTTACCTCGTGATACAAAGCTATGAAGTATGCAACACCTCATGATAGTATGTGCTGCCAAGTGGTGCACCAAACAAATGATTCGACCCAAGGCAGTGGGGTTTTTTCTTTTCTTTTTTATAAGTTACCTTATATACCCCTTTGCTTATGCATGTATGTACCTTTTGGATTTAGGATCATGAAATGCACAGAGGAAAGCCTTTATATCTTAGCCAAGAAAGATATGCAGCCCTCACATATCTGGTAACAGTCCCCTTTGCTTATCCTCTATTTTTCTTGGATCTACGTTCAAGATGCGATAACATGCTCTCTTTTGATTGGCTAGGTGGCATCTCATAGCCTTGACCGGACTTCTGAAGTTCTGCGACAAACAACTATCAGCTTTTATACATCTGATTAAGCGCATTGTTTTGAGGAACAATGCCCAAAGGTTTGGATAATGTATGTTTTTATTATGGAATACTTGGAAATGCCGTGAAGCATTGTTTGTTTTCCAGGATTAAGATAACTTGGCATATCACCCATCCCATAGTAGCCGCTGCTTTTACTATTCCTCTGCTGACTGTTCTATTCAAAGCATATGTGTTCAGAAGCTACTTTTTTTTTACAACAGAGTTCATACACAGTACATGACAAGAAAGAATATTAGTTTCACATAGTCGGGTAGTTTGCAAGGATATATTCCTGTTTACTGGGGGACTGTCAATGCCGCTCTTTCCATCTTGTTAGCTGTTATAGGCTTATATCATATATCGCAACCATTTATGTCTGCATTTATCTCCGCACTACGAAACGTGGTTACCATGTTGATCTTGGTGTAGCTGTTTTATTGACAGGATCAAAGTGATGTGCATATTTTCTGGGAACTATCGTCTAGCTTCATATTCATGCTTTCCAGTGATAGCGAATTGCATCCATTCCTAAGGTGATAACGTTTTGTTTTGCACATGCATGTTGGCCATGCATCTTTTCTCCTTCATTTGCCCTTTCTGAAACTTGTCTCATCCAGGTAGCGCGGTTTCTGCCAGACTATGGAGCCATGCTTCGGTGCTTCAGACCTTGTTCTCGCACACAATGTACAGCGGTGCCCATTATGTCCCTTTTGCTTTCCTTTTTCGTTCTGTTATGCTGTGTCCAGATGGTTGGTTGTACCGTCACATTGTACAAATTCATTGGTCGATCGTGAAGTTCGCCGTGCGAAATTATGTGCAAGAAATGTAGGCAAGCTAGCTTTTGGCGTCATTTGCAGCATGCAGTATGGCACCCGTACTTATTTTTTTGCTTGAAAGTCCCCTACCCACAAAATAAGGAATAACTTGAACAATGAGTTTTTTGAACAAAAATAATAATTAAAGAATCTTGCATGCAAATAAATCTGGGAGTAGTATGTGATCCAGACAAAAGCCAGTCCAACCCTTTTTTGAATGAAAGTGGTTTCCCCCCACAAACAAGTGAGGAGGTTTCTATCAAGCCGATCTCAGCGCAAAGCCCTTGTGCATTCCTCCCCTCGCACCAGTTCTTTTCGTCATGTGATCCTTAGCAGCTCGCCTCTTTGATGATCTATGAGTAGGAGACGTCTCTGTAGAAGTATCGACAGATCGCCTTGACACAAGATCTTTCATTGGTGGATCATAACACTTGTCCCCCTAGTAGATGCTGGACGATTGTCCACTTTGTCTCTTGGAAACACATATCGTTTCAAGTAGTTCATAAGCTCCAAAGAACAACCAACACAAGAAATGTCTACCACAGATTCTTATTATCTGTATCCCATAGCATAGACAAGTCAATCATCATATTGCAAGGGATTTGAAAATATAAAACATTAGCTATAAATTTCCCTATTTCTTTTGCCACAAGACAATCAAAGAATAAATGATGAACTGATTCAAGTTAATTGCAAAATAAAGATGTCAAGTCATCCATTTTCTGCCGTTTACTTAGGTTGTCTCGGGTCAAATTTTTATTCTGATAGGCTAAGCATACAAAGATCAGGTATTTTTGAGGAGCTAGTCCAACCCTGGTGATTCTTTGAAACTTGTAGGTTACGGTCACCAATAGCATATACTCCATTCGTTCCTAAATATTTGTCTTTGTATAAATTTTACTATAAACTACATACGGATGTATATAGATATAATTTAGAATATAGATTCATCCATTTTGCTTTGTATGTAGTCTATAGTTGAATCTTTATAAAGACAAATATTTAAAAACGGGGAATAGTAAATACTACTGCAAATTAAATACGTACACAAGTCACAGCCCATTGTTTCACTCACAGCAAAACATGATGCACAATTAGTTGAATGGCTACTCTAAAATAAACGAACTAAAGCATCAGTCCTCTCAATGGTTTTGTCATAAATTTTCAAGGATCTCTTATGATACGCACTTGCACTTTCAACTGTTGTGCTGCGCTATCAATTTTTGTTCTGTGCATGGCACACCATTCGTGTGGTAAGCCATGCCGGTACTGGATGTATCCATGAACATGCCATCGGTGGTGGCCATTAATAAAACTGCCGTGTCATCGTCGCATGATTGAACACCTTTTGTTACCATTATACGAGGTTAGCCGGACAAGAGAGTGAGATTTTACTCTCCCATGTGACACCTTCCTAAGTGATTTATTTAACCCACAAACTTTTACTTGATTAGCTATGTTTTAGGTGGTGAGATCATCTCTGTGATGTTCGACATTTTTATTCCATCATCATTTTTTGTCAGGTAATGCCACTACGTTTATGATGTTAGTATAGTTTACAGTGTTATGTAGAGACGCTATAGGGAATGTTCATGCGTTATAGGCGCTATAAGTGCGAAAATGCTCTTTGGAGGACGAGCTCCATTTTTGTGTAGCTCGCGCCATAACGTATTTCATCGTCAGATTTTACACACATGTAAAACACGTCCATATGAACGTGTATGATTTTTTTCAGAATTTTTTGAAACGTAAAAATATGATTTTTGAATTTTTCAAAAAAACGAGCTCCATGAAGCTCGTCTTCCAAAACGCCCCACTCCTATAAGTGAGTGTTCACTGTTATGTAGAGGCGCTATAAAGTGAGTGTTCGCATGTTCCACAATAGTTCATTGCTACCATAATACTTTACACATCATATCATGGAGTTGGGTAACCCAGTAACCAAGGGAGGCGGACGTTTGGTTCCTGGCAGTATATGTCCCCGTTATCTTGTTCGTCAATAAGTGTGTTGCGATGTGTAGCAAAAGTAGCGAATTATGATATACAGAAGGTACGTTAGGTGAGAAATAGTTGCATACATGTGGAGAAAGTCGAGTACAAGACCAGGTACAACAGGACAGTACAGCATTAGGAACAAGAGGAAACGCGTTTTGGCAGCCTGTACTGTTAAATGCTGTCTTACTAAAGCACGGCAACTCTATCCCCGACAGGGTTCGATGGCAGGGTGCTGTCCTTTCCTCTGCATACACGTACATCAAATTGGTACTGGTAAAAAAGGTGATCGGATTATTAGAAAGCCATAGTAGAAGTTAAAACTCAATGAGAACGTTATATATGTTAATACAGAAAAAGACGTAGAAAATAAGTAGCAAATGGAATATTGACGAAACGTTTGGACGTGCAGTTTTGTGTGAATGATTCTTGTAGTATTATATTTAGACAGTATGTGTTTACATATATTGCAGAGGCCCTTGTTCGGTTTTCTTGACATAATTGAAGTGTTTCTTAAAAAATAAAGTTGACAAATAATGTAAGGAGTTAGTTTGTCGTGTTTTGAATCAAGAAAATAGTTAAACAATGCAACTATTTGCCGCTTGAAGTATGATTGTTATAAGAAGAAAATTATATCTGGTGTTGGGTAAATTATTTTCAATTGAATGTTGCCTAGTACATGCAAGTGGAAATAATATGTTCTTATATTAATCACTTAAAGAAATTATATGTACAGAACTGCTAACATATTTAGAAATGTGAGGTCTGTTTGTAATATTTTATGATTAAAATTAGATTAAACAAGTTATTTGAACAACCAGGGGATATAGGAAGTAAGATGATGGTATTTTATTTATTGTTTATTCTTGTGTCCAGATAATAATTTGGTTTAAATTCTAATGTGCACTGTAGAGGAACGGTGAGTTGTCGTGAAAAGATTGAAGTGGTGTTAAAGAAACACATCCATTGTGTCTAGTATCTGCATGATGATGCTTTGCAGTAAAACAGTAGAGAAATTATTATTCTCGACCGTGTTAATGTCAAAGAGGAAGCGTGTGCCGTGGAACAAGGACGTGACAGTTGGGAGTTGGAAAGGTGATTAAATGAGATGGCGGGGTCATTCAGTGGTACAGGTTACAACGGCATCTTATACTTTTGAGACCAGGTACAGAAAATCAATGAATACTAGCTTACGTCAGACTGTCGTTGGGAACGAGCACCTATGAGATCGGGGGACCCTTTCGGTTCGGCGGGAGTGAAGGCTCGCACAAAGAGCAGGTCTGATGAACAGCACGCGGGGGATTTACCCAGGTTCGGACCGCAAGGATGCGTAAAACCCTACTCCTGCATGGTTGTATTGAGAGTGTTCTTAGGGTTCTAGCTACATGCGCTGTGAGCAGCTGCCACGTGCGCGAGCTAGAAGGTCCCTAAGACTGAAAGCCAAAAGTCCGAGGATCCAAAAGTCCTCTACCGTATCGCCCTGGGCCTCCTTTTATACTTTGAAGGGGATCCCAACAGTGGCGTATAGTGCGTACACGGGGTATACACAGCTACAGTGCCATCATACCTAACACTGACGGAGTAGGACAGGCGCATTTAATGCTCCGTCAGGCATCTCTGTCCGTCGGTGGGATGGGACAAGTGCCCGTCCCATCGACACCGCTTAGCCCCCTCCAGCGCCCACGCCGCGACACGTGCCTGGGCGAGGCGACACCTGGCCTGTGGGCTGACGTGGCCTTGTCGGGGCTTCGCCTTGCCGGGGTTTCGCCTTGCTGGGGCTTGCCGAGGCCTTGTCCTTGCCTGAGGGTTTGACAGTCACCCCGATAAGGTCTTGCCGGGGGTCTTGATTTTTCTGTGCTTTTACCTGGCAAGTCTCCGCTGGGCCTTGTCGCCAGGGTGGCTATCACTGCCCGTGCACGAGTAAAGGGGCACTAGGAAGCCCAAAACTCTAGTGCACCGACAGGAGCCCCCGCGCCTGGGCCACACACGGTGCGAGGCGTTGTTGGGCTAGGCCGAAACAGTGCACGGGCACGCGTGGCAGGAGCTTGCAGTTGTGATCATTGCGCTTGCTGCGCTTCCCCACGATGCCCATTGAATGCGGGACGTGGGATACGTGCGTAGCGCGGCCGTTGAATTTTTAATTATTGCGTTAGGTCGTTTCCTCCACGTGTGCCGCATGCATAGCGGGGAGCCAGCAACGGGCGCCCGTGACTTAAAGTCCCTGAGAAAGGCAGTAACTTTAGCGCCATGGATTGGAGCAACAAGGCGGTTGCTGTTTGCCCCGTGATCGAGGGCGCCGCTAGTGGAGGAGGTGGGCGGCGACCCGTTGAGTGGGGGAGAGCCAACCCCCGTGCTCCCCCCTATAAATAGAGGGACAACGAGGGCGGAGCTCATCCATTCTTCCTCCCTCTTCCGAGTATGAACCTCCATAGATTTCCCTTCCACGTCTTCCCAACCTTCAGGTAGCGCTCGCCCTTAGCCATGAACAAGGAGCGAGGACGGCCACCGTCCTCCGCTCCAAGGAGGAGCTCTTGTCGGGATCATGCCACCGCTTCAGCCATGGAGGCGGAGGGCGGCTCGGGCTTGCGTGGTGGAAGAGGTGCGAGGAGTCGTGGCCGCCGTGGAAGCCGAGGTCGGGGGAGGCGGAGCGCTCCTCCTCCTCCTCCGACCCTGGGCCCATTCCTTGAGGAGACCCACGCCGAGGGGACGGCGCTAGAGTTCATCCTCAAACTGGCCGGTCCCGTTCGGAGCCATCTGCGCCTCCTCGTCCTTTCACCCAGGCGATGGAGGCCGACAAGCCGCCCGTCCTGTGGTTACGGGCGCATGGTTGTTGTAATGGCACGACACGGGTGGACGTTGAGTACCCGGCGAATCGCGTCATGTTCCTCAGGCGCGGATGGAAGACCTTCACCCGCGCCCACAACCTCTAGGAAGGGCACGTCCTTCGTTTTAAAATGACGGAGGCCAATCTGCTCTCCGTCAAGATTTATGGGCACTCAGGCGTCCGTCTCAGTTGCTGCGAAGAGAGCTCGAGCGGCGCCAAAAGCTCCTCCCCGAGCGAGAGTGATGGGGAGGACAACGGCGAAGACGACGACGATGAGTCCGGTCTTCGGGCGGTCAAGTCGGAGCCCGACGACTCGAGCTCGGACTGACCACCGACCGCACCATCATCGCTAGCCTCACGCCTCTCCCCCTCCCGGCAGGACGACCTTGCTAGGGGCCTTTGTCCCGAGCGTTGCCTCATCTTCCAGTTGGATCTTCCGGCAGGTCCTGGACTTCGGCTTCTGGGGCCCATCCCCCTTTTCGCTCGCGCTGGCCCTCTCCTCCGTGCAATGCTGGTCCAGGAGGGGCCAGGTTCTTGCCTGCCCATCTGGGAGCCCTGCCCCTCCGCACAGTGCTAGTCCAGAGGGGTCAGGCTGGGCTTCTGCCGGGGGCCTCTGGCCATCTTTTTCTTCTTGTAGCCCGCCTCTCCTTTCCATCCTTTTCTTCTTGTAATCTCCCCTAGGGGAGAAAGTGAAATAAAGATGTACTTAGAAAAAGGCAGCATCTTATGTAAATTTCACCCTATTTTGAATACTGTATGTTATCTTCCTTGTCAGACTGTTTCTTTGTATGGAACTTTCCCTACGCTCTCCTGGAAGAATCTTGCCGGCGTGTGTAGCCCTACCGCGAGCGCTTTGAGGAACGGGTCCTTAGCAGCCTGCTGGCGGTGCTACTGCGGGCAAGATACCTTGGCGTCCTTGGTGCAGCCGTTCAAGGTGTTGGTCGTGCTCGAAACAGAATAAGGGCGCGAGCACTGTCACTTGAATCATTGAGCGGACTCGAAACGAAACAAGGAGCGCGGGCGTGGCCACTTAAGCCGTCGAGCGGTTCCGAAACACAGTGAGAGCGTAGCCAATCGCGACAAGGTTCCCTCGCGTGCAGGTTTTCCATACAAGAATCAAAATCGCCCAAGGAAAATAACTTTACAGCAAGAATTTACTTGGGGTTTTGCAACTTATCTTTTTGTTGCTGCACTCCTTCCGGCAAGATTTTTTTGGGACGTCGCTCATAGGTATCCATACCACCATTCCCCCGGCAAAGCTGCAATCGAGGCGACCTTCTATCCTTTGAGAAAAAGAAAGAAGAGAAAATATGGATATAGAAGCTTGGCGATCCGTTAGCTCTTGCCGGGATTAAGTGTAATGCAATATCTCAAAGGAACATGCCCATAAGTAAACATGAGAACCAATCAAGATTTGCAGAACACTTATATTTATTCAACTACACACAGGGTCTGAGCCTGGCTTTGTACCAAGGATTACATGCTTCATCGGCAAGACTTGTACAAAAGGTGGTTGCCGGGGGGCCCGTGAACCACGCCTCACGGGTAGAACTTGCAAAGATGCTCGATATTCTAGGAGTTGCTCACTGGGATGCCATCTTTGGTCTCCAGGCAGACTGCGCCAGGCCTGGTGACTTGTACTACCCGATAAGGGCTTTCCCACTTTGGCGTCAACTTGTTGGAATTCTTGGCGGATTGAACTCGCCAAAGAACAAGGTCGCCTTCCTCAAGACTTCTGGCATTAACTTTGCGGCTATGGTAGCGATGCAAAGCTTGCTGGTAGCGTGCAGCTCTCATAGCATCCTGAATACGGTCTTCCTCAAGAAGCGTCATGTCGTCTTGCCGCAACTGCTCTTGCTCGAGCTCATCATAAGCGAGCACTCGAGGCAACCCATATATGAGTTCCGTGGGGAGAACTGCCTCTGCCCCATAGACGAGGGAGAAGGGTGTCTGGCCGGTAGCTCGATTTGGTGTCGTCCTGATTGACCAAAGAACCACCGGCAACTCATCAATCCCGTGTTTTCCTCACTTGCTCATCTTGTCGAAAGTTCTCGTCTTGAGGCCTCGCAGCACTTCAGCATTAGACCTTTCCGTTTGGCCATTGCTCCTTGGGTGGGCAACGGAACCAAAACAGATTCTGCTGCCAAGGTCTTGGACGTATTGCATGAAGGTGCGGCTCGTGAACCGTGTGTCGTTGTCAGTGATGATCCTGTTAGGAACACCAAAGCGACAAACTAGTCCTTTGAAATTTCGCAGATGGATGTCAAAACAGCGTTCCTCAACGGTTTCCTTGAGGAAGAGTTGTATATGATGCAACCAGAAGGTTTTGTCGATCCAGAGAATGCTGACAAAGTTTGCAAACTCCGGCGATCCATTTATGGGCTGGTGCAAGCATCTCGGAGTTGGAATAAGCGTTTTGATGAGGTGATCAAAGCGTTTGAGTTTTTATACAAGTTTATGGAGAAGCTTGTATTTACAAGAAAGTAAGTGGGAGCTCTATAGCGTTTCTAATATTATATGTGGCTGACATATTGCTGATTGGAAACAATATGGAAATGCTGGAAAGCGTGAAGGAATATTTGAACAAGAGTTTTTCAATGAAGGACCTAGGAGAAGCTGCTTTCATATTAGGCATTAAGATCTATAGAGATAGATCGAGACGCTTAATAGCACTTTCACAGAGCACATACCTTGATAAAGTTTTGAAGAAGTTCAAAATGGATCAGTCCAAGAAGGGGTTCTTGCCTGTGTTACAAGGTGTGAAGTTGAGTAAGACTCAATGCCCAGTGACTGCAGAGGATAGAGAAAAGATGAGTGTCATCCCCTATGCTTCAGCCATAGGCTCTATCATGTATGCAATGATGTGCACAAGACCCAATGTCAGCCTTGCCATAAGTATGGCCGGAAGGTTTCAAAGTGATCCTGGAATGGAACACTGGGCAGCAGTCAAGAATATCCTTAAGTACTTGAAAAGGACCAAGGAAATGTTTCTCGTTTATGGAGGTGATGAAGAGGTCGTCGTAAAGGGTTATGCCGATGCAAGCTTTGACACTGATCCGGATGACTCTAAGTCACAAACCGGATACGTATTTATTCTCAACGGGGGAGCGGTAAGCTGGTGCAGTTCCAAGCAAAGCGTGGTAGCCGATTCTACATGTGAAGCGGAGTATATCGCAGCCTCGGAGGCGGCAAAGGAAGGTGTCTGGATGAAGCAATTCATGACAGATCTTGGAGTGGTGCCCAGTGCACTGAATCCAATGAACCTGTTCTATGACAACACTGGTGCCATTGCTTTGGCCAAGGAACCAAGGTTTCACAAGAGGACCAGACACATAAAGCGACGCTTCAACTCCATCCGCGATTACATCGAGGAGAAGGACATAAATATTTGCAAAGTGCACACGGATCTGAATGTTGCAGACCCGATAACTAAACCTCTTCCAAGGGCTAAACATGATCAACACAAGAACTGCATGGGTGTTCGATTCATTACAATGTAAATCACATAGTGATATGAGCTAGATTATTGACTCTAGTGCAAGTGGGAGACTGTTGGAAATATGCCATAGAGGCAATAAATAAAGTGTTTATTATTATATTTCCTTGTTCATGATAATCGTTTATTATCCATGCTATAATTGTATTAATTGGAAACACATTACATGTGTGGGTAAATAGACAACACTTTATCCCTAGTATGCCTCTAGTGAACTAGCTCGTTGATCAAAGATGGTCAAGGTTTCCTAGCCATTGACATGAGATGTCATTTGATAACGGGATCACATCATTAGGAGAATGATGTGATGGACAAGACCCAAACTACAAACATAGCATATGATCGTGTTAGTTTATTGCTACTATTTTCTTCATGTCAAGTATATGTTCCTATGACCATGAGATCATGCAACTCACGGATACCGGAGGAGTGCCTTGTGTGTATCAAACATCGCAATGTAACTGGGTGACTATAAAGGTGCTCTACAGGTATCTCCGAGGGTGTCTGTTGAGTTGGCATGGATCAAGACTAGAATTTTTTACTCCGTGTGACACAGAGGTATCTCAGGGCCCACTTGGTAATACAACATCACAATGAGCCTTGCAGGCAATGTGTCTAAATGTTAGTCACGGGATCTTGTATTACGTAACGAGTAAAGAGACTTTCCGATAACGAGGTTGAACTAGGTATGGAGATACCGATGATCGAATCTCGGGCAAGTAACATACCGAAGAACAAAGGGAACATCGTACGGGATTAACTGAATCCTTGACATAGAGGTTCAACCGATAAAGATCTTCGTAGAATATGTAGGAACCAATATGGGCATCCAGGTCCCGCTATTGGTTATTGACCGTAGAGGTGTCTCGGTCATGTCTACATAGTTCTCGAACCCGCAGGGTCTGCACACTTAAGGTTTGGTGACGTTTTGGTAGTATAGCGTTATGTATGGTGGTGAAAGAAGGTTGTTCAGAGTCCCAGATGAGATCCCGGATTTCACGAGGAGCTCCGGAATGGTCCGAAGGTAAAGATTCATATATAGGAAGTCCTGTTTTGGTCGCCGAAAAAGTTTCGGGCTCATCGGTAGTGTACCGAGAGTGCCGGTAGTGTACCGGGAGACCATCGAGAGGCGTATTTCGACCCAAGAGGCTCCATGGGCTGTGGGAGAGTTTTTACCAGCCCTTAGTAGGCTGGTGGAAGTCCCACACAAGGCCCATGCGGTTTGGGAAAAAATCCCAAAGAGAAAAAGTGGAAAAAGGCAAAAATAGGGTGAATCCTAGTCCTACTAGGATTGGAGGTGGAGTCCACCTCCTCCGCCTGGTTCAGCCGACTCCTTGGAGGCTTGGACCTTGTGCCAAGACTCCTCCTCTCTTCCTCTTATATATACTGGAGGTTTTAGGGTTTTTGCACAGAATTTTCAGCCACGTGTTGCCCGTTCCTCCAATGCATAGTTTCTCCTCTAGATCGGTTTTCTGCAGCGCTTAGGCGAAGCCCTGCCGGAATAGCTCCACCACCATCGCCGGAGCGCTGTCACGCTGCCGGAGAACTCTTCTTCCTCTCCGTTCCTTGCTGGATCAAGATGGTGGAGATCGTCATCAAGCTGTACGTGTGCTGAACGCGGAGGTGTCGTCCGTTTGGCACTAGATCGGAAGGATCTTGATCAAGCTCATGGGATGGATCGTGATCAAGTTCGCGGGATGGATCATGATTGGATCGCAGGACGGATCGTGATTGGATCGCGGGACACACGGAGATTTGGATCGCGAAGACGTTTGACTACACCAAACGCGTTTCTTAACGCTTCCCGCTTAGCGATCTACAAGGGTACGTAGATCCACTCTCCCTCTCGTAGATGCTCATCACCATGGATAGATCTGCGTGTGCGTAGGAAATTTTTTGTTTCCCATGCAACATTCCCCAACACCACCTCCACCTCCACCCCACCTCCTGCTGCACCCAGATCCAAGCGCCTCCACCTCCAAGACTACGCCCAGATCCAAGCGCATCCACTTCTAGGCCCAGGCGCTCCTCTCTCGCATCCAGGAGCTCGGGCACACGTCTAGGTCCAGGCGCTCCTCCTCTCCACCTCCAGGCCCAGGCGCTCCTCCACTCCACCTCCAGGCCCTGTCCTAGAGTTGGTGGTGGTGGTGGTGGTGTTGCTGCACATCCAAGTGGACGCTATTCCTGGAGCTGTTGTTGAGGTCGCCTGCTGCCCAGGTTCATCGCATCAACCTGAATTTGGCAAATACTCCATCAATATTTGACAATAACGTGAACAAGTTATTTGCCAATAATGTATTGCCCCTTTTGCTTTCTTTCTTTCAAGCTGTGTAGGTGTGCCATACATCTGCAAAGATCAGTATTCTGATGCATGATGGAGTACAATTTGACTTGCATGATGCTTTTCATACAAGATCATCGTCTTAATCAGAGTAATCTAATGATCATAAAATGAGACTTGCATCCATTGATCATAGTAATCAGAGCATTTCAGGAAAATGTGAGAACTTGATCATTTTGCAGGAAGATTAGTAGGTCTAGTGACATACCTGATCATTTTGTGATACAATATCCTTATACCCCCAGCCTTCCTCGGAGCACCATTTGGTGCATCCAATTTTCTTTGTTGTTGACTGAGTGTTCCTGTCACGCCCAGGTCATAGATCTAGCGATTGGGAGGCCTCCTTATCCTGGGCGTGCTCCTCCATGTTATTCTGAGCATGGTCACAACAACGGATCAATGACAATAGTAATTTGACAACAACAACAACAGGTTAATACCAATACCAACAACAATTCCTTCTCCTGCAACAACATCAATTCCAAGGCTCTAAGTTTGCAATTTGATTGCTCTAAGTTGAAAATATGACAGCAGAAACAGCAACAATTTGACTGCTCTAAGGTTGAAATGTGACAGTAGTAGCAACAACAATTTGACAGGAGTAGAACAAGCATCAGCAATTTGACAGAAGAAGCAACAGTTTCACAGGAGCAATTAAACATGGACTTTGATCTAAATTGTACTCCACTCGAGGAGGAGGACATACCTGGAGGAGGCCATGTGGTTCAAGATGGTGATTTCAACATGGAAGAAGAGGGCATCGATCCCAATCCAGAAGCAGGTGATGAGTACTCCAGGAACTTGTTTCAAACAGTTCCAAACATCTTGTGTATTCTACTGCAAAAGAAGCATATTGTTGTTTATGAAGCAACAACACGCAATCATTTATTAACTGAAAATTGATGTTGTTTATTAACAGAAAAATTGTTGTTGTTTATTAACTGGAAAAGCTAGAGTAGGCTCATGTTCTGAAATTGTGGAAAAACTGCTAAACTGCTAATGGAGTACTCATAATGCTTGATAATACTCTTGATAATGCAATGACAGTAGTAAATGGAGTACTCCTGATAATTGAGTAATTTTGACAATAGAAAAATTTATAATGCTTGATAATGCAGTGATAGTAGTAAATGTATCAGGAGTACGCTTGGTAATGCTTGTACAATATGCTAATGCTTTAACTGAATATTTTCAGTTAACAAATGATACAAGATCATGGAGTAGGCTAACATGTTTTTGTTGTAAATAGATTCGTCATTTTATCCTTCCATCATTTCGTTTCATCATTTCTTTGTTGTATTCTTTCGCGTAGGTGTTGAGAAAGCAGTTCAAAAAAGGGATAGCCTTGATGACAAGCAAAACTATGGTGTTTATGTTGCATTACATGCGTTATGTATGAGTAGAGGGGGCAAACTTAACAGAGATGATAGGAAAAACATTGCTGACTTTTTCGGAGTAGGTGTTTGGAATATTCAAAGAATTTGGGAGAAAGCGATGAGGCAGATTGCACAAGGTTCGGAGGTTGATGTTTCCAGTCAGAGAAAAGGAAACTATGGAAGATAGCCAAAGGACATCAACCTAGACCAAATCCCTACAATCCCTCTAAATAGAAGGTCTACAATCAGGTCACTTGCTTGGCAACTCGGATGCAGCCCAACCACACTCCATGGGAAGTTCATGTTGAATTTGATAAAGAGGCATTCAAACTGTGTGAAGCCAATTCTAAAGGAAAAGAACAAGAAGGATAAAATGGAATTTTGCTTGTCAATGCTCGATGAGACAACAATAGAAACTGGAAGGCCTAAATTCAAGACCATGCACACCATTGTGCATATTGACGAAAAATGGTTCTACATGACCAAGAAAAACATGAACTATTATCTGCTAGATGAGGAGGAAGAGCCTACAAGAACTTTACAAAGCGGTAGTAGTATTGGAAAGGTCATGTTCTTAACTGCTGTTGCCAGGCCAAGGTGGGACAGTGAAGGAAATGTGACGTTCTCTCACAAAATTGGAATTTGGCTGTTTGTGAAATAACTTCCCGCTCAAAGGAGAAGTGACAATAGGCCTAGAGGAACAATGGAGACAAAGTCCATAAAGGTTAACAGGCAAGTTATGAGAGAGTTCATGATAGATAATCTGCTGCCAGCAATACAATCTGCTTGGCCTGAGAATGATGCTGGGCAAACTATCTTCATACAGCAAGACAATGCAAAGCCGCATATCTTGCCTAATGACCCAGAATTCTTAGCAGTCGTCGAAATCACAAGACTCGACATCAGACTAATTCAGCAGCCTGCCAACAACCCTCATTTGAATGGACTTGACCTTGGATTCTTCAGTTCCTTGCAATCTCTGACATATTGTCTAAGCCCGAGAACCCTTCAAGAGCTTATTAAGAGTGTGTTGGAAGAATTTGAGAACTATGAGGTTTACAAGCTGAACAAAGTTTTCTTATCCCTACAGGCTTGCATGATTGAAACTCTGAACCATGCAGGTGGCAATGGCTATAAAATACCACATGTGAACAAGGAAGGACTTGAGACTCGTGGGTTGCTACCGCCAAGACTTACATGCCCTCAAGAGGTTTACGCAAATGCTCTACACAATCTACAACAAATGGAGAGAGTTCATTGATGGATGCTTGTGATGAGGCTAGAGATGCTTGTGATGGATGCTTGTGATGAGGCTAGAGATGCTTGTGATGTATGCTTGTGATGAGGCTAGAGATACTTGTGATGTATGCTTGTGATGAGGCTAGAGATGCTTGTGATGTATGCTTGTGATGAGGCTAGAGATGCTTGTGATGAGGCTAGAGACACTTGTGATGTACACTTGTGATGAGGCTAGAGATGCTTGTGATGGATGCTATGATGATTGTGATCATGTATGTGTAACTCCATATTAGAGAATGTTTGCGAAGTTTTTGATTTTTTTGATTTTTGGAATGTTTCATTTAATTTTATTAACACAAAAGGTTTCATTTAGATTAACACAAAAAGTTTCATTTAGAAGAAAGAAAGAAGAGAAAATAATGTTCAGTTAAGGAAAAGTTTTAGTTAAATTCAGTTAAAGTTTCAGTGAAGGAAAAGTTTCAATTATGGTTTTAGTTAAAGTTTCAGTCAAGGGAAAGTTTCATTTGGTGTCATTTGGTTTCATTTTGGCCTTCATTTCAGTTAAATCCAGTTAAGGAAAAGTTTCATTTCGTGTCATTAAGGAAAAGAACAGAGAAGAGAAAGAGAAGGTGGAAGAAGAGGACACAGGAGGAGGAGTAGACTACAGTAGCTCTCCTCTTCTTCCAAGTCCTAACTTAAGAGCAGCAACCATCATCAGTACTCCAAGTAATGCAGGAGCACTACTGCATTAATTAGTGAAGTATGAGTAGGAGAGGAGAGAAGAAATTTCTGTTAATTTAATGGTCCTACCTTTATTCATACTCCTACACCAAATCTGAAGTACTCCTACACTAAATCTGGATTACCCCAGAACGCTTGTATGAATAGTTTACTTCAATCCATTTGTATGATCATTTACTTAAATCCATTTGTACGATCATTTACAGAGAAGAGAATGTATTATCACAATCTTTCAGAACCATTATCACAAGCTAATGGAGTAGTGAAAGCTCAACAAATTGGATTTTAATAGCAAATGGCACTTGATAACACTGAAATTAACAAATGTGCAGTCAGAAGAAGATAAGAAGAGGTGCAGCGAAGAAACACACTTAGATTTAATTGTACTGAAGCTGCTGTTCAGGGGGTTAATTGTACTAAAGCTAGAGGTTGCAAGCACTAATGCTTGCAAGTCCTACAATATGCTGTAACTGAAGTGAGTAATCCAAATTAACAAAAAAATGTTTCAGATAATTTTAATTAACACAAATGTTTTCAGATAATTTTAATTAACAAAAACATTGGGAAAGCATGAACCAATATTTAACCTCACACGTTTCGCTACAACATGAGGCAGCTCCAACAAGATGAGCCGCTCCAAGAGCGGAGCGTCCACCATGGCGATTTCCCACACCTTGGACACCCAAAGGGCCACTCTGTGGTTGAAGTTGCATTCACAGAAATCCATTTAACCATCCATCCGCCATGGCCGACTCCTGCAACCGGAAACCCCATCCATGTTAGAGCCAAAACCAAAACCAAGACCAAATAAACTTCAGAGTTATGGACTGACTATTGAAAATGGAACATGGAGTAATGAGCATCAGAGGAGGCTGAATGAGTACCTCTGGGGCCTTATTCACCTACTATCCCAGTGTTTATTTCGACTATGCTTCAGCGCCATGGATTGGAGCAACGGGGCGGTTGCTGTTCGCCCCGTGATCGAGGGCGCCGCTAGTGGAGGAGGTGGGCGGCGACCCTTGGAGTGGGGGAGAGCCAGCCCCCGTGCTCCCCCCTATAAATAGAGGGACAACGAGGGCGGAGCTCATCCATTCTTCCTCCCTCTTCCGAGTATGAACCTCCATAGATTTCCCTTCCATGTCTTCCCAACCTTCAGGTAGCGCTCACCCTTAGCCATGAACAGGGGGCGAGGACGGCCACCGACCTCCGCTCCAAGGAGGAGCTCTTGTCGGGATCATGCCACCGCTTCAGCCATGGAGGCGGAGGGCGGCTCGGGCTTGCGTGGTGGAAGAGGTGCGAGGAGTCGTGGCCGCCGTGGAGGCCAAGGTCGGGGGAGGCGGAGCGCTCCTCCTCCTCCTCCTCCGTCGCTGGGCCCATTCCTTGAGGAGACCCACACCGAGGGGACGGCGCTAGAGTTCATCCTCGAACTGGCCGGTCCCGTTCGGAGCCATCTGCGCCTCCTCGTCCTTTCACCCAGGCGATGGAGGCCGACAAGCCGCCCGTCCTGTGGTTACGAGCGCATGGTTGTTGTAATGGCACGACGCGGGTGGACGTTGAGTACCCGGCGAATCGCATCATGTTCCTCAGGCGCGGATGGAAGACCTTCGCCCGCGCCCACAACCTCTAGGAAGGGCACGTCCTTCGTTTTAAAATGACGGAGGCCAATCTGCTCTCTGTCAAGATTTATGGGCACTCAGGCGTCCATCTCAGTTGCTGCGAAGAGAGCTCAAGCGGCGCCAAAAGCTCCTCCCCGAGCGAGAGTGATGGGAAGGACAACAACGAAGACGACGACGATGAATCCGGTCTTCGGGCGGTCAAGTCGGAGCCCGACGACTCGAGCTCGGACTGACCATCGACCGCACCATCATCGCCAGCCTCACGCCTCTCCCCCTCCCGGCAGGACGACCTTGCTAGGGGCCTTTGTCCCGAGCGCTGCCTCATCTTCCAGTTGGATCTTCCGGCAGGTCCTGGACTTCGGCTTCTGGGGCCCATCCCCCTTTTCGCTCGCGCTGGCCCTCTCCTCCGTGCAATGCTGGTCCAGGAGGGGCCAGGTCTTGCCTGCCCATCTGGGAGCCCTGCCCCTCTGCACAGTGCTAGTCCAGAGGGGTCAGGCTGGGCTTCTGCCGGGGGCCTCTGGCCATCTTTTTCTTCTTGTAGCCCGCCTCTCCTTTCCATCTTTTTCTTCTTGTAATCTCCCCTAGGGGAGAAAGTGAAATAAAGATGTACTTAGAAAAAGGCAGCATCTTATGTAAATTTCACCCTATTTTGAATACTGTATGTTATCTTCCTTGTCAGACTGTTTCTTTGTATGGAACTTTCCCTACGCTCTCCTGGAAGAATCTTGCCGGCGTGTGTAGCCCTACCACGAGCGCTTTGAGGAACGGGTCCTTAGCAGCCTGCTGGCGGTGCTACTGCGGGCAAGATACCTTGGCGTCCTTGGTGCAGCCGTTCAAGGTGTTGGTCGTGCTCGAAACAGAATAAGGGCGCGAGCACTGTCACTTGAATCATTGAGCGGACTCGAAACGAAACAAGGAGCGCGGGCGTGGCCACTTAAGCCGTCGAGCGGTTCCGAAACACAGTGAGAGCGCAGCTAATCGCGACAAGGTTCCCTCGCGTGCAGGTTTTCCATACAAGAATCGAAATCGCCCAAGGAAAATAACTTTACAGCAAGAATTTACTTGGGGTTTTGCAACTTATCTTTTTGTTGCTGCACTCCTTCCGGCAAGATTTTTTTTGGGACGTCGCTCATAGGTATCCATACCACCATTCCCCCGGCAAAGCTGCAATCGAGGCGACCTTCTATCCTTTGAGAAAAAGAAAGAAGAGAAAATATGGATATAGAAGCTTGGCGATCCGTTAGCTCTTGCCGGGATTAAGTGTAATGCAATATCTCAAATGAACATGCCCATAAGTAAACATGAGAACCAATCAAGATTTGCAGAACACTTATATTTATTCAACTACACACAGGGTCTGAGCCTGGCTTTGTACCAAGGATTACATGCTTCATCGGCAAGACTTGTACAAAAGGTGGTTGCCGGGGGGCCCGTGAACCGCGCCTCGCGGGTAGAACTTGCAAAGATTTTCGATATTCTAGGAGTTGCTCACTGGGATGCCATCTTCGGTCTCCAGGCAGACTGCGCCAGGCCTGGTGACTTGTACTACCCGATAAGGGCTTTCCCACTTCGGCGTCAACTTGTTGGAATTCTTGGCGGATTGAACTCGCCAAAGAACAAGGTCGCCTTCCTCAAGACTTCTGGCATTAACTTTGCGGCTATGGTAGCGACGCAAAGCTTGCTGGTAGCGTGCAGCTCTCATAGCATCCTGAAGACGGTCTTCCTCAAGAAGCGTCGCGTCGTCTTGCCGCAACTGCTCTTGCTCGATCTCATCATAAGAGAGCACTCGAGGCAACCCGTATATGAGTTCTGTGGGGAGAACTGCCTCTGCCCCATAGACGAGGGAGAAGGGTGTCTGGCCGGTAGCTCGATTTGGTGTCGTCCTGATTGACCAAAGAACCATCGGCAACTCATCAATCCCGTGTTTTCCTCACTTGCTCATCTTGTCGAAAGTTCTCGTCTTGAGGCCTCGCAGCACTTCAGCATTAGCCCTTTCCGTTTGGCCATTGCTCCTTGGATGGGCAACGGAACCAAAACAGATTCTGCTGCCAAGGTCTTGGACGTATTGCATGAAGGTGCGGCTCGTGAACTGTGTGTCGTTGTCAGTGATGATCTTGTTAGGAACACCAAAGCGGCAAACTAGTCCTTTGAAGAACTTGACGGCTGACTGTGCTGTCACCTTTCTCACTGCTTCCACTTCCGGCCACTTTGTGAACTTGTCGATTGCGACGTACCAGTACTCAAAGCCCCCGGCAGCACGGGGAAAGGGGCCCAAGATGTCCAGCCCCCAGACCGAAAATGGCCAGGATAAAGGGATTGTTTGAAGGGCTTGAGCTGGTTGATGTAATTTCTTCGAATGAAACTGGCATGCTGCACACTTGGTTTATAATGCAGTTGCATCGTGGAGGGCAGTGGGCCAAAAAACCCTTGCCGGAATGCCTTATCGGCAAGTGCTCTTGATCCTATGTGGGAGCCATATATATACCCCCATGTATCTCCGCCAACAGGTCCAGTCCATCTTCTCGGGAAATGCATTTGAGTTTCACGCCACTCGGTCTTTTTCTGTACAGGACGTTGTCTACGAACTGGTACATATGAGACCGACGGGCTACTTTCTCTGCTTCCTCTTGTTCTTCGGGAAGTTCTCCTGTCTGAACGAAACAAATGATGTGCTGTGCCCATGCTGGAGCCTGAGGCTCGACAACAAGGACTAAAGGCATATCTTCTGCCAGGGGAGCATCTGTCTCAACGACAAAGACGTGAGGCCCCGGCGGAGCCTGCTGCACCCCGACAAGCCTGGCAGGAGCGCGTGCTTCCACGACAAGAACCGAAGGCTCCGCCGGAGCACGACGCTCACCGGCAAGCCAGATGTTGTCCCCGGCAACCTCCTTGCCGGCGGCTTCTGGGATCTCCGCCAGGAAATACTTGCCGGAACTCAACTTTCTTCTTTTCTCCTTTCCAGTTGATAGTGTCACGAAGGGTTGAGTTAGTCGGAGCACGAAAGTCCCTGGTTCCACAAGCAACTTAAGGGCAACATACTTCGACAGGCCATCGGCAACGCCGTTCTCTGCACGCAGAATGTGCTCCATTTGCAGGCCATCAAAACGTTCTTCCAACTTCCTCACCTCATCTACATAAGCCTCCATCAGCGGACTCTGGTAATCTTTGTTCACTTGCCGAACGACAAGCTGAGAATCACCCCTGACAATAAGTTTCTTGATCCCAAGGTCCGCCATGATCCTGAGACCAGCAACAACCCTTCGTACTCGGCAGTGTTGTTCGTTAATGTCTCCCAAGGAAAATGCATCTGAATCACATATTTGAGGTGCTCTTCGATGGGTGCGACAAGCAGCACTCCGGCACCGGCGCCTTGCAGCGAGAAAGCCCCATAAAAATGCATGATCCACTCTTGATCAGTTTCCTTGCCGGGGAGAGTTGACTCTGGAACTTCTTCATCTTGCGTTGGGGTCCATTCTTCAATGAACTCCACCAAGGCTCTGCTCTGAATGGTCGAAGTGCTTTCAAACTTGAGACCAAAGCTTGATAGTTCCGAAGCCCACTCTACTCTGGTAGCCTCTGGGTTCCGCAGTATCCGCTGCAGCGGGAAGCGGATGACAACGGTGATCTCATGTGTTTAGAAGTAATGGCGCAGCTTCCTCGAGGCCATAATAAGTCCGAAGAGCAACTTTTGCATGCCAGAATATCTTGACCTAGCCCCCTGCAATAGGGAGCTGACAAAATAGACTAGGCGCTGCACCACCTTATTCTTCTGGATTATCTCTTTCAACTGCGCAGATCCTTCCTTGCCGGCACCAGACCCTGCCGAGGAATCCCCTAACTCGTCGTTTGGTGGCCCTGCCGTTGCCGCCGCTTCTTCATCAACTTCTCTTTCAGCCACTAGTGCAGCACTAACCACTTGATTCGTTGCCGCCAGATATACCAACAATGGCTCTTGTGGTTTTGGCGCGACTAGGACTAGCGGAGAGGAGAGGTATTTCTTCAAATCCTATAGCGCTGCCTCTGCTTCCGGAGTCCATTTCATTGGACCTACCTTCTTCAAGATTTTGAAAAAGGGCAGGGTGCGCTCAGCAGATTTTGAAATGAACCTACTCAGAGCAGCAACACCGCCGACAAGGCGGCACACATCTTTGACACGTCTTGGTGCTTCAATTTGCTCAATTTCTTTGATCTTATCGGGATTCACATCAATTCCTCATTGAGGTACAAAGAATCCAAGAAGTTTGCCGGATGGGACGCCGAACACGCACTTCTCAGGGTTGAGCTTCATGTTGATCTTGTGCAAGTTAGAAAATGTTTCTTCTAAGTCTGGTATGAGCGTAGCCTTGTCCTTGGTTTTGACCACTATGTCATCCATATAAGCCTCCATATTTCTATGTAGCTAGGGCTCAAAACCAATTTAGACTGCTCTCGCAAACATAGAACCAACACTCTTCAACCCAAAAGGCATACACAAAAGGAAATACGTACCACATGGGGTGATAAATATGGTCTTCTCCTCGTCTTCCTTGGCCATGAAAATCTGATGATAGCCGGAGTAGGCGTCAAGGAAAGACAACAAGTCGCAGCCGGCGGTGGAGTCTACGATCTGGTCGATGCATGGCAAGGGAAAGGGTCTTTGGGGCAGGCTTTGTTGATGTCTGTGAAGTCAATGCACAACCTCCATTTCCCATTCGCCTTGCGCACTACAACCGGATTGGCCAACCATGTTGGATGAAGTACTCCGATCAAACCAGCCGCTTCTAGTTTCTTAATCTCTTCGGCAATAAACTGTTGCTGCTCCAAAGCTTGCTTCCGGACTTTCTGCTTGACGGGCCGCACGTGTGGGCAGACGGCAAGGTGGTGTTCAATCACCTTCCTGGGAACACCGGGGATGTCAGACGGTTGCCATGCAAACACATCAACATTCGCCCGCAAGAAGGCGACAAGCGCACTTTCCTATTTGTCATCAAGGGTGGAACTTATGGTGAAAGTCCCCCCCCACCGTGCCATCCTCCTTGGCAGACACCTTCTTGGTCTTTGGCGGGGCTGCCTTGGACTTCTTGCTCTTGTCGGTGGAGCTCTCTGGCACATCGTCAATGGGAGCGCAACACCCCAAAGAGGTGCGCTTACCGGAATGTGCGCCAGAGGTCTTGCCGGTCTTCTCCCCCCCTAGAGCTTCGGCGACAGGTGCAAGTGCCTTCACGGCAGGTGCTGCAACTGCCACTCGGTTAATCGTGATGACGTTCATCGGCCCGGGCATCTTCAGCATATTGTAAGCCAAGTGGGTGGCCGCCATGAACTTGGCCAGTGCATGGCGGCCAAGGATGCCGTTGTATGGCAACGGGATCTTGGCAACGTCAAAAACGATCTTCTCTGTTCTAAAATTGATATCACTGCCAAATGTCACCGGCAGCCTGACTTTGCCCTTCAGCTGAGTTCTCCTTGAATTGACCCCTTGGAAAGCGCCTGTCGGCTCGAGATCTTCATCAGGAATTTGCAGCCTCTGGATGACATCAGGCAAGATTAGGTTCAGGCTGGCCCCACTGTCGACTAGCATCTTCGCCACCTTGAGGTTGCGAATCATTGGTGAAACCAACAACGACAGGCACCCGACCGCAGTTATGCGATCAGGGTGATCCTCGGCGTCGAAGATGATAGGAGTGTTGGACCACTTCAGTGGTCTTTGGGCACCGGTAGAGGGCTCCGCCGCATTGACCTCGCGCGCCCACTGTTTATGTTGGCGGTGAGAGGAATGCGACGAGGCACCTCCCTCGATGCACATCATCTCTGTAGCTTTCTCGAACTCATGCTCGCTGGACTCGTCGCCCTCTTCGATGTTATCATCATCTCCCTATTGCTTGTCACGGCCACGGGGGCCGGTCTTTCTGTTGCTTGGGCTTGCCGCGGCGACCAGCTTGGCCGACGCGCTTCTTGCCGGACCCCTCAGCACCATCATGGCCTTTCTCCTTGTCTCGCCTCTCATATTCAGCTTTTTGCTTCTCGGCAAGCTGCTCAACATGCCGATAGTCTTGGAGGTTGTGGCCCTTGGTGTGATGGATCTGGCAATACTGCTTGCCGGAGCCTTCTGGCTTGTCGACAGCTGCCATAGCATGGAAGGAGGCGCACCCGGCAACATCGTCATCGGGGTCACCAAACTTGCCCTTCTTGGCGGCGCCGGGGTTGCCAGATCCCTCCACGGCAAGTACGGCCTTGCCCTTGCATTTCTTGTTCCGCCGCCGATCTTTCTTTGTCGGGGTGGCGATGTCTTCATCTTCAGAGTCGACCCCTGCGCCAGCGTTTTCGCAGGGGAGTCTCCTCCCTTCTTCAGCCCGAGCACATTTGTCTACCAAAGCATAAAGCTCGACAACATCCCTGACCCTATTCATTTCTAGCTCCTCCCGCATCCTGCGGTTGTGCATGTTTTGATGGAACACGTTGATGACAGCGTCAGGATAAACGTCTGGTATGTTGTGGTGCACACGGTTGAACCTTTGAATGTATTTGTGCAAAGTTTTGCCCTCCTTTTGAGGGATGATGTGCAAATCACTTTCCTGGCCAGGAGCTTGATGACCTTCTATGAAGGCGCCAACAAACTCGTGGCACAGGTCTGCCCAGGATGTGATGGATCCCTCTAGCAAGTGCATCAACCATGACCTGACGTTGGGCTTAAGCACCAACGGGAAGTAGTTGGCGAGTATCTTGTCGTCGCGACCTCCGGCAGCTTGCACCACAATGGTGTAGATGTTCAGGAACTCCGACGGGTGAGTTTTGCCATCATACTTCTCTGGAACCTCTGGCTTCAACGTGTGGGAATTGGGCCACTGGACTTGCCGCAGCTCACGGGTAAACGCTGGACAACCCACCTCGTAAGGTAGGCTGACAGGATACCCTAGTGCAGACTTGTCTACAGTGGGCCCCGCGTGCCTATCAGATTGAAGGCGCTCTTCCCGCCGTTGCTCGATTGTAGTTCGGACGTCTTCCTTGCCCCATTCCCGAAGAACTTGATGCTGGTCGCGGCGCGTCCGTGGGTCGGACGACGCCATCGAGTAGCCGTCGTAAGCGTCGGTCCGTCAAGTCGGTGATCGGCGTTGTTGCTGTGGAGGAGAGTGCGCCGAGGTCGCACCACTTCCGGCCTTCTCACCACTGGCATGAACCGGCTCGGTGGACCGAAACTTATCTGCGAGGCTGAGGAGGCTCTCCATTCGTCGAGCTTCTCCGCAGTGGGAGGGAAGTTTAGGAGTAGCTGTGCTCGCACCATCGCTTCCTCCGACGTGGTCGGGAGCGAACGGCGCGAGGAACGCGAGGTGATCTTGTTGGAAATATGCCCTAGAGGCAATAAATAAAGTGTTTATTATTATATTTCCTTGTTCATGATAATCGTTTATTGTCCATGCTATAATTGTATTGATTGGAAACACATTACATGTGTGGGTAAATAGACAACACTTTGTCCCTAGTATGCCTCTAGTGAACTAGCTCGGTAATCAAAGATGGTCAAGGTTTCCTGGCCATTGACATGTGATATCATTTGATAACGGGATCACATCATTAGGAGAATGATGTGATGGACAAGACCCAAACTACAAACGTAGCATATGATCGTGTCAGTTTATTGCTACTGTTTTCTGCATGTCAAGTATATGTTCCTATAACCATGAGATCTGTAACTCACGGACACCGGAGGAGTTCCTTGTGTGTATCAAACATCGCAACGTAACTGGGTGACTATAAAGGTGCTCTACAGGTATCTCCGAGGGTGTCTGTTGAGTTGGCATGGATCAAGACTGGGATTTGTTACTCCGTGTGACGGAGAGGTATCTCAGGGCCCACTCGGTAATACAACATCACAATAAGCCTTGCAAGCAATG
This sequence comes from Hordeum marinum, assembly GCA_022496015.1. NCBI lineage: Eukaryota > Viridiplantae > Streptophyta > Magnoliopsida > Poales > Poaceae > Hordeum > Hordeum marinum. The sequence continues at coordinate 41,337,633 of CM039674.1, forward strand.
TGACTAAATGTTAGTCACAGTATCTTGTATTACAGAACAAGTAAAGAGACTTGCCGGTAACGAGGTTGAACTAGGTATGGAGATACAGACGATCGAATCTCGGGCAAGTAACATACCGAAGAACAAAGGGAACATCATACGGGATTAACTGAATCCTTGAAATAGAGGTTCGACCGATGAAGATCTTCGTAGAATATGTAGGAACCAATATGGGCATCCAGGTCCCGCTATTGGTTATTGACCGTAGAGGTGTCTCGGTCATGTCTACATAGTTCTCGAACCCGCAGGGTCTGCACACTTAAGGTTTGGTGACGTTTCGGTAGTATAGAGTTATGTATGGTGGTGACCGAAGGTTGTTTGGAGTCCTAGATGATATCCCGGACATCACGAGGGGCTCCGTAATGGTCCGGAGGTAAAGATTGATATATAGGAAGTCCCATTTTGGTCGCCGGAAAAGTTTTGGGCTAATCGGTAATGTACCCGGAGTGCCGGTAGTGTACCGGGAGACCACCGGGAGGGGTATTTCGACCCAAGAGGCTTCATCGGCTGTGGGAGAGTAAATACCAGCCCTTTGTGGGCTGGTGGACATCCCACACAAGGCCCATGCGGCTGGGAGAAAAGGCCCAAAGGGAAAAAGGTGGAAAAAGGCCAAAAAGGAGGAATCCTAGTCCTACTAGGATTGGAGGATGAGTCCTCCTCTCCTCCCCACTTCGGCTGAATCAAAGGAGGCTTGTCCCTTGCGCCAAGCCTCTCCTCCCTCCCTCCTATATATACTAGAGGATTTTAGGGTTTTGGCATAGAATTTTCAGCCACGTGCTACCCGTTCCTCTAGTGCATAGTTTCTCCTCTAGATCGGATTTCTGCAGTGCTTAGGCGAAGCCCTACCGGAATAGCTCCACCACCATAACCGGAGAGCCGTCATGCTTCCGGAGAACTCTTCTTACTCTCCGCTCCCTCTTGCTGGATCAAGACGGCGGAGATCGTCATCAAGCTGCACGTGTGCTGAACGCGGAGGTGTCGTCCGTTTGGCGCTAGATTGGAAGGATCGTGATCAAGTTCACGGGACGGATCGTGATTGGATCGCGGGACGGATCGTGATTGGATCACGGGACGCTTGGCGATTTTGATCGCGAAGACGTTCGACTACACCAACCGTGTTTCTTAACGCTTCCCGCTTAGCAATCTACAAGGGTATGTAGATCCACTCTCCCTCTCGTAGATGCTCATCACCTGGATAGGTATTGCGTGAACGTAGGAATTTTTTGTTTGCCATGCAACGTTCCCCAACAGTGGTATCAGAGCTAGGTCTATGTGTAGATGAGATCTCGAGTAGAACACAAAGAGTTTGTGGGAGTTGATGCTTAGATTGATTCCTCCCTTGGTCATGTTTTGGTTCAGTGGTATTGTGAGATGAAGTGGCCCGGACCAACATTACTCGTACGCTTACGAGAGACCGGTTCCCTCAAACGCAACTTGTTGCATAGAGGGCTTGCGGGTGCCAGTTTCTCTCACTTTAGTTGGATCGGATTCGACAAAGGCAATCCTTGAGAAGGTTGAAAAGCAACTAGTGTATCACCATTGTGGTTTTTGCGTAGATGAGAATTGTTCTTGCTAGATACCCGTAGCAGCCACGTAAAACATGCAGCAACAATATGACGTCTAACTTGTTTTTGGAGGGTATGTTGTGATGTGATATGGCCAATTACATGATGTGATATATGTGATGTATGAGATGATCATGTGATGTATAGATTATCACGACTTGCATGTCGATGAGTACGGCAACCGGTAGGAGCCATAGGGTTGTCTTTAATTATTGTATGACCTGCATGTTAATCATTAAGCGCTATGTAATGCTTTACTTTATTGCTAAGCGGTAGCAATAGTAGTAGAAGCATGGTGGGCGCGACAACCCCGATGGCGAGACGTTGATGGAGATCAAGATGATGGAGATCATGGGGTCGTGCCGGTGACGATGGAGATCATGCCGTGCTTTCAAGATGGAGATCAAAAGCACAAGTTCATGGACATATCATGTCACTTATGATTTGCATGTGATGTTAATCCTTTTATGCACCTTGTTTTGCTCAGGACGACGGTAGCATTATAAGGTGATCCCTCACTTAAATTTCAAGATGAATTGTGTTCTCCTCGAGTGTGCACCGTTGCGAAAGTTCGTCGTGTTGAGACACCACGTGATGATCGGGTGTGATAGACTCTACGCTCACATACAACGGGTGCAAGCCAGTGTTGCACATGCAGAACACTCGGGTTAAACTTGACGAGCCTAGCATGTACAGACATGGCCTTGGAACACAAGAGACCGAAAGGTCGAACATGAGTCATATAGTAGATATGATCAATATGATGATGTTCACCATTGAAACCACCTCAACTCACATGATGATCGGACTTGAGTTGGTGAATTTGGATCATGTGACACTCAGATGACCTGAGGGATGTCAATTTGAGTGGGAGCTTTAGTAATTTGATTAACTAAACTCATTATCTTGAACAATAGTCTAAGCAACCTTTGCATATTTATGTTATAGATCAATGGCTTGTGAAGTAGCACCCCTGAATTTTAATGCGTTCCTAGAGAAAGCTAAGTTGAAAGATGATGGAAGTAACTTTGTTGATTGGGCCTGTAATCTGAGGATTGTCCTCAAGGCTTCCCAGAAATCATATGTCCTTGATGCATTGCTTGGTGACCAACCAGATGACATGACCTCCGAAGACGTTAAGAACGCTTGGGAGGCACGTTTTGGAGATTACTCAATAGTCTAATGCACAATACTGTATGGCTTAGAACCAGGACTTCAAAGACATTTTGAACGTCATGGAGCATATGAGATGTTCCAGGAGTTGAAGTTTATCTTTCAGAAGAATGCCCGGATCGAGAGGTATAAGACCTCCGAGAAGTTCTATGCTTGCAAGATGGAGGAGAACGGGTCTATCAGTGAACATATACTTAGAATGTCTGGGTTTGCAACTCGTCTAACGGAGTTGGGAATTGCCCTTCCGCCAGAGGCGATCACTGACAGAGTTCTTCAATCACTGCCACCTAGTTACAAGAGCTTTGTGATGAACTATAACATGCACGGGATGAACAAGTCAGTCGCCGAGCTGTTTGCGATGCTGAAAGTCGCTAAGGTCGCCGAGCTGTTTGTGATGCTGAAAGTCGCTAAGTCTGAAATCCAGAAAGAACATCAAGTGTTGATGGTTAATAAAACCACTAGTTTCAAGAAGAATGGCAAGGGTAAGGGCAAGAAGGGTAAAACCAAGAAGGATGGCAAAGCAGTTGCTACTCCTGTAAAGAAGCCCAAGCATGGACCTAAGCCAGAAACTGAGTGCTTTCATTGCAAGGGAACTGGTCACTGGAAGCGGAACTGCCCTAAGTACCTGGCTAACAAGAAGTCGGCCAACGACAAACAAGGTATATATGATATACATGTTATTGATGTGTACCTTACTAGCTCTCGTTGTAGTGCATGGGTATTTGATACCAGTTCGGTTGCTCACATTTGCAACTCAAAGCAGGACCTACGGAATAGACGAAGGCTGGCAAAGGATGAAGTGACGATGCACGTGGGAAATGGTTCCAAGGTTGATGTGATCGCCGTCGGCAGTCTCTCTCTTCAATTACCATCGGGATTAGTGATGAACCTGAATAATTGTTATTTAGTGCCTGCGTTAAGCATGAACATTATATTTGGATCTTGTTTATTGCTAGACGGTTACTCATTTAAATCAGAGAATAAAGGTTGTTCTATTTATATGAGTAATATCTTTTATGGTCATGCACCCAATGTGAGGGATTTATTCATATTGAATCTTGATAGTGATGACACACATGTTCATAACATTAATGCCAAAAGATGTAGAGTTGATAATGATAGTACCACTTTCTTATGGCACTACCGTTTAGGTCATATTGGTGTAAAACGCATGAGGAAGCTCCATGCCGATGGACTTTTGGAGTCACTTGATTTTGAATCACTTGACACATGTGAACCATGCCTCATGGGCAAGATGACTAAAACGCCGTTCTCTGGAACAATGGAACGGGCAAGTGACTTATTGGAAATCATACATACTGATGTGTGCGGTCCGACGAATGTTACAGATGGTGCTGGTATCGTTATTTTCTCACCTTCACTGATGACTTAAGTAGATATGGGTATATTTACTTAACGAAACACAAGTCTGAAACGTTTGAAAAGTTCAAGCAATTTCAGAGTGAAGTTGAGAATCATCATAACAAGAAGATTAAATTCCCGCGATCTGATCGAGGAGGTGAATATCTGAGTTATGAGTTTGGCAGCCACTTAAGACAATGTGGAATTGTTTCACAGTTGACACCGCCCGGAACACCACAACGTAATGGTGTGTCCGAACGTTGTAATCGAACCTTATTGGATATGGTGCGATCTATGATGTCTCTTGCTGATTTGCCACTATCGTTTTGGGGTTATGCATTAGAGACAGCTGCATTCACTTTAAATAGGGCACCATCAAAATCCGTTGAGACGACGCCATATGAACTATGGTTTGGCAAGAGGCCAAAGTTGTCATTTCTTGAAGTTTGGGGATGTGATGCTTATGTCAAAAAGCTTCAGCCTGAAAATCTGGAACCCAAAGCGGAGAAATGCGTCTTCATAGGATACCCGAAAGAGATAGTCGGGTATACCTTCTATCTCAGACCCGAAGGCAAAGAGTTTGTCGCTAAGAACGGAACATTTCTTGAGAAAGAGTTTCTCTCGAAAGAATTGAGTGGGAGGAAAATAGAGCTTGATGAGGTTATTGAACCTTTACTTCAACCAGAAAGTAGCGCAGCGCAGAAAGATGTTTCTGTGGAACCTACGACGATAGAAGAAGAAGTTAATGATGATGATCATGAAGCTTCATATCAAACTACTATTGAACCTCGTAGGTCGACAAGGGCGCATACTACTCCTGAGTGGTACGGCAACCCTGTCTTGGAGGTCATGTTGTTGGACAACAATGAACCTACGAGCTATGGAGGAGCAGTGATGGGCCCGGATTCCGATAAATGGTTAGAGGCCATGAAATCCGAGGTGGGATCCATGTATGAAAACAAAGTATGGACTTTGGAAGTATTACCTGAAGGGCGAAAGGCCATTCAGAACAAATGGATCTTTAAGAAGAAGACAGACACGGACGGTAATGTCACCGTCTATAAAGCTCGACTTGTGGCAAAGGGTTTTTCACAAGTTCAAGGAGTTGACTACGATGAGACCTTCTCACCCATAGCGATGCTTAAGTCTGTCAGAATCATGTTGGCAATAGCTGCTTATTTCGACTATGAAATTTGGCAGATGGATGTCAAAACAGCGTTCCTCAACGGTTTCCTTGAGGAAGAGTTGTATATGATGCAACCAGAAGGTTTTGTCGATCCAGAGAATGCTGACAAAGTTTGCATACTCCAGCGATCCATTTATGGGATGGTGCAAGCATCTCGGAGTTGGAATAAGCGTTTTGATGAGGTGATCAAAGCGTTTGAGTTTATACAAGTTTATGGAGAAGCTTGTATTTACAAGAAAGTGAGTGGGAGCTCTATAGCGTTTCTAGTATTATATGTGGATGACATACTGCTAATTGGAAACAATAGAGAAATGCTGGAAAGCGTGAAGGAATATTTGGACAAGAGTTTTTCAATGAAGGACCTAGGAGAAGCTGCTTTCATATTAGGCATTAAGATCTATAGAGATAGATCGAGACGCTTAATAGCACTTTCAGAGAGCACATACCTTGATAAAGTTTTGAAGAAGTTCAAAACAGATCAGTCCACGAAGGGGTTCTTGCCTGTGTTACAAGGTGTGAAGTTGAGTAAGACTCAATGCCCAGTAACTGCAGAAGATAGAGAAAAGATGAGTGTTATCCCCTATGCTTCAGCCATAGGCTCTATCATGTATGCAATGCTATGCACAAGACCGGATGTCAGCCTTGCCATAAGTATGGCCGGAAGGTTTCAAAGTGATCCTGGAATGGAGCACTGGGCAGCGGTCAAGAATATCCTTAAGTACCTCAACAAGACTAAGGAAATGTTTCTTGTTTATGGTGGTGATGAAGAGCTCGTCGTAAAGGGTTACGTCGATGCAAGCTTTGACATTGATCCGGATGACTCGAACTCACAAAACGGATACGTATTTATTCTCAACGGGGGAGCGGTAAGCTGGTGCAGTTCCAAGCAAAGCGTGGTAGCCGATTCTACATGCGAAGCGGATTACATTGCAGCCTCGGAGGCAGCAAAGGAAGGTGTGTGGATGAAGCAGTTCATGACAGATCTTGGAGTAGTGCCTAGTGTACTGAATCCAATGAACCTGTTCGGTGATAACACTAGTGCCATTGCTCTGGCCAAGGAACCAATGTTTCACAAGAGTGCCAGACACATAAAGCGACGCTTCAACTCCATCCACGATTACATCGAGGAGAAGGACATAAATATTTGCAAAGTGCACACGGATCTGAATGTTGCAGACCCGTTGACTAAACCTCTTCCAAGGGCTAAACATGATCAACACCAGAACTGCATGGGTGTTTGATTCATTACAATATAAATCACATAGTGATGTGAACTAGATTATTGACTCTAGTGCAAGTGAGAGACTGTTGGAAATATGCCCTAGAGGCAATAAATAAAGTGTTTATTATTATATTTCCTTGTTCATGATAATCGTTTATTGTCCATGCTATAATTGTATTGATTGGAAACACATTACATGTGTGGGTAAATAGACAACACTTTGTCCCTAGTATGCCTCTAGTGAACTAGCTCGTTAATCAAAGATGGTCAAGGTTTCCTGGCCATTGACATGTGATGTCATTTGATAACGGGATCACATCATTAGGAGAATAATGTGATGGACAAGACCCAAACTACAAACGTAGCATGTGATCGTGTCAGTTTATTGCTACTGTTTTCTGCATGTCAAGTATATGTTCCTATAACCATGAGATCATGTAACTCACGGACACCGGAGGAGTGCCTTGTGTGTACCAAACGTTGCAACGTAACTGGGTGACTATAAAGGTGCTCTACAGGTATCTCCGAGGGTGTATGTTGAGTTGGCATGGATCAAGACTGGGATTTGTTACTCCGTGTGACGGAGAGGTATCTCAGGGCCCACTCGGTAATACAACATCACAATAAGCCTTGCAAGCAATGTGACTAAATGTTAGTCATGGGATCTTGTATTACAGAACAAGTAAAGAGACTTGCCGGTAACGAGGTTGAACTAGGTATGGAGATACCGACGATTGAATCTCGGGCAAGTAACATACCGAAGAACAAAGGGAACATCATACGGGATTAACTGAATCGTTGACATAAAGGTTAGACCAATGAAGATCTTCGTAGAATATGTAGGAACCAATATGGGCATCCAGGTCCCGCTATTGGTTATTGACCGTAGAGGTGTCTCGGTCATGTCTACATAGTTCTCGAACCCGTAGGGTCTGCACACTTAAGGTTTGGTGACGTTTCGGTAGTATAGAGTTATGTATGGTGGTGACCGAAGGTTGTTTGGAGTCTCGGATGATATCCCAGACATCACGAGGGGCTTCGTAATGGTCCGAAGGTAAAGATTGATATATAGGAAGTCCCATTTTGGTCGCCGAAAAAGTTTCGGGCTAATCGGTAACGTACCGGGAGTGCCGGTAGTGTACCGGGAGACCACCGGGAGGGGTATTTCGACCCAAGAGGCTTCATCGGCTGTGGGAGAGTAAATACCAGCCCTTTGTGGGCTGGTGGACATCCCACACAAGGCCCATGCGGCTGGGAGAAAAGGCCCAAAGGGAAAAAGGTGGAAAAAGGCCAAAAAAGGAGGAATCCTAGTCCTACTAGGATTGGAGGAGGAGTCCTCCTCTCCTCCCGCTTAGTGATCTACAAGGGTATGTAGATCTACTCTCCCTCTCGTAGATGCTCATCACCATGGATAGGTCTTTCGTGAACGTAGGAATTTTTTGTTTCCCATGCAACGTTCCCCAATAGATCTGACTTCTAATTATGTTAGAAGGAGCACCATCGTGGTCCCGCGACGGCACGCCACTTCCGCTAGCATGCTAGCGAGCATGCTGGCCCCGCACACCTTGAGAGTGGTGCGCAGGAGCTTTTTCGTGGGGACGTTAAGAACTGCGGGTGCCATGGCGTGGCTCTTCGCGCGCGTTCTGGGAAGGTCGCGGCTTAGGCGCCGGCGTGGGCACCCTGGATGATACTCTTCCGCCCCCGGAGTTCTCAGTACCACCCGCAGGCAGTACGGCTTCGTCTTGAGACCCAACGGCGCGGGAGTTCCCGCCGCCGCCTTGGGCATCTCCGCGGTGGGCGTCGCTGCTTGCTTGGCCTTGATCACCGGAGTGGCGGGGAAGCTCTGAACCTCCGCCTCCTCCTCCTTCACCCGCGTCTACGCCATCACCTGTCTGAGCAGATACAAGGACAGCGGATGTGGATGGGCCAACCGCCATCAGGCCCTTATTCTTGGGGGTCATGGCGATGATGAGTATGAAGAAACTGGCACGCTGATCACCAGAACAGGTTCGCACGATTCCTTCCCCCTACCTGGCGCGCCAAAGATGTCGTTGGGAACGATCACCTATGGGATCGGGAGGACCCCTTTCGGTTCGACGCGGGTGAAGGCTCACACAAAGAGCAGGTCTGATGAACAACAAGCGGGGGATTTACGCAGGTTTGGGCCGCAAGGATGCGTAAAACCCTACTCCTGCATGGTTGTATTGAGAGTGTTCTTAGGGTTCTAGCTACAGGAGCGCTGTGAGCAGATGCCACGTGCGCGAGCTAGAAGGTCCCTAAGACCGAAAGCCAAAAGTCTGAGGATCCAAAAGTCCTCTATGGTATCGCCCTGGGCCTCCTTTTATACACTGAAGGGGATCCCAACAATGGCGTATAGTGCATACACGGGGTGTACAGATCTACAGTGCTATCATACCTAACACTGACGGAGTAGGACTAGCACATTTAATGCTTCGTCAGGCATCTCTGTCCGTCGGTGGGATGGGACAAGAGCCCATCCCATCGGCACTGCTTAGCCCCCTCCAGCGCCCACACCGCGACACGTGTCTGGGCGAGGCGACACCTGGCCTGTGCGCTGGCGTGGCCTTGTCGCGGCTTCGCCTTGTCAGGGTTTCGCCTTGTCGGGGCTTGCCGTGGCCTTGTCCTTGCGTGAGGGTTTGACAGTCACCCTGGCAAGGTCTCGCCGGAGGTCTTTATTTTTCTATGCTTCTACCTGGCAAGTCTCCGCTGGGCCTTGTCGCCAGGGTGGCTACCACTGCCCGTGGACGAGTAAAGGGGCACTAGGAAGCCCAAAACTCTAGTGCACCGACACAAACAATACTTATAACATGGTGGCAGATGTGCGGTGAGATTTCGGGAAAATATGTCACCGGGAACCATTGGGTATTTCCCAGTAACCAAGCTACTATAATCTGCTACTACAATCTAGCTATGCTTGGTAAACATGACATTAATCTAGCAAAAAAATTGCTCTTGAAACATCTATACCAATATAAGAAGAGTTGCGGACATCTAACATATCTCGCCCTTTCAACCGCATTTATCCAACAGTCTACATTCGGTTTGTAATCATGTTGTCCTTCATTAATTTCTTACTGCTTGACTTCATAATTGATACTCCCTTCGTATCGGTGCATAAGTCATTTCACGTTGTGCACCGTGACCAAAACGTAGAAGAAAACGAGAGAACTTAATGTTTATTTGCTAATTAGTACCATTACATGCAATGAACTCACTGCATGTCATGCTAGATAGTCTCAAGTTATTAGAAACACACATGCCCCATGTTTCTTATTGTTTGATTTCTTCATTCATGTCAAGAAATGAGATGAGAGTTAATGCACCGTGCCTAAGTGTTTGGGGATTATTAGGTTTTTCGTAAGGTGACTTAAGCACAAATACGGAAGGAGTACATAGTTTTCCTCTGCCGGTTTACAATATTGATACATAATTGATGTCGATTGATTGAAATTTAACTAAATCTCACTTCAGTTGACATCTACATAGGACGTTTTCTCTCTACTTTTCGTCTTTTTTCTTTCTTTCTACTTATCATTTTTTCTTTACTTTTACCATTCTTTTTTATTTTTATTTTTTATTATGCGGCTGTTGAGAGATGCGCAACTGCAATTGCATGGTCAATAGAGGATGTGCAACCAGTAGTAGAAAACAAGCATTTAGTCCCGGTTTCAGAACCGGGACTAAAGGCCTCCATTTCTAGTCCCGGTTGAATTACGAACCGGGACTAAAGGGGCTCCGCGTGGCAGCTTTCTGGAGCGGGACCTTTAGTCCCGCTTGGTGTACCAACCGGGACTAAAGTATTTTCCTAAAATATATTTTTTATTTTTTATTTTTTATTATTTGTTGATTTTTTTTCTGATTTTCAAATCCTTGATTGACATTTTAATCTCTAATCACCCCTCCTCATTGCTCTTGAATTATTTGACAATTTAATCTCTAATCACTCCTCATTCCAAATCGTCTAACTTCCCGGCTGGTCACCCATTCTCTCACTGTTCCAACCCCTTAACTTTTGAGTTCTATCATCCTTGGTTTCCAAGTCTGCACTTGTTGTTTTCTTACCAATAGTAAGCTATCAATCCTATTAACCCATAGGTTTTGATGTCACATGATTTAATTTTTTAAATTCCAAACAATTATTAAAATAAACAACAATGATTAACAAACAACAATGATTAATTTAAAAGCTTCAAAAAGCGCATTTTTTTAAAAAATCTCGAAAAATCTCAAAAAACAAAAAAAAGGGAAAAACCAAAGTAATAAAATTTCAAAATAAAATAAGTAATAAAAATACTGAATTTCAATGAAAATAAAATAAGTAATAATATTATTTTATTCATTTTGTGCCATTTATTCATTTAATATGGCATAATTAATATCTTTAAATCTGTAAATCAAAATTCGACAAATAATGTATCCATTATTATCATAAAAATATGAGGAATCCAAATATGACATCATTTTTTTAAATAAAATTATTTTTTCATAACACTTTTTTTCAACATCGTATGCAAAAGTTATAGACGTTTTACTTTTTCATAACACTTTTTTAAAACTTGTTTCAACTCCGGACTTTTTGTGCATTCAACATGCATCATCGAAATCCACATCATCAATCTTCAACCCTTTCCCACTTCATTCGCTATTTTTCATGCATTTATTAATTTTTTTTGAGCTAAATGACCCTGAAATTGAAAAGCATTACAAATGAACTCTGAAAAGGTTAAAACTTGACATGGTATCATCATTTCACCCACATAACATGTGCTAAAAAGTTGAGAGGGTTAGTGTAAAAACTAGATGCACTTCATGTACAAACTGGACAATCTCTTTCGAAGTATCTGGGTTTCAGACGAAAACTCATCTGTTACAAAGGCATTTCATTTTTTAACTTATTTCAACTCCAGACTTTTTGTGCGTTCAACATGCACTATCTAACATGTGCCTACGAGCAAAAAAAATTAAATTAAAAACAATTTTTAAACTCAAGTTATTCACAATCTAGAGTTTGAAGGAAATTTGAACAAATTCAAATTTAAACCATTCAATTTTGAAAAGTAATTGCACAAACACAAACTAGACAAAATTTTGAATCTAATGCAAATAGAATCACTAAAAAACTTCAAATATCCTAAAAGATATAAGCAATTTAAGACAAAAAACAAATAGAAAAAACAAAAAAGAAACTTTCAAAACCCTTTAGTCCCGGTTGAAGACACCAACCGAGACTAAAGGGGTTGGGGCTTTAGTCCCGGTTGGTGTCTCCAACCGGGTGGTTGGATCTTCAACCGGGACTAAAGGCTTCACCTTTAGTCCCGGTTAGTGTCTTCAACCGGGACTAAACGTCCCGTTTGAAGCGGGACTGATGCCCGACCGGCGCCCTAGCCGCTCGAATCGGGACTAATGTTCACATTAGTCCCAGTTCATAATGCAACCGAGACTAATGTGTAGATCGAATTGTGACGAAAGCCCTGTTTTCTGTTAGTAAACTGTCGTTGTTGCATGGCCGACACACATGCAATTTCTACCTGCAATCAACAAGGGATGGTTGTGCGTGATAGGCCAACAGACAACTATAGTTACATGTGCCCGATATGTTATTCTGGTGTGGATTCGGCATTGTGATGCCTTTTGATGCTGCCGGCGGAACCGTTGCTGTGTTGTAGCCTCGTCGGTGTGCGGCTCTTTGTCCGGGTGTGGACTCGGCATTGTGATGCCTTTTGATACCGCCTGCGAAACTGTTACTGTGTTGTAGCCTCACCGGTGTGCGGCTCTTTGTCCGGGTGTGGACTCGGTTACTCGTTGCCCTTCGGGTGCACCGGTAGCCTAGAGGTTTCATGTTTTGGTCTTAGAGCTTTTTGTCAACAATGGCGGTGCTTGTCGTGCATTTTGCCTCTCGTTGGTTGGTTGGCAAAGGAAGTTGAAGGCCCTCCCCGAGGAGATTGTATCGTTGAGTCTTTAATTGCCGACCTTTGTTTCTTCCTTTTCTGTTGTTCCATCTGTAATCTTGTCTTTGTAACCTCTGCAATTTTCTAGCTCTTCCAGTTCCTCTTAATGAATGAAATGTAGTGTTGGCTACTTTTCATCAAAAAAAGTTACACGTGCTTGAGAGTTGAACACGAAAAAAAAGGAAAATAGGAATCTATGAAAAAAGGACATAAAAGACGAGCCAATTGTCCTCTCGTTTCTTTCCCTAACCCTAGACGGCTAGACAAAACTTTCACCTCCATACTTCACGGCTGAGCCCGTGGATTCGCCTCTCCTCTGCTTGCCGCTCCGACGGCTGGTGGCATGGAGAAAAATCCCGAGGCCTCCGCTCCGGTTAGTAGTTTAAGTTAGGTTATTTTAGTCTTCATAGGTGTGGTGTTTGAGCGAATGGCGGCGTTTCTTCTTCGAGTTTGTCTTCTGGGTTTTGATCCTTCCCCAGTTCATCAGTTTGGACGTAGTTGACGGAACTTCAGTGTCGATTCCTGTTGTCTTCTGAGGTTAGGTTTTTCGTCATGGGGTAAAAATTGGCGTCATGTGCTTCTAATCTATGCAAGGCTTCAATCGCCACGATTGTGGCTCCAGGGCGCTGGTCCTTAGGGATACGTGCATGAAAACTTTCTGCTTGTCGTTGACAAGGTGAAGCCGGCTCCAAGGTGCTGGTCCTTAGGGGCACATGCATGAAAACTTTCCGCCTGTGGTTGACAAGGTGAAGCCGGCTCCAGTAAGGGAGCGTTGACATCGGTGCGTCGGTGACTCGTTCTGACGGCAGTAGTGATTGTTTGGTGGTTTCGAAATCTCAATGTAATTTTTATTATTTTTAAAATGTTTTATACTTCCGATGGAATTTTATAATATACCTGATCCTTTTTGTAAAAAATAGATGATCCAAGAAACATAAAAAGCAAAAGGACCAAAAAAATTGAGCGATTCTCCTAAAAATCAGATGGTTATATTGTTTGACTGAGATTTAACCATGACTTAGTAAATCAGTTACAATATGACTGTAATAATAAAGTAAAATAAAAAATGAACTTGGTTACCCACAAGAAAATATTAATGTAATAACCACCATTAATTCTTCATCTAGGCGGTGGCGGTCGCGCGATGTTGTACGCCATGCCGGAGAGCAACTGGTTGGCATCGTTCTCTTCCGACACGGGATCCCTGTTGGTGTAACTATCCATCATGGCCAGTTCGCAGAAGTCCGGCTGGAACGAGGCGCGCTTTAGCTTCTGCGACGCCACGTCGAGGCGGCCGGCGCCGAGGTCGTCGAGCCCGCCGGCGACGGCCCCTTGCATGGCCTGGTACGTGACGATGCAGTTGTCGAGGGCGTCCACGAGCTGGCCGAGCAGGCGCAGCGTCGACGAGACGTTGGCGGCGGCGAGCCTGGCGGCGGCAACGGCGAGCCCGCGGGCGTCCCTGGCGGGCGCGGCCGCCGGGTCGGCGGAGAGCGTGCGCACGCAGTAGCGGTAGGGGGTGCCCACGGTGGCGTTGGTGATCGCCACGCACGTCGACTTGATGACGTGCGAAGGCCGGGCCGCCGCCGTGGACGCCGCGAGCAGGAAGGTGAGGAGAAGAAGGGACATGTGCTGCTGCCGCTGCTGGATGGCCGCCATGGCTTTGATTGGTAACTAAGTCTTGTGCCGGACCTGGCGGCTGTAGCCTCAGCATATACTTGCATGCATGCATATACGTACGCAACGTGAGGGAGGGAGTCGTTGGTTGTCCGACGGGAGGTCGGGATCGATCTTAGGAGCAACCAATTTTGTTGGGGAACCAGCCAGTCAGTAACGATGCCTGGATCACCGGACGACACGACACGACACGACACGGCACGCCCATTTCCTACTGCTAATCCATGGCGTAGAAGCGAGCGGGATCCTGGGTTAATGGAACGAATGGCGGTGATCGCCGGTAGCAGGTTGCCAGGCACGATCTGCTCGCCGATGGGTTGACGACGTGCATCTCTGCCGTGGGAGGAGCAGAGGACGACATGCCATTTTTTTTTAGCATAGCCAAGCTTTATTAATCATAGTTCATCACGAGGGGAATACAGTTTAAATCATGGGGTTGTCCTAACCAAACGTGGTGCCCTTGATTCAACGAAAGAGCTAGCAGCATGTAGGGAGGGTCTAGCGTTGGCCATACGAAGGACAAATTTACCAATCATGGTGGAACTAGACTGTGCATAAACAACGTCGATGATTACGGCACACTCGGAGAACCGGTCGCAGAACCGCGTACTTGTTGAGGAGATCCGACAGATGTTTGCAGCTGAACCAAGGGAGATTTCGTTGCAGCTGAACCAAGGCAGATTTCTTGTACTCATATTAGTCGATCGCAAAATAAAGTTAGTCACAGGCTCGCCGCGTATGGCCACGGCACCACTCGTACAGCGATTTGGCTGTTTTCGGCACTGAACTCTATTGTGAATTTGTCTAAGGTTGAGAAGCCTCCTTGAATAATGAAATCTTCTTTTTCCCCACAGAAAAAGAATGAGAAAACTTGGCTAGTAGTGAGAGGAGGACATGACATGATTGTCCAGCGCAGACCGGGCCCGGGACATGTTCCTTGTCTTAATTGGCCGCATTCTACGGGCTGCAGCCCATCTATCTTTCCCTCTCGCTCGTGCACGAGCACAGAAGAAATTTGTCTCAAAAAAAAAAAAAACCGAGCACAGAAGAACTGGCGCGGCTATGTGCCGCTTAATGCGACACGTAGGCACGGCTCGCCTCTTTTTCTTTTTGAGGAAATAGGTATGGCTCGCCTGGAGACCAAACTGGCCCGGTCAAGTAACCACAAGCCGTGTCACACTCACATCATGCGTGATTTCTAAATTTTTTCCTTCACATTTTATCTTTCTTTTTTTATTAATTTTTTATCTATAAATATCATATACATAAATATTAAATAAACTTTACATATTTTTTTACAAAGACAATATTATATTTGAAAAATCTTAAACTTGTATTGTAAAAATTTCATAAATGTATAAGTATACTTCTGGTGTATACGAAAAATGTAACATAAACTAATAATAATAATGTTAATAGTGTTTACCAAAAATGTTAATCACGTGTATGCAAATGTTTTGTGACAATTAAAACTGACACACATTTCAAAACAAATGCACGTGACATTTAATTTTTTTTTGTGTAGTTTAATATTTTTGAATGTCACATTTTAAAAAGATTCACAAGTTTAAATATGTATTCATGTCATTTCAATTTTTTTTGTACAATGTACAAAAATGTGTGCACAGTTCAATTTTTTTATCATTCAAAAACTGTTTCAACATGTATTTATATTTTAAACACGTATTTGAAAATATATCCAAAACATGTTTTGGTAAAGATGTTAAATATGTATTGTAAAAATGTAAAAAAAGAGTATAGAAAATGTTAACATGTGTAAAAAAATGTACAACATGTATGGAAAAAGTAGACATGTGTTGGAAAAACAAACACAAAATAACTCGACAATGAAACAAAAAGAAAAGCAAAGAAACAAAAGAACCAAAGTATAAATAAGAAATAAAATTAAACCTAAAGAAAACCATTGCAAAAATGAGGAAACCAAAAGCATAATGAAAATAATCACAGAAAAACCATTTAAAAAAAAGAAAGAAAACCGAATAAGAGAACAACAAAAAAGAAAAGAAAACGTGACTGAAATGATCGAGCGTGGCGACTAGACATAGCGCGAGCAAGGTCATCAAGCGACGTAGCTAAGTGGCCAGCCCATGGTCTTCCGTCCATAGGCGATTCCTATTAGGAATCGGTAAGGATGAGACATAGCCCTAGCACAAAAGAAGCACTACCGCCTCCGTGGAAAAAGAAGCACCACCATCATTCTCTTAACGGAAATAACCCAATCAATCCTTCGTTTTCCATTTCAATCATTGTGTTAATGATCAATTTTTCATCGTGAATCTCCCACACGAAATTGATGAATCGAATGCCGGTTGTCGCTATTTGACTTTCCATGTTTTAGTAAAAAACACAGAACCACCACATTTGCGATTCGATTAGCACAAACCACCACTCCGGAAATCGGCGCACTTTGCACTGCGCCGAGTTTTTAACACTGGCAAAAACCCTGGAGCCGTTTTATAAACCCAATTTGACGTGCCAAAGCACGCGTGTGGACTGTGCACGGCCTAACAATCGTTAATGGACATTCGAGCGCCGCGGTTGGAACCAATTTCTCTAAAGGGAAACATAAGGCCATCACCCAGCTCACTCTATCCCTCATTCTCCTCTCGCTCTCATCTCATGTATGCACAGTCACCACCGGCCCCAACGCCACTCTGCCTAGCTTGCTACTACACACATTACCGTCCTAGAAATACATGGAGGAGAGCAGCGATGACAATGAACTGCTGGAGTTAGTTTCATAGGTAAGCGCATCCTTTGTACTCTCTAATGTAGGCTAGGGTTCTTGGTTTACGCTTTGTGGATTTCCGACTTGGCCTGATTTGCACCAGGGATCCAATGCATTTGACTACTACACAATTCGTTTTGAACTGTATCCAGCCCCCCATGACGATAGATGACTCAAACTTTGAAGGCGGTGTGAAGACATTCATAGAGGTGGGATCTATTATTTGCTATCGCCGAGAAGTTGCCAAGAAACTTGTAGCATTCGAAGGTAGGCTAGGTTTTATGGATGTGGACAGGAAGTAAGTACAAGTGTCATGCTCTTTTCCTCTTTGTTAATCCCTGTTATGTTTACAACTTTAATAAAGTGTGTAGTTTTGGCAACACTATTTGGCTGAGTAAGTACTAAATGTGAATGCATGCCAAATGTCTTGCTCTTTTCCTATGTGTTAACCCCTGTTATGTTTACAGTTTTAATAATTTGTGTACTTTTGGAAATATTATTTAGTCGAGTAGTGAGTGTGTGCAGTGAGAACAAGATCCAATCATTGAATTCAAGCCAAGTGTGAATCATATTAACTAGAAGGGCAGTGCGCGCTTTGCCGCGTCGCTTATAATCTTGGGGTTGTATATCTTTTATTAAGTTTTTTAAATTTTTTGAAAAATATTTACGTATTAGTTGGTTTGGTGTGTGGAGGATACAATGAATTGCATTTTTTATCAGATATGCTACTCCGACGGACATACTTTGCGGAATCATACTTACATATGGATGTGTCAATTTATGACCAGAGATTAGGAAAAAGTGTGCTAACAGTGCAAACTGGGGAAGTGATTAGTGGGACAATGTTTGGTATGCCCAAATCCGCAGTGAATCGTTCGTGAGTGTATCATTTTTCCTTTTTATTGTGATATTTGGATGGATCTTTTTGACCGTGTGATTGAAGGATGTTTTTTAATTAGTAAAAAAATCTGAGAAACTTACTTACATTGTTGGACGCGTGTGTTATGCTGGTGCTAAACGTGTCATGGGCGACACTTCCGTTTTGTCACTCATTCATCGAAAGATCCCACCATGAAGCCAGAGTGAATGACCCAATCAATTATGTATCCAATTAAAATTGAAGAGTTAAACAAGGGGCTTTGAAACGGGATAGCTTAACGGAGTTAGGGATTTCATTGCCACAACAAAGGATTGGCGAACTCAAAATCAAGGATTGACGAAAGAAGCTTTAAAATCAGGGAGCATAGTGTATTAAAAAATGAATGAGAGAGCTCATTGTGGAATTGTTGACTCAGTCAAAATTGGATGATCCAACTTCAAAGTGAGACCTTAATTGATTGTGAGGCCTTATAAAATATGGAGCCTAGTGTTATAGAGGATTAAAATAATTAAATGAGAAATTATTGACCCGGTCAAAATCGATAATCCAATTTCAAATTGGTGACCTCAATTGAATGAGAGGCCTCAAATCCTAGGGAGTCTAGTGATATAGTATATTGTGCAAGCCAAGGTTCAGTCAGAGTTTCTCTGAATTCAGTTATGTCTGTGATGAACCATTGTTTTTATTGTGAGTGATATGAGCAATGCTTCAGTTCTTATTAAATGTGAATCATATAACATAAAGGCAAGTGTAGTTTTTTGAGCAAATGCTAAATGTCTGAAATTTTGGGCCAAAATGCCAGAAATTTCGGTTAACATTATTATATGACTGGTAGCAAGTGTTAATGTAAATGAATTCAACAATGGTACTGTCGTGGGAACGAGCCTGACAGTAGATGGTAGGGGTACGAATGGAGAGGGCAGAGTCCTAGCTACGGCGAGGGTGTACACGCATGTGTATGAGTTCAGACCCCTCTCGTGGAGGTAACAACCCTACGTCTCAATGCTCGGGAGCTCTTATGTCGAGTGGAATGTAGAGATTACAATAGTTGCTACCCCTTGTGCCGGAGGGGAGGGGCGGCTTATATAGAGTTCACTGCCCCTCATAATGGTCCCGCATCAAAGGGTCTGGTCGTGGGGTATAAAGTCTGTCGTTACAGGTCGCAGTAAAAGCTATTAAAGGCCATTAAGCCAATGTCTGCCCGTTGGGCTCTTGATGGTGGCTCCTGGTCTTCTGGCGTCGAGTGAAACGAGGTCTGCCGAGTGACACGCGACTGCCGAGTGAGAGCGGGAGTCTCCGAGTGGATTACTGTCGAGTGGATTACGTCTCTAGGGATCCACTCGGAACTTCATGCTTGATCTTCAAGTCCTCCCATGTGGTGTCCTTAGGTAGGGTATGCGGGCCTTGCCTAGGGCCCTACCCTAGGTACCTATCCTCGTCATTAGCCCCCGAATGGATCGGGGTTTGAGTGATGGAAGGAGGTATCAATGAAGACCTTGAGTTAGTATATCAAATCCTCCGAATGACATTTGAGATTTCCATGGAACTTGCGTCGATTGAACTCTGAGCCTTAGCATTTATTCAGGATCGACACGCAAAATCTGGGTCTTCAACGAAATTTACGTCGATTGAATTCTTCTTCGCTCGCCTGGATCCATTCAGTCTTAAAAGTGTCCGAGTGAATCGAGCGCATCTTGGGGAGGTGATGGGTTGGTCTGACGGGCCCGGATTATCCGGGATACGTAAATTTGGGAAGCGCACGCACACGTGGAGATGACGCCACGATCAGGGCTAGTGGAGGCACGATGCCTCGATTCTTGTGCCGGTCATCTCGCCACGCACGAGGCTCCATCAGCGGTTGGCGTGTGCAGTTATCTCGCGGGCCCACCGGTGAGTGAGACACTCGGCAACATATAAAGCACTATGAGCCGCGGATTGCACAGTACCTTCCGCTGATTCTCCCTCTCTTCCTCCGCCTCCTCTGCTCCCCAGCACCGCACACCGTTCCCCTCCGACCAGAGCCACCGCTCCGATGACGAAGAACGCGACGGAGAAGCTGGAGCGCGCAAAGAAGGGGACATCGAAGCTCAAGGGCAAGAAGCCCTCGACCGCTCAGTTCACCACGCCCGCGGGTTGGATGCAGGGGGATTTTCTCCCCTCTGTTGTCACCCGCGCCGACCTCGAGGGCCTCGTCTCCGACGGGCTGGTGGCAGACAACGCCTGGAGGTTGCCGGGGGAGGAGCGCGAGCCGAAGCCGCGCAACAGAGAGCGGGTTCTTCTCCTCTCCCATGTAGAGAGAGGTTTCTCCATGCCCCCTCACCCATTCTTCCGGGGATTTCTGAATTTGTTTGGTGCGCAGCTGCATCACTTTCCGCCGAACACCATGGCGCACTTGTCTGCATTCGTCACCTTGTGCGAATGTTTCCTGGGGTGCCCTCCTCACTGGGGGTTGTTTAAGCATCTCTTCACGGTCAGATCGCAGACTGTGAAGAAAATCCTTGCTGCCGATGGGAAGACCCACGTGCTCCAGTTGTGTGGAGGTTTAGGGGTCCAGAAAAGGCAGCGTAGTTCTTTTCGTGCCATTTCTCTTCCCGAATCTGTCTAAGGCTGGCAGTCGACTTGGTTCTACTGCAAAGATGTAGCGCCACCCAACATGTCGACTGGTCTTCCTCTGTTTTCACCTGACCGACCCACTGCCCCCAAGTCCCTGAAGGTGACCGACGAGGAGCATGTCCAAGTAGGTATCCTAGTCGAGGCTGTGGTTCAACTGATCCGGGGCGGGGTAACATGCATGGATCTGCTCGAAACGTTCCTCGGTCGACGTATACAGCCGCTCCAGGCCAGAGACCACACCATGTGGCACTACTATGGTCTGGGGGACTCGACCAGGACACATCCAGAAGAAGTTACATAGGGGATTGTCGAGCAGTGGCTTTGGAGCATCACTGGAGCTGTGACAACCCCTCGGGAGCCAAGAGGATCCAACCTTACTCGGCTGAAAACCCACCGAAGAACTTGGTGAGATGTGTAATGTCGACTGATACGTTTATACTTTCGAGTGATGTACTGACTTGTGGTCTGACTCTCTTGTTTGAATTATGCAGGAATGGACGAACATGCACTCGCCCATTCCCAACGGGAACTATGTGCACGACGGCGTGGTGAGTGAGGGCGGCAGTGTGGACGGCGACGGACTCTCCGACTCCGAGGATGAATATGAAGATTTCGGCGAAGAGGAAGGAGTCGAGTCGCCCCCTCATCGCGAAGGCCGCACTAAGGCTCTCAATGACCCGACAGCTGCTGAGGACAAGGCCTCGGGCCCAAGCGAGAAGAACCCAAAACGGAGCCGCCCCTTAACTGTCGAGCCGAACGAAAGACTAGCCAAGGAGCCCAAGCAAGCCACCTTCAAGCCTCGCAAAGCACTGCCCCGTATGAGGGTGGCCGTACCTGTCGTCTCCATGTAAGTGTTCATTTCCGAATTGTTCTGTCGACTGAAGTCTTGAGTTATATCTGAGTGAAAGCTGTCTACTCCATCAGAGCTGCAACATCTGTGAACTCGCCTCGTCGAGATGAGGAGGACGTAATGGATGTTGATAGCGCTGGCGCTGCCACTTCTCATAGAGGTAAGAAAGTTGTTAGTTTTTTCGAACATGATTCGACACATGTAGATGTTGATGTTGTCGATTGTTGCAGAGGTCGTTCAAGTGGAGGACGATGAGGGGCTGCTGGACACTTCGCGCGCTCGCACCCGAAGGGCGTCATCGTCGCAAGCACCCCCGCGCTCAACTGCGGAGTCTTCCCAGAGGAGAGGTGACTCGGCGCGACCCAGGGTTGAGTCTGCAACGTCTCTGTCGCATGCTCCTCCAACCGTCTCGACCGTCGTGACGTCGGCTCCGACCGGACCTCTTCAGGCTAATCCAGTTGCTCCAGCGACTGCGCCGACCCTAGCTATGATGGCCTTCCCTCTGCATCGCATCTCGGAAGACCAAATCAGAGCTACAAAGGAAGCCATGATCCAGGCGGAGCAGCTCATGCTGAGGACCAAGGAGGCATACGAGGCCAGCAAACTGGCTTTTGACGTTAATGCAGCCCTCCGCACCAATGTCTGAGTAAGTTCGATTGTAAGTCCATTGTCGATTGAATTATTGTCTTTTCTTGGTTGCCGAACACCCACTGGGTGATTGCCGTAGAATGTTCGAACCTCCTCCAGTCGAATAGATCGGATCGTAGTCGAGTAGGATTAGGATTGGTAGTATACGCAGTACTGTTGTCGTTCGACATGTCGAGTGTGTTTTCTGATGAGTTACTCGACGGATCGAGAGTTAACCGTCTCAGTGGGGGCGCTCTCAGCGCAGCCACTGGGTGTAGTCCCCGAGGCCGCTGTCGATTGCTTGCATCGACAGGGGTCTGAGCGTCTATTGTATACAGGATACACTTTGTCTTCAAATCACACTACTCCATAGATACCTTGCATGTTTCATGGATATCATTATGAAACCATTATATGACGTTGCATAGGGATCGACTGCACTTTATAGGGTGGGGGAGGTGGGTCGCTCAATGTGTTGAGTGTCATGACAGGGCCGACCTTGTCGAGTGTTTTTTCTGACGAGTTACTCGACGGATCGAGAATTAACCGTCTCAATAGGGGCGCTCTTAGTGCACCCACTGGGTGTAGTCCCCGAGACCGCTGTCGAGTGCTTGCATCGGCAGGGGTCTTAGAGTCTGTTGTCATACGCGTGGTACTAATGTTGCTCGACATGTCGAGTGTATTTTCTGACGAATTACTCGACGGATCGAGAGTTAACCGTCTTAGTGGGGGCACTCTTAGTGCATCCACTGGGTGTAGTCCCCGAGACCGTTGTCGAGTGCTTGCATCGGCAGGGGTCTTAGAGTCTGTTGTCATACGCGTGGTACTAATGTCACTCGACATGTCGAGTGTATTTTCTGACGAGTTACTCGATGGATCGAGAGTTAACCGTCTCAGTGGGGGTGCTTTTAGCGCACCCACTGGGTGTAGTCCCTGAGACCACCGTCGAGTGCTTGCGTCAGCAGGGGTCTTAATAGAGACAACTTTTGAATTTGTTTATGGCGCGCGGAGTGCGAGAGCCACTCGACATGTCGAGTGGACTTTCTGCTTGAATTCTTCCAAAATGGTCATTCGCCGGTGTTCATAACTCAGTCGACTGTCCAGGAACCACTTGCTGATTGAACTCCTGTCTTTTGTTGGTTCCAGACGGCTTGCGAACTTGGAACGCAGTACAAGGACATGAAGGATGAGAGGAACCGGTTGTAGGTGGATCTGGCTATTGCCAACAACGCCTTAGAGCGAGCGCGTGCTGAGATGAAGTCTCTGGGAGGTAATTACTGTCAACTATCAGCATTCCCATCTTCACTTTTCATGTTTTGAACCGAGTGCTCTCACTCGAACAGACATGCGCAAGGAAAACCGTCGACTCCAAGCGCGACTCAACAATGTTGTTTCTTTAGATTCCATGAAGAAGGCACTGGAGGAGAAGGACAAAGCACTCGCCAATGCCCAACGGGTGGCCAGGGACAAAACTAAAGCTATAGATCAGAAGCTGGCGGCCGCCCAGAAGCTGGAAGAGGAGAACACCAATCTTAAGAAGGAGCGTGCGGACCTCGTCAAGAGGGCCGAGCAGCTGAACAAGAGGAGCAATGGCCTGGAGAAGCATTTGGGCGAGTTCTCGAGGAAGATGTATATTCTGCTCGATGGTAAGTATTTTTGTCGACTGCACTTTTGTAAAATCTTTGAGGGTTGCAGTTCACCGATTCTCCTCCCATTCCCCATTCTTCAACAGAATTCTGCCAAGACTTTGAGAAGGAAACTGAGGAGGTTGAGCCCAATCTAGATCCCACCAAGTCTCCTGTCGCAGACGCGGTGGCCATGAACATGCTCCGACTCAATTTCCGGCTCCAGGGCGTCCAGACATATCTTGTCCGACTGAAGTCTGCAATGGAGAGGATCGACAAAGAGCTATGGCCCGAGGACACCTTCCAGCTTGACCTCAACTCTATGATGGCTCGCCTGGACGAACTTCCAAGTCGAGTGCAGGCCTGGAAGAAATCTGCCGCTCGTTCTGGGGCTGACGTGGCGTTGTCACTCGTTAGGGTCCATTGCAGGGACGTGAAGGAGGAGAGGCTAAAGGAGCTTCAGGTGGTCAACACGAAGAAACTCTAGTTTGAGGACTTCATGGAGACCTTCATTGAAGCGGCCACCAGAATCGCCGACGGCATCGACCTGGACACCTTCGTCGAGCCCGCCAGTCCGTCACCTGCTTGAAAAACTTGTCTTTAAAAGAAACAGTTAAATTTACCTCGGTATGCCGAGTGGATTTGTATCCTTAAAAAC
This sequence comes from Hordeum marinum, assembly GCA_022496015.1. NCBI lineage: Eukaryota > Viridiplantae > Streptophyta > Magnoliopsida > Poales > Poaceae > Hordeum > Hordeum marinum. Next base: position 41,361,825 of record CM039674.1, read on the forward strand.
TTCGTTAGGGCCTTAGGCCTGAGCACATTTGCTTTCGTACAAAACGTTTATCCGTGGTTTACCCTTTGGATTTTGTTCATATTTGGCTTTCAATAGTCTGTTTGACTGAGTTTTACTTAGGCGAAGCCTGTTCGTAGCTAAGCCCCCGAGTGTGAGGATTGCTCATCACTCGGAGTATTTTTGAACTTAGGCGAACGTCGATTCACAGCTAAGTTGTCGAGTGAATGGATTACTATCCACTCGACGAGGTTTTTACTTAGGCAAAACGTGTTTCGCAGCTAAGCCCCTGAGTGTGAGGATTGCTCGTCACTCGGAGTATTTGAAACTTAGGCGAATGTCGATTCGCGTCTAAGCTGTCGAGTGGATGGGTTACCATCGTCTCGACGAATTTTTTAACTTAGGTGAATTGTATTAGCAGCTAAGTCCCCGAGCGTGAGGATCGTTCATCATTCGGAGTATTTTAAACTTAGGCGAATGTCGATTCGCATCTAAGCTGTCGAGTGAATGGATTACTATCCACTCGACGAGGTTTTTACTTAGGCGAATCGTGTTTCGCAGCTAAGCCCCCGAGAGTAAGGATTGCTCATCACTCGGAGTATTTTTGAACTTAGGCGAATGTCGATTCGCATCTAAGCTGTCGAGTGAATGGATTGCTATCCACTTGACGAGTTTTTTTAACTTAGGCGAATTGTATTCGCAGCTAAGCCCCCGAGCCTGAGGATCGTTCATCACTCGGAGTATTTGGAACTTAGGCGAATGTAGATTCACGTCTAAGCTGTCGAGTGGATGGATTACCATCATCTCAACGAATTTTTTAACTTAGGCGAATTGTATTCGCAGCTAAGTCCCCGAGCGTGAGGATCTCTCATCACTCGGAGTATTTTGAACTTAGGCGAATGTCGATTCGCATGTAAGCTGTCGAGTGAATGGATTACTATCCACTCGACGAATTTCTTAACTTAGGCGAATTGTATTCGCAACTAAGTCCCCAAGCATGAGGATCGCTCATCACTCGGAGTATTTTGAACTTAGGCGAATGTCGATTCGCGTCTAAGCTGTCGAGTGGATGGATTACCATCGTCTCGACAATTTTTTTAACTTAGGCGAATTGTATTCGCAGCTAAGTCCCCGAGCGTGAGGATCTCTCATCACTCGGAGTATTTTGAACTTAGGCGAATGTCGATTCGCATCTAAGCTGTCGAGTGAATGGATTACTATCCACTCGACGAGGTTTTTTAACTTAGGTGAATTGTATTCGCAGCTAAGCCCCGAGCATGATGATCGCTCATCAGTCGGAGTATTTTGAACTTAGGCGAATGTCGATTCGCGTCTAAGCTGTTGAGTGGATGGATTACCATCGTCTCGACGAATTTTTTAACTTAGGCAAATTATATTCGCAGCTAAGTCCCCAAGCATGAGGATCGCTCATCACTCGGAGTATTTTGAACTTAGGTGAATGTCGATTCGCATCTAAGCTGTCGAGTGAATGGAATGCTATCCAGTCGATGAGTTTTTTTAACTTAGGCGAATTGTATTCGCAGCTAAGCCCCCGAGCGTGAGGATCGCTCGTCACTCGGAGTATTTTGAACTTAGGCGAATGTCGATTCGCATCTAAGCCGTCGAGTGAATGGATTACTATCCACTCGATGAGGTTTTTTTTTAACTTAGGCGAATTGTATTCGCAGCTAAGCCACCGAGCGTGAGGATCGCTCATCACTCGGAGTATTTTGAACTTAGGCGAATGTCGACTCACATCTAAGTTGTCGAGTGGATGGATTACCATCGCGTCGACGAGGCTTTTAACTTAGGCGAATTGAATAGGCCGTTGAATGCATGGACTGCTATCTACCTGACAGGGTTTTTAACTTAGGCGAAACATGTTTCACAGCTAAGTCCCTGAGTGCGAGGATTGCTTGTCACTCGGAGTATCCTCAAGTAAATAACTACACGGTCGGAATCAACGAGGTATCAATTGCAAAGACACAAATTGCATTCATGAAGAGCTCTTGTTACATCAGAAAATTAATGTCTCAAGTGTAAAAACGTCAAAGCAGGTCTGCATTCCAAGCTCGTGGCTCATCTATCTGCTTAATAAGATTATATAAGCGATAGGCTCCATTGTTTAGCACCTTGGTGACTACAAAAGGGCCTTCCCACGCATGGGCTAGCTTGTGAGGTTGGTGTAGATTCACTTAGAGCACCAAATCTCCTTCATGGAACGCTCGGCTTCTGACATTCCTTGCATGGAAACGCTACAAGTTTTGCTGATAGGTTGTGGTCCGGATCAGAGCCATCTCGCGCTCTTCTTCTAGAAGATCTACCCCATCTTGCCTGGCCTGCTCGGCTTCAGCCTCAGAATATAGCTCCACTCGAGGAGAATTATGGGCCAGATCAGTCGGCAGTATAGCTTCAGCGCCATAGACAAGGAAGAAAGGAGTTCGTCCGGTCGACCGATTAGGTGTTGTCCTCAACCCCCACAAAACAGACGGTAGCTCAGTTACCCACACACCAGCGGCATGATCCAAATCGCGCATGAGACGAGGCTTCAGACCTTGCAGAATGAGACCGTTAGCCCGCTCAACTTGCCCATTGGTTTGAGGATGCGCAACGGAAGCATAATCCACTCGGATGCCTTGGGAGTTACAGAATCTTCTGAATTCTTCCGAGTCAAAATTAGTGCCATTTTCTGTGATGATACTGTGGGGAATGCCGAACCTGATAATGATCTCTCTCATGAACATGATCGCCGTGTGGGAATTCAGCTTCTTGATGGGCTTGGCTTCGATCCACTTGGTGAACTTGTCGACTGCTACCAACAGGTGGGTGAATCCTCCTTTCCCGGGCCAGAAAGGACCAACCATGTCGAGCCCCCAAACCGCAAACGGCCAGACGAGTGGAATTGTTTTCAGGTTAGATGCTGGCTTGTGTGACAGGTTTGTGTAGAACTAACAACCTTCGCAATGATCAACAATGTCCTTAGCCATTTCATTAGCCCGTGGCCAATAAAAACCCGCTCGGTATGCTTTAACGACGATCGCCCTTGAAGACGCATGGTGTCCGCAAGTTCTCGAGTGGATTTCATCTAGAATCATTCGACCTTCTTCGGGCGAAATGCAGCGTTGGGTGACACCCGACACACTTTCTCTGAAAAGCTGATCTCCCATCACAGTGAAAGCTTTGGACCTGTGCACAATCTGTCGAGCCTCTGATTCATCTTTAGGAAGCTCCTGTCTAAGGATATAGGTTATGTACGGTACAATCCAGTCGGGAATGATAACTAGCACCTCCATGACCAGGTCAATCACGGCGGGAATGTCGACTTCAGTCGAGTCAGAGGAGCATAAGGTTTTTGGGGGCTCTTCGATGAAGGGATCCTCTTGGATCGAAGGAGAATGCAAATGCTCCAGGAACACTCCACTGGGGACAGGCCGTCGAGTGAAACCAATCTTGGATAGCTCGTCTGCTGCCTGATTTTTCAGTCGAGGAACATGGTGAAGTTCCAGGCCTTCAAATTTCTTCTCTAGCTTCCAGACTGCATTGCAGTATCCGGTCATAGCAGGGTTTCTAACATCCCACTCTTTCATCACTTGATTCACCACCAAATATGAGTCGCCATAAACCATCAAGCGCTTGACGCCGAGCGAAATAGCCATGCGCAACCCTTACAAAAGTGCTTCATACTCTGCTTCATTGTTGGAGGAATCAAAGTGAATTTGCAAGACATAGCTGAGCTTGTCGCCTCTGGGGGATATCAGAACAACGCCAGCACCAGATCCATTCAACATCTTGGAGCCGTCGAAGAACATTGTCCAATGCGCCGAGTGAACTTGGATAGGCTGTTGCTGTTCGATCCACTCGGCCATGAAATCTGCCAATGCTTGGGACTTGATTACCTTCTTGGCTTCGAATCTGATGTCGAAGTGCCCTAGCTCAATTGCCCATTTAGCCACTCAACCTGATGCGTCACGATTATTGAAAATCTCTGATAAAGGTGCATCACTAACGACTGAGATCGAGTGGTCTTGGAAATAATGTGCCACCTTCTTCGCTGATAAGTAAATACCATACACCAGCTTCTGATAATGAGGATATCTCTGCTTCGAGGGGGACAAAACTTCCGAGACATAATAGACTGGCCGCTGAACCTTATAGGCTTTGCCTTCCTCTTCTCGCTCGATAGTCAGCACTGTACTGACGACCTGATTTGTGGCCGCGATGTACAGGAGCAAGGGCTCTTTGCTGATAGGAGTGGCAAGCACCGGCTGGGTGGACAGCGGGGCTTTGAGCTCAACAAACGCTGCTTCGGCTTCAGGAGTCCAGTCGAATGTGTCTGATTTCTTCATCAACTGATACAAGGGCAGAGCCTTCTCACCAAGACGAGAAATGAATCGACTTAATGCCGCCAAGCAACCTGTGAGCTTCTGAACATCGTGCACTCGCACGGGAGTCTTCATACGGGTAATGGCACTGATCTTCTCGGGATTGACATCAATTCCTCATTCAGAAATGAGAAAACCGAGTAACTTGCCGCCAGGGACACCGAATGTACATTTGGCCGGATTCAGCTTTATGTCGAATCGCCTCAGATTGGCGAATGTCTCAGCCAAGTCAGCTAGCAGGTCGGGACCTTTGTGGGACTTGACCACTATATCGTCCATGTACGCCTCGACATTCTGAGGGATCTGGTCGAGTAAACATTTCTAAATCATGCGCATAAAAGTAGCACCGACATTCTTGAGACCAAAAGGCATGGTGATGTAGATAAAACACCCAAACGGGGTGATGAAAGCTGTTTTTATTTCATCTGGGCCAAACAGACGGATCTGATGGTACCCAGAATAGGCATCCAAAAACGATAATCGCTCGCACCTCGCTGTCAAGTAAACAATCTGATCTATGCGGGGGAGCGGAAAATGGTCTTTCGAACACACCTTATTAAGATGTTTGAAGTCAATGCACATGTGCAACGACTTATCTTTTTTGGGCACCATCACAACATTCGAGAGCCACTCGGAGTGGTAAATCTCCCGAATGAACTTGGCTTGCAAGAGACGGGCCACTTCTTCTCCGATTGCCTTGTGCTTCTCAGCCGTGGATCAACGCAAATGCTCCCTGACAGGCTTGGCCTTCGGATCCACTCGCAGACGGTGCTCAGCCAGGTCCCTGGGAATTCCCGGCATGTCAGCAGGCTTCCATGCAAAGATATCCCAGTTCTCACGGAGGAACTGGATGAGCTCGTCTTCCTATTTGCTGTCGAGTGTCGTCGAGATATTCGTCGGGGCAGCTGTTGGATCCGTCGAGTGGATGTGCACCTTCTTTACTTCACCTGCCGACTGAAATGCCGACTCAAAAGCTGGCTTTTTTGCGCGGAGCAAATCAGTAGGATCAGTGGTTTTCTTGTACTCCTCCAGCTCGACCATGGCCATCTGTTGATCGTCGATGTTGGACCCTTGCTGGAGGCACTCTTCGGCCCGCTGTCGATTGCCAGTGATCGTGATCACGCCCTTAGGGCCCGGCATTTTCAGCTTGAGATACACGTAACACGGTCGGGCCATGAAACGTGCATAAGCGGGTCGACCCAAAATGGCGTGGTAAGCGCTCTTGAAATCCACGACTTCAAACGTCAACTTTTCTTTTCGGAAATTTTTGTTATCTCCGAATGCCACATCCAATGATATCTGGCCGAGTGACTTGGCCTTCTTTCCTGGGATGACCCCATGGAAATGCATGCTGCTTTCGCTGAGACGGGACATAGGAATGCCCATTCCCTTCAGGGTATCCGGATACAGAATGTTCAGGCCGCTGCCGCCGTCCATGAGGACTTTTCTGAGCCGAGTCCCCTGCACCACCGGATCAACTACCAGAGCCTGCCGACCGGGTGTGGCCACACGTGCAGGATGGTCAGTCTGGTCGAATGTGACAACATACTGAGACCATTTGAGGTAGGAGGGGGTGTCTAGCACCGCCATATTGATCTCTCTATTTATGACTTTCAGACGACTCTTGCTCTCGACGTCAGCAAAGATCACCAGGGTAGCAGTGACATCCGAGAAGGTTTCCTTCTCTTCGTCTTCATCTTCTTTTTTAGGAGATTTCCCACTCGACCGGTCTCCCTTGAACTGTTGGATGAGGGTCCGACACTGTCGAGTGGTGTGCTTAGGCAAAATCAGGTTGCCTTCTGCATCTTTCTTCGTGTGAATCACACACGACTGATTCAGGATATCGGTTCCTGGCTGACCCTTCCCCTTCTTGGGGGCACACTGAGCTTTGGCCTTGCCCTTATTTTTCGACTAAGTCACCAGTGCTGCAGCCTCCGCCAGAACTGGGTCTTCAGCCTTCCGCTTTTGTTTCTTATTGCTACCGCCGCCAGACTCGTGGGCAACAACTTTTCCTTTGCCGCTATGGAGGCAGTCTTCTTCCTCGCCATTGGCATAGCGAGTGGCAATTTCCATCATCTTGCCGAGTGAGATGTCGCCCGTGCGCCCGAACTTCAAATACAACTCTCTGTATCTCACACCGGCCTTGAAGGCACAAACAGCCTGGTGTTCCGACACATTTTCCACCGTATGATGCAGGGTGGACCATCGCTGAATATAGTCTCTTAAGGTTTTGTTGGGCTTCTGGACGCAGTGTTGTAAGTCGACCAGACCTGCGGGGCGCTTGCAAGTGCCCTCGAAGGTCCGCACAAACACTCGGGCAAGATCTTCCCAACAATGAATGCTGGAAGGAGCCAAACGATTCAACCAAGCTCGAGCTGGTCCATCCAACATAAGAGGCAGGTGCTTCATTGCGACATCGTCATTCCCGCCGCCAATCTGCACAACCACTCGGTAATCATCAAGCCAAGTCTCTGGTTTCGTTTCACCAGAAAACTTTCCGATCCCCGCCGCTATTTTGAAGTTGGGGGGAATCTCCACAGAGCGTATAGCTCTGCTAAAACACTCTAGACCAGACATTGCAGCTGAGCTACCACTCGGGACATCCCTGTCGTGCCCTTCTCTGAAGGCTCTGCTCTTGTCGATCCGCTTCTGAAGAAGGTACGCACGGGCATCAAAGTCCGCATCCCGCTCGTCACCGAAGGAGTGCCTGTTGTCCTGGCGCTGGGGCATGTACGGACCACTCTGCGGAGGAGTGGGCACTCGACGGTGGACTTCGCGGTGGTGTTGATATCTGTCTTGCCCTTCATGATAACCGCCGCCTCGAGGATGCAAGGGCGACCTAGGACTATGTGCCGATTGAACGGTCTCTGCCTTGGGTGAATTGCTATGTATCTTGTGACGAGCCTGTGAAACTGCTGAATTCTAGCGTTGTGCTGCATCTAACAATGCTCTGATCTGCAACAACCCTCGACCAGCCTCGGACTGGGAAGGCTGAATGGAATCTGCTATCCTAGCAGCAGCAGCAACATTAAGCACGGGAGTTCGGTATACCTTGACGCCATCGTGAGATCCGCGGGAACTGATGTCGCTAACGTCGACTGGGGCACGGCGGACGCGCTCATCTATCTTTGCCTGGAGCTCTTCCAGACGAACGCGCGCGGCCTCCAAAGTCCGGGCCTCGGCGGTCGCGCCGATGATGGGGGTATGAAGGACCTTCTCATCACGACGCAATTGCACGTTAGATGGGCCACTAGCCTCGTGCTCGCCACGACCAAAACCAGGCGGTGAGCTCTGATGCGATCCCGCCATCAAGACCTCCGCCGCGGGATCACAACTCTCGCACTCGGAAGGCACGTCGGACGGATAGGAATCCGATTCGAACACGCCATGAAGGGACTCGGCAGGTTCGAGTGCTGCAACCTGCGAAGAAGCTTGACGCGCCGCTGCGTGCTTGACCCACCGCTGGAGTCGTGAGTGGCCAGACCACTTGCGACCGCGAACGACGAGAGGAGCCGATGCGTAAGGGGTCGACGGCTGACGCAGCAACACGCCGCACGGACTTGCACGGAAATGCGTGGCCCCACGAATCGGGAGCGCCTCGACATCGAGAGGCGCCTCCTGGAGCCATGCTGAATCGTCGGCGATGAAAGTGAGCGCTTCGAAACGGATCTCACGGTCCAGAGCAAAGACACCGCCGGAAGACATGATGAAAGATGAAAAACGCAACCTCACCGGAAGTCGCTTAGACGCCTGCCCCACGGTGGGCGCCAACTGTCGTGGGAACGAGCCTGACAGTAGATGGTAGGGGTACGAATGGAGAGGGCAGAGTCCTAGCTACGGCGAGGGTGTACACGCATGTGTATGAGTTCAGACCCCTCTCGTGGAGGTAACAACCCTACGTCTCAATGCTCGGGAGCTCTTATGTCGAGTGGAATGTAGAGATTACAATAGTTGCTACCCCTTGTGCCGGAGGGGAGGGGCGGCTTATATAGAGTTCACTGCCCCTCATAATGGTCCCGCATCAAAGGGTCTGGTCGTGGGGTATAAAGTCTGTCGTTACATGTCGCAGTAAAAGCTATTAAAGGCCATTAAGCCAATGTCTGCCCGTTGGGCTCTTGATGGTGGCTCCTGGTCTTCTGGCGTCGAGTGAAACGAGGTCTGCCGAGTGACACGCGACTGCCGAGTGAGAGCGGGAGTCTCTGAGTGGATTACTGTCGAGTGGATTACGTCTCCAGGGATCCACTCCGAACTTCATGCTTGATCTTCAAGTCCTCCCACGTGGTGTCCTTAGGTAGGGTATGCGGGCCTTGCCTAGGACCCTACCCTAGGTATATATCCTCGTCAGGTACCATTGTTAGTAAATGAGAGGTTGATGGTGCATTTCTGCACACCCGAGCACCTTCAGTGCCACAAATCTCCTCTTTTCGAGTCTGAACACTCGATAACCCTTCAACACAAATAAATGACAAACATGGGAAGTGGGGGGCCCTGACGGCACAAAGCTTTCAGTTTCTTGATCAATATTTCTAACTCTATATTTGACAGATCTCACACAAGACATCATTAAGTTAACGAAGTCTGCATCAAACCCCAACCGAAGCATCATCTATCCCAGGAAACCCACTCAACATTATCATAATCCTTATGCATATCCAATTTTACAGCACATTAAGCCATCCTACCGACCTTTTTTTTTAATTCATGCATACACTCATACACCAACAAAATATTATCAGTTATCAACCTTCCAGGAACAAAGGCACTTTGGACATGCGAGATTACTGAACCAAGAACGAAGAGCAATCGTCTTTGAGATGACTTTATATAAGACATCATATACCGATTAGTCTATATTAGGATTTTTCTCTCTGGCCTATCCATCTTAGGGATCAGAACTATAACGATAGTTCTTAAGTTAGTTAGGTTATAGTATAAACAAAATAACCGTCTGTGTTGGATCATTATTGACAAATTAAAACTAGCTTGTTCTGAAAGTTAAAACATACTCCCTCCGTTTCTAAATATAAACCGTTTTAGAGATTTTAATACATACTGCATATACATGTATATAGACGTATTTATAGTGTAGATTCTCCGTATGTAGTCTATATTAATATTATGATCTCTAAAAAGGCGTATATTTAGAAACCGAGGGAGTAGATGCTTCTGTACGAGATTCGATTTCTGAACACGGTTGGTGATCTTGTTGGAGCGAGGTGTGCATGATTGGGAGGGAGTCTATCAGCACATATGCGTGCATTCAAAAGCAAGCAAGAGATGGACACAGAGCAAACACGTATATGGCGCAGCACACATATATACACTACTAGAATTGTCCCTTTGCGCATGTAGCATCCCTGCATGATCATCATCGATGCACATGTCACCTCGTTTCGCAGGATAGATCCGCCCGTCGATAGGGTCGCGCCGTGCGGCCGGATCATGGAACGATCATATGGCACATGTGCCAGAAAGAGAACATTTGCAACAACGTTTATGCACAGGAGGAAGGACACAAATCTGGCCGATCTTTGGACCAACCAGTACCTTGCTTGGTGAGAACTTTTCAGCAGGTTGCATATGTGGGCATGCAGGCTGCCATGCATGATAAAAGCATCTTACAATCCTGTACATGCATGCATGTACAATGCCTGACTTGTTTTGTATGTGCAGCTACAACCTAGCTAGCAGCACAGCACTGTGTACATGTCATGCATGGAAAAACCTACTGTCCACGAGGCTCTGGTATATAGTGCAAACAGTGCTACAAGGTGACAATGGAATGTCCAAGAAACAGAATGCTTCCAAGCATGCATCATGTGGACGTGGTAAGAGTAATACTACTCTATATACTGCTACAGGTTGGCATGCATATGGCTTTCATATATTTGCAAAGCTTGATTGACATCTAACAGATTCATATGCATGATATAGCATACATACACACACACGAGCGGCGATCCCATGTTCCTCACCTTTGCGGTTCATCTCCCCTCGCCGCCGCCGTCGAGAAAATATGTTTTACATATGATTACACACACCAATCAAAATAAATTTCCTCGTCAATCATTGCCCATGTCCACTCCTAAATTACGGGTGATTTGTTTGTATGGGATGTATGACTACGACTCTTCGAGCGACTTAGGCAGGTTCATGCATATCAGGGAGCATAAGTGCTACAGAGAGTATGGATACAAAACGACACACCGACTTGTGGATTAAACTGTGCTCTCATGAGTCACATATCCTGTGAGTCATCACACGTTAATTAGTATATAACCCACCATCGGTTGTGTTGTGTGGAACCTATAGCTAGCTGACGCGTGTACGAGTTAAGGTTTATTGAAAAGGATATGTAGGAACTAGGAAGCATCCTTTTCAAAAATGTAGGAACTAGGAAGCATCCTCTGTATATAAATGTATGTCCCTCCAGATCCGCACGTCACATGCAATCGTATTTTACTCGGAAATGTTGAAGGAGAAAACACCTTGTCCTTTTCGGTCACATGAATAGCCCACCTACCTGCCCAACGAAACAGAAAACCTAAGGGCACCACCACCACCCAAAACCCTAAGGGCAACCACCAGCTCCCCAAAGATTGATCACGCCAATTTCATGGTCCCACATGTTCCCCTCTTTGCCGCCCACTGTTCTACACAAACTAAAGGACCTCTTTGATTTGATTAAAAGAAAAAGAACATAAGGAAAACGGAGAATATTTTCCTTTTGATTGCATTTTGTAGGCAAAAAGAAAAGAAAAGAAATTTTACAGTCCTCTCGAACCTCTTTTTTACATTCCTATGGACATGGAACAAGGCAAAGGTCACAATAAGTAGCATAATATTTACTTCATATTACATTTTCATATGTTTAACCTTAATTGAAGTACAAAAAAGAAATAAATTTGACCATTTTTAGGATTATGTCTTTTAAGATTCTTGTGTTTCAGGCTTTTACTATTCTTGTGCTTTTCCTACTCCGCCCTCGGCTATATCCATTCATATATGCATATATGACTGTTAGGATTCTTGCGTTTTCCCTACTCATGCAAAAAAAAAAACAATTGTTAGATATGTTTTTTTAATTTTCCCTAAGATAAACTACAACAATTTGTATGCAAAATTAACCTTGTCCAAATAAACCAAGGAATCAGTAGAGGTTGAAGTTATGACGAGAATTTTTCTCATCTATAAACTATAAAAAGACCCAAAGGGGCAGATCCAACAACAAGCCATCAATCCAACAACTTATATTGCTCCAATGACGAGTGCTCAACATGTTTAACACACATATATAAATGTCTACACTATCCACATAGTTAATGTCTAATTAATATATTATCTAATATCAACATGTAATTTTTTGTTTCTAATATCAGCGTGCATTGCACGTACACATTTACTAATCCAATGAAATGTACGTAAAGAACAGAAGCATAGCGTCAGTAAAAGAAAGTACATAATGAAACATAAAAGCATAGTGTCAGAAAAAGAGAGTACATAATGAAACATAAAAAAATTCTTCTAGATTAAAAGTTTATAGCCCATGAAGAAAATATTTCTAAAGATTACCATTCTCCCCAAATCCTTCGTAGAACATGTCAAAGAGTATAATACAAACATGGGAAGAAATCAACATAATTGCATAGGGAGATTCAGAATAATCATGGAACGATAACTTTCTTTAGCTAGTTTATAGCCAGAGAATGCTATATAGATGTGACAAAAAATGAAGTTGTGGTTAATAATAAAAACCAAAGAAGCATAGTACAACATTGCTTTTATGAAATCAGTTATAAAAAGACAATGAATTGATCTATGCATGTGTTTCACCATATCCTAACTCGTCACTTGCATAGACAAAGGAACTATATATACTACATAAAAATATGTATGGAGTAGTAACAATTCACAAAGCATTATTATAGAGTTGGAGCAATCCAATGGTTACCTCTTCATTTTTATTAGTAGGAAATCATTCCCAAAAGGTGTATTACACTCAACCAGTAGTCATTCTTCCTCTGTTCCAAAATATTTGAAGTTGTAGGTGTGTCCTAAGTCAAAATTCGTTATGAGTTTATAGATTTTTTTACTAATACCCACAAAATCAAGTATATATAATATGCAAATACACTTTATGATGAATCTAATGAAACTAATTTGGTGTTATTCATGTTGTTATGTTTTTTTAAATACTTGGTTAAACCGAAGAAGTTTAACTTAGGATAAACCCGATATGTATGTTTGGAATGGAGGGAGTACATTTTATCTAGAGTATGTAAATACTAGTATGTGGAAATGTCAGCTAATCCATATCTAGTCGCTTTGTGTGCCATGCCCTCTGGTTGCTAAAATGACCCAAAGACAACATTTTAGCAAATAAAATACTACATGAATCAATGAAAGAGAGAGGGTCCTAGCTATAAGTATACGGGACGCTCCATTTAGGCCCCTTCCCCCCCTTGGCTTCTCTACCATCAATCCTTCGCTGTTCCTTTCCAGAAACTCTCCCTGGTCAATTAGCTTAGCTTTGAGCATCTCCCAGCTAGCCAGCAAGCTAAGGTTCTCCATGGACCAGCACCACCACGGCCAAGCTCCCACACACCGCGGCGGCCGCAGCAGCGATGGGGGCGAGCCGACGACGACGCGGTCCCGGTGGGCGCCCAAGCCGGAGCAGATCCTGATCCTGGAGTCCATCTTCAACAGCGGCATGGTGAACCCGGCCAAGGACGAGACGGCGCGCATCCGCCTCCTCCTCGAGCGCTTCGGCGCCGTCCGTGACGCCAACGTGTTCTACTGGTTCCAGAACCGCCGCTCCCGCTCCCGCCGCCGTGCACGCCAGCTCCAGCAGTCCTGCGGCGGCACCGGGGACGCGGACCAGCTCCTCTCCAACGCGGTCGTGGCCGGCCACGGCTACCACGGCATCGGCACCTCTCCCTACAGCACCATGCAGTACGGGGAGCTGTGCGGCGGCGTGTCGGCGGCCGCAGCCGCGGTCACCGCGGCGCCCCGTTTCCTGGTAGACGACGCCGACAGCGGAGACGATCTTTTCGCCATCCCCCGGCAAATGGGCCTCATGGCACGCGGTGGCGAAAGCCAGTGTAGCTACACGGCTACCGACGCATCGCAACTAAGCTACCAAGCAACAGGTTAGTACATTGCTACTTTGCTGGTATAGCCCGTAGCTATCAAGCAAAACCATGCATGCCTCGGCATCTTGCATGATGAAATTAACCATGCAAGACATGGTGGTATAACCGATGATCATATGGTGGGTGCTAAATTGCTTATGAAAGTGATGGGTGGATGGTTTGCAGTTCCAGGGACGACGATGCCTGTGTTCATCAATGGCACGGTGTACGAGGTGCCGAGCACCGGTGCGTTCGACGTGGCGGGCACATTTGGGAGTGACGTGATTCTGGTGCACTCCTCCGGCGAGATCCTCCCGGTGAACGAGCGCGGCGTCCTCGTGAAGAGCCTGCAAATGGGCGAATGCTATTACCTGGTAATTCGTCACTTCTTGTGCTAACCAAAGTTAATTAATTGGTTCTAATCTTCTACAATTTCCTTGAAGAATCGACATAACTATTTACTCGATCCTTCCTTGATGTGCTTGCAGGTATTCAGATCGATCTAATTAATCACCTCCATGTCTAGCCGATTAGAAGAACCAAGGTCTGTATATGTATGCAAAATGCAAGGAAGCATGCGTTTTGTAATCAAGCTTCAATGAGCGCGATCTTGCTGTCAAGATCGTATCAGTGTGTGCACTAATGTTGTTCTTGCTTTCCATATTGATGTATGTTACTATCTCCCTCCGGATGATTTGCCCCCTTGAGAGTTCCTTTGAATGTTGGAGATGTTGTAGCAGCTTGTATTCGCAACTTGGCTGATGCAAGGGCAGGAGTTCTGCCATTTCATGTAAGAAGATAGTTGCTCGGTTTTGATTGAAGAAAACCGGGAACCGAAGTACAAACACTAAACACATAAAAAGAAAACTAGAGTTTGGGTTAGGGTTTAGACTAACACACATGCTAGGCGCTAGCATCCATTTAGTTTGAGACTAACACACACTAGCGTCCGTTTGAGAGGTAGCATCTCACGATCACTGGGAGGAATATCATACTGCTCAGTGGCGGAGCCAGAACTTTTGTGATATCTTGGCAACTTAAGCCTGAATGTCTAACATGCAAATAAAAAAATCGGTATTCAAGCACACAATATATGATATGCATCAAACTTGCAAAGCACAAATTCACATTAATATTGAAGTGAAAATACAAACATAACAGTCACACAAATGTAATTTTAAAGTGAACTAATATATCAATATTTCATTTCAGAGAGCAAATGCAGTTTGTGACTTGACAAAAAAGGTCACAAAATCGTACTGCATTACTACTAGCATTTGTTTGATTCCCCTGATTTATGATGCATAGTTGGAGTAGAGTGATACAGACGACATATTATCCGTGAGTGAGTCCCTTCACACCATATTTGGTCACCGCTAGCAAATATATAGCTTATGTTCCAAGATCTTACACATTGTGCACGTTATAGTGTTTGTTGAGTAACACAATAAGGAGTCGGAGCTGGGGTGCTACTTATCTGTGTTAGTGGAGGATTGTATATACTATCCAACACCACTTCAAGGCCACTGCCAACGTGGTAGAATACGAGTGTTTGCTAGCATGTTTCCAGTAGCTTCCGTCCTTGTTATTTTTGTAGCCTTCTGATGAAAGGAGATTGTCGGTTTATGGTGATGCAAGTGAGTAAGTAGTATCAAGCGCCGAACAAGACTATGGTAGCACATATTTTAGATGTTCAAAAGTTTCAACGGGGCTCGTGGCTCTGAATTCTGGTATATCCCCTGGAGTTGATGAGCTGCCCGACTAGCTTCCTCTAGGTTTCCAAGAAAATTTGAGGTTCTGCTTAAGAAGCTCCTCAAGCCATTGGTACCGCAAACAAGAAAGTAGATGAAGTGGTCATGTCCAAGATACCTATCAATGACATGGGTCATCGCCATGGTTGGATGCATCACAAAGTGTCACGAAGAGACTTGTGACATTGTTAGACAATGATTTAACAAAGAATCATGGATGAATCCAATCTGCATTTACCTTCAGGGTTGAGTACCATCTGAGAACTCTGAACTCTCTGAGCAAATTTTCTACTAGGCTAAAATTACGTGCTCCGGGATGACGTCCTCTACTGCAGTCCACATGAGATGGGTGGAGTGCTCATGTGGTGCTTCTCTCAGATACAAGGTAGAGATCTACTCCATTAAATCTAGGGGGGGGGGGAGCTCACTCTCTCTTCTGAACCCTTGTTGGAAAGTACTTAGGATGAGGTTTCCACTAACCTATGACCCTCCCGATGCAAGTGAAATCGTGAAGAAGTGTAAGGTCTGTCAATCCCATGGCCAAAAAAAATTCACCAACCCTTTCAAGAACTACAAATGGCACCCTTGTCGTGACCCTTCACTACCTAGGGGCTGGATCTACCGTGACTCTTTCTAACAACACATGGGGGTTTCAAGTTCCTATTCGTGTACTAAGGTACATTTTGTGTTTGTCATGCACCTCCAAAGAAATGGACAAGTGGAATTGGCTAACAAACTCACCGTAGCTATGTTGAAGAGGAGCGTTTATGCCAAAAATAAGTCATGGCTCGACGAGCTCCCAATCATCCCGTGGACATATAGGACAACCCCTTGTTAGTCCAAGAAGCACACACCTTTCTTTTGTGGTGTACGAGCTAGAGCTATGCTATCCCACGAGGTATCGCTCTAATCGAGCTGATCTATTCCATGGGAATGTGAAGTTGGGTGATGAAGAGATAGTTTGAACTCGATACATGGAAGGACATGGCTCTAATCTGTTCAGCGGGATACAAAACAAACATGTGGAAAGACAATATCACAAGAAAATGTTCTCCTCAGGGAAATTGTAAAAAGGGCATATGGATCTTTGATACATATATACATGCCAAAATGATAGCAGTACACTCTCTCTAAAGTGGAAGTGCCTTTTGAGGTAGTTAGCGAGCTCCAAACTAGGGCATACATTATCGCCAACATTAAATGTGAGGTATGACCTCAGAGTTCGAACATCAAACACCCTAGGAATCACCAATTATCATGTAGAAACAATGCTTATCTACCTCTCTAAAGAAGAGAGGTTGTTATCATACACCGGCTATTTTTAAGTCTCTACTTAAGCAGTAAAGGAATCATTGTGTATTCTCTTGTTGAGTACCTGAAAGGATCGATATGGTTGACTAGAGGGGGGATGAATAGGCAACAACCAGTTTTTAACTTTTCTTTAACAATTTAGGCTTAGAAACAAATGTTAGGGAACGTAGTAGTAAATCAAAAATTTCCTACGTGTCACCGAGATTAATCTATGGAGAAACCAACAACGAGCAAAGGGGAAGTGCATCTTCATACCTTTGAAGATCGCAAAGCGGAAGCGTTACAAGAACGCGGTTGGTGGATTCGTACTCGCAGCGATTCAGATCGCGGTCGATTCCGATCTAAGTGTCGAACAACGGCGCCTCCGCGTTCAACACACGTGCAGCCCGGTGACGTCTCCTACGCCTTGATCTAGCAAGGAGGAAGGAGAGGTTGAGGGAGAGCTCCGAAAGCACGATGGCATGGTGACGGTGGAGCTGCGTGGTACTCCGGCAGGGCTTCGCCAAGCGCTATGGAGGACGAGGAAGAGGAGGGGTAGGGCTGCGTCGAGAGAGAGAGTTGCGTGTCGGCAACCCCAAAACCCTCCACTATTTATAGGAGGAGGAGGAGGAGGGAGGGCGCACCCCCTAGGGTTCCCACCCTAGGGTGATGGCCAGCCCTAGATGGCCCTTGTGGCCGACGACCAAGAGAGGGAGATAGGGGGGCGCGCCCTAGGGTGGGCCTAGGGCCCATCTGCGCCTAGGTTTGCCCCCTCTCCTCCTTTGCTACGCCTTAGGATGAGGTGGGAGGCGCACCAGCACACCTAGGGGCTGGTTCCCTCCCACTCTTGGCCCATGTAGCCTTCCGGGGCCGCTGGCCCCTCCCGGTGGATCCCCGAAACCCTTCCGATGGTCCCGGTACATTACCGGTGATGCCCGAAACACTTCTAGTGACCAAATCCTCACTTCCTATATATGAATCTTTACCTCCGGAACATTTTGGAACTCCTCATGACGTCCGGGATATCATCCAGGACTCTGAACAACCTTTGGTAACCACATACACAATTCCCCTATAACCCTAGCGTCATCGAACCTTAAGTGTGTAGACCCTGCAGGTTCGGGAGGCATGTAGACATGACCGAGACACCTCTCCGATCAATAACCAACAGCGGGATCTGGATACCCATGTTGGCTCCCACATGCTCCACGATGATCTCATCAGATGAACCACGATGTCGGGGATTCAATCAATCCTGTATACAATTCCCTTTGTCTATCGGTATGTTGCTTGCCCGAGATTCGATCGTCGGTATCCCTATACCTTGTTCAATCTCGTTACCGGGAAGTCTCTTTACTCATTCCATAACACATCATCCCGTGGCTAACTCCTTAGTGACATTGAGCTCATTATGATGATGTCTTACCGAGTGGGCCCAGAGATACCTCTCCGTCACACGGAGTGACAAATCCTAGTCTCGATTCGTGCCAACCCAACAGATACTTTCAGGGATACCCGTAGTGTACCTTTATAGCCACCCAGTTATGTTGTGACATTTGTCACACCCAAAGTGTTCCTACGGTATCCAGGAGTTGCACAATCTCATGGTCTAAGGAAATGATACTTGACATTAGAAAAGATTTAGCAGACGAACTACACGATCTTGTGCTATGCTTAGGATTGGGTCTTGTCCATCACATCATTCTCCTAATGATGTGATCCCATTATCAACGACATCCAATGTCCAAGGTCATGAAACTATGACCATCTATGGATCAACGAGCTAGCCAACTAGAGGCTCACTAGGGACATGTTGTGGTCTATGTATTCACACATGTATTACGGTTTCCGGTTAATACAATTATAGCATGAACAATAGACAATTACCATGAACAAGTAAATATAATAATAATCACTTTATTATTGCCTCTAGGGTATATTTCCAATAGTCTCCCACTCGCACTAGAGTCAATAATCTAGTTACATTGTGATATATTGAACACCCATAGAGTTCTGGTGTTGATCATGTTTTGCTCGTGAGAGAGGTTTAGTCAACGGATCTATGACATTAAAATCCGTATGTACTTTACAAATATCTATATCTCCTTCCTGAATGTAATCATGAATGGAGTTGAAGCGGCGCTTGATGTGTCTTGTCTTCTTGTGAAACCTCGGCTCCTTGGCAAGGGCAATAGCTCCAGTGTTGTCACAGAATAGAGTCATCAGGCCCGACGCATTGGGAATCACTCCTAGGTCGGTGATGAACTCCTTCATCCAGACTCCTTCCTGTGCTGCTTCCGAAGCAGCTATGTACTCCGCTTCACATGTAGATGCCGCCATGACGCTTTGCTTGCTACTGCACCAGCTGACTGCCCCTCCGTTCAAAATATACACGTATCTGGTTTGTGACTTGGAGTCATCCGGATCTGTGTCGAAGCTAGCATCGAGAAACATGTCCTTGGTCCTTTTCAGGTACTTCAGGATATTCTTGACCGTTGTCTAGTGTTCCGCTCCGGGATCACTTTGGTACCTCCCTACCAAACTTATGGAAAGGTTCACATCAGGTCTGGCACACAGCATGGCATACATAATAGAGCCTATGGCTGAAGCATAGGGGACGACACTCATCTTTTCTCTATCCTCTGTCGTGGTCGGGCATTGAGTTGTACTCAATCTCACACCCTGTAACACAGGCAAGAACCCCTTCTTGGACTGATCCATATTGAACTTCTTCAATATCTTGTCAAGGTATGTGCTTTGTGAAAGACCTATGAGGCGTCTCGATCTATCTCTATAGATCTTGATGCCTAATATGTAAGCAGCTTCTCCAAGGTCCTTCATTGAAAAACACTTATTGAAGTATGCCTTTATGCTTTCCAAAAGTTCTATATCATTTCCCATCAACAATATGCCATCCACATATAATATGAGAAATGCTACAGAGCTCCCACTCACTTTCTTGTAAATACATGGTTCTCCATAAACCTGTATAAATCCAAACGCTTTAATCACCTCATTAAAGCGAATGTTTCAACTCCGAGATGCTTGCACCAGCCCATAGATGGAGCCCTGAAGCTTGCATACTTTGTTAGCATCTTTAGGATCGACAAAACCTTCCGGATGCATCGTATACAGTTCTTCCTTAAGGAAACCATTAAGGACTGCCGTTTTGACGTCCATTTGCCAGATCTCATAATCATAAAATGTGGCAATTGCTAACATGATTCGGACGGACTTCAACATTGCTACGGGTGAGAAAGTCTCATAGTAGTCAACTCCTTGAACTTGTCGATAACCCTTAGCGACAAGCCGAGCCTTATAGACGGTCACATTACCATCTGCGTCAGTCTTCTTCTTAAAGATCCATTTATTTTCTATGGCTCGCCAATCATCGGGCAAGTACACCAAAGTCCATACTTTGTTCTCATACATGGATCCTATCTCGGATTTCATGGCTTCAAGCCATTTGTTGGAATCCGGGCCTGCCATCGCTTCTTCATAGTTCGAAGGTTCACTGTTGTCCAACAACATGATCTCCAGGACAGGGTTGCCGTACCACTCTGGTGCGGAACGTGTCCTTATGGACCTTCGAGGTTCAATAGCAACTTGATTTGAAGTTTCATGATCATCATCATTAACTTCCTCTCCAGCCGGTGCACGCTCCACAAAAGCAACTTCCTGTGCTGCGCTACTCTCCGGTTCGAGTGGAGGTACAATTACCTCATCAAGTTCTATTTTCCTCCCACTTACTTCTTTCGAGAGAAACTCTTTCTCTAGAAAGGATCCATTCTTGGCAACAAATACTTTGCCTTCGGATCTAAGGTAGAAGGTATACCCAACAGTTTCTTTGGGGTATCCTATGAAGACGCACTTTTCCGCTTTGGGTTCGAGCTTCTCAGGTTGAAGTTTCTTCACATAAGCATCGCATCCCCAAACTTTCAGAAACGATAGCTTAGGTTTCTTTCCAAACCATAATTCACACGGTGTCGTCTCAACGGACTTAGACGGTGCCCTATTTAAAGTGAATGCGGCAATCTCTAATGCATATCCCCAAAATGATAGCGATAAGTCAATAAGAGACATCATAGATCGCACCATATCCAATAGAGTGCGATTACGACGTTCAGACACACCATTTCGCTGAGCCGTGCCAGGCGGCGTGAGTTGTGAAACAATTCCACATTTCCTTAGGTGCGTGCCAAACTCGTGACTCAAATATTCTCCACCACGATCAGATCGTAGGAACTTTATTTTCCTGTCACGTTGATTCTCTACCTCACTCTGAAATTCCTTGAACTTTTCAAAGGTTTAAGACTTGTGTTTCATTAAGTAGACATACCCATATCTGTTTAAGTCATCAGTGAGGGTGAGAACATAACGGTAGCCACCGCGAGCCTCAACACTCATTGGACCGGATACATCGATATGTATTATCTCCAGCAAATCAGTTGCTCGCTCCATTGTTCCGGAGAACGTAGTCTTGGTCATCTTGCCCATGAGGCATGGTTCACACATGTCAAATGATTCAAAATCAAGAGACTCCAAAAGTCCATCAGCATGGAGTTTCTTCATGCGTTTGACACCAATATGACCAATGCGGCAGTGCCACATGTAAGTGGGACTATCGTTATCAACCTTACATCTTTTGGTACTCACACTATGAACATGTGTAACAACACGTTCGAGATTCATCAAAAATAAACCATTGACCAGCGGGGCATGACCATAAAACATTTCTCTCATATAAATAGAACAACCATTATTCTCATATTTAAATGAGTAACCATCTCGCATCAAGCGAGATCCATATACAATGTTCATGCTCAAAGCTGGTACTAAATAACAATTATTAAGGTTTAAAACTAATCCCGAAGTTAGATGTAGAGGTAGCGTGCCGACGGCGATCACATCGACCTTGGAACCATTCCCGACGCGCATCGTCACCTCGTCCTTCGCCAGTCTCCGCTTATTCCGCAGCTCCTGCTTGGAGTTACAAATGTGAGCAACTGCACTGGTATGAAATACCCAGGAGCTACTACGAGCGCTGGTAAGGTACACATCAATAACAACTATACCACATATATCTTGAACGTTGCCGTCCTTCTTATCCGCTAAGTATTTGGGGCAGTTCCACTTCCAGTGACCGGTACCCTTGCAATAAAAGCACTCAGTGTCAGGCTTGGGTCCATTCTTGTTCTTCTTCCCGGCAACTTGCTTACCGGGCACGGCAACTTCTTTGCCATCCTTCTTGAAGTTCTTCTTACCCTTGCCTTTCTTGAAACTAGTGGTCTTATTGACCATGAACACTTGATGTTCCTTTTTGATTTCCACCTCCGCTGATTTCAACATCGAATACAACTCAGGAATGGACTTCTCCATCCCTTGCATATTGTAGTTCATCACGAAGCTCTTCTATCTAGGTGGAAGCGACTGGAGGATTCTGTCAATAATCGAGTCATCCGGAAGACTAACTCCCAGCTCAGACAAGCGGTTGTGCGACCCAGCCATTTAGAGTATGTGCTCGTTGACAAAACTATTTTCCTTCATCTTACAACTGAAGAACTTGTCGGAGACATCATATTGTTGGAAATATGCCCTAGAAGCAATAATAAAATGGTTATTATTTTATTTCCTTGTTCATGATAATTGTCTATTATTCATGCTATAATTGTATTAACCAGAAAATGTAATGCATGTGTGAATACATAGACCACAACATGTCCCTAGTGAGCCTCTAGTTGGCTAGCTCGTTGATCAATAGATGGTCACGGTTTCATGACCATGGACATTGTATGTCGTTGATAACGGGATCACATCATTAGGAGAATGATGTGAAGGACAAGACCCAATCCTAAGCATAGCACAAGATCGTGTAGTTCGTCTGCTAAAGCTTTTCTAATGTCAAGTA
The DNA here is from genome assembly GCA_022496015.1 of Hordeum marinum. Lineage (NCBI taxonomy): Eukaryota > Viridiplantae > Streptophyta > Magnoliopsida > Poales > Poaceae > Hordeum > Hordeum marinum. Next base: position 41,384,284 of record CM039674.1, read on the forward strand.
TCGTTTCCTTAGACCATGAGATTGTGCAACTCCCGGATACCGTAGGAATACTTTGGGTGTGCCAAACGTCATAACGTAATTGTGTGGCTATAAAGGTACACTACGGGTATCCCCGAAAGTATCTGTTGGGTTGGCACAAATCGAGACTAGGATTTGTCACTCCGTGTGACGGAGAGGTATCTCTGGGCTCACTCGGTAAGACATCATCATAATGAGATCAATGTGACTAAGGAGTTAGCCACGGGATGATCTATTACGGAACGAGTAAAGAGACTTGCTAGTAACGAGATTAAACAAGGTATAGGGATACCGACGATTGAATCTCGGGCAAGTATCATATCGGTAGACAAAGGGAATTGTATACGGGATTGATTGAATCCCCAACATTGTGGTTCATCCGATGAGATCATCATGGAGAATGTGGGAGAAAACATGGGTATCCATATCCCGCTGTTGGTTATTGACCGGAGAGGTGTCTCGGTCATGTCTACGTGCCTCCTGAACCTGTAGGGTCTACACACTTAAGGTTCGATGACGCTAGGGTTATAGGGAAATAGTGTACGTGGTTGCTAAAGGTTGTTTGGAGCCCCGGATGAGATCCCGGACGTCACGAGGAGTACCAGAATGGTCCGAAGGTAAAGATTCATATATAGGAAGTGAGGTTTTGGTCACCGGAAGTGTTCCGGGCATCACCGGTAACGTACCGGGACCACCAGAAGGGTTCCGGGGGTCCACCAAGTGGGGCCACAGGCACCGGAGGGCTGCATGGGCCGCAAGTGGGAGGGAACCAGCCCCTAGGCGGGCTTGTGCGCCCCCACAAGGGCCCAAGGTGCATCATAGGTGGGAGGGGGGCAAACCCTAGGGGAGATGGGCCCTAGGCCCACCTAGGGCGCCGCCCCTCCCACTCCCTCTCCCGGCCGCCACATCTTATCATGGTGTCATGCCGGTGACAATGATGATCATGGTGCCCCGAAGAGGAGATCAAAGGAGCAAGATGACATTGGCCATATCATGTCACTATATTGATTGCATGTGATGTTTATTATGTTTACATCTTATTTGCTTAGAAAGACGGTATCTAAATAAGATGATCTCTCACTAAAATTTCAAGAAATGTGTTCGCCCTAACTGTGCACCGTTGCTAAGGATCGTTGTTCCGAAGCACCACGTGATGATCGGGTGTGATAGGTTCTAATGTTCGCATACAACGGGTGTAAGCCAGATTTACACACGCGATATACTTAGGTTGACTTGACAAGCCTAGCATGTACAGACATGGCCTCAGAACACAGAAGACCAAAATTTCGAACATGAGTCATATAGAAGATACGATCAACATGGAGATGTTACCATTGATGACTAGTCCGTCTCACGTGATGATTGGACACGGGCTAGTTGACGTGGATCATGTGTCACTTGGATGACTAGAGAGATGTCTATCTAAGTGGGAGTTTATTAAATAATTTTATTATGTGAACTTAATTATCATGAACTTAGTCTAAAATTGTCTTTACAATCCATATTGTAGATCCAATGGCCAACGCTAATGTCACCCTCAACTTCAATGCGTTCCTAGAGAAAACCAAGCTGAAAGATGATGGAAGAAAATATGCGGAATGGGTCTGTGGCTTGAGGATCATCCTCATAGCTTCCAAAATATTATATGTTCTTGATGCACCGCTAGGTGACGTACCCATTTTCCCAGCGGCTCAGGACGTTATGAACGCCTGGCAGTCGTGCTGTGATGATTACTCCCTGGATCAATGCGGCATGCTTTACAGTTTAGAACCGGGTCTCCAAAAGCGTTTTGAGCAACACGGAGCATATGAGATGTTCCAAGAGCTGAAGCTTGTTTTCCAAGCTCATGCCCGGGTCGAGAGATATGATGTCTCTGACAAGTTCTTCAGGTGTAAGATGGAGGAGAATAGTTCTGTTAGTGAGCACATACTCAAAATGTCTGGGTTGCACAACCGCTTGACTCTGCTGGGAGTTAATCTTCCGGATGACTCGATTATTGACATAATACTCAAGTCTCTCCCACCTAGCTACAAGAGCTTTGTGATGAACTACAACATGTAGGGGATGGAGAAGTCCATTCCAGAGTTGTACTCGATGCTGAAATCAGCGGAGGTCGAGATCAAAAAGGAGCATCAAGTGTTGATGGTGAATAAGACCACTAGTTTCAAGAAAGGCAAGGGTAAGAAGAACTTCAAGAAGGACGGCAAAGCAGTTGTCGCGCCCGGTAAGCAAGTTGCTGGGAAGAAGAACAAGAATGGACCCAAGCCTGAGACTAAGTGCTTTTATTGCAAGGGTACCGGTCACCGGAAGCGGAACTGCCCCAAGTACTTAGCGGATAAGAAGGCCGGCAACGTTAAAGGTATATGTGATATACTTGTTATTGATGTGTACCTTACCAACGCTCGTAGTAGCTCCTGGGTATTTGATACCGGTGCAGTTGCTCACATTTGTAACTCCAAGCAGGAGTTGCGGAATAAGCGGAGGCTGGCAAAGGACGAGGTGACGATGCGCGTCGGGAATGGTTCCAAGGTTGATGTGATCGCCGTCGGCATGCTACCTCTACATCTACCTTCGGGATTAGTTTTAAACCTCAATAATTTTTATTTAGTACCAGCTTTGAACATGAACATTGTATCTGGATCTCGTTTGATGTGAGATGGCAACTCATTTAAGTCTGAGAATAATGGTTGTTCTATTTATATGAGAGAAATGTTTTATGGTCATGCCCCGCTGGTCAATGGTTTATTTATGATGAATCTCGAATGTGATGTTACACATGTCCATAGTGTGAGTACCAAAAGATGTAAGATTGATAACGATAGTCCCACTTACATGCGGCACTGCCGCCTTGGTCATATTGGTGTCAAACGCATGAAGAAACTCCATGCTGATGGACTTTTGGAGTCTCTTGATTTTGAATCATTTGACACATGTGAACCATGCCTCATGGGCAAGATGACCAAGTCTCCGTTCTCCGGGACAATGGAGCGAGCAACTGACTTGTTGGAGATAACACATACCGATGTATGCGGTCCAATGAGCGTCGAGGCTCGCGGCGGCTGCTGTTATGTTCTCACCCTCACTGATGACTTGAGCAGATATGGTTATGTCTACTTAAGGAAAGACAAGTCTGAAACCTTTGAAAAGTTCAAGGAATTTCAGAGTGAGGTAGAGAATCAACGTGACAGAAAAATAATGTGCCTACGATCTGATCGTGGCGGAGAATATTTAAGTCACGAGTTTGGCACGCACCTAAGGAAATGTGGAATTGTTTCACAACTCACGCCGCCGGGCACACCTAAACGAAATGGTGTGTCTGAACATCGTAATGACACTCTATTGGATATGGTGCGATCTATGATGTCTCTTACCGACTTACCGCTATCATTTTGGGGATACGCATTAGAGACTGCCACATTCACTTTAAATAGGGCACCGTCAAAGTCCGTTGAGACGACACCGTATGAATTATGGTTTGGAAAGAAACATAAGCTGTCGTTTCTAAAAGTTTGGGGATGCGATGCTTATGTGAAGAAACTTCAACCTGAGAAGCTCGAGCCCAAAGCGGAAAAGTGCGTCTTCATAGGAAACCCCAAAGAAACTATTGGGTATAACTTCTACCTTAGATCTGAAGGCAAAGTCTTTGTTGCCAAGAATGGATCCTTTCTAGATAAAGAGTTTCTCTTGAAAGAAATAAGTGGGAGGAAAATTGAACTTGATGAGGTAATTGTACCTCCACTCGAACCGGAGAGTAGCACAGCAGAGGAAGGTTTTTCTGTGTAGCCTGCACCGGCTAGAGAGGAAGTTAATGATGATGATCATGAAACTTCAGATCAAGTTGCTATTTGAAGGTCCACAAGGACACGTTCCGCACCAGAGTGGTACGACAACCCTATCCTGGAGATCATGTTGTTGGAGAATGGTGAACCTTCGAACTATGAAGAAGCAATGGCAGGCCCAGATTCTCACAAATGGCTTGCAGCCATGAAATTTGAGATAGAATCCATGTATGAGAACAAAGTATGGACTTTGGTGGACTTGCCCGATGATAAGGGAGCCATAGAAAATAAATGGATCTTTAAGAAGAAGACTAACGCGGATGGTAATGTGACCGTCTATAAGGCTCGGCTTGTCGCTAAGGGTTATCGACAAGTTCAAGGAGTTGACTACGATGAGACTTTCTCACCCGTAGCGATGTTGAAGTCCATCTGAATCATGTTAGCAATTGCCGCATTTTATGATTATGAGATCTGGAAAATGGATGTCAAAACGGCATTCCTTAATGGTTTCCTTAAGGAAGAACTGTATATGATGCAGCCAGAAGGTTTTGTCGATCCTAAAGAAGCTCACAAAGTAGGCAAGATTCAGCGCTCCATCTATGGGCTGGTGCAAGCATCTCGGAGTTGGAACATTCGCTTTAATGAGATGATTAAAGCGTTTGGATTTATACAGGTTTATGGAGGACCCTGTATTTACACGAAAGTGAGTGGGAGCTCTGTAGCATTTCTCATATTATATGTGGATGACATATTTTTGATGGGAAATGATATAGAACTTTTGGAAAGCATAAAGGCCTACTTGAATAAGTGTTTTTCAATGAAGGACCTTGGAGAAGCTGCTTACATATTAGGCATCAAGATCTATAGAGATAGATCGAGACGCCTCATAGGTCTTTCACAAAGCACATACCTTGACAAGATATTGAGGAAGTTCAATATGGATCAGTTCAAGAAGGGGTTCTTGCCTGTGTTACAGGGTTGAGATTGAGTAGGACTCAATGCCCGACCACAGCAGAGGATAGAGAAAAGATGAGTGTTGTCGCCTATGCTTCAGCCATAGGCTCTATTATGTATGCCATTTTGTGTACCAGACCTGATGTGAACCTTGCCATAAGTATGGTAGGGAGGTACCAAAGTGATCTCGGAGCGGAACACTGGACAGCGGTCAAGAATATCCTTAAGTACCTGAAAAGGGCCAAGGACATGTTTCTCGTATATGGAGGTGTCGAAGAGCTCGTCGTAAAGGGTTACATCGATGCTAGCTTCGACACAGATCCGGATGACTCGAAGTCACAAACTGGATACGTGTATATTTTGAGCGGAGGGGCAGTCAGCTGGTGCAACAACAAGCAAAGCGTCGTGGCGGCACTACATGTGAAGCGGAGCACATAGCTGTTTCGGAAGCAACAAAGGAAGGAGTCTGGATGATGGAGTTCATCACCGACCTCGGAGTAATTCCCAATGCGTCGGGCCCGATGACTCTATTCTGTGACAACACTGGAGCTATTGCCCTTGCCAAGGAGCCCAGGTTTCACAAGAAGACAAGAAACATCAAATGCCGCTTCAACTCCATTCGTGATTACATTTAGGAAGGAGATATAGATATTTGTAAAGTACATATGTGTCTAAATATCGCAGATCCGTTGACTAACCTCTCTCACGAGTGAAACATGATCAACACCAGAACTCTATGGGTGTTCGATACATCACAATGTAACTAGATTATTGACTCTAGAGCAAGTGGGAGACTATTGGAAATATGCACTAGAGGCAATAATAAAATGGTTATTATTGTATTTCCTTGTTCATGATAATTGTCTATTGTTCATGCTATAATTGTATTAACCGAAAACCGTAATGCATGTGTGAATACATAGACCACAACATGTCCCTAGTGAGCCTCTAGTTGGCTAGCTCGTTGATCAATAGATGGTCACGGTTTCATGACCATGGTCATTGGATGTCGTTGATAACGGGATCACATCATTAGGAGAATGATGTGATCGACAAGACCCAATCCTAAGCTTAGCACAAGATCGTGTAGTTCGTCTGCTAAAGCTTTTCTAATGTCAAGTATCGTTTCCTTAGACCATGATATTGTGCAACTCCCGGATACCGTAGGAATACTTTGGGTGTGACAAACGTCCCAACATAACTGGGTGGCTATAAAGGCACACTATCGGTATCTCCAAAAGTGTCTGTTGGGTTGGCACGAATCGAGACTGGGATTTGTCACTCCGTGTGACGGAGAGGTATCTCTGGGCACACTCTATAAGACATCATCATAATGAGCTCAATGTGACTAAGGAGTTAGCCACGGGATGATGTGTTACGGAACGAGTAAAGAGACTTGCCAGTAACGAGATTGAACAAGGTATAGGGATACCGACGATCGAATCTCGGGCAAGTATCATACTGGTAGACACAGGGAATTGTATACGGGATTGATTGAATCCCCGACATCGTGGTTCATCTGATGAGATCATCGTGGAGCATGTGGGAGCCAACATGGGTATCCAGATCCCGCTGTTGGTTATTGACCGGAGAGGTGTCTCAGTCATGTCTACGTGCCTCCCGAACCCGTAGGGTCTACACACTTAAGGTTCGATGATGCTAGGGTTATAGGGAAATAGTGTACGTGGTTACCGAAGGTTGTTCGGAGTCTCGGATGAGATCTCGGATGTCATGAGGAGTTCCGAAATGGTCCGAAGGTAAAGATTCATATATAGGAAGTGAGGTTTTGGTCACTGGAAGTGTTCCGGGCATCACCGGTAACGTACCGGGACCATCAGAAGGGTTCTGGGGGTCCACCATGTGGGGCCATAGGCATCGGAGGGCTGCATGGGCCACAAGTGGGAGGGAACCAGCCCCTAGGTTGGCTGGTGCACCCCCCACAAGGGCCCAAGGCGCAGCACAGGTGGGAGGGGGGCAAACCCTAGGGGTAGATGGGCCCTAGGCCCACCTAGGGCGCCGCCCCTCCCACTCCCTCTCCTGGCTGCCGCACCAGATGCCATCTGGGCTGCCACCGGATCCTAGGGTGGGAACCCTAGGGCTGTGACCTCCCTCCTCCTCCTCCTATAAATAGTGGGGGTTTTGGGGCTGCCAAGAACACAAGTTTCTTCGTCCCTCGGCGCAACCCTACTCCTCCTGCTTCTTGTTCTCCATAGTGCTTAGTGAAGCTCTACCGGAGTACCACGCAGCTCCACCATCACCACGCCATCGTGCTGCCGGAGCTCCCCCTCAACCTTTCCTTCCTACTTGCTGGATCAAGGCGTAGGAGACGTCACCGGGCTGCACGTGTGTTGAACACGGAGGCGCCGTTGTTCGGCGCTGAGATCAGTATCCACCGCAATCTAAATCACTGCGAGTACGACTCCACCAACCGCGTTCTTGTAATGATTCGTCTTAGCGCTCTTCAAAGGTATGAAGATGCACTCTCCCCTTACTCATTGTTGGTTTCTCCATAGATGGATCTTGGTCATCGTACTAATTTTTTTGATTTACTACTACATCTCCCAACACATATCTCTCGACCCGGGCATTGTAGGAGATATGCCCTAGCGGCAATAATAAATGTTATTGATTATCTCCCCGTTCATAATTATGTTTATTGTTCCATGCTATAACTGCAATGATTCTCAAGTCTCCAAATAAAATGAGGCTTGAAGGAAGACTCATATGCACGTGTGGAATAATAAACGGTAAAATGTATTCCTAGTCTGGCCTCTAAGACTGGCTCAAGTATTGCATGATGATCTTGTTTTCTTGATCATGGGCATGGCTTTGCCGACAATTTTGAGGGCACAGTGTTAGAAGAACATTTGTGTTGAATCGACCTGAATTGATGTTATGCTATGAGATACATTCATCATAAGTTAATGGTTAATAACACAGAGAAGTTAATGTTTGCATAATTCCTTAGACCATGAGAGTATCAAGTTTCTTCATGCTTGCTCCATGAACTTTGGGGTTTGTTAAACGTCATCCGTAAATGGGTGGCTATTACGACGGCTTATGGGTTCATGGAAAAGTATGTCAAGTAACTTGATAGCTCAAGATTGGGATTTGCTCCTCCGACGATGGAGAGATATCTCTAGGCCCTCTTGGTGTTACGGTATCCATAATCGTCTGGCGAGACACTTTGTGATTTGATCACGGGGATGCCGGAACATGAGAACGAGAAAAGAGAACAATACCGGTAACGAGGTAACTGGCATAGTGGACAAGTTGTTGTTCCACGGGGATGCCAACATGTCTCACCTCGGGTATTTGTAACATATCGTGAAGCAACTGGAATAACACACGACAACTAGAGGTTCACTCGAATCTTCATTCGTGTGGGTATAGGGGTCAATATGGGTGTCCACGGCTCCGATGTTGATCATTGATCGGAAGGGGTTCCGGGTCATGTCTATACTTCACCAAACCTATAGGGTCATACGCTTAAGGGTCATCTATCTGCTGAATACTAGACAAGGAGTCCGAGAGAAAGTCACTGGAAAAGTTTCAAAGACAACGGAAAGGTTCCGGAGAGAACACCGAAAAAGTTTCGGTAAAATCAAAAAGTTGTTTTGGATAAAACCATTGATCCAAAAAGGTTTTGGCAAGCACCGGGAATGTTTTGGAGGTTGCCAGATTGGTCTGGTAATTTCTGGAATTTTTCCAGAGAATAAACCGAAAAAGGTTTTCGGAGCTGCCGGAATTGTTTACCGGGTAAACGAAGATGGTTTTAAATTAGACCGCCATATCGGAAATGTTTCGGAGTGCATCCAGATAATTTTAGAGGCTGCCGGAAATGTTCTGGAACCTTCTGGAATTTTTCAGAAGTAATAGTCGCGGAAAACATCTTGTCCCAGCATGAGGGGACAAGATCCCACGATTCATGGGGGCTGTTTTGGGCTGTTTTTGGGGGCGCCCCCTTTAGGGGGCAGCCCCCTTGTGCCTGGACAAAGTGTTGCCCCTCCATGGTGGGGGGCAGCCCCCACAAAAGGTGGGGCTGGTTGGGAGGAGGTGGGCGCCATGTGGGGCCCCCATGTTGGGGTGCCATGGACAAGGGGACATGCTTTCCCCTTGTTTTGTGGGTGCTTGTCATGTGGCTGAAATTTCAGCCACCACCACCCCCTCCTTCCCCTATAAAAGGAGGTGGAGAGGAGCTCTCCATCCTCACTGCAACTCTCGCACACAAGCCATGCATGATCTGACATTCTCTCTCGCTCCCAGCGAAATAGTTTCGTAGAGCCGAAAGGCTGTCTAGGTTCTGGTGGGAACTAGTTCTGGACGGCGAAGCCTTGCTGGATAGATGACACCTTATGTATGCAACTCTGTAGAGATATCGTAGTTTCGGTCTTAGTTTGAGAGTGCCTCCCGAAGGGCTGTCCGTGTGACCGTCCGAGTTTGGAGGTCCTCCCGAAGGGCTGTTCGAGTGACAGTCCAAGTTTCGGAGGTCCTCCAGAAGGGCTGTCCGCGACACCGTCTGGGGGACTGTCCGACCGCCTCCCAGAGGGCTGTCCGTGGGGCAGATGAGGGTATTCATCCTCGCAGTTGGGAGGTTGTAAAATCCTAGCTGCGGGGATCTGCACTGCCGTTCGTCATCGACTCTACTTCCGCTGCGCTACGAGTCGGTAACGAAAAGGTCAAACCTTGTATGCAGTCTTCATAGTGGTCCTGGGCTGGTGCGTAGGTCGGAATTTTTTTGTTTTCTGCTGCGTTACACTACAATGGCATCAAGAGCCGTGCTATGAGTAGATGCAGGTTGCGATCTAGAATACATAGAGATGTATGGGTATTGCATAATATAATTTTGGAGTAGATGAGATCTATTGCTGAAAATTATTTATGCGGGTAGCAAATGAAATTTGTTACCCAATGTTCCTGTTGCTTCCCCTCAATTTGTGTAGTCCTGATCTTGACGGCATGGTGGAATCTCACAAAGTCCTGGCAATCCGCGATCCTTTCATGCTGCTCCTGAGTATGCTTATTGACAGATCAACAAAGTACTAACAGTTCTTTGGGTTCCACCATAGTTAAGAAAGATGGATGTTTCGCAGACGAAAGGGCAATGCAGATGTGATCTGCACGGGGGTCACGCGTATGATGAAGTTTAGTATGGGGCTTGATATTTTATTATCTCGTGTTTCATACACCCTGGAAAGTTAATCTAACAACTTGAATTATCATACTTGATGATGGACGTTGGTAGCTTCGGTTTGTTTCGAACCCTTAGAAGCGACGTAAAACAAGTTTTTGCATGGACCGATTAGAGGCGTCTAACTTGGTTTTGCAGGATGGTTTGCATGTGCATGTGATGTGGTATAGTAGTATTCATAATAATTTGATTATGTATGAGATGACTATATGATGTAAATTGGTTAACATGACCTGGGTGTCACGATTTGGCATGATGGTTGGAGCCATATGATTGCACTTTAATGACCTGCGTGTCAACCATATGTAATGCACTTATTTTATTAGCTATAGAGATAGCAATATTATCTGGTGCATCGACAAGGTGGTGGCAATCTTCGCGAAGGTGAACACCGACACGAATGCCGAAGACGAAGAAATACAAGACTTCTCCGTCAGAAAGGGCTATACCATATCATGCTATTATGAATTGCCTGAGATGTTTATCCCTTATGGTGCACCCTTTTGATTGCGCGATAGTCACTTTTATTAGGGTGATCTCTCACAAAATATCAAGTAGTTAGTGTTCTCCCAAGTGTAGCACCGTCACGACATCTTTCCTTTCAGGGTATCACATGGATACATGGGTACGAACGATTGTACGGGTGTGAGGCGGGTGAGTTGAGACCTCGCAGCGTGATCACTTGGTTTTCTTGACGTTCAGGCATGAAAGTCATGAGCTCGGAACACACGCATCGAAAGATGAACAAGAGTCACATAGAGATGTGATTGCCAAGTTGGCCTACTAATTACAATTCTCGTCACTTGAGATGGATACATCCTTTGCGTTGAATTGTAATATGGATCTTGAATCACTCACAATCAATTATGAGAGATATTCATTTGAGTGGGAGCGCACTGTAGAATTGAATTCTTTTAATTCTCAGTGCAATTAATTTTGAACAATGTCTAAGTGTGATTTGCATAATAGTTGTAGAATAATGGCTCGCGTTTCCACCTTCCCTATTAAAATTGAATATCTGTTAAATATCTGGTTAAAACTTTACGGTTGGTAACGTAATGTGAGGATTGTCCTCAATAGTGTCGAGAAGGACTTTGCCCTATCGCATACTTTCGATATTCTCCCTCTAATGCTATGGATCATGCGACTCTCGTCCTTCAATCCAAAAGCTAGAATTCTGTTTCAGTCAAGTGCAATACGTTTGCTTCCATGAGACCCGAACTTCGAAAGTTTGGATAGTTATGTGATATTCATGGAATATGAAAATCATTTTCAGAGACAAACAAAGGCTAAAAGATATGAGATATCCAAAGCAATGTTTTTTTGCAAACTATTAGTAAAGGAGTTTACTATGCATTAGACTAATAAGAGAGGGATCCAGGAGAACGCCTGTCATATGATGAAAGGTGAATAAACCAACAACTTAAAGAGAAAGGAAGTGTCCGAAGGGTGTTAGTACTACTTTCATGCCTAGGAAGTCCAGGGCTAATGCCACTCTTAAGTTGGATGCTTCTTCAAAGAGTAGGAGAAATACTAAAAGTTAAACTGTTAGAAGTATAATGGCAAAAGGAAAGAAGACTGGAATATCCAGCTCATGTATGGATGTCATACAAGTTTTTGATGTATAGAAGGCTGGTCAAAGATATAGTTCTTGTGAATTATGGTTAAACATGTTAATCACTAATTCTTGGGTATTGTGAGTTAATCACAAAGATACCCGCTCGATTGCATTCTGTTACAACTCGATGTAAGAACTACTATGGCCTGAAAGACTAGCCAGGGATGAGGTTTAGATACACGCAAGGAACATAGTAAATGTTACTATGCCTTCCATCGGTGTATTCCTATGTATTAAGTTTCATAAATCATTTTAGAGTTTCACACTCTAGACCTTTGCATAAGGTATCTTGCAAGAAGGTTGTTCATAAGAGAACTTTTCATGTTCGGTGTTATGAATAACATAAGGGCCATACTTTCATTATGAATGAGATGTATGTTATGAATATTGATAATAATACATTACCTCTGGGTTTACTTTTATAATTCATTTTAGAGTTTCATACACTCTAGCCCATTGCATAATGTTTGTTGCAAAAGAGTTGTTCATAAAAACAACAATTGTTGTTCAGTGTTATGAATAACATGAAGGGCCATGATTCCATCCTAGATGGGATGTATGTTATGAATATTGATGGAAATATGATACATCCATAACACTGACGCTAAATGTCGCAAGACTAAAAGAATACCACACAGGTGTGGCACTGCATTTGGTCACATTGGAGAAACCAGCATGGAAAATTCCAATATGATGGATTTTGAAGTCGTTTGATTTTGAATCATATGACACTTGCAACTTTCCTATGAAAAGTGAAGTCACTAAAATATCGTTCATAGGCCATAAGGAACGAGCAAAGAACATATTGGTAATCATACATTATGACGTGTGTAGTCCAATAAATGTTGTTGCAAGTAGTGGATTTATCTATCTTCAGAAATGACTCAAGTAGATATATGGATCTTTACTTGATGAGACGTGAGTCTGGATCTTTTTGAAATCATTCGAAAGGTTTTCAAAATAAAGAAGAAATATTGTAACAAGAAATTATGTTATTACAATTCGATTGTAGAAAGGAATATTTGAGTTACAAGTTTAGCGAATGTCTGATGAGTTGTGAAAAGAGTTTCATAACTTGTACCTCCCGGAACACCACTGCAAAGTGGAAAGTCCGTGAAGATGTAATCGAACCATTTATGACATGGTAAGACCAAAGATAACATAAATAAATTTTCGATTATCCCTTTTTAAAGTGATGCTTTAGAGACTGCGGCTTTTACACTGAAAAGAGCTCCATTAGGTCTGTTGAAATGACATCATGGTATGGTACACCCAACCATGTTGTATGTTTTCTAAACATTTGGAATATGGGGCTTGTGTAAAAGGTTACAAACCTATTCCAAATCAGAGAAGTGCTACTTTGTAGGTTATCCCAAGAAAATGGGTATTCCTCCCTCAACTATACCGAGGCAAATAGGTTTGCCACAAAGGACGGTATGCTTTTTGAAGGAAATAGTTCTTTTAAAAGGGGTGAGTGGGAGAACACTGCAACTCGACGAGATAAACAGTATCTATTAGAAATATGCCCTAGAGGCAATAATAAATTGGTTATTATCATATTTCCTTGTTCATGATAATCGTTTATTATCCATGCTATAATTGTGTTGATCGGAAACTCAGATACATGTGTGGATACATAGACAACACCATGTCCCTAGTATGCCTCTAATAGAATAGCTCGTTGATCAAAGATGGCTATGATTTCCTAGTCATGGACATGAGATGTCATTTGGTAACAGGATCACATCATTAGGAGAATGATGTGATGGACAAGACCCAAACTACAAACGTAGCATATGATTGTGTCAGTTTATTGCTGCTGTTTTCTGCATGTCAAGTATATGTTCCTATGACCATGAGATCATGCAACTCACGGACACCGGAGGAGTGCCTTGTGTGTATCAAATGTCGCAACGTAACTGGGTGACTATAAAGGTGCTCTACAAGTATCTCCGATGGTGTCTGCTGGGTTGGCATGGATCAAGACTGGGATTTGTTACTCCATGTGAAGGAGAGGTATCTCAGGGCCCACTCGGTAATACAACATCACAATGAGCCTTGCAAGCAATGTGACTAAGTGTTAGTCACAGGATCTTGTATTACGGAACGAGTAAAGAGACTTGCCAGTAATGAGGTTGAACTAGGTATGGAGATACCGACGATCGAATCTCGGGCAACGTAACATACCGAAGAACAAAGCAAACGTTATACGGGATTGACTGAATCCTTGACATAGAGGTTTGACCGATAAAGATCTTCACAGAATATGTAGGAACCAATTTGGGTATCCAGGTCCCGCTATTGGTTATTGACCATAGAGGTGTCTCGGTCATGTCTACATAGTTCTCGAACCCGCAGGGTCTGCACACTTAAGGTTCGGTGATGCTTTGGTAGTATACAATTATGTATGGTGGTGACCGAAGGTTGTTCGAAGTCCCAGATAAGATCCCGGACGTCACAAGGAGCTCCGTAATGGTCCGGAGGTAAAGATTGATATATGGGATAATAGTGTTTGGTCTCCGGAAGGGTTCTAGAATTCACCGGAAATAGTTTCGGATGTTTCCCGAAATGTTCGGGGTACAGGAACACTTTATTTGGGCCAAGGGGTAGAGCCCATGAGGCTTTAGGAAGGTGCAAAATCTATTTTGCGGAGGCCAGGGGCCAGATGCCAGGGACCCTAGCATCTGGGGCCAGACGCCGAGGACCTTGGCGTTTGGTCCTGGAGTCCGAGAAAGACTCTTGCCTTGCGGGCAAACCGATCTTGAGGAGGATTTTTCTCCAAGTTTTGACCCTAGGGCTCAGCATATAAATTGATGGGCAAGGCTATCACTTGGGACACATCAAGAAACCCTAAGCCACGTGCTGCCTCTCCTCTAGTTCGTAGTTTCTCCTCTAGATCGGTTTCAGCGGTGCTTAGGCGAAGCCCTACTGGAATTGCTCAACCACTATCGCCGCAACACCATCGTGCTGCCGGAGAACTCATCTACCTCTCCGCCCCCTCTTGCTTGATCAAGAAGGCAGAGATCGTCATTGAGCTGTACGTGTGCTGAACGCGGAGGTGTCGTCCATTCGGTGCTAGATCGGAAGGACCGTGATCAAGATCGTGAGACGGATCGTGATGAGATCGCGGGACGGTTCGTGATGAGTTCGCGGGACGGATCGTGATTGGATCGCGGGACGGATCGTGATGAGATCGCGGGACGCTCGGCGATTTGGATCACGAAGACATTTGACTACACCAACCGCGTTTCTTAATGCTTCCCGCTTAGCGATCTACAAGGGTATGTAGATCCACTCTCCCTCTCATAGATGCTCATCACCATGGATAGATCTTGCGTGTGCGTAGGAACTTTTTTGTTTCCCATGCAACGTTCCCCAACAGTGGCATCATGAGCTAGGTCTATGTGTAGATGAGATCTCGAGTAGAACACAAAGAGTTTGTGGGCGTTGATGCTTAGATTTCTTCCTCCCTTGGTCGTGTTTTGGTTCAGCGGTATTGTGGGATGAAGCGGCCCGGACCAACATTAATCGTACGCTTACGAGAGACCGGTTCCCTCAACTGCAACTTGTTGCATAGATGGCTGGCGGGTGCCAGTTTCTCCTACTTTAGTTGGATCGGATTCGACAAAGGCGGTCCTTGTGAAGGTTGAAAAGCAACTAATGTATCACCATTGTGGTTTATGCGTAGGTGAGAATTGTTCTTGCTAGATACCCGTAGCAGCCACGTAAAACATGCAACAACAATTAAAGATCTTCGCAGAATATGTAGGAACCAATTTGGGTATCCAGGTCCCGCTATTGGTTATTGACCATAGAGGTGTCTCGGTCATGTCTACATAGTTCTCGAACCCGCAGGGTCTGCACACTTAAGGTTTAGTGATGCTTTGGTAGTATACAGTTATATATGGTGGTGATCGAAGGTTGTTCGAAGTCCCAGATAAGATCCCGGACGTCACAAGGAGCTTCGTAATGGTCCGGAGGTAAAGATTGATATATGGGATAATAGTGTTTGGTCTCCGGAAGGGTTCTAGAATTCACCGGAAATAGTTTCGGATGTTTCCCGAAATGTTCGGGGTACAGGAACACTTTATTTGGGCCAAGGGATAGAGCCCATGAGGCTTTAGGAAGGTGCAAAATCTATTTTGCGGAGGCCAGGGGCCAAACGCCGAGGACCTTGGCGTCTGGTCCTGGAGTCCGAGAAAGACTCTTGCCTTGCGGGCAAACCGACCTTGAGGAGGATTTTTCTCCAAGTTTCGACCCCAGGGCTCAGCATATAAATAGAGGGGCAAGGCTAGCACTTGGGACACATCAAGAAACCCTAAGCCACGTGCTGCCTCTCCTCTAGTTCGTAGTTTCTCCTCTAGATCGGTTTTAGCGGTGCTTAGGCGAAGCCCTGCTGGAATTGCTCCACCACTATCGCCGCAACGCCGTCGTGCTGCCGGAGAACTCGTCTACCTCTCCGCCCCCTCTTTCTGGATCAAGAAGGAGGAGATCATCATCGAGCTATACGTGTGCTGAACGCGGAGGTGTCGTCCATTCGGCGCTAGATCGGAAGGACCGTGATCAAGATCGTGAGACGGATCGTGATGAGATCGCGGGACGGATCGTGATGAGTTCGCGGGATGGATCATGATTGGATCGCGGGACGGATCGTGATGAGATCACGAGACGCTCGGAGATTTGGATCGCGAAGACGTTCGACTACACCAACCATCTGTCTTAATGCTCCCCGCTTAGCGTTCTACAAGGGTATGTAGATCCACTCTCCCTCTTGTAGATGCTGATCACCACGGATAGATCTTGCGTGCGCGTAGGAATTTTTTTGTTTCCCATGCAACATTCCCCAACAGTATCTTCGTCATCAGTTCAAAGGAAAGGAACCTTGGAAGTGATTCCAGGGTTTCCTATTGCGACTGATACGGAAGTCTCTACAATAAAATGTATGGACTTCGGTCGAACTTGCAGCTGAACCCGTAGGCAAGGCTCGTGCAAATCTCTCAGGTGCGCAAACGAGATATTGTTGTTGGACAATAGTGTACCTATGATACACAAGGAAGCGGTGATGGGCCCTGACTCCGGAATTGGCTAAATGCCAATACAATCCGAGATAGTTTCCATATCCATATAACTGTTTCAAGATTAAAATCTTGATAGACCTTCCGGAAGACTTAGAGTCTAACGAATATTTATGGAACTAAAAACTGATACGGATAAAAATGTTTTATCCATAAAGCTCGACTTCTTGAAATAACAAGTTCAAGGAGTTGACTACGATGAGGTTGTTTCACCGTAGCGATGCTTAAAGTCGGTTCGGGTTGAACTAGCAATTAATACATTTTTCAATCATGAGATATGAAACATGGATGATGAAAGGATTTCCATCTGATGGAAATGTAACCAAGGACTTGCATGTGTTACAGTCCAAGGTATTTTGTCAGTCAAGAGGATGCTAGTAAGGGTACAAACTTTAGAGTTCCAGCGATGGACAGAAGAGAGCAAAATGGAGTTGGAATCTTCGTGTTTTGATGAAATGGTCAAGGGGGTTTGACTTCATCAATGGGTAACAAAGATGCTTGTAATTCAAGAAATTAAGTGGGAGCATAATAATATTTGTAAAAACCTTGTGTGCTTGACACATTGTTAATTGGAAATAAATTTCTTGACACGAATTAGGACTTGATTTGAAAAGGTTTTTTTTGATGAAGTGCTTGGGCTAAATAGCCTTAATATTGGGCATGATGATCTATGGAGATAGATTTACCTAATAGGGCTAAGAAATGAATACATATTGACAAGATGCTAAAACCTTTTAGCATTTAAAACACCAAGGAGTGATTCTTGCCGAAGTCACATGGAAAGAGTTTTTGCAAGACTCAGTGTCCCAAAACACTGATGAGTAAAATACATGATGGTGATTCCACACACTCTTGTGTTTGGATTAATCATGTATTCCATGGTATGTAAAAATAACCAGATATGTCCGATACTCCCAAACTGTTGCGAGTATAGATACCAAAGTGATCAAAGTACTGATCAAAGGACAACAGTGAAATATGTCATTGAGTACTAAAGTAGCACTGATGACATGTTTTCTCGCAAGCAGAGATCATGAAGAGTTCATTGTAAAAGGTTACATTGATATAGTCTTCATCTATGCTCCATGCAATTTTCGATTTAAATTAAGGTTTTTTTGTAATACACAACATGGTGGCACGGTAGTTGGAAATTGGTCCAAACAAGATACTGTGGCGAATTCTATAACAAAGGCTAAGTATGTTGACGCTTTAGAAGCGACAAAGAAGTTGTTGAATCATATAGTTCATTCATGAACTTAGTATGGTTCCAAGATGGCTTTGATCTATGGGACACTATTGCAGATAGTTTCTCCATAGCTCAGTCTGACGAATCAGGTTTTGACCAATGATTCAAACATATGCAAAGCCAAGTCCACACAAAATATGAATTTTTTGGAGGCGTGAAAACACAAGGATATGCAAAGTTACACACGGAGCTGAAGTTGTCAGATCTGTTCGACATTAGGCTATACCACAAGCGAAGCATAGTTTACACCAGTATGCCATAGGTGTAAAGTGCATTAGCATTGACTAGATTATTGACTCTAGTGCAAGTGGGAGTCTGTAGGAGATATGCCCTAGAGGCAATAATAAATGTTATTGATTATCTCCCTGTTCATAATTATGTTTATGTTCCATGCTATAACTGCAATGATTCTCGATCCTGCAAATATAACGAGGCTTGAAGGAAGACTCATATGCATGTGTGGAATAATAAACGGTAAAATGTATTCCTAGTCCGGCCTCTAAGACTGGCTCAAGTATTGCATGATGATCCTATTTTCCTGATCATGGGCATGGCTATGCCGGCAATTTTGACGGCACAATGTTAGAAGAACATTTGTGTTGAATCGACCTGAATTGATGTTATGCTATGAGATACATTCGTCATAAGTTAATGGTTAATAACATGGAGAAGTTAATGTTTGCATAATTCTTAGACCATGAGAGTATCGAGTTTCTTCATGCTTGCTCCATGAACTTTGGGGTTTGTTAAACGTCATCCGTAAATGGGTGGCTATTACGGCGGCTTACGGGTTCATAGAAAAGTATGTCAAGTAACTTGATAGCTCAAGATTGGGATTTGCTCCTCCGACGACAGAGAGATATCTCTGGGCCCTCTTGGTGTTACGGTATCCATCATCGTCTGGCCAGACACTTTGTGATTTGATCACGGGGATGCCGGAACACGGGGACAAGAAAAGAGAACAATACCGGTAACGAGGTAACTGGCATAGTGGACAAGTTGTTGTTCCATGGGGATGCCAACATGTCTCACCTTGGGTATTTGTAACATATCGTGAAGCAACAGGAATAGCACACGACAACTGGAGGTTCACTCGAATATTCATTCATGTGGGTATAGGGGTCAATATGGGTGTCCACGACTTCGATGTTGATCATTGATCGGAAGGGGTTCCGGGTCATGTTTATCCTTCACCGAACCTATAGGGTCACACGCTTAAGGGTCATCTATCTGCTGAATACTAGACAAGGAGTCCGAGAGAAAGTCACTGGAAAAGTTTCGAAGACAACGGAAAGGTTCCGGAGAGAACACCGAAAAAGTTTCGATAAAATCAAAAAGTTGTTTCGGATAAAACCATTGATCCAAAAAGGTTTCAGCATGCACCGGGAATTTTTTGGAGGTTGCCAGATTGGTCTGGTAATTTCTGGAATTTTTCCGGAGAATAAACCAAAAAAGGTTTTTGGAGCTGCCGGAATTGTTTACCGGGTAAACGAAGATGGTTTTAAATTAGACTGCCATATGGGAAATGTTCCGGAGCACGTCCATATAATTTTAGAGGGTTCCGGAAATGTTCTGGAACCTTCCGAAATTTTTCAGAAGTAATAGTCACGGAAAACATCTTGTCCCAGCGTGAGGGGACAAGATCCCACGATTCATGGGGGCTGTTTTCGGCTGTTTTTGGGGGCGCCCCCTTGTGGCTGGACAAAGTGTTGCCCCCCATGGTGGGGGGCAGCCCCCACAAAAGGTGGGGCTGGTTGGGAGGAGGTGGAGCGCCATGTGGGGGCCCCATGTTGGGGTGCCATGGACGAGGGGACATGATTTCCCCTTGTTTTGTGGGTGCTTGTCATGTGGCTGAAATTTCAGCCACCACCACCCCCTCCTTCCCCTGTAAAAGGAGGTGGAGAGGAGCTCTCCATCCTCACTCCAACTCTCTCACACAAGCCATGCATGATCTGGCATTCTCTCTCCCTCCCAGCGAAATAGTTTCGTAGAGCCGAAATGTTGTCTGGGTTCCGGTGGGAACTAGTTCTGGATGGCGAAGCCCTGCTGGATAGATGACACCGTATGTGTGCAACTCTGTAGAGAGATCGTAGTTTCGGTCTTAGTTCGAGAGTGCCTCCCGAAGGGCTGTCCGTGTGACCGTCCGAGTTTTGGAGGTCCTCCCGAAGGGCTGTCCGAGTGACAGTCCAAGTTTCGGAGGTCTTCCAGAAGGGCTGTCCGCGACACCGTCCGGGGGACTGTCTGACCGCCTCCTGGAGGGCTGTCCGCGGGGCGGATGAGGGTATTCATCCTCGCGGTTGGGAGGTTGTAAAATCCTATCAGCGGGGATCTACACCGCCATTCGTCATCGACTGTACTTCCGCTGCGCTACGAGTCGGTAACAAAAAGACCATACCTTGTATCCAGTCTTCATAGTGGTCCTGCGCTGGTGCGTAGGTTGAATTTCTTTTTGTTTTCTGCTGTGTTACCCTACAGGCATGAGCTTGGAAAACCATTCTCAGATCTTTGAACATCTCATATGCTCTGTGTTGCTCAAAATGCTTTTGGAGCCCCGGTTCTAAGTTGTAAAGCATGCCGCACTGAACCAGGGAGTAATCATCACTACACGACTGCCAGGCGTTCATAATGTCTTGAGTTGCTGGGAAAACGGGTGCGTCACCTAGAGGTGCATCAAGGACATATAATTTCTTGGAAGCTATGAGGATGATCCTCAAGCTACGGACCCAGTCCGTATAGTTGCTTCCATCGTCTTTCAGCTTGGTTTTCTCTAGGAACGCATTGAAGTTGAGGGCAACATTAGCATGGGCCATTGTATCTACAATATAAATTGTAAAGACAATTTTAGACTAAGTTCATGATAATTACGTTCACATAATCAAATTATTTAATGAACTCCCACTTATATAGACATCTCTCTAGTCATCCAAGTGACACATGATCCACGTCAACTAGCCCATGTCCGATCATCATGTGAGACGGACTAGTCATCAATGGTGAACATCTCCATGTTGATCGTATCTTCTATACGACTCATGTTCGACCTTTCGGTCTCCCGTGTTCCGAGGCCATGTCTGTACATGCTAGGATCGTCAAGTCAACCTAAGTGTATTGCGTGTGTAAATCTGGCTTACACCCGTTGTATGCGAACGTTAGAACCTATCACACCCGATCATCACGTGGTGCTTTGGAACAACGAACCTTAGCAACGGCGCACAGTTAGGGGGAACACATTTCTTGAAATTTTAGTGAGAGATCATCTTATTTAAGCTACCGTCGTTCTAAGCAGATAAGATGTAAAACATGATGAAGATGACATGCAATCATATAGTGACATGATATGGCCAATATCATCTTGCTCCTTTGATCTCCATCTTCGGGGCACCATGATCATCATTGTCACCGACTCGACACCATGATCTCCATCATCGTGTCTTTATGAAGTTGTCTCGCCAACTATTACTTCTACTACTATGGCTAACGGTTAGCAATAAAGTAAAGTAATTACATGGCATTTTTTATTGACACGCGGGTCATACAATAAATTAAGACAACTCCTATGGCTCCTTCCGGTTGCCATACTCATCGACATGCAAGTCGTGAATCCTATTACAAGAACATGGTCAATCTCCTACATCACATATATCACATCACATCCTTTGGCCATATCACATCACACGGCATATGCTGCAAAAACAAGTTAGACGTCCTCTAATTGTTGTTGCAAGTTTTTACATGGCTGCTATAGGTTTCTAGCAAGAACGTTTCTTACCTACGGAAAAACCACAATGTGATATGCCAATTTCTATTTACCCTTCATAAGGACCCTTTTCATCGAATCTAATCCGACTAAAGTGGGAGAGACAGACACTCGCTAGCCACCTTATGCAACAAGTGCATGTCAGCCGGTGGAACCAGTCTCACGTAAGCGTACATGTAAAGTCGGTCATGGCCGCTTCATCCCACAGTGCCGCCGAATCAAGATAAGACTAGTAACGACAAGCAAATTGAGAAAATAGACACCCACAACAACTTGTGTTTTACTCGTGCATAGATTCTACGCATAGACCTAGCTGTGATACCATAATTGGGGAACGTAGTAGTAAATCAAAAAAAATCCTGCGTGTCACCAAGATCAATCTATGGAGAAACCAGCAATGGGCAAAGGGGAAGTGCATCTTCATAACTTTGGATATCGCAAAGCGGAAGTGTTACAAGAACGTGGTTGGTGGGGTCGTACTCGCAGCGATTCAGATCGCGGTCGATTCCGATCTAAGCGCCGAACAACGGCGCCTCCGCATTCAACACACGTGCAGCCCGGTGACGTCTCCTACACCTTGATCCAGCAAGGAGGAAGGAGAGGTTGAGGGAGAGCTCCGGCAGCATGATGGCATGGTGACGGTGGAGCTGTGTGGTACTCCGGCATGGCTTCGCCAAGCGCTACGGAGGACGAGGAAGAGGAGGGGTAGGACTGCGCCGAGAGAGAGAGAGAGAGTTGCGTGTAGGCAGCCCCAAAACCCTCCACTATTCATAGGAGGAGGAGGAGGCAGGGCATACCCCCATGGGTTCCCACCCTAGGGTGGCGGCCTGCCCTAGATGGCCCTTGTGGCCGGCGCCCAAGAGAGGGAGGGAGGGGGGCGCGCCCTAGGGTGGGCCTAGGGCCCATATGCGCCTAGGGTTTGCCCCCTCTCCTCCTAGCTGCGCCTTGGGGTGAGCTGAGAGGCGCACCAGCCCACCTAGGGGCTGTTTCCCTCCCACTCTTGGCCCATGTAGCCTTCCGGGGCTGGTGGCCCCTCCCGGTGGACCCTCGGAACCCTTCCGATGGTCCCGGTACATTACCGATGATGCCCGAAACACTTCCGGTGACCAAATCCTCACTTCCTATATATGAATCTTTACCTCCGGACCATTTCGGAACTCCTCTTGACGTCCAGGATCTCATCCAGGACTCCAAAAAACCTTCGGTAACCACGTACACAATTCCCCTATAACCCTAGCGTCATCGAACCTTAAGTGTATAGACCCTACGGGTTTGGGAGGCATGTAGACATGACCGAGACATCTCTCCGGTCTATAACCAACAGCGGATCTGGATACCCATGTTGGCTCCCACATGCTCCACGTTGATCTCATTTGATGAACCATGATTTCGGGGACTCAATTAATCTCGTATACAATTCCCTTTGTCCATCGGTATGTTACTTGCCCGAGATTCGATCGTCGGTATCCCTATACCTTGTTCAATCTCGTTATCGGCAAGTCTCTTTACTCGTTCCGTAACACATCAGCCCGTGGATAACTCCTCAGTCACATTGAGATCATTATTATGATGTCTTACCGAGTGGGCCCAGAGATACCTCTCCGTCACACGGAGTGACAAATCCCAGTCTCGATCCGTGCCAACCCAACAGATACTTTTTGGGATACCCATAGTGTACCTTTATAGCCACCCAGTTACGTTGTGACGTTTGGCACACCCAAAGTATTCCTACGGTATCCGGGAGTTGCACAATATCATGGTCTAAGGAAATGATACTTGACATTAGAAAATCTTTAGCAGACGAACTACACGATCTTGTGCTATGCTTAGGATTGGGTCTTGTCCATCACATCATTCTCCTAATGATGTGATCCCGTTATCAACGACATCCAATGTCCATGGTCATGAAACCGTGACCATCTATTGATCAACGAGCTAGCCAACTAGAGGCTCACTAGGGACATGTTGTGGTCTATGTATTCACACATGTATTACGGTTTCCGGTTAATACAATTATAGCATGAACAATAGACAATTATCATGAACAAGGAAATATAATAATAATCACTTTATTATTGCCTCTAGGGCATATTTCCAACACAAATCCTCACTTCCTATATATGAATCTTTACCTCCGGACCATTCTGAAACTCCTCGTGACGTCCGGGATCTCATCCGAGACTCTGAACAACCTTCGGTAACCACGTACACAATTCCCCTATAATCCTAGCGTCATCGAACCTTAAGTGTGTAGACCCTACGGGTTCGGGAGGCATGTAGACATGACCGAGACACCGCTCCGGTCAATAACCAACAGCGGGATCTGGATACCCATGTTGGCTCCCACATTCTCTATGATGATCTCATCGGATGAACCACGATGTCGGGGATTCAATCAATCCCGTATACAATTCCCTTTGTCTATCGGTATGTTGCTTGCCCGAGATTCGAGCATCGATATCTCTATACCTTGTTCAATCTCGTTCCCAGCAAGTCTCTTTACTCGTTCCATAACACATCATCCCGTGGCTAACTCCTTAGTCACATTAAGCTCATTATGATGACGTCTTACCGAGTGGGCCCAGAGATACCTCTCTGTCACACGGAGTGACAAATCCGAGTCTCGATTCGTGCCAACCCAACAGATACTTTTGGGGATACCCGTAGTGTACCTTTATAGCCACCCAGTTACGTTGTGACGTTTGGCACACTCAAAGTATTCCTACGGTATCCTGGAGTTGCACAATCTCATGGTCTAAGGAAATGATACTTGACATTAGAAAAGCTTTAGCAGACGAACTACACGATCTTGTGCTATTGTTAGGATTGGGTCTTGTCCATCACATCATTATCCTAATGATGTGATCCCGTTATCAACGACATCCAATGTCCATGGTCATGAAACCGTGACCATCTATTGATCAACGAGCTAGCCAACTAGAGGCTCACTAGGGACATGTTGTGGTCTATGTATTCACACATGTATTATAGTTCCGTTTAATACAATTATAGCATAAACAATAGACAATTATCATGAACAAGGAAATATAATAATAATCACTTTATTATTGCCTCTAGGGCATATTTCCAACAACAAATAGGTTAGCTAGATATGCAACTAGGTGAGCAACCTATATGATGCTAAACACAACAACAAGACAAGCAAGCAAGATAAACAATATAAGTATCTTGCACAGAGTAAAGGTAAGAAGTAACCACAAGATGAACCGATGGAGACGAGGATGTGTTACCAAAGTTCCTTGTCAGTAAAGGGAAGTACATCCCCATTGGAGCGGTGTGGAGGCACAATGCTCCCCAAGAAGACACTAGGGTCAACGTATTCTCCTCACGCCCTCACACAATGCAAGGTGCCGTGATTCAACTAGTGGTGCCCTTGAAGGCGGCAACCGGACCTTTACAAACAAGGTTGGGGCAATCTCCACAACTTAATTGGAGGCTCTCAACGATACCACAAATCTCCACCACAATGGACTATGGTTTCGAAGTGACCTCTTTCGTCTAGGGTGCTCAAACACCCAAGAGCAACAAGATCCGCAAGGGATTGATGGGGGGAATCAAATATCTCTCGGGGAAGTGTAGATCAAGGCCCTCTCCTCCAAACCTAGAGCACCAACAAGATTTGATGGCTAGGGAGGGAGAAGGAGCAAGAATAAGCTTAGGAGCAACAATGGAGGTTTTTCATGGGAAGTGGTGAGTCTCAATAGAGAAGAAGACTCACTTATATAGGAGGGGGAACACTGGCCGTTTTTTTAGCCTGGAAATGAGCATAAGTGGTAGTACCACTATAGGGAGCGGTACTTCCGCTTATACGCGTTCTAGAACAACTAAGCGGTAGTACCGCTCAGAAAGGAGCGATACTTCCACTTGGGGCGGTAGTACCGCTCTGGGGAGAGCGGTATTTCCGCTTAGAAATCCCAGATGACCAGAAGAAAAAAGTAAGTGGTAGTTCCAGCGGATCCTCAGGGCGGTAGTACCGCTGGCGCGGTACTTCCGCTCTGAGGAGAGCGGTACTTCCGCTTAAACAGCAAGGGACACCCGGCTCTTCAGGGCGGTAGTATCGCCGAAGCGGTACTAGCGCTCCGAAGAGCGGTACTTCCGCTTATGAGATTCTTTGGAACTAAAAGGGCAGAACTAGCTCCATTGTGCCGGGAAACGAATGGGGTGCAAAGTGTACGTGATAATTCCTCCCAACCTTTTTGGATGTGGATCCCCTCTTAATAGTACACATTTTCCTATGACTCAGGTCCACCAACCTAACCTTGAAAGGGAAAGACTATGTCTTCTGATTTACTACTTGAGGGGAAGATAACCATCTCGTGCCACCTGATAATCTTTCAAAGCTTAATGCACACGGTTAGTCCGCAAACCCACTGTCATCAACCACCAAAACTACTTAGGGAAAATTATGCTCTTACATTCTATCCCTTTTTGGTGGGTTGATGACAACGCGGGATTTGCCAATGAGATGTACAGTAAGACTCTGGCAAACCCAACATCTACAAAATATAGACAGGCTCTCCCTACATGTGTGCCCTATTCTAATATGCTTTTCGAATGCAAAGAGCACACACTAGGATCAACACTCCCCCTATATTTTATAGACGTGGCAAAATACTTGCATACGAATGGAATGAGTGATAAGGAGGTAAGCAAGTAAAGGAAATATAAAATCACAATAATGTAGACATAATAGATATAAGCGGTAGCATATGTCTTACACCATACATACTATTCATGAGTCTTACATCATAAAGCAAAGCAAACAACCAAAGCAAATAAACGAGTTCACGAGAGAAGAGATGCGTAGATGAGGAGAAATACACGTGACTCAGCAAATCCCTAAACACTCTCTCCCCCTTTGGCATCGAGACACCAAAAGGGGCACAGAGGACTAAAGGGGCTTGACTTCGAATCCACTCTCCCATCACAGACATTTCAAACGTATTTGTCATTAGTGTGGAAAACTCTTCATTGAAAGCTTTGTTAGGAGAACCAAATATAATATCATCAACATATAGTTGGGATATGAACAAGTTCCCATTGACCTTCTTCGTGAAAAGTGTGGGATCGATTTTTCAAATTTCAAACCCACAGTCTTGCAACATCTCGGTAAGGTGATCATACCACGCACGTGGGGCTTGTTTAAGGCCATAGAGAGCCTTATCGAGAACGTATACATGATTGGGGAACTTGGGATCCTCGAACCCCGGGGGTTGCTTAACATATACCAACTCCTTAAGAGGACCATTAAGAAATGCACTTTTAACATCCATTTGATATAATTAAAAGTTATGATGAGAAGCATATGCAAGCAACATGCGAATATATTCAAGGCAAGCAACAGGAGAAAAGGTTTCACCTTTGTTGATACCCTCTACTTGGGAGTAGCCTTGTGCCACTAATCTTGCCTTGTTGGGAATGACGACACCGTTCACATCTTGCTTGTTTTTGAAGATCCATTTAGTTCCAATGACATTGTGGTTCTCCTTTAGTCTTGGTACCAATCGCCACACTTGGTTGTGCTCGAAGTTGTTGAGTTCATCGTGCATGGCTTCAACCCACTCCATGTCCTCGAGCGCATCTTGTATCTTGAGGAGCTGAATGCAAGAAATAAATGTGTGTTGTTCACAAAAGTTTGTTAATTGTCTACGAGTGGTTACCCTTCTTTTAAGCTATCGTAGACATTTTGTAACATATGTTGTAGTCTTTCCATCTTGGCAGCATCTTTGGCAGCTCGTCTGTCTAAGATCTCCTCCTTAGAAGGTTGAGAGTCAACATCGTGAGGAGGAGCATCATCTTGATGATCTTGAGCGGCATCATGAGCTTGCTCTTGATCTTGAATGAGATCTTGATCTTGAGCTTGCTTGGGGTCGTGGACTTGATCTTGGGTATCACTCGGTATGACACCATTGTCAGTAGATTGATCTTGCCCTTGATCTTGTCCATGTGGTAGAGGGCCTTCATTTTGTTCTTCGGAAGCGTGTGGGTCTTGTGTCGGCGATGGTTCCACTTGAGTGGAACATTTGTGACGCCCGGATAATTAAGCTACAGTAATCCCATGCTAATGATGCCATGTCACCACCGTTACTGTTGTTAATCTCACATTAATCGAAATCCTATTCAAATGCAAATTCAAATTCTTAGACAATTCAAAAATCATTTGAAAAGTGAAGTTAAAAGTTTTGCAAACCTGAAACTAAAATTCATGAATGGGTTTCAAATAATCCCCTAGTAATATTAAAATTATAACCAACATTTTTAAAAGTATTTTGGTGCCTCAAATTCGATAAAACAGAGGCCAAAACTATTAATTAAATGCCTTTTTTATTTACAATAGTTTTGAATTAATTTCAAAGAAGCCCCAAAAACCTTTTTGTGGCTTTGCCAAATATTAGAACACTAATAATTGCCTAGCCGGCATTTTTTTATATAAAAGTGCTATGATATTTAAAATAAATAAAAATAAAACAATAACAAAAAACAAAAAAAGGAAAGCCACCTCGGCCCAACTGGGCCAAACGGCCCAGCCGGCCAGCCCACCGGGCCTGCCAGGCCGGCCCACCCGGCGCCTACACCCCCTCGGGGGCAAACCTAGCCCCAATGCCCCCCACTTCCCTCAGACCCTCTCTCCCGATCCAGATCGGGATCGGGCCGCGTCCACCGCCGCTGGTCCTCCTCGCCGGTGCCGCCGCTAGAACTGCCCAGCCTCCTCCTCACCGTCGTCGTCGCCCCCTACGACGCCCCGTCGCCTCCCTGCCTCTCAAACGAGCCTGCTGCCACCCCTACGACCATTGTGAGCCCCGGGCTCTTCCCCTCTCCTCTGCCTGCTCCCCCTCGCCGTCGCTAGCCGCCGTGCGCCGCCCTGCTGGTTCCAACCCCACTACGCCGCCGCGCCCTTTGGCCGTTCCCCCTCCGGCCGACCATCGCGCCCCTGCCTACCGCGGCCACCGCGCCCCCCTCACCTCGCTGCGGCCCCACACCAGCACGCGCCCGGTCGCGCCTCCCCTAACGCCTGGCGTAGCCGCCCATGGGCGCGTCCCTGTCGCGCCTTGCGTGCGTTGCCTCTGCCGCTGCAGCTAGCCACCGACCCGTGCCCCCACGCCCCCTCTCCTGCGCTAGCCACCACCGTCGGCCACCACTGCGGCCACGGCCGTGCCGGTTGGCCGCCGGCGAGGCCCCTGGCCCCTCCCCTAGTCGGCTTTGTTAGTGGGGGATTTGGCCCCCCACTAACCCCACTTCCACATGGGCCCGAACCCCGCCTGGGTGGATGACAATGGGGGCTCACCCCCCTAAAACGATTTAAATAAAAAAGAATTAAAAATAAAGTAAATAAATATATAATAGATAAATAAAATAAATAATTAAATAGATAATTATTTTAAATTAAATTAATTAATTAAGTAGTTAAGTAACTAAATTAAGGTTAATTAGAATAATTAGTCCCTGATTAAACTAGCAGAGGATGACATGTGGGGCCCATCTCCTTTTAGCACTAATTAAATTTGGTTAATTAATTGAACTAAACAGAGAATGACAGGTGCGTCCCACACCACTAATTAATTTGATTACTAATAATTAAACATAATGAAAACCGTGACACTAACAAGTGGGGCCCACTCGTTAGTTTGACCAGTCTGGCCGCTGTTGACTGCTGATGTCAGCATGACATCATGCTGATGTCATAATGCAATTAATTGATTTAATTCAATCTATTTTAATTTTTGAATATTATTAAATTTTTAAAAACTAATATAAAATAAACCGTAAGTCAGATGGAAAAGTTTTGAACATGAAAGTTGTTTACAAAAATCCCATGAATCCGAATACGCAGTCCGTTAGTCTGTCACGTGCTCCTAGCATAGCAAACATGGAACATTTCCATCATTTTCATCTATCCGGTAGAAGCCCGAGACCCGAAAAAATATCGCTAGATATTCTTCCGACCCGTCTGCTATGTGTAGTACTGCATTAGTGCATACCTAGCTCTGCATATTGCCATGTCATGCATCGTGATGCATTCGTCAGCTTTATATTTATTATTTCTTCCCCCCTACTCTCTCCGTTAGACCCCGAGACTGACGCTGCTGCCGGGTACGACTACGCCGTTGACGGTCAGGCCTTTGCCACAGAGCAGCAAGGCAAGCTACCCCCCTTGAGCATTCCGATATCGCCTATTCCTTTCCCTCTTATTCTTGCATTAGATTTTTACTACTGTATTAGTTAGGTCTTATTCTGATGCATAGCCTATTTTTGATGAACTGCTACTATACCTGCAATCATACCAACTGCTTAGTATAGGTTGGTCAATGAATCCCAAGTGACCCCTTAGTCCGAGTTGCCCCTATTTCTTCATTGACGACTCGACGAATCGACGACCCGAAGACTCGGTCAACCGACCGACGAGCCAGGCACCTCATATCACCGCACACCCCTTTAGTATGGCACTACAGGGCTACTATCGAGTGCCGAGGGTGACACCTCACTTTGCACTCCCGATGTTAATTCTTTAGCGTAGCTAATAGATCATGGGTAACGAGGGTGATTCCTCCTTCCCATTTATCGATAGCGACTCTTGTCATACACATACCTCGAGTGGGATCCATCGAGGGTGATTCCTCGGATATCCACTTGGTGTATAAACACACAGTTACTTCAATTTGACCTTGTATACACGTGAAACATGGGACTGGAGGGACAGGCGGTACCACCCTGGTTGAGGTTGACCTGAGTTCCTGACAGTCTTGAGACGGGTCGGCCCCAAGGGTACCCGTGTCTAAGATGTGGTGGGATGCGACGGTAAGGCATCCAAAAGGGTGATGATGAGGCATGGACTGACGAGAGAGGCCTTTGCCACACATCCTCAAGATGTGGCGACGGGAATGCACCTCATGGGTCGTGCTTGCCCCGCATTAATAAATGCTAATGCGTTGGGTATTTGATCTGAGTTGGTCATTTGACCTTTTACGCACCAAACCGTTAGGTGGGAGAAGTTATGGGTACTCAGCGTCGTTGTATCAGCTGAAGCTCTTCGAACGTCAGCAATGAAGCGGCACGTGCGGGATTGGGCTGGAAGGTACAGCTCCCGGACTGAGTGTACTAGGTCTGCTACCGGCCACGTACGCATCATGCAGGAGTGCAAGGGAAAGTGGGCCCACGAACCCGCGTGCTTAGGCATTAGACCAATGGGCTGGCCTCTTCGTTGAGCCTAGGAGGGGCGACGATGTTTTGGATCTCGAGCCCGGGCATTACCCAGGAAAGTGTGTCCGGCCGGAGGTGATCAATCGTGTTGGAAATGCGGTGCACCCCTGCAGGGATGAATTCATCTATTCGAATAGCCGTGTCCATGGTAACAGGACGACTTGGAGTTGTACCTTGACCTTATACAACTATAATTGTGATTTAATTTGAAATGAATTGTGGCTCCGGGATTGCTTCCTCGTAGGGAGTCGAGGAAGAATCTCTGGGCGTGGTTACTTAATAAAATTGCTACAATAATATGACTATATATGAGATACCAGTCTACTCTCTTCTAATGCTGCAAGATGATGAACATGCTAGTCTTCGATAGGACTAGGCATTCCCCCTATTCTTGCTTTCTGCAGTCAGCCCAGATATAACCCCACCCCTTGATAATGATGCATACTTAGCATAGTTTTTATGTCAGTCTTGCGAGTACTTTGGATGAGTACTCACCGCTGCTTTGTTTCCTCTTTCCCCTTTGATTCGATTCTGTGTTCAGATGATGGAGCCCAGGAGATGGAGTATGCCAAAGACGACTACTACACCACCATTGGAGCCTACGACTACGCGGAGAATGCCGACGCCCAGGAGTAGTTTAGGAGGTTCCAAGGCAGGAGGCCTCGCCTCTTTCGTTCCGCTGCTTATGTTTGTGCTAGCCTTCTTAAGGCAAAACTTGTTTAACTTATGTCTGTACTCAGATATTATTTTCTTCCTAAGACTTGTGCTTGTCGAGCTTTATATTCGAGCCCTCGAGGCCCCTGGCTTGTAATATGAAGCTGTATGACTTTAATTTGTGTCTAGTGTTGTGTTGTGATATTGATTAGTGAGTCCCTGATCTTGGTCATACGCATTGCGTGTATGTTTAGC
The DNA here is from genome assembly GCA_022496015.1 of Hordeum marinum. Classification (NCBI taxonomy): domain Eukaryota; kingdom Viridiplantae; phylum Streptophyta; class Magnoliopsida; order Poales; family Poaceae; genus Hordeum; species Hordeum marinum. Next base: position 41,416,050 of record CM039674.1, read on the forward strand.
GTACGGTTGAAATTGGGGGTGTCACAAGTTGGTATCAGAGCTGACTGTCTATAGGTATCCCCCTTTCAACCTCCTTGGCCAAAGTTGAGTCTAGTCATTGGAAAAACTTTTACTAACATTCTTGTGTGGCTTACGCGACCACATCTCAATCGGGTGGTAGTAGGATCTTTTATTCCTCATCTATACTCTGGGTTCTGATCTCTCTTCTCTTTCAGATTAAAGTTTTTACAAACTCTGACTCTAGGTTCTCGTAACTACTACTCACGGAGAGCCATCATTCCAGAAGATCACCTGCTTCGTTAGAAGATTCCGAAGATACCCTTTTGATATTTTCTGAGAACTTTTGCTCATCGCCTTTGCAATTCCCTACCACCGATATATCCCTAACGATGACTACTTGCACTTGTCATTCATACAATATTTTCTCGTGGCTCTTCTTATTACAAGATTCCCCGAAATACTCTCCGTTGTCCTGAGAATCCTTTGAGTTTACGGCCTTGCAGTTTTATTTCGCATGAAAACCCTTACGATTAATTCCTCACGTTTATCGAGGATCCGTTCTTCTCAATTGTTCATATGTCTCACAAAATTCTTCGGAATGCTTTTCGATCTTTCGAAAATCCTCTACAGTCTATTGCTCTTGGCCTTTCTCATCTGCTTGCATTATGGTTAATTCCATATGTCTAGCAATATTCATTAAATCCTTTGTGGTCGTCATCTGATCTTATTGATTCAACATGTGTATGAATGCACACAATCGTCAGTTGTTCCTCATAAACTATCGTTCCGGTCTGGACATCTTTCTGAACCTGAGTTGGTTCTCAACAAATCAACCTTAATTGATTGTCCATCTAAATCCATTCAACTTACTTGTATTTGATCGGAGTATCTATTTCCGATACACCAATTTGGAAATCTTAATTCCTTTGGTTAGTTAAGCATCAAATTAATTGGATATTCTATGATCTGATGCCTTGCATTCTTTCTCCCTCTGATTGAGCACCGATATTCACATCAGGTCCTTTGTGGACCGCCAAACCCAGTGTTGGGTTATTATCCGATAACATCCTCCGCATTCAAAATTCTTGTGGTGTTCTTCCCCTGATACATGATGGCATTGGCAAACTATGTCTTCTCCCTCTGATAAGTTGTATCCTATGCTTTCGTCAGCCATGCTCTGTTTGCAAGCATGTGTTAATTACTCTTGAAGCTTGTGGTATATGTCCCTAAGATGCCCCGACGGGTTGAACTTATGCCCTCCTTAATTCGTGTGAACCCGACAGTTTTCACGAGTCATACTTTTTTGGTGTTTTGCCAGTTAAACTTTCAAAACTACAACCTTATCAAAGGCAGGGTGTAAATGTAAGGTGATACATTGATGAAGTGGGAGTCGACCTTGAACCGTGTGTTCATGCCCATGGAAACAATGTTGCTCTTATCATACAAGCTTCTCCTTTCATATAATCATTCTGTTGGGAGACGTAGTAGTAAATCAAAAAAATTCCTACGATCACCAAGACCTATCCATGGAGAAACCAGCAACGAGTGGGGAGAGATTGCATCTTAATACCTTTGAATATCGCTAAGCAGAAGCGTTACAAGAACGCAGTTGATGGAGTCATACTCGCAGCAATTCAGATCGCGGTGGATTCCGATCTAAGCGTCGAAAAACGGCGCCTCCACGTTCAACACATGTGCAGCCCGGTGACGTCTCCTACGCCTTGATCCAGTATGGAGGAAGGAGAGGTTGGGGAAGGGCTCCAATAGCAGTACGACGGCGTGGTGGTGGTGGAGTAGCAAGGTATTCCGGCAGGGCTTCGCCTAAGCGCTGCGGAGGAGGAAGAAGAGAGGTAGGGCTTTGCCGCGAGAGAGAGAGAGTTCAGATCTGTTCTCAAAAGGCCAAAACCTCAAGTATATATAGGAGGAGGGAGAGGGAGGTCTTCCTTGGCCCCTCCTCCAAGGAGGAGAGGTTCGACCGAACTAGGGGGAGAGTCCACCTCCCACAAGGGAGGTGGATCTCCTCCTTTTAAACCTTTTTCAGCCCTACCTCTTATCTCTAGCCGCATGGGCCTTTCTAGAAGGTCTTGGCCAGCCCACAAAGGGCTGCCACACCTCCTCTAAGGACCCACGAAGTCCTATGGTCGTCACACCCCTCCCGGGGTCCTCCGGCACCCTCCCGGCACTCCCGGTACACTACCGATGAGCCCGAAAACTTTCCGGTGACCAAAACTGGACTTCCTATATATCAATCTTTACCTCCGGACCATTCCGGAGCTCCTCGTGACGTCCGGGAACTCATCCGGGACTCCAAACAACCTTCGGTAATCACGTATACCATTTCCCTATAACCCTAGCGTCATCGAACCTTAAGTGTGTAGATCCTACGGGTTCGGGAGACACGTAGACATGACCGAGACACCTCTCCGGTCAATAACCAACAGAGGGATCTGGATACCCATGTTCGCTCCCACATGCTGCACGATGATCTCATCGGATGAACCACGATGTCGGGGATTCGATCAATCCCGTATACAATTCCCTTTGTCTATCGGTATGATACTTGCCCGAGATTCGATCGTCGGTATCTCTATACCTTGTTCAATCTCGTTACCGGCAAGTCTCTTTACTCGTTCCGTAATACATCATCCCGTGGCTAACTCCTTAGTCACAATGAGCTCATTATGATGATGTCTTACCGAGTGGGCCCAGAGATACCTCTCCGTCACACGGAGTGACAAATCCCAGTCTCGATTCGTGCCAACCCAACAGACACTTTCAGAGATACCCGTAGTGCACCTTTATAGCCACCCAGTTATGTTGTGATGTTTGGCAAACCCAAAGCATTCCTACGGTATCCGGGAGTTGCACAATCTCCTGGTCTAAGGAAACGACACTTGACATTGAAAAGCTTTAGCAAACGAACTACACGATCTTGTGCTAGGCTTAGGATTGGGTCTTGTCCATCACATCATTCTCCTAATGATGCCACTGTTGGGAGACGTAGTAGTAAATCAAAAAATTTCCTATGATCACCAAGATCTATCCATGGAGAAACCAGCAACGAGTGGGGAGATATTGCATCTTCATACCTTTGAAGATCGCTAAGCGGAAGCGTTACAAGAACACGGTTGATGGAGTCGTACTCGCAACGATTCAGATCGCGGTGGATTCCCATCTAAGCGCCGAACAACGGCGCCTCCGCGTTCAACACACGTGCAGCCCGGTGACGGGTCCTATGCCTTGATCCAGCAAGGAGGAAGGAGAGGTTGGGGAAGGGCTCCAACATCAGGACGACGGCGTGGTGGTGGTGGAGTAGCAAGGTATTCCGGCAGGGCTTCGCCTAAGCGCTGCGGAGGAGGAAGAAGAGAGGTAGGGGTTTGTCGTGAGAGAGAGAGTTCAGATCTGTTCTCAAAAGGCCAAAACCTCAAGTATATATAGGAGGAGGGATAGGGAGGGCTGCCTTGGCCCCTCCTCCAAGGAGGAGAGGTTCGGCCGAACTAGGGGGAGAGTCCACCTCCCACAAGGGAGGTGGATCTCCTCCTTTTAAACCTTTTTCAGCCCTATCTCTTATCTCCAGCCGCATGGGCCTTTCTAGAAGGTCTTGGCCAGCCCACAAAGGGCTGGCACACCTCCTCTAAGGGCCCACGAAGTCCTATGGTCGTCACACCCCTCACGGGGTCCTCTGGCACCCTGCCGGCACTCTCGGTACACTACCGATGAGCCCGAAAACTTTCCGGTGACCAAAACTGGACTTCCTATATATCAGTCTTTACCTCCAGACCATTTCGGAGCTCCTCGTGATGTTCGAGATCTCATCCGGGACTCCGAACAACCTTCGGTAATCACGTATACCATTTCCCTATAACCCTAGCGTCATCGAACCTTAAGTGTGTAGACCCTACGGGTTCGGGAGACACGTAGACATGACCGAGACACCTCTCCGGTCAATAACCAACAGCGGGATCTGGATACCCATGTTGGCTTCCACATGCTCCACGATGATCTCATCGGATGAACCACGATGTCGGAGATTCGATCAATCCCGTATACAATTCCCTTTGTCTATCGGTATGATACTTGCCCGAGATTCGATCGTCGGTATCTCTATACCTTGTTCAATCTCGTTATCGGCAAGTCTCTTTACTCGTTCTGTAATACATCATCCCGTGGCTAACTTCTTAGTCACATTGATCTCATTATGATGATGTCTTACCAAGTGGGCCCAGAGATACCTCTCCATCACACGGAGTGACAAATCCCAGTCTCGATTCGTGCCAACCCAACAGACACTTTCGGAGATACCCGTAGTGCACCTTTATAGCCACCTAGTTACGTTGTGACGTTTGGCACACCCAAAGCATTCCTACAGTATCCGGGAGTTGCACAATCTCATGGTCTAAGGAAACGACACTTGACATTGAAAAGCTTTAGCAAACGACCTACACGATCTTGTGCTAGGCTTAGGATTGGGTCTTGTCCATCACATCATTCTCCTAATGATGTGATCCCATTATCAACGACATCCAATGTCCATGGTCATGAAACTGTGACCATCTATTGATCAACGAGCTAGTCAACTAGAGGCTCACTAGGGACATGTTGTGGTCTATGTATTCACACATGTATTATAGTTTCCGGTTAACACAATTATAGCATGAACAATAGACAATTATCATGAACAAGGAAATACAATAATAACCATTTTATTATTGCCTCTAGGGCATATTTCCAACACATTCATGGTATGATTTGATCTCGTATCTTTGATCTTGTCCTTTGCAATCGTTGTTCCGACCATGTTGTTCTACTTTGATTTCATTCTCACACAAGCTAAAGTGCTTGTCCTCCGCAGATCAATACGCTAGCCTAACCTCCATCCTGATCTACCTCCGTGTATTATCCCTTGTATCCTGACGAATATCTTGGAGCTTCATAGCTTCATATAAGCTCCTCATTAGCTATGTTTTCCTTCACTAATTCCAGTCTCCTCGTGTTCTGAATTGTTGGACATTCAAGGACACCCATAATTGAATCGAGTCCACATTGCGATTCAACAACTCTTAGTAATCTGCTTTGCTTATGAGTTTGTGCTCGATCATGTCTTTCCAAGCTGTTTGGCTAGATCATCATCGTCATGCTAAGGCTTGCCATGCTATTTGTATCCTTCATCCCCGATACACAATTCCAACAGTACTCTAAGCTTACATTGATTTTTCAACGTCATGTTGGTTGTATTGAATGGCAATTTCGACTCTGAGCTAGCACACTAATCTATGGTTCCGACAACCTTTTCGCTTCACCATTTCTTTGCTCGATGTCATCTTTGATCGATTACATCATCAAGAGACTTCTCGACAATTGTGTCGTTTTCAGTATCAACATTTTGGGCTCTTCCAGGATATCAATTAAATTCGTGATGAGAGTAGCATGGTAACTGGTGTCGTCATCGGCGACATGCTTGCCTACCTTCCACACGCCGACTTAGTCTTGTTTTGGGTGAACCTTAAGTTACTTGTTAGCCATCTTGTGTTATGTTCTATCTTGGACTATTACCATCTTTTGTCGAGAATGTCGTGAGAATTGCACACACCTTAAGAATTCTTGATATAGTGATACTTCTTACCATCACCTTTCATATCTTAGTTCTCGTGTTGTTTCTAACCGGTGTACCAATAAATGGACCATGATGTGTAAATTCAACACTTATGGCATACCAACTCTATTACCTTGGAGTAAATGAACAATACGTCCATTTATAGTGTGTTGGTTGTTGAATCAACATTCTACCATTGGTCGTGCTACTTAGTCCGTAATTTTGGGAGCACCTTTCGATTAATGTTTAATTGTGGATGTTTCCTTCGGGCATACCTCAATATGTCACCTTGTTTGACCAATGCTATCACCTTGTTCACTCTATTGTGGAAATTCATCTTTGTGGAAATCTTAAAACATTAGCCACATCCTCATCTTCTTCGTGGTTCATAATGAACATTTAAGCTAGTGTTGGAACCCTTAAAACATTATCTTTGTGCCTAGATCATTAAGAATATGTTTGATAAAGAAGTGTTTTTCTCTAAGTTCACGTGCATTTTTTCCGTCGTGATGATGAGAAAATTTTGTTTTGCTTCCTCTGGAATCGTTTCAATTCATTCTTGCATGTGAAAAGTATTATATGGTTTGATAGGTTTGCTACCTCACTCATTTTGTATTTCCTAGCACGTCAAGCCACTGATTGATTTTATCTGGGAAAAGGAGTTCTACGTAAGATCTAGCCTAGACTTACACATGGAACTTTGATATCCGCTATGGTGGTTCCCAACCAGAACGTGTTTGCATTCCATTCTGAAAACCTCCATGTGGGCAAGAATTTCTTGACATTGTGTTCATATGTATTGCAATAAGACTCATGATTCAAGGCCTGATTCCGTCGTTCATACCGAGATTCTTGCAAACCATCTCGTAGGTCTGTGTTGCCACCTTTTCTTCTCAGGCCGGCTAAGTCTGATGTATTCTGGCACCAACCATATCTGAATCTCAGCGGATATGATGGTTGGAACTCTTCCCAAGAATTATAAAGTTGGTCTCTATGTTACTCGGTAGGTGATGTGGCTAGCAAACCTGCCCGGAAGACCTATTGTTATAATTTCTTGTTCAACAAGATTTTTTATTCTTCCATGAGGGAAACTATAAGACTTATTTTATAAGTTGTTCCTACTAGATCCTTTGTGTATCCTAACTCAATCCTTTACTTGAAACACCAATCATTGCTATCCCGAAGCATGGATGTGGTATATCGATCATCAAAAAGAATAATGTAAGCTCGATGCTAATTGTTTCTTGATCAATTACCCAAACATCATTGTATGGGAATGTCATGAATTTCCTCGCCCCTTTACCTAAATGGTTATCTACTTGCTATCCCATCATGGATGTCATGCTCTGTTTTTCCTTGGGAAAGATATACTCCTAAAACTTGAGTATAAACACATTTTCCTTTCCATTGGTTTGTTTAATGTGATGAACACATTTTCCTTTCCATTGGTCTGTTTAACCTTTCTTATAGTCTAAATTATCTGAATAGTGGTAATTCCTTGTTTAGGTAAACACCTTTGTGATCGATTCTGTCAGTAAGGCCATGTTACTATTGTTGATAACATTCTGGTAACTGCCAGTGGACGAGAACTTTGCCTATTGGCTCACCTCGTTTCAACGAGCAGGAAAATGGTTCTATTTGTCCCCCGCCCTTGGTACCGACGATGTTGCCAACATATCTGACCAGGTATCCTCTGACATGTCTTCTTTCATGACCGTGCAGTTGTCACCGCTCTTCCCGCTCTTAACCACATGGTCGGCCCATAACCCTGAGTTCCACAGGATCGAAACCTGACTCTCCTGTACATCTTTGACTCCAAAGTATCCTTTGCACATGGCTTCGTTTGTAATTACCGAGCCACCGCCCAAGGGATGATCTGTCCTCTTATCAGACACGGTATTTAGTCTCATTGCTCTAAACCCCCCTTTTCTCCTTATGAACAGGCATCGAATGGTTGCCAACCTGTTTGAAACTTTTGTACCATAGCTTTTGCTCTAAATGGGTTTCCTGCCTGAGTTCACCATCAGATGCCCAACTTTGTTTAGATTCGTTCTTCCAGGTTTGCCCCTCTTACCGCATACGTAGGGCGATGAAGATCCTAAAGGGAGGATGACGACTTCATCATGATGACCTGAAGCAGAAACATGAATATATCAACGAAAGGGATCAACTTCTTCGAGAAGAAAAACAAAGACGAGAAGATCCGTTAGAACTTCGTAACAAGAACTTTTCCCCTTACCGTACCTCTTAATTCTCGGGACGAGAATTCTTGTTAGACAAGGAGAATTGTGACGCCCGAATAATTAAGCTACAGTAATCCCATGCTAATGATGCCATGTCACCACTGTTACTGTTGTTAATCTCACGTTAATCTGCAAATTCAAATTCTTAGACAATTCAAAAATCGTTTCAAAAGTGAAGTTAAAAGTTTTGCAAACCTGAAACTAAAATTCATGAATGGGTTTCAGATAATCCCCTAGTAATATAAAAATTATAACCAACATTTTTAAAAGTATTTTGGTGCCTCAAATTAGATAAAACAGAGGCCAAAACAATGAATTAAATGCCTTTTTATTTATGATAGTTTTCAATTTAGTTTTAAAAAGCCCCCAAAACCTTTTTGTGGCTTTGCCAAATATTACAACACTAATAATTGCCTAGGCGGCACTTTTTTATATAAAAGTGCTATGATATTAAAAATAAATAAATAAACAAAAACAAATAAAACAAATAAAAGGAAAAGCCACCCCCAGCACAATTGCACCAAACGGCCCAGCCGGCCAGCCCACCGGGCCTGCTAGGCCGGCCCACCCGGCGCCTACACCCCCCTCGGGGGCAACCCTAGCCCCATCGCCCCCCCCACTTCCCCTGACCCCCTCTCCCGATCCAGATCGGAATCGGACCGCGCCCGCCGCCGCCGGTCCTTCTCGCCGGCGCCCCTGCCACCGTCCACCGCCGGCGCCGCCGCTGGAACTCCCTGGCCTCCTCCTCATCGCCGTCGTCGCCTCCTGCGACTCTTCGCCTCGCCAACGAGCCCGCTGCCACCCCTATCGCCACTGTGAGCCCCGGGCTCTTTCCCTCTCCTCCGCTAGCTCCCCCCGCCATCGCTAGCCGTCGTGCGCCGCCCTAATAGTTCCACCCCTCACTACGCCGCCGTGCCTGCTGGCCGTTCCCCCTCCAGTCGGCCATCGCGCCTCTGCCCGCCGCGGCCACCGCGCCCCCCTCACCTCGCTGCGGCCCCGCACCAGCATGCGCCCGACCGCGCCTCCCCTGCCGCCCGTCGCGGCCGCCCATGGGCGCGTCCCCGCAGTGCCTCGCGCGCGTCACCTCCGCCGCTACAGTTAGCCATCGCACCCGCGCCCCCACGCTCCCCCCAACCCCCGCGCTAGCCACCACCATCGCCGGCCACCACTGCGGGCACGGCCGCCGACGAGGCCCATGGCCCCTCCCCTAGTCGGCTCTTTTAGTGGGGGATTTGGCCCCCCACTAACCCCACTTCCACATGGGCCCGAACCCCCCCTGGGTGGATGACAATGGGGCCCACCCCCCTAAAATGATTTAAATAAAAAAGAATTAAAAATAAAGTAAATAAATATATAATAGATGAATAAAATAAATAAATAAATAGATAATTAGTTTAAATTAATTAAATTAGTTAATTAGTTAAGTAACTAAATTAAGGTTAATTAGAATAATTAGACCGTGATTAAACTAGCAGAGGATGACATGTGGGGCCCAGCCCCTTTTAGCACTAATTAAATTTGGTTAATTAAAATTTGTTAATTAATTGAACTAAACAGAGAATGACAGGTGGGTCCCACCCCATTAATTAATCTGATTAATAATAATTAAACATAATTAAAACTGTGACACTGACACGTGGGGCCCACTGGCCTGTTTGACCAGTGTGGCCCCTGTTGACTCCTGATGTCAGCATGGCATCATGCTGATGTCAATTAATTGATTTAATTTAATCTGTTTTAATTTCTAAATATTAGTAAATCTTTAAAAAATAATATAAAATAAATCGTAAGTCAGATGAAAAAGTTTTGAACATGAAAGTTGTTTAGAAAAATCCCACGAATTCGAATACGCAGTTCGTTAGTCTCTCACGTGCTCCTAGCATATCAAACATGGAAAATTTCCATCGTTTTCATTTGTCCGATAGAAGCCCGAAACCCGGAAAAATATCGTCAGATATTCTTCCGACCCGTCTGCTACGTGTAGTACTGCGTTAGTGCATACCTAGCTCTGCATATTGCTATGTCATGCATCATGATGCATTTGTCTGCTTTATATTTATTGTTTCTTCCCCCCTCTTCTCTCTGGTATACCCCGAGACTTACGCTGTTGCCGGGTACGACTATGCCGTTGACGGTCAGGCCTTTGCCGTAGAGCATCAAGGCAAGCAACCCCCCTTGATATCGCATATTCCGATATCGCATATTCCTTTCCCTCTTATTCTTGCATTGGATTTATGCTACTGTATTAGTTAGCTCCTATTCTGATGCATAGCTTGTTTTTGATGAACTGCTACTTTACCTTCAATCATACGAACTGCTTAGTATAGGTTGGTCAATGAATCCCAAGTGACCCCTTAGTCCTAGTTGCCCCTGCTTCTTCATCGACGACCCGACGACTCGACGAACCGAAGATTTGGTCAACCGACCGACGAGCCAGGCCCCTCACATCACCGCATACCCCTTTAGTATGGCACTGCAGAGCTACTACCGAGTGTCGAGGGTGATACTGTTGGAAATATGCCCTAGAGGCAATAATAAATTAGTTATTATCATATTTCCTTGTTCATGATAATCGTTTATTATCCATGCTATAATTGTATTGATCGGAGACTTAAATGCATGTGTGGATACATAGACAAAACCATGTCCCTAGTATGCCTCTAATGGACTAGCTCGTTGATCAAAGGATGGTTAAGGTTTCCTAGCCATTGACATGAGATGTCATTTGATAACGGGATCACATCATTAGGAGAATGATGTGATGGATAAGACCCAAACTACAAACATAGCATATGATCGTGTCAGTTTATTGCTACTGTTTTCTGCATGTCAAGTATATGTTCCTATGACCATGAGATCATGCAACTCACAGATATCGGAGGAGTGCCTTGTGTGTATCAAACATCGCAACGTAACTGGGTGACTATAAAGGTGCTCTACAGGTATCTCCGATGGTGTCTGTTGAGTTGGCATGGATCGAGACTGGGATTTGTTACTCCGTGTAACGGAGAGGTATCTCGGGGCCCACTCGGTAATGCAACATCACAATAAGCCTTGCAAGCAATGTGACTAATTGTTAGTTGCGGGATCTTGTACTACAGAACGAGTAAAGAGACTTGCCGGTAACGAGGTTGAACTAGGTATGGAGATACCGACGATCGAATCTCGGGCAAGTAACATACCGAAGAACAAAGGGAACGTTATACGGGATTAACTGAATCCTTGACATAGAGGTTCGACCGATAAAGATCTTCGTAGAATATGTAGGAACCAATGTGGACGTCCAGGTCCCGCCATTGGTTCTTGACCGTAGAGGTGTCTCGATCATGTCTACATAGTTCTCGAACCCGCAGGGTCTGCACACTTAAGGTTCGGTGACGTTTCGGTAGTGTAGAGTTATGTATGGTGGTGACCGAAGGTTGTTCGGAGTCCCGGATGAGATCCCGGACATCACGAGGAGCTCCGGAATGGTCCGGAGGTAAATATTCATATATAGGAAGTCCCAGTTTGGTTTCCGAAAAAGTTTCAGGCTCATCGGTAGTGTACCGAGAGTATCGGTATTGTACCGGGAGTGCCGGTAGTGTACCGAAGGACCTCCGGGAGGGGTATTTCGACCCCAAGAGGTCCATGGGATGTGGGAGAATAATAACCAGCCCTTAGTGGGCTGGGAAAACAGCCACAAAGGCCCATGGCGCAGGAGAGAAAGTCCTAAAGCAAAAAGTCGAAAATCAGCCAATAGGAGGCAATCCTACTCCAACTAGGATTGGAGGTGAAGTAGGATTGCTCCCACCTCCTATTTCGGCTGACCCAAAGGCCTTGGCTGCCTCTCCTCTCCTCTCCTCCTATATATACTAGTGGATTGGGTGGTTTTTGGACAGAATTTCCGGCCACGTGCTACCCGTTTCACCGGTGCACAGTTTCTCCTCTAGATCGGTTTTCCGCAGCGCTTAGGCGAAGCCCTGCCGGAATCACTCCACCACCATCACCGGAGCACCGTCATGCTGCCGGTGAACTCTCTCTCCTCTCCACCTCCTCTCGCTGGATCGAGACGGTGGAGATCGTCATCAAGCTGCATGTGTGCTGAACGCGGAGGTGCCGTCCGTTCGGCGCTAGATCGGAAGGACCGTGATCGAGATCGCGAGACAGTTCGTGATGAGATCGCGGAACGGATCGTGATGAGTTCGCGGGACAAATCGTGATCAAGATCGTGAGACGGATCGTGATGAGATCGCGGGACGGATCGTGATGAGTTCACGGGACGGATCGTGATTGGATCGCGGGACGGATCGTGATGAGATCGCGGGACGCTCGGCGATTTGGATCACGAAGATGTTCGACTACACCAACCGCGTTTCTTAACGCTTCCCGCTTAGCGATCTACAAGGGTATGTAGATCCACTCTCCCTCTCGTAGATGCTCATCACCATGGATAGGTTTGCGTGTGCGTAGGAAATTTTTTGTTTCCCATGCGACGTTCCCCAACAGATACCTCACTTAGCAATCCCGGTGTTAATTCTGCAGCATAGCTAATCGATCATGGGTAACGAGGGTGATTCCTCCTTCCCATTTATCGATAGTGACTCTTGTCATACACATACCTCGAGTGGGATCCATTGAGGGTGATTCCTTGGATATCCACTGGGTGTATAAACACACAATTACTTCATTTTGACCTTGTTTACATGTGAAAGACGAGACTGGAGGGACAGGCGGTACCACCCTGGTTGAGGTAGACCTGAGTTCCCGACAGTCTTGAGACAGGTCGGCCCCAAGGGTACCCGTGTGTAGGATGTGGTGGGATGCGTCGGTAAGGCATCCAAAAGGGTGATGATGAGGCATGGACTAGCGAGAGAGGCCTTTGCCACACATCCTCGAGACGGGGCGACGGGACCGCAACTCATTGGTCGTGCTTGCCCCGCATTAATAAAATGCTAATGGGTTGGGTATTTGATCTGAGTTGGTCGTTTGACCTTTTACACACCAAACCTTCACGTGGGAGAAGTTATGGGTACTCAGCGTCGTTGTATCAGCCGAAGCTCTTCGAACGTTAGCAATGGAGCGGCGCGCGTCGGATTGGGCTGGAAGGTACAGCTCCCGGACTGAGTGTACTAGGTCTGCTTCCGACCGCGTACGCGTTGTGCCGGAGTGCAAGGGCAAGTGGGCCCACGAACCTGCGTGCTTAGGAGTTAAACTAATGGGCTAGCCTCTTCGTTGAGCCTAGGTGGAGCGATGACGTTTTGGATCCCGAGGCCGGGCATTAACCAGGAAAGTGTGTATGGCCGGAGGTGATCAAACGTGTTGGAAATGCGGTGCACACCTGCAGGGATGAATTCATATATTCGAAGAGCCCTGTCCACGGTAATAGGACGACTTGGAGTTGTACCTTGACCTTATACAACTATAATTGTGATTTAGTTAGAAATGAATTGTGGCCCCGGGATTGCTTCCTCGCAGGGAGTCGAGGAAGAATCTCTGGACGTGGTTACTTAATAAAATTGCTACAATAATATGACTATATATGAGATACCAGTCTACTCTCTTCTAATGCTCCAAGATGCTGAAGATGCTAGTCTTCAATAGGACTAGGCCTTCCCCCTATTCTTGCTTTCTGCAGTCAGCCCAGATATAACCCCAACCCTTGGTAATGATGCATACTTAGCATAGTTCTGATGTCAGTCTTGCGGGTACTTTGGATGAGTACTCACCGCTGCTTTGCTTCCTCTTTCCCCTTCGATTCAATTCTGCGTTCAGACGATGGAGCGCAGGAGATGGAGTACGCCGGAGACGACTACTACACCACCGCTGGAGCCTACTACTACGTGTAGAATGCCGACGCCCAGGAGTAGTTTAGGAGGTTCCCAAGCAGGAGGCCTCGCCTCTTTCGATCTGCTCCTTATGTTTTTGCTAGCCTTCTTAAGGCAAAACTTGTTTAACTTATGTCTGTACTCAGATATTATTTGCTTCCGCTAACTCGTGCTTGTCGAGCTTTGTATTCGATCCCTCGAGGCCCTTGGCTTGTAATATGAAGATGTATGACTTTAATTTGTGTCTAGTGTTGTGTTGTGATATTGATTAGTGAGTCCCTGATCTTGGTCGTAGCATTGCGTGTATGTAGAGCGTACGGTCAAAATTGGGGGCGCCACAACATTGTCCTTCTCCTTCGGCAGCAAGGGGTTCCTCAATGGTAGGAAGTGTCCCACACCCATTCTTCTTATGGCATGGGGAGGAATTTCATAACCTACATCACAAAGACCACTTTGCTCCACTTTGGAGCCATTATTTTCACCAAACTCTACGTTATACGTCTCCTCAATGCGTCCATTGGACTTATTGAGGACACGATAAGTGCGAGAGTTTGTAGCATAACCAACAAATATGCCCTCTTGAGCTCTAGGTTCAAATTTAGACAAACAAACACCTTTCTTGAGAATGAAACATTTACACCCGAACACCGTGAAGTACTTGAGATTGGGCTTGTTACCGGTAAGAATTTCATAAGGAGTCTTGTTCAAGCCTTTGCGGAGATAGAGCCGATTGGATGCATGACAAGCGGTGTTAATGCTTCGACCCAAAAATTATATGGAGATTTGAATTCTGCCATCATGGTCCTTGCCACATCCATCAAGGTCCGGTTCTTTCTTCCCACAACACCATTTTGTTGAGGGGTATAGGGTGCAGAGTATTGGTGCTTGATCCCCCCATCACTAAGGAACTCATTCAAGGTGTAGTTCTTGAAACAATGCCATTGTCACTTCTTATCATCAGAATCTTTGCCTCATGTTGTCGTTGAGCTTCATTTGCAAAGTTGATGACGGTCTGTTGAGTCTCACTCTTCCTCTTGAAGAAATATACCCAGGTGTATCTTGAGTAGTCATCCACGATCACCAAACAAACTTCCTTCCCGCAAGGCTATCGAAAGATGGAGGACCAAAGAGATCCATGTGGAGGAGATCAAGGGCCTCTTTGAGTAAATGGTAGTCATGGGGTGATGAGCTGTCTCATGTAGCTTTCTTTCAATACAAGCACTGCAAGCACGATCTTTGGCAAAACTCGCATTTGTTAGTCCAAGAATGTGATCCCCTTTGAGAAGACTTTGCAAAGATCTCATATTGACATGGGCTAGCTGCGATGCCGGAGCCATCCCACATCAACTTTAGCCATTAGGCAAGTCGCGGTCTTAGTGGGTCGCTCCTAGAAGTTAACCACATAGAGACCGTTCTCGACATGCCCAACGAAGGATACTTTAAGAGTCTTGCTCCACAAAAGGGCCACGGAGTCAACACCAAAGAAGGTACAAAAACCCATGAGTGCAAGTTGATGAACAGAAAGTAAATTGTATGCAAGGGTCTCAACAAGCATAACATTCTCTATGGAGAGTTCCGGAGATATTATCACCTTGCCAAGATCCAATACCTTTGAAATTGCATCATCACCAAATGAGACTTGAGTGGCCACGGATGGGTCAGGATGAACGTCCACCACCAAGTCCTTGCTTCCGATCATATGATTTGTTGCTTCTCTATCGAGCAACCATGACACTCCTCCGAAAGCAAACACTACAGGAATCAGGCACTTTGTCGTCAGCCATCCCGGACGGCAAATGCATGCATGCCGGACGGCAAAGGTTTTGACGTCCGCTAGTAGAGGGCCAACCGTCCGGCTGAATAAGCCATGGTAAAGGGCGCTTTGCCGTCTGCTGGCAGACGACAAAGACCTTTGCATCTTTGTCGTTTGCCAGCGGATGGCAAAGGGCATGGACGGCACACGTGGCAACTTAGGTCCGTTAAGGGCTTAACAGCGTGCTTTGTCGCCCGCTGGCACACGGCAAAGACCTTAGTTCTTTGTCGTATGCCAGCTGACAGCAAAGCACCTATTTCTCTACCGGCCTAGGTGGGTTCTTTGCCGTCCGTTGGCAGACGGCAAAGAACCTTAGGTCTTTGTCGTCTGCCAGCGAACGGCAAAGAACCCACCTACGCCAGCCTAGTGCTACCCCAGGTTGCATAGGCAGCTGCCACGTGGTAGCTTTGCCGTCTGCTAGCAGACGGCAAAGACCTTTGTCGTTTGCCAGCAGACGGCAAAGTGGCTATATAGCCCCTGTTTTTTCTGTTTTTTCTTAAAATCATTCAATTTGACAGAATTTCACATATATATCCAACATATCAACAATACAAGTTTCCAACAAGCATACCAACAATAAGTTTCAACAAGCATACCAACAATAAGTTCCAACAACATATCCAACATACAAGTTTCCAACAACATATCTAACATATAATGGTTTCCAACAACATATCCATACATACATATCCAAAACAATTTTCCAACAAGTTTCCATAAACAAAAAGGAAGCACAAGTAGAAGAGTACACTCCATTAATGCAAGCTTCCTCATCTATAGAAAATCTGCAAATTAGGAAAGATGAAAGTTAAAAGAAGAAGAAGACTAGCTAGAAGAAAAAGAAGAAGAAGAAGAAGAATTTATCTTCTCTTTCTTTTTCTCCTCTCCTCTCCTCTTCTCCAAGGTAGTAATGCCATTTTCTAGCTAACTAAACATATCAAGTCATTTTGGAGGAAAAAATGCTAAGTGTAGGTCATTTTATAGCTATCCTAGGTAGAATATATCATTTTGGAGGTAAGTAAGGTTATTATGTCATTTTTGAGGAAAATAAGCTAAGTATAGGTCATTTTGGAGCTAAACCAAGGTTATTATGCCATTTTTTACCTAAGTGAGCTAATTATGTCATAAATGAACTAGCTAAGCTAATTATAGATCATTATTGAGCTATCCTAGGTAGTTATGCCATTTTGTACCTAAGTGAGCTAATTATTTCATAAATGAACTAGCTAAGCTAGCTATAGATCATTATTGAGCTATCCTAGGTAGTAATGCCATTTTCTAGCTAACTAAGCATATCAAGTCATTTTGGAGGAAAAATGCTAAGTATAGGTCATTTTATAGCTATGCTAGGTAGAATATATCATTTTGGAGGTAAGTAAGGTTATTGTCTCATTTTTGAGGAAAATAAGCTAAGTATAGGTCATTTTGGAGCTAAACCAAGGTTATTATGCCATTTTTTACCTAAGTGATCTAATTATGTCATAAATGAACTAGCTAAGCTAATTATAGATCATTATTGAGCTATCCTAGGTAGTTATGCCATTTTGTACCTAAGTGAGCTAATTATGTCATAAATGAACTAGCTAAGCTAGCTATAGATCATTGTTGAGCTATCCTAGGTAGTTATGCCATTTTCTAGCTAACTAAGCATATCAAGTCAATTTGGAGGAAAAAAATGCTAAGTATAGGTCATTTTATAGCTATCCTAGGTAGAATATATCATTTTGGAGGTAAGTAAGGTTATTATGTCATTTTTGAGGAAAAATAAGCTAAGTATAGGTCATTTTGGAGCTACGTAGGTCATTTCTTAAGCTAATTATGCATTTGTTAATGAAAACACTTGGGAAAACTTACCATTCATTATGGAGGTGAAGGACCGGTCGGGTTTGTGCCAGGGTGAGGCGTAGAAGGACCGGTCAGGGTTGCGGCAGACGCAGAAGGATCGGTCGATGCTTGTCGGGAGGCACGCTGCACCAAAGATCATTTGCAATGTCTCCTTAGCATGATGGAACTCAAATGTGAATACTAGTAACTAATGACCATTCAAATGAAACTCACCGTGGGTGCTATAGCAATATGGGGCATCGACGGAGGGGTCTGACCATTGTTCTGGCACACGGTCTGCACATTTTGTTTTCACGAGTCATTCATATTAGTTAGTGATGAAACGAACATTACGTGCATGATTTGGCTAATATGCAAGAGAAACTTACCATGAGGAGCTCGTATAGGGCCCGGTGAGATGCGTTGTTCCGGTTCCTCTCCTCCTCCAACAGCCTAGCCCTCCTCTCCTCCATGTCCCTCTCCCTCTGCACCGCCTGCCTGTTTGCCTCCGCCAGAAGCTCCTTGGCCCTAGCCTCAATGGCAAGCTCCATTGGCCGTGGACGAGGCGTTATCTCAGGATCAGAGCTCGTCTGGCGCTTCTTGATCTCTGGGAGAATTCTAGGACAACGTATCAGTCCATCCCCAATGGCTATCGAGCCATGGGGCCTCCCGCCACCAGATATCATCACGAGCTCTGGATCAAAAGGACTCTGGCTCGGGTTGAAGTCCTCTCCTTTCCTTTCCTTCCCCTCATCTTTGTACCTCACAAGCTTGTTGTGGGAGGAGATGTTGCTAAAGCTCTCTGGACGATCGAGGTCATCCTCAGAGAATGCCTTGGCCTTCTTGTACGAGGCAGTATGGGCCATGGCATAGAGGTCGAAGAGAGGTGGCACCTCCGTCTTGTTTTCTCGCGCCTAAAAGAGAGGACCCCTATATTAGTTAAGGGCTCAAGCTAGCATGAAGAATGAAACTGCATGAATCATGAAGCAAACCACATACCCAGTTCTCCCCAAACTCAAACAGGTTGGAGCTCCCTTGATGGTGTGGCACACCTCTCATTTGGGCATGCTTATCCTTGGCCTTGTTGTGTTCAGCTAGCCATTCGGGAGAGAACCACTCATCCACAAATGCCTCCCAACAGTCCATCCTATCCGCAGACCATCTCAGGGGCACCTAAGTTAGACAAGAGAAATTTCAGCACTACGCCTACGAATCAAATTAAAGAAACTAAGTACAAGGCCTTAAGAATAGATAATTACCTTCATTAACTTCTCCTTACTCAGATAATTTTTGCGGCACTTCTTCTTGGCCCTCTTAATGATAGTTGAGGCGTAGTAGTCTCGAATAGCCTGCACCCGAGCCTCGTGCCGTAAGTTCTGAAGTAGGCGCTTGCACTCGGCTTCGAGAACAATAGCTGCTTTCGCCTTGTCTTCCTCAAGACACCTGTAGAAGGTCTGCAATCAAACAAGACAACACTGATTAGTACACTCACTAGGTGTTGTTGATTTTTAATTCTGTAAAGGAGAAATTACCCAAAAGCGACAGATCACAATGTCAGCCACCGTCTCGCACAAGACACCGTCGACCATCTCCTCCGGCGGGGCCGGGGCAGCCTTGTATAGCTCCCAGGTCAGTGCTACCTGTGGAGCCTCACCCTCACCGGGCAACTGGACCTTCCCTGGGAAGTGGTGTTGGAGAAGCACACCAAGGACCTGGTTGGGCCTGCGGACACCACGCTTGTATTTCCAACCCCTGTAGTATGACAAGGCCAACACATTAGATATTAATTTGAAGAAACATGAAGGCAAAAGGTTAAAAAAGAATAAATGCACTTACTTCTCCGCATTAGGCGCAATCAACCACCTCTGCTCGCGTGTCGCCGGCACGGGCGGGAGCTTTGTACAACCACGCTGGTAGACCTTCTTGCCCTCCTCAACCAGCTCGCCCTCGCTATAGGTGTCCTCAGACAAGTTGTCCTCGCCGCCATCAGCATGGCCATTAGCCTCCGGAGTCACGTGGGACAAAGACTCTGGGACCCGAGTCTCCTGGGACGAAGACTCTGGGACCAGAGTCTCTTGGGACGAAGGCTCAGTGACCCGAGGCTCGTGGACCGGAGTCCGAGACGGGTCCAAGTCAGACGGGTCCACCTGAGACGGAGCACTCATGTGGTTGGGAGAATCAACTGGGGGTGGCGGCAAGGAAGTCGCAGCAGCCTTCCTACCTCTAGCACCTCTCTTCGTCTTCCCCCGACCTCTCCCGGTCGAGGAAGAAGCGCCCGCCGGTGTCTGCATGCAGTGTACCAGCGCTCTCCGAAGTTGCTGGGGTGGAATAATAGCACC
The DNA here is from genome assembly GCA_022496015.1 of Hordeum marinum. NCBI lineage: Eukaryota > Viridiplantae > Streptophyta > Magnoliopsida > Poales > Poaceae > Hordeum > Hordeum marinum. The sequence continues at coordinate 41,435,666 of CM039674.1, forward strand.
CCTCCCAGCACGCGCCGAGGAAGGAGGCTTAGAGCGCTCTCGACCCCCACCCACCATCTGTCAACGCCTGCAATGACAACGAGTGAACGAATTAGTTCAACATAAAAAATTGAATACCTAATGCGGAGAAGGTTTCCGTGCATGTGGGGCACGGAAACCTTCCATGCACACACCAGCCAACGAATAGCGCATACGCCAACAAGTCATGCATCGAGTACATGTACCACACATGCATTTTGAAGTTCTTTTTGTAGCGGCATCGTATGTCTTGATCCCATTATCCTAGGCTTCTTGCAATTCATCCTTAAGCGGCTGCATGTACACATTCATATTCTTCCTCGGATATTTGGGCCCTGGAATTATCAACGTCAGGAAAATGTTCTTTCTTTTCATAATCTCTCCGGGGGGGAGGTTGAGTGGAATAACAAATACAGGCCAACAACTGTACTATGCTGCCGTCATACCATACACATTGAACCCATCCGTGCTGATGGCAACTTGAGGATGCCTTGGATCTGCCGCTTTATCCTTATGTAATACATCGAAGTGCTTCCACGCAAAAGCGTCTGAAGAGTGTCCCAACATCGGATTCCCATCTGCATCTAGTTCTGTTCTTTTGCCCAATTTATGCCACGTCATATGTCTGGCCGTATCTTTGACCATGAAAAGACGTTGAAGTCTTGGTATGATTGGCAGGTACCGAAGAATATTAATGGGGATTTTGGTCTGACTCTTCTCACCCATACCGTTGTCTACCAGAACATACCTGGAAGCATTGCAAATGGGGCAATAGTTCAAGCCCGCATACTCAAGCCTAAATAAGGCACATCCATTCTCACAGGCATCTATCTTCTCATAGGGCATCTTAAGCGCACGTAGGATTTTGTCCGACTGGTACAGGTTTGCTGGCAATACATGGCCTTTGGGTAGAAAGCGTCCAAATATCATCATCATCACGTCGTAGCAATCTCTGCCCAGGTTGAACTGAGCCTTCAGAGCCATTACTTGCGCGATGGCATCCAACTGACAAAGCTCAGTGTGCTGGTGGAGAGGACGTTTTGAAGACTCCAACATTTCATAAAAGGCCTTTGCAGATCCCTCCATCTCATCGTCCGAATCCCGAGCATCATCAAAGTCTTGCACCATGTCTTCGATCCCGGTGCCATGCTCGTCGGTGCGACGAAGAACCACCTCAGCTCTGGCACGTTGGGCAGACTCACCATGAAATGTCTAGACCATATAATTAGGCGTAAAACCCCACTTCTGCAGGTGTTTGATCATTTCAAACTCTGACTTCTTCTTAAAGTTGTCGCAATCGACACAAGGGCACTAGGTTGTTTTCTGTCCATTTGCTAATGCGACTCTCACAAACTCCTTGGTTTCTGTTATCCATTCATGGGTCATGTCTTTCTGACTAGTGTGATCGGTGTACATCCACCCACGATCACTCATCTTGCCTAGCTAGTGGACACACAAAAAATATATACATAATTCAGCAAACCATATTCATCAGTTAATAGAGTTTGTCAGTTTCATTATGTCGATGCAACCTAGACGCTAGTAGGTAAACATAGGTCCTAATCCCACCCGAGTATGTGTAGATTGGGGTTCGTTTTCCCATGCTCCGCTCCGGATTTGACGCACAATTTCGGCAGCACCTCCCCGATGTTCTCCTGATACACGTCTCGGCAATAAGTAGAGAGGATGTGTACCCGGAGAACAACAGGGAGGCACTGACAAAATTATGCATCGGATCTGGAGCAGAGAATATGGGAAAACGAACCCAATCTACACATACTCGGGCTGTCCATGGATAACGTTGGACAATTCAAAAGAATCACGGTTATAAATATGCTAATGAATGCATATTTATCGATGTAACCCTTTCGAACGGGACATGCATAGTGGTCACGCATACTGATGATTGAAGACACCTATAGCGAGGAAGTTTCATCGGCACGAAGACCGAAACAAAGCAAAAAAATTTAAGGGTGCCGGGGGAGAAGATGTCATTTGTGCTCACCAATGAACCCAGCAGGGGAGCTCGTCAAATGCACGTGGAGGTCGTCGAACAACTGCACATTGAAATTCACCCGATCAACACAAAATATGATGTTTTTTATAACAAAATAGGAAAATATGTGACCTAGCTCACAATTTACAAAACTATGACCTCCTTGGCCTCACAAAGGCCGAAGAGCACCTTTTTGGTCAACAAGAGGCAGAATAGTTGTCGGGGGTCGGGGGTCAATGGCATCGGGAGATAGTGGCATCGGGGGTTAGTGGAGTCGGTGGTCGGTGGCGTTGGTGGTCGAGGGTCGATGGTGTCGGTGGTCGGGGGTCGGTGGTGTTGGTGGTCGGGGGGCGATGGCGTCGGTGGTTGGGGGTCAGGGATCCGAGGGGTCGGGGGTCCGGGGCGTCGAGGGTCAGTGGCGTCGGGGGTCGAGGGTCGGTGATCAGGGGTCAGTGGAGTCGGGGGTCGGTGATGTTGGTGGTCGGGGGAAGATGGTGTCAGTGGTCGGGGGTCGGGGGTGTCGGCGGTCGGGGGCCGATGGCGTCGATGGTTGGGGGTCGAGGGTCCGGGGCGTCGGGGGTCGGTGGTGTCGGGGGTCGAGGGTCGGTGATCAGGGGTCAGTGGAGTCGGGGGTCGGGGGTCGATGGCGTTGGTGGTCGGGGGTCGGTGGTGTCGATGGTCGGGGGGCGATGGCGTTGGTGGTTGGGGGTCGGGGGTCGGTGGCGTCCTCCTCCTCTTCTTCTTCTTAACCTAAACTAAACCTAAAACTAAACTAAACCTAAACTAAACCTAAAACTAAACCTAAAACCAAACTAAACCTAAAATAAACCTAAAACTAAACCTAAACCTAAACCTAATTAAACAAAATCTAAATTAAACCTAAATTAAACAAAATCTAAATTAAACCTTAAAAAAAGAGGGCAGACTCACCTTGGGCGGCGGCGGCAGGGACGGGGGCGACGGCGACAGGGGCGGTGGCGGCCGGCTGCAGGGGCGAGGGTGGCCGACGGCATGGGCGGGGGCGGGGTCGGCTGGTGGCACGAGGGCGGCGGCGGCTTGGGCGCGAGGGAGTAGGGGGTGCGGGGGCGGCCGTCGGCCGGCTGCAGGGGTGGCAGCGGCGGCGGCCGATGGCACGGGGGGGGAGGGGCGGCGGCTCGGGCATGAGGAGTGGGGGTGCGGGGAGGGGAGAGAGAGGGGGGTGAGGCGCGCTGACAGGTATATTGCCGTGTGCTAGCAGACGGCAAAGAGCCTTAGTTAGTGGGGTGGGGCTGGGGGAAACGGCTGTTAGATGACCACTCTCTTTGCCGTCTGCTAGCAGACGGCAAAAAGAGTGGCAGTTAGTTGGTTCTCGTTGTGGGACACCCTTCCTCTTTGTCGTCCGCTAGCGGACGGCAAAGAATAGGCTGACGGCAATGATATCTTTGCCGCCAGTTCTTTCTTTGCCGTCAGTTTTATTTAAGCTGATGGCAAAGACCTTCTTTGCCATCAGCTGGCAGACGACAAAGATCCTGATTCCAGTAGTGAAACCCCTACAAGTTATCAATGTTTGGTTTTAGGTACCCATTCTTTAATGGTTCCTTCCATGTTATCAACAAGGGTCTTAGGAACACAAATACACCATTCAATGTACTCATAAGAAGAACCAACATATTTGGCATAAACATGCCCATCACTAGCACGACATAAAACATAAGAGGGTTCAAAGTCGCCGGCTTTGTTGGGGTGGGTGGTCTTGCCCTTCTTAGCATTACCAACCACAACCTTGTCTTTCTTATTCTCATGAGGAACATCTCCTGCACTGACAAAGGTTTCCTTGAGCAGTGGAACTTGCTTAGTTTTCACCTTCTTCTTCTTATTGTTTTTGGGTGAAAACCCAACCCCTTCTTTTGCAACAACTTCCTTTTGACTACTCAAAAGGTCATTCAGATTCTTCTCACCTTGGATACATGTCACAAGGCCTTTCTGAAGCTGCACTTTCAGCTTAGCATTTTCCTCCACAAGATGTGCATGCTCACAACACGGGTTAGTAGTCGTGACATTATCAATTAAAACAAAAGGAGGGCACACGGCAATTTCCTTAGTGAGTTTTACTTGGAGTTGATCATGTGACTCTTTAAGAGAAGCATGAACACTCTTCAATGCCTTGTGAGCATTGTCAAGTGAGTCAAGCTCATCCTTGAGTCGATCATGGCCAACCCCAAGTGCGACCTTTTTAGATTTGAGCACACGATTAAGAACGATAGCATGATCATAATCTTTACGTAATTTAGCAAGGTCATCATTTTGTGACTCCTCAAGAGTCATAAGAATACCTCGCTCTTCTTCAAGAGCAATAGAAAGATCTGCTATCTCGTCGGCGTAATCATGACTATGGCCTCTCAACTCCTCAAGGTGTTCTTCTTGAGACTCAATAGTGCCATTGGACTCGCCAAGCTGTACCAAGAGAGCAACCAAGTGCTTCTTGGATTCTCCTTTGAGTTTACCCAAGAACTTGTCAAACTCATTCTCACACTCCTTCGCCTCCTCATGTTCATCCACACAATCTAACAAAGATGGAGTGGAGGAAATAGACGTTTTAATGTTTGAGGTTTTGGCGCTGGAGGTTACCTTGGTGATACCTTTTGCCATGAGGCACCTAGCGACGTGGTTCTCGTTGGGGGCGTCAAAGAGTGACACCTTTGTTGGAGTAGAGGATGCAATTGCCACGGATGCCATTGCCATTCCTTCACCACTTGTGTCTTCGTCATCAACATCATCATATGAGGCATACTCTTCTTGAGCCACCAACACTTTGTGAGGAGCCTTCTTGGTGAAGTTGGTCTTGTTGGGGAAAGACTTGGCCTTATCTTTGCGGATGAGCTTGCCACCATTGTCTTCCCTCTTCTCATATGGGCAATCCACTACAAAGTGACTCACATTACCACAGTTGTAGCAGGTCCTCACACGTTGCTTGCCCTTTGACCTGCTTGAGTTGTTCTTGGAGAAGTTGGGCCTTGCGTTCCTCTTGTTGCCCCAAAATTGCCTGGACGCTAGAGCCATATGCTCATGGTAAGCATATTTGGTGTCCTCGGGGAAACCCTCTTCTTCTTATTCTTCCTCTTCCTCTTGACTGACCTTTACCTTCAAAGCAAGGTTGGGAGATGATTTGTTTGACCGTTGCACGTAAGCAAGAGCATTGTCTGCTGTCAAGTTCAAGATGTTCATTGCAATAAATTCATCCAACACATCTCCAGAGTACAAGGTGTGAAAGTCTGATCTTTGACGGATGACGGCGGACATGGACTTGTTGTAGGGCATGATGGCCTTCAGAAACTTACGCTTGACCCAGGTATCATCCACATCCTTGCTGCCATGATCTTTGAGGGCGGCGGCAAGAGTAGTCACCCTCCTACAGAGCTCACGCGGTTCCTCATCTTCAATCATTACAAACTCATCTGACTGATCAAGCACAACCTCATAGTTTGACCGTTGAATGCTTGAGCTGACCTTGTACATGGTGATAATGTGTTCCCAACACTCTTCAGCAATAGTGAAGGGACGCAGGTGAGGTAGGTCTTCGATAGGAACTGCAGCTTGGAGTATGAACAAGGCGGAGGAATTTAGTCGTTTATCTGCCATTTTTCTTGGAGTAAGGTTGCGTGGATCATGATGATAGTATCCATCTTCAGTGACTCGCATGAGTTGAATTGAGCTGTGATCCAAATGAGACTTGATACGAAAAATCCAATTAGCAAAATCATTATTAACAAGTTTAGGAGGAGGACCGAGATTAACTATATGAGGTGAGTTCACCAGTCCTCCATGGTCCACGGGAGGGAGAACCGAGGCAAAGGTCCCCGACCCATTAATTACTTGAGAACGAGTATCCTTATCAGCACTAGCCCCCTCCTTACCAGAGTTGACATCCGATGTCGAGTTAGTGGGATTAACCACTTGCACCGGATCAGTGGAAAGTTCAAGAGTATCAATGAATTCTTTGAACATGAATTTGACCTCGGTCGTCATGGAAGATTTGAGAGAGGAAATGGCCTCATTCAAATCCTCACAAGAGACTGTGTTCACACACACGGCCTCGGGTAGTTCACTAGACCGCACCTCTTTGCCAGCCATACTCTTCGGGTGGTGAAACCCTTAATAAAGAGACATGGCTCTCATACCAATTGAAAGGATCAATATGGTTGACTAGAGGGGGGGTGAATAGGCAACTACCAGTTTTTAACTTTTCTTTAGCAGTTTAGGCTTGGGAACAAATAGGTTAGCTAGATATGCAACTAGGTGAGCAACCTATATGATGCTAAACACAACAACAAGAGAAGAAAGCAAGATAAACAATATAAGTAGCTTGCACAAAGTAAAGATAAGAAGTAACCACAAGATGAACCGATGGAGACGAGGATGTGTTACCAAAGTTCCTTCCCGGTAAAGGGAAGTACGTCTCTGTTGGAGCAGTGTGGAGGCACAATGCTCCCCAAGAAGCCACTAGGGACAACGTATTATTCTCACGCCCTCAGAAAATGCAAGGTGCCGTGATTCCACTAGTGGTGCCCTTGAAGGCGGCAACCGGACCTTTACAAACAAGGTTGGAGTAATCTCCACAACTTAATTGGAGGCTCCCAACGACACCACGAAGCTTCACCACAATGGACTATGGCTTCAAAGTGACCTCTTCCGTCTAGGGTGCTTAAACACCCAAGAGTAACAAGATCCGCAAGGGGTTGATGGGGGGAATCAAATATCTCTCGATGGAAGTGTAGATCAAGGTCCTCTCCTCCAAACCCTAGAGCACCAACAAGATTTGATGGCTAGGGAGGGAGAAGGAGCAAGAATAAGCTTAGGAGCAACAATGGGGCTTTTTCGTGGGAAGAGGTGAATCTCAATGGATAAGAAGACTCACTTATATAGGAGGAGAAAAAGTGGTCGTTTTTCTGCCTGGAAACCAGCATAAGCGGTAGTATCGCTATAGGGAGCGGTACTTCCCTTATACGCGTTCTGGAGCAACTAAGCGGTAGTACCGCTCAGAAAGGAGCGGTACTTCCACTTGAGGGCGATAGTACCGCTCTGGGGAGAGCGGTACTTCCGCTCAGAAATCCCAGATGACCAAAAGAAAAAAGTAAGCGGTAGTTCCAGCGGATCCTCAGGGCGGTAGTACCGCTGGAGCGGTAATTCCGTTCTGAGGAGAGAGGTACTTCCGCTTAAATAGCCAGGGACACCCGAAGGCAACAGAAGGAAGAAAACAAGCGGTAGTTCAAACGGCTCTTCAGGGCGGTAGTACCGCCGGGGCGGTACTTCCGCTTATGAGATTCTTTGGAGCCAAAAGGGCAGAACTAGCTCCATTGTGTCGGGAAATGGTCGGGGTGCAAAGTGTACGTGATAATTCCTCCCAACCTTTCCGGATGCGGATCGGCCCCTCTTAATAGTATGGATTTTCCACGACTCGGGTCCACCAACCTAACCTCGAAAGGAAAAGACTCCGTCTTCTGATTTACTACTTGAGGGGAAGATAACCGTCTCGTGCCACCTGATAATCTCTGAAAGCTTAATACACACGGTTAGTCTGCAAACGCACTGTCATCATCCACCAAAACTACTTAGGAAAAATTATGCTCTTACAGTACCCTTCAGACGGTGGTAGAAAAATCGTTGCCTAAAGATTAGGGGCTAGATGAGGAAGGAAAGACGAGTACCTCTTGTCACATTCTTATTTATCAATAAAAAAGGCAAGTCCTTTCTAACTTGGACTCCTAAGGGCAGGAGAAATGGATTTTCATTTATTGTTTCAGAAAGGAGGGCTCGTGAGCAAGGGCGATCGATGGAATGTTGAAATCGTTCGGATCTATAGTATAGACACGAAACGTTTTGAACCTATCACACTTCTTTAATCAATGTGTCACATCATTTAAACATGAGCAGGATGTAATCAAACCAAGGATACAATTAACGAACACAACGGAGAAACACACACAATTGTACGGACATGTAGACTACACATTAGCTAGCTAGTACAGTAGATCTTTCATTTACAAGTTCGAAGACTTATGCTCAAAAAAAAAAAGTTCGAAGACTACACGGTTCAAAAATAAAAAGTTCCGGAGACAGCAACGATAATTGCGTCCAAACAAGGTCCAAATTTATTAAGTACGGACTAGTAGCCCCTTTCCTCAGTGGTAGCCGATGGGCGCAGCTACCTCCCGCAGTGCATGCCCCTGGCAATGTATGTCCTGCACACACATATGATGCACAAATTAAGGTACAAAGAAGGCTGCAATTATTGTCAGCTTGGCAAATTTGACGGAGGCGACGCGCTTACGGAGGCGTAGTGGTTGACGTCCCGGTGGTGCGCCTCGTCGGCGCGGACAACCCTGACGACATCTTTTAGGGTGGCGCCGACCGGGAGGCGCCAGTAGTCGATGGCGATGGCCGGCGCGGGCACGTTGTCGATCTTGCCAGCCTCTAGGTCACGGAGGAACTCGGTGTAGGAGTGCACGGCCTCCTCCTCCAGGTACCCCACCATGCGGTGCGCGACCTTTGGGGAGGCCAGGTAGGTGGCGAGGTAGGCGTGGAAGAAGACGCCCTGGACGGTGACGACGAGCGCGCGCTCGTACCACCGCGGCTGGGACACCTCCATGAAGGTCATGAGGTGCATGCGCTCGTTCTCGGCCTCCTCCAGCAATGCGCGGATCCACCCGCCGCTCTGCTCGAATCGCCGGAGCGACCGGAGGTGGAGCACCGCGCCGGCCACCATGCCGGGGACTGCGGCCACCGTCTCCAGCATCATCGCGCGGCAACCGTACCTCCTCTACGTGTGTGCGTACATAAGCAAAGAAGAACTATGAGCAAGTGTTGTACAATTCTTTTTTTTTTTAGCTGTGGTCAGTCGATGAGAAAAGTATACAAATTGTTTTGATTGAACCTTTTTCTTTTTTGCAATCGATCCACTGCAAGTATAGCATAACAAACATGAGTACTAATATCGTCTCACTTCAAATTTGATATGAAAATTCAGGTTGGTCGGCGGAGAGTTGCATCAAATAGGTGGTCAAACCCACTCCACGCATCACAAGACCAACCCACTTAGGTTTAAATTTTATAGTCAACAGATTTATGAAGAAAAATATATTTGAAAAAAGGAAAAAAATAATCATTTTAATAATGTTGTAAAAACACAGTTTAAAAAACAGGGGATTTTTTTATTGCATAAAATAACAGAATCTTCACATATTCAGATAAAAAATAACATGCATAAATTAAATATTCATTTCATATTTAAAAACGTATACAAACTATTATATTCTTGTATTAAATTAGTTAGAAAATTCAAAAAAAAGCATGACTCAGAAATGTTCATATATATTTGAATAAAATTACATCACACCAAATTATTCATGTTTAAATAAAATTAGATTCAATAGAAAAATATAAATATTTGTTTTTAGAAAAATCATGTTTTGTTAAGATATCACGCATATGAAAAAAACTTCACATGATTAAAAAGAACTTCTATATCATGAAATTTATGTAATTTTAGACACAATAATAATTTTTAAAAATGATCATGTATATGAAATAGAATGTTTAATCGTATATTTAAAATTATTCATGCATGCAAAAAGTTATATTCATATGCTCAAAAAAGGTTGCCCAAATTTTTAGAAATCAAAGGAAAAAGACTTAAGAAAGAAACCAAAAAATATAAAAAATACAAATGAGAATAAGAATAATGGAAAAAAACTAATAAAGAAACATAAAAAAGATAGAAGACCTGTATAAACTGTAAATAAAAAAAAGCTTAAAACGTCACAAAGGCATTATTAAACTAGAAAACCCGAAGAAGAAACAAAAAGCACGGGCTGAACAGGTGGGCCTGCATGTTTGGTCGTTTGACGGGGTGAGCGTCGTATAGGATTTTCTGCTTAGTTAGTCGGAACTCGTCCACCTCAACTCAGTGGACGGTCCAGATCGTCGGGTGCCAAGCGCCCACGGATTCGGGGAACACAGCTTTGACTCTCTCTTTTTTTTCCACGAAACATACACAGCTTTGACTTGTCAGTATATAATAAGCAAATGAAAATACATTTAAGACAGAAAACCGTGCTAAGAATGAGAAAAGAAATGGCGACGAGGAAGTAGTACCTGGAAGAAGAGGTCGGTGGGCCAGCGCATCGCCTTGACCGTCCACAAGGCCACCTTGTCCCCCAGCGTGGCCGGCTGGTGGTGCTTGGTCAGATCGATAGACACGTCCGCCTCGTACGCATCCCACGGCTGCAGATGCGCCATTCCATTCACCCATGCATGCATGCATGCAGCTCGGTCAGCACGTGAAGTTTGAGCTCAAAGCCATTGTAAGTGACTGACGCCATGAATAATGAAGGCAACAAGCTCACGGACAACTGAACAAGTACGTACCCTGAAGCACGACCACTTCCACTCGGTGCCGTCCTCCCTGACGAGCCTCGCCGGCGCGACGCCCCAGTAGCTCGCCGCCTCCTTCTCCCCTTCCTTTGCCTTCAACGTGGCAGCCGTGCGCGCGGGGCCGACGTCGAGCGCCGCCGGTGAGCGGCCGGCGGCCACGGAGAAGAAGCGCGTCGCTAGCCGGGCCGCCGCCGCCGACCTCGCGCCGCGCCGCGCTACCGACTGCACCATGGCCATTCCCGCCGAGCCTGGACAAGTACACTGGTGTTGGTGTATATTTCGAGGATTTTCTCTCTCGCAGTACTAAATATTCGTCGTCTCTGGGTTTTGGTGTAGACGAGAAACGGCGTGTACGTTGGCGGGCCTTATATACGTAGACAGAAGAGACGTAGGTGGTTGCGCTTGCGCTTCCTAGCTGCATGCTGACCCTGCATGCAGTGCCAAGTTGGCAACTTGAAGAGCAAGTGTGCCACGCTGTTTCTTCTTTGGCATGCATGTGTGCTCGGATCCTCTGTGGCCCAGAGCCTGTGGAATGTTACTTTGTGCGTGTAACAACTCGTCATCGCAGTGCCAGGCACATGCGATCGAACGGTGCGCTGCCAGGGAGACTTGTACATAGTTGCGATGAAAATTTGAGATAAAATTGAGCCATGTCGCCAGCTTAACTGCCAGGAAAATCGCCATGGCAAACACGTCAAGAATCTCTCTTAAAAGGAAATGAGATGTGGTTTCTTCTCCTTTTTAGCAAGTCTGAGATGTAGTTTGCGGTGCTGTTATTGCGTGGAATGCGTCTCAGTACGGAATGATTTGCCTAATCCTACTGTCTCCCGTCCGATGCGGCTGACATCAGCAATGACAATTGTAAGAGCACTTGGGACAAATTATATACTCTAGTATTTTTTTATAAGGTTCTGTGCCGGTATGGTGAAGTCCATCTGCAACATGAGACATAAAATACGAGCAAGCCGAATGGAATATAAGTTGCACAGCTATGTTCACACTAGCGTGGTGGTGGATGCATGCCAAAGTGGCACGTACTCGCCATGAGGGGGCATGCATCGCATCTCATACACTAGGCTGCCCAGTGTCCAGTAATGTAGACAGTTCTGCAAGACTCCAATTTTCATATGAATTAGACTTTTGACACATGCTTTTTTATTGCTTTAGGTTCACCGTAGCTGATACATATCAGTTAAATCAATACTATAATTGGTAGCATTCATCCTTAAAAAAAATTATCATCTACGTGCTCAAGGACAAGCATAAATTAAGTTTAGAACGATGATACATCTCAAACATATCAGTATTTTTTTATATAATTCATGATATATTGCAATTAATTGTAAAAACTTTTTGCATAATTTTTATTGAATACGATATTAATACACTGTCGGGTGTTAGTTTTGTTTTCGGGTGTTTTTGCATTTTGAGGAAAATACCTAGAGAAAGTTCAAGGAAAAATAAAATAAAATTAGTTCTGAAAATTTCAAGGAACCAGAAGACCCAGGGCCCTCAACCCTAGGGCGCCTACAGGTTGTGAGCCCCCTGGCTGGCATCTGATGCCCGATGGCTTATATATATCCCCATTTGCACATTTAATTTATCACGTTTCGGAGGCGAACTTCGTTTTCAGCCCTAATCTGAAACTCTACCGGAGGACAAATTCATCTCCATCACCATCAACCTCGATGATCGTGCTCCAAGATGAATTGTGAGACCGGCTAACAGTAAGGGCACACCTATGTTCACATGGTGGTACGCAAGAAAATGCTTTCAATTTTTAAGCGAAAAAAGTCACAACAGTCGATTTTGCCAGTGTTGGCTTTCAACAAAACGAATAGCTGCCGTGCTTCATATACCTTCCATCTTCTTCCTCCTTTAGTCACTCAAACTAGTGTCGGCGACGCTGATGCGTGCGGGCCTCTGGGCTCTGGCACCCAAGCCATCCATATGGCATGAATCCCATTTCTTATGCACAATGTGCAATGATCCTAATGATCTCCTTAATGTTCCTTTTGTCGTATGTCTTGCTGGTTGATGGCACCGTTGTTTTTAATTTGCGCAATGCAAAATTATCAGCAAGAAATACAGGCATATATGTGTGTCATTCCTTCTGCATTTTGAGTAGTTTTAAAAAAGATCCGCATAAAAAAGTTACTTATTCACATTTACTGTTCAAAAAAAGGTTACATATTTACACCTCCTATATGCTTTCATCATATAGTTCATTTGCCAAGATAGTGATGTCTGATGTGGATTCCATCTGGTACTGGAGATAGTTCTCTTGGTGTTTAATAAAGAGAAAAATATGCTTTTGGTCCCTTAAGTTTTTCAAAAGTACAGACTTGATCCTTCAAGATTTTTTGGTATACGTTTGATCCTTCAAGTTTTAAAAGTGGATAAGTTTAGTCCAAAACCACGTTTGACCGGGTTTGACCACATCGATCAGGTTTGACTATGTTGACCAAGTTTGACCGATGAACGATAAATTCAATTTTTTTTACTAAACACACTTATAAAAAAATATGAGATTTGATGACAACCAACATGCTTGGGTGCGCCAGGTGCATGTAAATTTTTGTGATCAAATAACATTCAAAGAGCTCTAGAGTATATTTTCTCTGTTTTTAGTCAAAATTTGTTTTTTTTCACGAGGTCCTCGAATGTCGAAACACCACGAAAAATTTAACACACCTAGCGCACTCAAGAATCTTGGTTGCCACGAAATTTTAGATTTATTTTGCTATTTTTAAATTTAATTTTCATCGGTCAAACCTGGTGAACATGGTCAAACGTGGTTAAAATCTGGTTTTGGACCAAACTTATCCCCTGTCGAGACTTGAAGGACCAAATGTATACCAAAACATCTTGACGAACAAAATCTATACTTTTGAGGAACTTAAGGGACCAAAAACATAATTTTCTTTTTAATAAATGCAATGCAGGGGGAGAGATTAATAAGAATGTTGTCATGGAAGAACAGTGTCAGCTAACACCGTTTGCTAATTTTAATGGAACACAATGAAAGACAGGGAGCCATCGGTATGCTGCCCGTATGCAACATGTTTCCTGTGAAATTTCCATCCGATTTGGATCCACTGATCGGAGATCAGCATACTAAGACAGCTAGAAACATACTCTACGAGTCATGAGGCGATTCTATGAAATGTGCTTTTATTCTAATTTCATGCACATTTATCGCAATTTTATCCATAAGACACCAGGAATCTACCATAGGTGCGAACAAAAAAGCATAAAAGGATGCAGTTCCATGCTCAATTGAGACTCAACAGCTAGCACCAAATACATAGCTCCCAGTGCTCGGAAGTGGAGTATTTGAGCTCGAGCTCAAATGCACCCGGATGAACAGTAAAATCGAAAAAAATTCAAAAGCATTTCAAAAAATTCTAATTTCTTTTGTGATGAACTTTGACAAAATTTCTAAGTGCTTTCAAATTTTTATCATTAGATCACATTCGAGTAAGGCGTGACCAAAAAAACAAAATCAGTGTTTCAAAATGCTTTCAAAAGTAGCATTTTCAAAGTATCGTTTTTGTTTTTTTGTTATGCCTTACTCAATGTGATCTCATGATAAAAATTTGCAAGCACTTATAACTTTTGTTAAAGCACTTAAAAATGTTTTTGATTTTTTTCGATTTTACTGTTCATCCAGGTGCATTTAAGTTCGAGCTCAAAAGGACAGTTTCCCCAGTGCTCCCTCTATACTCTTCGTGCATGTTTTCTACAGGGGGCAACTCGCTATTATTGCTCAATGTCCAGGCAATTCCTTCCTCCCCTGTACACGCAGAAGCTGTCAACGCTCAACACTCTAGGAATGAATGCATCAGACTTAACTAGCGGAAAAGATACACTCCGGCTCCTCACCATTTAGTTGAACAAACTCTCGGTATTTTCTTTTAAGATAAAACACCTCAGCTCTGAATCGATCTGTGATAGACTCCCAACTTTTGTTCAAGGCGTTGCAGAGCGCCAGGTAGGGTTCAGGCGCCATACAAACAGATTCAGCAGCTCACATGACCTTGAATACCTGGAAAAATAATGTAGCAAGTGTTTACGCTCTGAATCATATGTAACAGTGCATCTTCTTTAACAAGAAGAGGCTGGTAAAGAGATTTTCACACCTAGGAAATTATGATTATGGACAATAAGAGTAGTACTTCGTACAAAACAGTAATTAGTCCAATGATATTTTTAACGGCCAAGAAGGCAATCGTCTAATCATGGAGCACAAGAAAAGTTGCTTTAATTAGCATCTAATTGCTATGTAAAACATCATCTATACACAACCATCACTTTGCTTTGATTACAAAAGTTGTATATGGTTGGTTGGTGCTGCCATTGGACCAGCATGTTCATCAGTCACAAGTTTTTCAAGCAAAATTATTGTCACGCCCAAGATGCGATCATATCCTTATTTTGGCACGAGGTCCTTGATAGGGATAGAAGCGCATCTCGTCGTGTTGTAAGAATGGATATCATTACAAGTACATGTACAGAAAAGATGAGTATATGGAATTAACTTACACTCGCCACAAGCTACATCAAGATCACATCAATACAACAACATACTCAAACATCATACATAAGAGCAGGGTTCGACTACGAACGAAAACAAATGACAAAATGGCATTCATCCTTGCTATCACAGGCTGCTGTCTGGAACCCATCCTAGATTGATGATGAAGAAGAAGAACTTCAAATCAAACAAGCAACGCGCTCACGTCAAATCATCGCATTACCTGTACCTGCAACTGTTGTTGTAGTAATCTGTAAGCCACAGGGACTCAACAATCTCATTTTCAAGGGTATCAAGACTATTAAAGCTTAATAGGTAAGGTAAGGTTAAGTGATGAGGTTGCAGCAAGCGACTAAGCATTATATGAGTGGCTATCTTACGATTACAGAAAATAAAGTATGGTGGTCTACGCATAACGGACGTGAACTAGTAATGATCACTAACTGATCCTGAACACCTATTTAAGTCAAACATAACCCCATCGTGTTCTCTCTCGGAAAAGGACTCACGACAAGAGACAATCACGATTACGCACACAGTTGGTGTATTTTATTTGAGTTTACTTCAAGTTTGCTATGACCGGGTGTTAAACAAAGTATCCATGTTTGCCACATAACCGCGGGCACGGCTTTCCGAAAGATTTAACCCTGCAGGGATTCTCCAACTCATCCATCATAAATTAACCATACGCCGCAAGAATAACCTCGACCACGGATCTCGTGATCATCCTAGGCAATTCCAAAGGAAATCTGACACCTCGAGATAGCCTGAAGAAGATCGGAATTCCTCACGCAAGACCTTCGAGAAAGGTAAAACAAGTCCAGCAAGACCGCCTAACGTGTCGACGAACCCAATAGGAGCTGTGTATCTCGTTCTCAGGACACGTCGGATAAGCACAGCGTACAATGGCCTGATAGAAATCTTCCGAATTGCCCCGGGTTGGCCCCACACACGGCTCTAGTTGGACCAACACTCATGAGGAGCACTGACCCGGGTTGTTGATTAATCCATGGGGTGATCATGCCCTATGCAAATTTTAGTTGTTATTAAGCAAATAGTATCAATGTTGGGCCTTGCCAGACAAGCTTTATCCTAAAACAAAAATCAAGGGGGTCCCCATAACAACCCCGAGCATGTTAGGAGCGTTCAATTATGAAACATAACACCGGTTCACAAGTAACTAGGATGGAAAGAGTGAAACAAAACACCAAACAAAAGACCAAACCTTTCACCCTTTATCAAGTGTATAGGTGTATTAAATTAAATAGCAATAATATTGTGATAACAAAAGAAAGTCCATGTTGTCACATGGAAGCAATTGCACCTCTAGAAACGCTATAAGAAGGGCTGAGCAAGCGGTAACATAGTCAAACAAAGGTTTGTTAGGAAGGTGGAGGGTTAGAGACTTTCATAGCAATGTTGGGAGGCTTGTCAAACAAGTGGTAGGTAGTGAGACATAACGATAAAAAACGAGACATCTAGCATGGCAATTATAGTAATGGTATCCAGGAAAATGTGTCATCTTGCCCGAGATCCCGCTTGGAAGAAGCACGAGTCCATGAAGAAGACGAGCCAACGTAGTCAAACAAATCCTCACATTCCGAACGCTTTCGGAACTCTATCGAGAAGAAGCAATCCAGAAACAACAATCAACACACGAGAAACACCACAACATATGCATGACATGATGCGCAAACAAATATGATGCATGTCCGGTTTAATGTGCAAGGCATGACAATTCACATCAAACAACTATTACACATTAAAGTGAAGCTCAATATGTAACGAGTTGCATATTGACGAAACTCCACGTTCGAATTGTTTAGTTCACTCCGTTTTAGGTACTCATCAATATTAAATGTTGGTTAACATGGGTGGTCATGGCATAAGGCGAAGATGGAATTAAGCAATTTTAAATGGAGAGGGACAACATACATATAACAAAATAATAACTCTCCATATTATGAAAAAGTGGTTAATGTTGTTTATCATGGCAAGATGTGAAGCATGAACAACTATATCGTCTAGGCATTTTAAATGAGACTGGAAACAATATATATCATTTCCGAAATAACCCCATTCGCATATTATGAATTTGGTTCAGATCTGTCCTAACACAAGTTTAGAGTTGTTAAATAGCAAATAAATGTCACTATGAGATTCTAAACGATTTTCTAGTCAAGTTACATACGTGGAACATTTTTAACAGAGCTACGGTTTAGTAGTTATGAAATAAATCATTTAACATGACATTTACGCAAATTGCATGAAGACAGCAACTTAATCATTTTAAACACATGTGAAAGTTGGATATTATGAATCTATACGAAATTCTACACATTTTACATATATAAAACATTTTCATCGAGTGCACGGTTAATTAATTATGAGCATTTTGAAAACATGACTTTTTTTATATAATATGCAAAACTTGGACAAAAGCTAAATCGCACGAAAAAAAAACATGTGGGCCGAATGCAGCGCACTGGGCAAACCCAGCCGCAGACCTGACCCAAACAGCTGAACGAGTGAGTGTGCAAAAGAAAGAAAAACATGGCAAAAAAAACATGTGGGCCGAATACATGCACAGATGACCACTAGGCTGCGTTCTGAACTTCGCTAACTTATTGATTTTGCGCTAGATGAATCAAAAGAAAACGCAGCAATGACCAGCTCGGCTAGCAAGGTCTTTGTGACAAAATACAACCACACAGCTAAACAATATATCAGCCAGAACGGATCTAGGTAAATGCTGAAGTTTCAGATACGGAGCTCACAAAGAAAACAGAGACCGCCATGGCAGGGGAGCAGCGACGGCTTGCCAGCCCGACTGCTGGGTAGGAGAGGCCGGCGATGGCTGGGATGGCCGGATCCGGGGCAAGGGACTCCATTCCCAGCGGATCTGGCGAGTGGTGGAGGAGCTGCCTGAACGTCGGCGATGGAGAGCTCCGGGGCCATGGCGTAGCTCCTGATTCAGAGAGAGATGGTAGGTTAGAGAGTAGGGGAGGGAAGCGGGAGGAAGGAGAAGGGAAGGGCGAGGCATGACGCTGGACCTGCGGCTCCGGTGCTCACGGACGAAGGCCCTTGCAGGATTACAGGCACGCTGGACCTCGGCGTCCATGGCGGCTGCAGCTTTCCTGAAGAAAGAGAGGACAGAGAGAGAAAATTCAGAGAGGAACAGGGAAAGGAAGACAAGAGGGATGAAGGTGCAGGGCTCCTACCGGTGGTGGCGTCGCCGGATGCTGACCGGGGACGAGCTTCGCCGGACCATCGATCGACCTCGGGGATGGCCATGGGGTTTGTTCCCTGCACACAAGAAGAGAGAGCGAGAGAAAGAGGTGAGGAGCAGCAGGGAAGGGAAAACGGAAGGAGAGGGAGAGCATAGCAGGGAGGTCCTGGCTTGACGATCGCCGGCAGCGGGGCGAGCTCCTGCTCCTGCACGAGGTGGTTGGGGAGCCTCGAGTGGCTGCGATCAACAGGAGAGATGGAGGGATGGGTTGGTCGGTGCAAAATTTGCGGGAGGTGGTCGGAGGCTGCTGGTTGGGAGATGGATCCCGAGGGGAATTGGAGTGCGGCCGCGCTGAGACAAACAGAGTGGATCCCTAGAAATTAGGGTTGGTCTAGGGATGGACTAGGGTCTATATATATAGATAGGACTAAGGTGAAATGAATTGTATGCGTTCGATAATGATCCGACAGTCAAGTCAGATAGGTGGGTTGGCTGGGCTTGGTGGCTGTGTAGAGTGGTCATGGGCTGAGATGAGAGAGAGATTGTGGCCCGGCATCAAGTTTTCAACACCGAAAACGTCCGACGAAATAACCGATGACCGCACTGTTACGACTGACTGTTCGGGTATCAAATGAATTCGGAATGCAACGAAATTTGACAGGCGGTCTACCTACACTATAATAAGACCGCACGCCAGGTTTCGACCCAACCCGGAAATATTTTTTACCCATTTTTAAAAACAACATTTTGACGATGCCGCGGGCGCGGGCGTGTGTGGTTGGACTCGAAACGGTCGACGGCACGAACGGAGAGAACCAGCAACTACGAACGTATGTAACTTTTTAAAAACTCATGTTGACAAAATGCCGATGCTATGCAGATGATGCGATGATGAATGCAACAACCAGACGACCACATGACGAGAATGGAAACAAAAAAGGAATTTTCTAGAGCGTCGGCCCCGGACTGTTACAATTATCTAACTAGTGTGGATTCTATATGGGGTAACGATGCAGAATATAGACAAAGCCAAGTCAGAACGTTCTCGAGCCCCAAAATTCAAGATAATCTCTAGAGTATATAAGCCATCACAGAAAGCAAACATGTGGTTGTGTAGCCCAGATAACATAACCATAAAGTTGAATATTTTAGCAAGGGTGGAAAAAGGAAAACCATGAACAAAAAATTAGAGGGCATATATACAATGAAGATCTAAAAAAGAATAGTTCCTTCATGAGTGGTATGTTTGTTTCCAAGATTAGCATGCACAGGCCTCTATAAAATCTCTAGGAAACCGGATGCAAATCTCCTTGATGTCAACAGGAAGGGATGAGAGCTGTAAGAGGTAGAATAGGCTATTGTCAGATCCTGCAAGCACTAACCAAACAGTAGGTAAACAGAGATTTTAATGAACTACACAAACAACACAACATACACATTTCTATTCTTGCATTGGCATATATCGATGTGTCAGTAAATAGTATAAAATGTTGCAATTGGTCTGGACTGGACCATTATCTAAGTAAAGATATTAGATTCTCAACAAATGGTGAGCCGCATTTCGAGGCAATGTCCTACATAATATTTACTTCTCAAAATATTGTCAAAAAGGTAACACGGGCGACCAATTATTGTGTTAAAACATCTTTAGTTGAAATTAGTTGTTACATATGACTTTCTCCCAAAAATCAGCCTGGCGACTTAAAACTTATTTTCCCTGTTCCAGTTCATCTTATATACCACAAAAATGAGGAATTTTATTCGAACCTGTACCACAGACCATAGTCATGCATCTGATTGTTTACTTTCTTAAATAACGGCAATGCTCATAACCCAACTCTATTTGATAGTTCAAAGATTATTTTAAGTGAGCATCTCTCTTTCGCAGATAACATGTACAGATGTGAGTCCAGCCCATTTATCCTAGAGCCCAGTAGGTATTTCCAGTAGGACCAATGGCACCAAGCAGTTATATCTGAACCAAGTAAAGTCGTATTGTTTTAGCATAACCTAGTGAACTCACTTCCAGAGACTTTCAATAGCTGACGGCTGAAAGACTACATCTATAATTAGTTAGCTAACTAGAGCAAAAGTGGACCGCTGTGAATCTGCATATGAGCAAACCTAAATTATGTTTAGATCAAACAACAACTGAAAACAAGATTAAGCCAGAGACAGGTTAATTGATACTCCTAAATACGAATCACTAACACCAGGGGGCAACATCCCCTCTAGTTGCTCTCAGAAAAGACTATTTACGTAAATAAGATCCTCCAATTATCCACTATGAATTGCAAAAACATGAATAGAGCATTAGAAGTTCATTACCTATGATGGAGACCTTACCTTGCTCACTGGGGCTGTTTGGATGCCGCCCCTACCAGCCTTGCCAAATCGGAGTTCGCCAAAAAATTAGTGCACTATTTTGCCGCGTGGATTCGCCAACAACCTGAGCCTAGAACTGAACGAGCAACCAAAAACTTTGGCGCATAACCAAAAACTCTGCTTCCAACCAAAGGCCAACAAGCCAGTCAATACCCAAATATTTTTGGTAAGGCTGTTGCTGGCTGTGATGCAAACAGGCACATTGTCTCAAACTCTCAATGCACCAGCAATTAACTTGAAAACTGAAATTTTAATTTGCATTGCAGAATGGCTTCATCTCACAATTTCTTAGTTCCAACTTCCAATACATGTGCTTAAAAGAATTAACGCGGACGAACAAAGTTGATAAAGAAGCCATGGTTCCTTCTCAACTGAATGATGGCACTACATATCAGGATTCAAGAAACAAACTATCAGTTTCATCACACGTTAGCAACGACCAGCCCAGGATATCTAGCAGACATACATCAACAGACAACAACCATCCCAGGATATCTAGCAGACATACATCAACGGACAACGACCAGTCCAGGATATCTAGCAGACAAACATCAACGGACAACCAGCGCCCAGTTACGAATTCTCATAACCCGTTCATGGCTCATGTGAATCTGAAATTAGTCGGCATTTCCCCTTTGCAAGTGGCATCATAGTCTTTTGTGAGGTGCAGCGCAGTTTCCTTATGTGGGCATATGAACTTCTCCATGAATACCTTCTCTGTCAGCACGACTGCACTATAGTAGTCTCGGTCATGATCCAGCAATCCATTTTCCTTAAGAAACTTTAGAACATAGTACCGGGGTTTTATCCGGCCCTCGAGGCTGTACAAGAGCAATGCAGGCCGATGAGCAATGTATGCCGGTTTCAACCCCACCTCAGAGGTTAGGAACTCTGACTTGCTCTGCAGCATCTGGTTAGAACTCAGGAGCACAAATGGAAACTTGGACACGACAATGCCGACCTCAGCATCTGACCACCTGAACTTCGCCTTCAAGTAACCCACTTTGGCGGCGATCTTCTCCTTGGTGAGGCGTGCCACGGCATGCAATGCGTGTCTGAACATCCTACAGCCACGAGGCACGCCAATACCTTCGGCAAGTGCTACCACTGCCCGGACGCGCTCTGTGTTGGAGGCGAGCAGCCATGGCTGAGCGACGAACAGCTTGGCAATGTCGCGGTCGCCTAGCCCGCACTCCCGCAGGAACGCGACATTGGGCTTGACCACGGTCTCGAGGTTGGCCGAGAGAAGGCATAAGCCACGCCTGAGGGCGGGGAGGAGGCTCTCAAAGGAGCCGAAGAAGCACAGGTAGTACCACAGATTGGAGACGATGGACATACGGCGGAATCTTTCACGGGAGAGCGAGACGAGGCGCGCGATGTCGGGACGTGACAGGCCGAGGCCGGTGAGCCCCGCGACGACGGGGCCCAGGGTCCTCTCCACGCCGGCGCAGAGGAACAGCGGGTCCTTGGCGACGACGGAGGCGACGTCGGCGCCGGAGAGGCCGAGGCCGGCGAGGAAGGCCAGCACGGCGTCGGGTTTAGCGGGGGACTTGAGGTGGGAGAGCTTGGCGGAGGCCTCGAGTGCCTGGGGCCGGGCGAGGCCGCAGGTGTCGACGAGGTAGTCCTCTACGGCGAAGCTAGTAGGGTTCGGGGAGATGTTCGGGGAGATGGCGGGAGCTGCGGCGGAGATGAGATGGCGGAGCTGGGAGGCGGGAGAGGGGAGTGGAGACGAGAGGAGCTGAGTGAGGACGCAGCTCCGGAGCCGGAGCATGGCGGCGGCGAGGGAATGGGGAAACGAACGGCGGCGGCGGCGGCGTGGTCTGGTCGAACCGGAAAACGTGAGCGTAGTGGGCCTGTTTCTATCGGGAGGGTAGTGGGCCTTGAAGCCTTGTCACTCCAAAAAAATTGGAACCATTGCCTTCTTGACGTACCAATTCATTCAGGGCCCAGCATCTATTCAACTTGTCCACGTTCCCCAAACTCTTTTTTTAGGTTATAAGAAAACTTTTGTTTTGCAGGTGCACGTTCCCCAAACTCAAGTAAGAGTACAAGACATTCTAAGAAAAAGAGTAAGAGTACAGTTTTTTTAATAGAGTACAAAAATATATTGGAGAATCAGCAATAGGCATACCTGATAGAGGCGAAGTTGTCCCTGTCTTTCGATGAGATGGTGGCTATCGTTTTTGGTGGAGTAGACTTTGACGATCCGACTATGAACGTGTGATGACGTCGCGCCTTAGCAATTGTTAAACCAACTCCGAGAGGTTATTGACCACGCCAAAGCACGATCAACCTGACCACGAGGGTCTGTTTCCTGCACGCAAACGAAGAACAAGTAAGAAACTAAGATTGCAATCTGGATATTGCGAATATAAGAGGAAAGCTTTATTGATGAAGTGGGGTTCTGTGACGCATTTGTCTGGTCGTGGAACATAAACGAAGAACGCGAAGTTGCAGCTATGGCGAACTTGTAATCTAAACAAAACCCAAACCTAAAACGACGCCCTAAGGGTTGTATATATGGGGGAATAGAGGGGAATTTCGTGGCCCCTTGGAGGAGGGGTCCGAAACCGGAAACCGACCTTAACTCAGTTTTCCCATACATACGGACTCTAAAAACAGCCTATAATATGGTATTTCGAAATTACATGGGCCTGACCCAACAATAAGGTGGCGCAGCACCTATATTAGCCTAGGGATGAATTTTATAAAGTAGCATCATGCATATTTCGTCCAAGGTTTCTTGCTCCCATTATGGTGGCTTCAATGTGCGAAAATCATCACTGGAAGCTCCATTGTTCCTTCCCGCGCGCGCACATTCTTCTCCATGCTTGATCCTGCTCCCATGGTCATCCTTCTTGTCCATGCCAGGTCCTTCATTCATAAGTAAAACAAAAGTATCTAATTTAGGCAGCAGCATATGTTCATGAATATTAGAAGGATTTGTAAAAAACGAAAGTACCTGGTAATTCAATTGACGTGTGCGAGCTCTAGTAATTGGTCCTGTATATATAGCAGTCGGAGTTGTGGGCGTAGCATTAGCAGGGATGTCCTCATCATCCTCCCCTTCTTGAACTGAAGTCGTCCTCGACGGAAGCTTATCTTCCTCACCCAAATAAGGCTTCAAATCTGCAATGTTAAAAGTGGGGCTAACACCAAACTCTACAGCCAGCTCAAGTTTATATGCATTATCATTTATTTTCTCTAACACCTTAAAAGGACCATCAGCACGTGGCATTAGCTTTGACTTGCGCAAATCAGGAAATCTATCCTTACGCAAATGTAACCAAACAAAATCTCCAGGTGCAAAGACAACATGTTTTCTACCCTTATCTCCAGCAATTTTGTATTTAGCATTCATACGCTCAATGTTTTCCTTCGTTAACTCATGCATCTTTAATATCAATTCAGCACGTTCTTTAGCATCAAAATTAACCTCCTCCGAAGATGGAAGAGGCAACAAATCAATAGGTGCACGAGGTAAGAAACCATACACAACTTCAAAAGGGCACATTTTAGTGGTAGAATGTAGCGAACGATTATAAGCAAATTCAATATGAGGCAAACATTCTTTCCACATTTTCAGGTTATTCTTCAACACAGCCCTAAGCATAGTAGACAATGATCTATTGACTACTTCAGTTTGGCTATCAGTTTGGGGATGACATGTAGTACTAAAAAGTAGTTTAGTCCCCAACTTAGCCCATAAACATCTTCAAAAGTGGCTAAGAAATTTAGCATCACGATCTGAAACAATTGTATTTGGCACACCATGCAACCGAATAATTTCACGAAAGAACAAATCAGCAACATGAGCAGCATCATCACTTTTATGACATGGTATAAAGTGTGCCATTTTGAAAAATCTATCCACGACAACAAATATGCTATCCCTCCCCTTCTTAGTTCGAAGTAAACCTAAAACAAAGTCCATAGGTATATCCTTGCAAGGAACACTAGGTACAGGCAAAGGCATATATAAACCATGAGGATTGAGTCATTACTTAGCTTTTTGACATGTAGTGCAGCGAGAAACAAAACGCTCAACATCCCGTCTCATCTTTGGCCAAAAGAAATGTGTAGAAAGTACGTCCCCCCTCTTCTTCACGCCAAAGTGTCCCATTAATCCTCCTCCGTGTGCCTCCTGTAACCACAAAAGACGAACGAAGCTAGCTGGAATGCATAGCTTGTTAGCACGGAACACAAATCCATCATTAATAACGAACTTGTTCCATGTTCGCCCTTCTTTACAATGCTGCAACACATCTCTAAATTCAGCATCATGCACATATTGATCTTTGATGGTCTCCAAACCAAATATTTTAAAGTCAAGTTGGGAAAGCATAGTATAACGACGAGACAAAGCATCAGCAATAACATTTTCTTTACCCTTCTTGTGTTTAATGACATAACGGAAAGTCTCAATGAATTCAACCCATTTAGCATGTCTACAGTTCAGTTTTTCTTGAATTTTAATATGTTTCAAAGATTCATGATCAGAATGTATAACAAATTCTTTGGGCCATAAATAATGTTGTCATGTTTCCAAAGTCCGAACAAGAGCATATAATTCCTTATCATAAGTACAATAATTCAGACTAGGCCCACTCAATTTTTCAGAAAAGTACGCAACAGGTTTACCATCTTGTAATAACACACCTTCTAACCCAATTCCACTAGCATCACATTCAAGCTCGAAAGTCTTATTAAAATCAGGAAGTTGGAGTAAAGGAGCATGTGTTAACTTATCTTTCAAGACCGTGAAGGCTTCGTCCTGTGCGGTACCTCAAGAAAAAGGCACGTCCTTCTTTGTAAGCTCATTGAGAGGCACAACAATGGTGCTGAAATCTCTCACAAAATGCCTATAGAAACCAGCGAGGCCAAGAAAACTCCTCACTTGTGTGACCGTTTTGGGCTGCGACCAACTCTCAATAGCTTCAACCTTGGCTTTATCAACTTCAACTCCCTGTGGAGTAACAACATAGCCAAGAAAAGATACTCGGTCGGTGCAAAAGGTGCACTTCCCAAGGTTACCAAACAAACGTGCATCACGTAGAGCAATAAAAACAGCACGTAGATGTTCCAAATGTTCCTCCAAAGATCTACTAAAAATCAATATATCATCAAAATAGACTACCACAAATCGTCCAATGAAAGCATGTAAAACCTCGTTCATTAATCTCATGAAAGTGCTAGGTGCATTAGTTAACCCAAAAGGCATGACTAACCACTCATATAATCCAAACTTAGTTTTAAATGCCGTTTTCCATTCATCTCCCAATTTCATACGAATTTGATGGTATCCACTATGCAAATCAACTTTGGAGAAAATTGTAGAACCACTTAATTCATCAAGCATATCATCTAGTCTAGGAATAGGATGACGATAACGAATAGTAATATTATTAATGCATCTACAATCCACACACATGCGCGATGTATCATCCTTTTTAGGCACTAGAATAATAGGAACAGCACAAGGACTAAGGGATTCACGTATATAACCTTCGTCAAGCAGCTCCTATACTTGACGCATAATCTCCTTTGTCTCCTCTGAATTGGTACGGTATGGCGCACGGTTGGGTAGGGATGCACTGGGAATTAAGTCAATCTGATGCATAGGTGGTAATCCCAGTGGCACGTCTTGTGGGAAGACGTTAGCGAACTCCTGCAAAATGTTAATGACAGCAGGAGGCAAAGAGGGAGGCATGTCCTCGAATGAAAATAATACCTCTTTGCATACAAAAGCATAGCAAACAGATGTAGCAACATCCAAATCATTAATATCAGATTTAGTAGCAAGTAAACATCCGCTCTTCAATTTTATTTCGGAGGCAACATTAGATGATGGTTTATTATGCTTATGGTGTTGCTCAAATTCCTGTGCTACAATCTGATTTTCACTCTTATTTTTCTCCTGTTTTGCTTTACTAGCTCTCGCAATGTCATCTTTCATAGTATGTTCCGGAGACATAGGAAGCAAAGTGATATTTTGATCCTTATGAACAAGAGTATACTGATTTGTCCTACCATGGTGTACCGAATTTTTATCAAACTGCCACGGCCTACCAAGTAGAACCGAACATGTTTGCATGGGTACCACATCACAATCCACATAATCAGAATATGTAGCAATGCTAAAATGCACACGAACAGTACGTGTTACCTTAACCTTGCCACTATTGTTGAACCATTGGATGTAATAAGGATGAGGATGTGGTCTGGTGGTTAGAGACAGCTTCTCCACCATCTCCATGCTAGCCAAGTTATTGTAACTCCCTCCATCGATGATGACGCGAACAGAACGCTCCTTCACAACTTCCTTTGTGTGGAACAAGTTGTGCCTCTGATTTTGCTCAACATGTGTAGCCTGCACACTGAGAACACGTTGAACAACTAAACTTTCATACCTGTCAGCGTAATCAGCAGCCATGTAGCGTGTCTCTGCTTCTGCATCCTCGCCACCCTGTTCTTCACTTGCAATGAGAGCCAAAGTCTCCTCATCATAATCACTAGCGGACGCATATCCACCATCCTCAGTAACAATCATTACACGCTTGGAAGGGCATTCTCTCGCAAAGTGACCTCCACCCTTGCAACGACGGCATATAACCTCATGTGTTTGCCCTGTGGATGCAATAGATGAAGAAGAGCTCTGTGTAGGCCCAGCAGGTGTGCTCTTCGTAGAGGGTGGAGTAGGAGTCTGTTTCCCGGTATCACGATTGGAGTTGGAGGTGGAAGTAGGTGGTGTTGCAACAGGACGTGCGGAAGTAGAGGAGGTACGTGGCGTCCATGATGAAGTGCGACCTGCAGAAAAAGTAGTTCTCGCCATTGCCTGTCGATCCTGCACTTCACGTTCAACTTTGCAAGCAAGATGAAATAAACGAGTGATAGTGTTATACTCCTTATACTCTAGAATAGTCCGAATCTCTCTATTTAATCCATCCATAAAACGTGCAAGCATAGCTTCATTCTCCTCAACAATACCACATCTAATCATGCCAGTTTGTAATTCCCGATAATATTCTTCTACAGAATTTTTTCCTTGTCTTAAACGCTGCAAATTTTGAAGCAATTCACGTTGATAATAAGGTGGCACCCAACGGTTACGCATAGCAGTTTTCAAAGCAGCCCAAGTAGTTGGAATATTAGCATGGTGTGTTCTACAATATTTTGACCACCAAACACAAGCAAAACTAGTGAATAAACAAACAGCAGCAGCAACACGTCTATCCTCAGGAAATTGTAAGCATGTAAAATGTTGTTCTGTTTCTAACTCCCATGTAAGATATATATCAGGAACATATCTACCCTCTGTTGGGGAACGTCGCATGGGAAACAAAAAATTTCCTACGCACACGCAAACCTATCCATGGTGATGAGCATCTACGAGAGGGAGAGTGGATCTACATACCCTTGTAGATTGCTAAGCGGGAAGCGTTAAGAAATGCGGTTGGTGTAGTCGAACATCTTCGCGATCCAAATCGCCAAGCGTCCCGCGATCTCATCACGATCCGTCCCGCGATCCAATCACGATCCGTCCCGTGAACTCATCACGATCCGTCCCGCGATCTCATCGCGATCCGTCTCCCGATCTTGATTCCGATCTGTCCCGCGAACTCATCACGATCTGTTTCGCGATCTCATCACGAACCGTCTCGCGATCTCGATCACGGTCCTTCCGATCTAGCGCCGAACGGACGACACCTCCGCATTCAGCACACGTGCAGCTTGATGACAATCTCCACCGTCTTGATCCAGCAAGAGGAGGTGAAGAGGAAAGAGAGTTCACCGGCAGCGTGACGGCGCTCCGGTGATGGTGGTGGAGTGATTTCGGTAGGGCTTCGCCTAAGCGCTGCGAAAAACCGATCTAGAGGAGAAACTGTGCACCGGTGAAACGGGTAGCACGTGGCCGGAAATTCTGTCCAAAAACCACCCAATCTACTAGTATATATAGGAGGAGAGGAGAGGAGAGGCATCCAAGGCCTTTGGGTCGGCCGAAATAGGAGGTGGGAAGCAATCCTACTTCACCTCCAATCCTAGTTGGAGTAGGATTGCCTCCTATTGGCTGATTTTCCACTTTTTGCTTTAGGACTTTCTCTCCTGCGCCATGGGCCTTTGTGGCTGTTTTCCCAGCCCACTAAGGGCTGGTTATTATTCTCCCACAGCCCATGGACCTCTTGGGGTCGAAATACCCCTCCTGGAGGCCTCCCGGTACACTACCGGCACTCCCGGTACACTACCGATGAGCCCGAAACTTTTTCGGAAACCAAACTGGGACTTCCTATATATGAATCTTTACCTCCGGACCATTCCGGAGCTCCTCGTGACATACGGGATCTCATCCGGGACTCCGAACAAACTTCGGTCACCACCATACATAACTCTACACTACCGAAACGTCACCGAACCTTAAGTGTGCAGACCCCGCGGGTTCGAGAACTATGTAGACATGACCGAGACACCTCTACGGTCAATAACCAATGGCGGGACCTGGACGTCCACATTGGTTCCTACATATTCTACGAAGATCTTTATCGGTCGAACCTCTATGTCAAGGATTCAGTTAATCCCGTATAACGTTCCCTTTGTTCTTCGGTATGTTACTTGCCCGAGATTCGATCGTCGGTATCTCCATACCTAGTTCAACCTTGTTACTGGCAAGTCTCTTTACTCGTTCCGTAATACAAGATCCCGTGACTAACACTTAGCCACATTGCTTGCAAGGCTTGCTGTGATGTTGTATTACCGAGTGGGCCCTGAGATACCTCTCCGTCACACGGAGTAACAAATCCCAGTCTCGATCCATGCAACTCAACAGACACCATCGGAGATACCTGTAGAGCACCTTTATAGTCACCCAGTTACGTTGCGACGTTTGATACACACAAGGCACTCCTCCGATATTCGTGAGTTGCATGATCTCATGGTCATAGGAACATATACTTGACATGCAGAAAACAGTAGCAACAAACTGACATGATCATATGCTATGTTTGTAGTTTGGGTCTTATCCATCACATCATTCTCCTAATGATGTGATCCCGTTATCAAATGACATCTCATGTCCATGGCTAGGAGACCTTAACCATCCTTTGATCAACGAGCTAGTCCATTAGAGGCATACTAGGGACATGGTTTTGTCTATGTATCCACACATGCATTTAAGCCTCCGATCAATACAATTATAACATGGATAATAAACGATTATCATGAACAAGGAAATATGATAATAACTAATTTATTATTGCCTCTAGGGAATATTTCCAACAGTCTCCCACAACAGTCTCCCACTTGCCTCTAGGGAATATTCCCGTTCTCACCGTCGTCGATCGCCCGCGCCGACCTCGTCGCCGGCACCATCGTGGTGAGCCTCCTGTTCTTATCTTTTTTTTAAAGTTGTTATTTGTATGATTTACATAGATACTTGTATAAATTTCTTACTTTTATTATTGTTTGTTATTACATAGGTCTATGGTTATGGTATCCGCCCACGTCAGCCCTCGCCCGGTCTATGATCTGGATGTGGTATATTATATTTTATAACTATTTGTTTCATTTAGTGTTTATGACAATTATGCCGACAAACGTGACATATATGTGTTTATTCTAGGTGGTATGTGAACCGGAAATTCCAACTGATCCTTGCTACCTCTTGAGCATGCGTTGGTTTTCCTTGAAGAGGAAAGGGTGATGCAGCGAAGTAGATAAATATTTCTCTCAGTTTTTGAGAAGCAAGGTATCAATCCAGTAGGAGGAACAAGCAAGTCACCAATGGATGCACCTACACAAATAATCAAACTCTTGCACCCAACGCTATAAAGGGGTTGTCAATCCCTTCACGGTTATTTGCAAGGATTAGATCCGATAGAGATAGATGTAACGAGTGCGGAAACTAAAATGTAAATAAATTGCAGCAAGTATAGGTCTGAAAATATATGATGGAAAATAGACCCGGGGGCCATAGGTTTCACTAGAGGCTTATCTCTTGAAGGCAAATATCTTGGTGGGTAAACAAATTACTGTCAAGCAATTGATAGAAAAGCGAATAATCATGTAGTTATCGAAGGCAATGATCATGCATATAGGCATAACGTCTGCATCTACTACTATTACTCCACACATCGACCGAATCCTGCCTGCATCTAGAGTATTAAGTTCATGAAGAACAGCGTAACACATTAAGAAAGATGACATGATGTAGAGGGATAAACTCAAGCAATATGATGAAAACCACATATCGTTACCCTTGATGGCAACAATACAATACATGCCTCGCTACCCCTACTATGTCACTGGGTGAGGACACCGCAATATTGAACCCAAAACCAAGCACTTCCCCCATTGCAAGAATTACCAATCTAGTTGGCCAAACCAAACCAATAACTCGAATAGACTTGCAAGGATATGAAATCATGCATATAAGAAATCAGAGGAGATTCAAATAAGATTCATGGATAATCTGAACATAAACTCACAATTCATCGGATCTTGACAAACACACCACAAAAGATTATTACATCGGATAGATCTCCATGAAGATCATGAAGAACATGGTATTGAAGATCAAAGAGAGAGAAGAAGCCATCTAGCTACTAGCTATGGACCCGTAGGTCTGTGGTGGACTACTCACGCATCATCAGAGGGGCAATGGAGTTATGTAGATGCCCTCCGTGATCGAAACCCCCTCCGGCAGATTACCGGAAAAGACTCCAAGATTGGATCTCTCGAGAACGGAGGCTTCCAACGGTGGGAAAGTATTTGCGTGGCTTTTTTTAATATTGCTGGAATATTTGGGTATTTATAGGCCAAAGAATAGGGTTAGGCGACCTGCCAGGAGGCGACAAGCCTGCTAGGCGCGGCCAGGGGGCCCGCGCCTAGCAGGCTTGTAGCGCCCTAGCACCTCCCTTGACTTGCACTCCAAGCTTGGATGACTTGTTTCCTTCCAGAAAAATTCCTTCCGTAGGTTTTATTCTGTTTGGACTCCATTTAATATTCCATATCTGCAAAACTCAAAAACAAGGAAAAACAGAAACTTCCACTTGGCTCTAGATTAATAGGTTAGCCCCAAAAATAGTATAAAATAGCATATTAATGCATATAAAACATCCAAAACAGATAATATAATAGCATGCCATCATAAAAAATTATAGATACGTTGGAGACGTATCAGCATCCCCAAGCTTAATTCCTGCTCGTCCTCGAGTAGGTAAATGATAAAAAACATAATTTTTGATGTGGAGTGCTCCCTAACATATATATCCAAGTAATAGTCTTTATTGTGACATGAATATTCAGATCCGTAAGGCTCAAAACAAAAGCTTAATATTGATATAGAAACAATAACATTTCAAGCATACTAGCAAAGGAATTGTATCTCTTCAAAATATAATGGCAAAAGAAAGTTATCCCTACAATAGCATATGGTCTAGCTATGATCCATCTTCCCCACACAAAGTATTTACATCATGCACAACCCCGATGAAAAGTCAAGCAATTGTTTTCACACCTTTAATTTCTCAAACTTTTTCAACTCTCACGCAATACATGAGCGCGAGCCATGGATATAGCACTATAGGTGGAATAGAATATGGTGGAAGTTGTCAAGGAAAAGAAGAAGATAGTCTCACATCAACTAGGCGTATCAACGGGCTATGGAGATGTCCATCAATAGATATCAATGTGAATAAGTAGGGATTGTCATCCAACGGATGCACTAGAGCTATAAGTGTATGAAAGCTCAAAAAGAAACTAAGTGGACGTGCATCATGAAGAAAAATTGCACTAGCTATATGAAAGTGACAAAATAGGAGACTCTCTATCATGAAGATCATGGTCCTACTTTGAAGCACAAGTGTGGCAAAAGGTAGTAGCAATGTCCCTTCTCTCTTTTCTCTCATTTTTTGTTGGGCAGCTAAGGCCTCTTTTATTCATTTTTTTATTTGGGCTTCGCTGGCCTCTTTTATTTTTCATAAAATCCGGACTCTCATCCCTACTAATAAGGGAATCATAGCTTCCATCATCCTTTACTCACATGGGACATGCTCTATAATGAAAATAATCACCCTTTTATTTACTTACAACTCAACAGGAAAATTACTACTCGATACCTATGACAAAATATGACTCTATATGCAATATGGAAGTGATGGTGCATGTCATAAAAGGAAACCGTGGAAGTTGCATGGCAATATATCTCGGAATGGCTATGGAAATGCCATAATAGGTAGGTATGGTGTCTGTTTTGAGGAAGATGTTTGTTGCACCGGCAAAAGTTGCGCGGTACTAGAAAGGCTAGCAAAAGCGGAAGGGTGAGAGTGTGTATAATCCATGGACTCAACATTAGTCATAAAGAACTCACATACTTATTGCATGCTCCTTGGGTGTAACACCTCACAGATCAATACTAGTCTTTTCTGCACACTTTGTCCTCACTCGTGCGCACCCGGGACCAACTTCCCGGTCGGTCACCCATCCTAGAACTACTCCAAGCCAAGCACGCTTAACTTGGGAGTTTTGTTCGAATGGGCTCCCGGAAAAAAATAAATTCCTTATTGATATGAGTAGTCTATCATCCCTAATATGCCAGACTATTACATAGGGTGGAGGTTGGTAGGAGTTAACCATCGCGCACCCCCGACCCTCACACAAAGGTCGACAATCTATATACAAGTCATGCTCCGACTTCCTTACATAGCGGTTCACCATACGTGCATGCTACGGGAATCACAAACCTTTACACAAGTACTTTTACCAAATCACAATTTACTTCCTAACATGTCTCTTAACATCACCATCTTTGTATCTCAAAACTTTATGCAAGGAATCAAACTTCTCATAAATACTCAATGCACTTAATATGGAAGTTTTTATTATATCCCTTTTGGATGCCTATCATATTAGGACTAAATTCATAACCTAGACCAATTACCATGCTGTTTTTAGAAACTCTCAAAAAAATATAAGTGAGGTACGAGAGTTCAAGTATTTCCATAAAACGAAAACATCACAGTGCTCTAAAAGATATAAGTGAAGCATGTAGAGCAAAATTGGCCAATTCAAAAGGTATAAGTGAAGCACAAAGAGTATTCTAATAAATACATGATTCAGCATGTCTCTCTCAAAATATGTGTGCAGCAAGGATGATTGTGGCAAACTAACAAGCAAAGACTCATATCATACAAGACGCTCCAAGCAAAACACATATCATGTGGTGAATAAAAATATAGCCTCAAGTTAATTTACCGACGGATTGAAGACGAAAGAGGGGATGCCTTCTGGGGCATCCCCAAGCTTAGGCTCTTTGGCATCCTTGTTCCATAGTCCATCCAATCTTTACCGAAAACTTGAAAACTTCACAACACAAAACTTAACAGAAAACTCGTGAGATCCGTTAGTATAAGAGAATAAATCACCACTTTAGGTACTGTTGTGAACCTATTCTTTATTTATATTGGTGTTATACCTACTGTAATCTAACTTCTCCATGGCTCATACCACATGATACAACCCATAGATTCATCAAAATAGGCAAACAAATCAAAGAAAACATAATCTGTGAAAAACAGAACAGCCTGTAGAAATCTGGAAACTTCGTATACTTCTGTAACTCAAACAATTATGAAAAATTAGGAATACCTGGGAAATCTATATATCAATATTATGTAAAAAAATTCAGATCAATTCTACTCTCTGAAAAAATTAGAAAATTTCTGGACTGAGCGCAAAAGTTTCTGTTTTTCAGCAAGATCAAATCAACAACTACCATAGATCACCCCAAAGGTTTTACTTGGCTCAAACACTAATTAAAACACCAAAACACAATTACTACAGAATTAATAATGTGGTAAACACTCAAAAGAATAAGCAAAAACAAAACACAAAAATAAAATTGGGTTGCCTCCCAACAAACGCTATTGTTTAACGCCCCTAGCTAGGCAAAACGCAATAGATCTAGGTATTGTCATCTTTGGTATGCAAATCCTAAATTGCACACTTATGATCCCTAGGAGGCCCATTGTTATTATCAATGATAATACTCCTAGGTAAAAAATCAAGAGATTCAATGGTGGCAATTGGTTTCTTAATAATATTGAGAAAGTTGGGGTGAATACTTATTGTCTTAAGATCTTCATTTTTACTAGAAGATTCACCCTTATTTTTAGGAACATAAACAAACTTGGCAGACTTAGGAGGCAAAGGAGTTGTAGTGGTTTGTATTAAAGCAAAAGCGGATCCCAAGTTGGTAATAATGTCCTCTAGCTTGCCAATTCTAGAGGAATCTTGTTCCAATTTTTCATTAACTATGGGTTCTTTTTCCTTGAGATTTTTTAAGGTAACTCGTACTTTAGATCCATATTGAGTAATGTGATTATGAATCTTTTTATCCAAGTTTTCAATAAGCTCAACAGTAGCAACCCTCTTTTCAATAATATCAAGTCTTCGCATCACATGTTCCAGAGTTAAAATTGTTCCATTAAGCATGATTGAGGGTGATCCTAATTTTTTTATCATAGCACTATAAGAGTCAAAGGTATGACTTCCCAAAAAATTCCCTCCCATGATGGTATCTAGAACATATCTATTCCAAGGAGTGATACCCACGTAAAAATTGCGAAGGAGAACGGTAGTAGATTGCTTAAAAATAGATCTATTTTGGGAATTGCAAATTCTATACCAAGCATCTTTTAAATTTTCCCTTTGTTTTTGTTTGAAGTAAAGAACTTCAAAATCTGGTGACAAGGGGGACGTGGTAATATTAGACATAGAGATCCAACAAGAAAGAACCAACCAAAAGAGGAAGAATAGAGAGGCGAATCTTTTTGGTATTTTCTGAAAATCGTATTAGAAGTGGGGGAGAGGGAAACGAGAGGCAAATGGAAAATAAAGTAAATGCAAGAGATGTGTTTATGATGGGTACTTGGTAGGCTTGATGTGTATCCTCCCCGGCAACGGCGCTAGAAATCCTTCTTGCTACCTCTTGAGCATGCGTTGGTTTTCCCTTGAAGAGGAAAGGGTGATGCAACCAAGTAGTTAAGTATTTCCCTCAGTTTTTGAGAACCAAGGTATCAATCCAGTAGGAGGAACAAGCAAGTCACCAATGGATGCACCTACACAAATAATCAAACTCTTGCACCCAACGCTATAAAGGGGTTGTCAATCCCTTCACGGTTATTTGCAAGGATTAGATCCGATAGAGATAGATGTAACGAGTGCGGAAACTAAAATGTAAATAAATTGCAGCAAGTATAGGTCTGAAAATATATGATGGAAAATAGACCCGGGGGCCATAGGTTTCACTAGAGGCTTATCTCTTGAAGGCAAATATCTTGGTGGGTAAACAAATTACTGTCAAGCAATTGATAGAAAAGGGAATAATCATGTAGTTATCGAAGGCAATGATCATGCATATAGGCATAACGTCCGTGACAAGTAGACCGAAAAAATTCTGCATCTACTACTATTACTCCACACATCGACCGAATCCTGCCTGCATCTAGAGTATTAAGTTCATGAAGAACAGCGTAACACATTAAGAAAGATGACATGATGTAGAGGGATAAACTCAAGCAATATGATGAAAACCACATCTCGTTACCCTTGATGGCAACAATACAATACATGCCTCGCTACCCCTACTATGTCACTGGGTGAGGACACCGCAATATTGAACCCAAAACCAAGCACTTCCCCCATTGCAAGAACTACCAATCTAGTTGGCCAAACCAAACCAATAACTCGAATAGACTTGCAAGGATATGAAATCATGCATATAAGAAATCAGAGGAGATTCAAATAAGATTCATGGATAATCTGAACATAAACTCACAATCCATAGGATCTTGACAAACACACCACAAAAGAGGATTACATCGGATAGATCTCCATGAATATCATGAAGAACATGGTATTGAAGATCAAAGAGAGAGAAGAAGCCATCTAGCTACTAGTTATGGACCCATAGGTCTGTGGTGGACTACTCACGCATCATCGGAGGGGCAATGGAGTTGATGTAGATGCCCTCCGTGATTGAAACCCCCTCCGACAAATTACCGGAAAAGCCTTCAAGATTGGATCTCTCGGGAACGGAGGCTTTCGGCGGCGGAAAAGTATTTGCGTTTCTCTTTTTGATGTTGCGGGAATATTTGGGTATTTGTAGGCCAAAGAATAGGGTTAGGAGACCCACCAGGAGGCGACAAGCCTGCCCCTGGCACCTCCCCTGACTTGCACTCCAAGCTTGGATGACTTGTTTCCTTCCAGAAAAATTCCTTCTGCATGTTTTATTCTGTTTGGACTCCATTTAATATTCCATATCTGCAAAACTCAAAACAAGGAAAAAACAGAAACTGGCACTTGGCTCGAGATTAATAGGTTAGTCCCAAAATAGTATAAAATAGCATATTAGTGCATATAAAACATCTAAAACTGATAATATAATAGCATGCCATCATAAAAAATTATAGATACGTTGGAGACGTATCAACATCCCCAAACTTAATTCCTGCTCGTCCTCGAGTAGGTAAATGATAAAAACATAATTTTTGATGTGGAGTGCTACCTAACATATTTATCCAAGTAATATTCTTTATTGTGGCATGAATATGCAGATTCGTAAGACTCAAAACAAAAGCTTAATATTGATATAGAAACAATAACATTTCAAGCATACTAGCAAAGCAATTGTATCTATTCAAAATATAATGGCAAAAGAAAGTTATCCCTACAATATCATATGGTCTGGCTATGCTCCATATTCCCCACACAAAGTATTTACATCATGCACAACCCCGATGAAAAGTCAAGCAATTGTTTTCACACCTTTATTTTCTCAAACTTTTTCAACTCTCACGCAATACATGAGCACGAGGCATGTATATAGCACTATAAGTGGAATAGAATATAGTGGAGGTTGTCAAGGAAAGGGAGAAGATAGTCTCACGTCAACTAGCCGTTTCAACGGGCTATGGAGATGCCCATCAATAGATATCAATGTGAATAAGTAGGGATTGTCATCCAACGGATGCACTAGAGCTATAAGTGTATGAAAGCTCAAAAAGAAACTAAGTGGACGTGCATCATGAAGAAAAATTCCACTAGCTATATGAAAGTGACAAAATAGGAGACTCTCTATCATGAAGATCATGGTGCTACTTTGAAGCACAAGTGTGGCAAAAGGTAGTAGCAATGTCCCTTCTCTCTTTTCTCTCATTTTTATTGTTGGGCATCTAAGGCCTCTTTTATTCATTTTTTTATTTGGGCTTCGCTGGCCTCTTTTATTTTTCATAAAGTTCGCACTCTCATCCCTACTAATAAGGGAATCATAGCTTCCATCATCCTTTCCTCACATGGGACATGCTCTATAATGAAAATCATCACACTTTTATTTACTTACAACTCAAAAGGAAAATTAAAACTCGATACCTATCACAAAATATGACTCTATATGCAATATGGAAGTGATGGTGCATGTCATAAAAGGAAACAGTGGAAGTTGCTTGGCAATATATCTCGGAATGGCTTTGGAAATGCCATAATAGGAGGTATGGTGGCTGCTTAGAGGAAAGATATATGGTGGCTGTTTTGAGGAAGGTATATGGTGGCTGTTTTGAGGAAGGTGTTTGTTGCACCGGAAAAAGTTGC
Organism: Hordeum marinum; assembly: GCA_022496015.1. Lineage (NCBI taxonomy): Eukaryota > Viridiplantae > Streptophyta > Magnoliopsida > Poales > Poaceae > Hordeum > Hordeum marinum. The sequence goes on from CM039674.1 coordinate 41,473,880, forward strand.
GCGGTACTAGGAAGGCTAGCAAAAGCGGAAGGGTGAGAGTGTGTATAATCCATGGACTCAACATACTTCAAAGGAGATTGTCTAGTTTGTACACGAAGTGCATCTAGTTTTTCCCGTAACCCTCTCAACTTTTTAGCACATGCTATGTGGGTGAAATTATGATACCGTTCCAACTTTCAAGCATTTCAAAGTTCATTTGCAGTGCTTTTCAATTTCAGGATCATTTTAGCTCAAAATAAATCATGAAATGCATGAAAAATAGCAAATGAAGTCAGAAAAGGGTTGAAAAGTGATGATGTGGCTTTGAATGGTGCATATTGAATGCAGAAAAAGTTGTGAGTTAAAATATGTTTAAAAAATGAAATCCCTTTGTGATAGATTAGTTTTCGTCCGAAACCCTAATACTTCGAAGGAGATTGTCCAGTATGTACACGAAGTGCATCCAGTTTTTTCCGTAACCCTCTCAACTTTTTAGCACATGATATGTGGTTGAAATTATGATACCATGCCAACTTTCAACCATTTCGAGTTCATTTGCAGTGCTTTTCATTTCAGGATCATTTTAGCTCAAAATAAATAATGAAGTGCATGAAAAATAGCAAATGAAATCAGAAAAGGCTTGAAAAGTGATGATGTGGCTTTCAATTGTGCATATTGAATGCAGAAAAAGTATTGAGTTAAAATATATTTAAAAATATGCAGAAAAAGTCTTTTATAAAACTATGATAGCACAAAGAATGAACTGAAGAGAATGAATTAAATATAATATTATTCATTAGCAAAAATAATCAAAATAATATTAACTAAAATTATCGAAGTATTTATTGTTTAAAACTTCAATACTAAAATTAATTTTCATAAAGTATATTTTGTTACAAGCTGTAATAGAAACTAAAAATCTTTTATAAAACTCTAATAGCAAAAGGAATCAACTAAAAAGAATCAATAGAAAATAAAACTTATGCAACTAAAATTATATAAAATTTATGCAACTAAAATTATATAACTAAAATAATATATGCAAAACGGCCCGCCTACTAGGCATGATAGCCTGCATACGATTAGAAATCCTACAAATGGGCCAGGATGCAGGCCGACAGTGCTAGCAGGCCCAACATGGCGTCAAATAGGCATGTAATGCCTGCATTAGAGAGGAGCTCGAGAGGGTAGCGGCAGCAACGCTTATAAACCGCTTAGAGCCCCTCTTGACTAGCAAGGCGGGACTAAACCTGTGCCTGCGGGAGCACAACCCTTTAGTCCTGGTTGGTGGCTCCAACCGGGACTAATGCCCCCATTTAGTCCCGATTGGACCCACCAATTGGGACTAAAGGTCTCTTCTTCCCGCCCTTTGGGCTGCTGAAAATTGACCTTTAGTCCCGGCTGGAGCCACCAACCAGGACAAAAGGGGGGGCTATATAAGCGGCACTTAGAAATTTTTGCAATCCATTGCACTTTCTTCTCTCCTCTCCCCCAACGGTGCCGACAACGACCTCGGCGCTGCTAGGCTGCCGGATTTTGCCCCCAATGCCGCTACACCCCTGCCCCTCACCGATGCCCTCGATGCCCTCGCTGCGCCCAGCCCCTCTACCCCGACATGTGCCCTGCCTCGACACCTACGCTCCCCGCGCCCTTGCCCTGCCCCGCCGCCGCTCCGCCCCTGCCCAAACGCCGCCACGCGCTCCACAGATAGTAGTCCCTCCATGCCTCTCCTCCGTCCTTCCTCTCTCTTCCACCCCTTCTTTCCTGTTCTAGCCGCGGCCATGGATCTCGGCCGGGGTTGCTAGTGTTCTTGTGTTCTTGTTGATATATGTACGAATGTATGTATGTATGGATGGATTGATGTACTTTGTATGTATGTATGTATGGATGGATGGATGAATTAAAGAGAAATTTTAATCCTTTTTTAGATAGAGAAACAAATGTTAAATTTTGCATATGCATGATGAGTTAAATTTTGAAATTAATATGTGAAGCTCCCATTTTGAGAGATGATATGTTTTGTGGAAATGTGCCCTGTGTTTCAAATGAAAATGTGAAGGTAGTATTTTTGTTAAATGAAAATCTAAAGCTCCTTGTTTTAAATGAAAATGTGAAGCTCCCATTCCTATAGTTGATATATACTTGATGAAAAAAATGTTACTAAAATGGGTGGAAATGTGCTTTGTTTTTTTAGATGAATAGATAGATGGATGAAATGTAATAACTCAATGTAATAGATATATGTTTTGTGGAGATGAGATGACATTAAAGCGATTTTTAGGTTTTTTTAGATAGAGAAACAAATGTTAAATTTGTTGGGGAATGTTGCATGGGAAACAAAAATTTTCCTACACACACGCAAGATCTATCCATGGTGATGAGCATCTAGAAGAGAGAGTGGATCTACATACCCTTGTAGATCGCGAAGCGGGAAGCATTAACGCGGTTGATGTAGTCGACCGTCTTCGCGATCCAAATCGCCGAGCGTTCTGCGATCTCGTCACGATCCGTCCCATGATCCAATCATGATCCGTCCCGCGATCTCATCATGGTCCGTCCCGTGATCTCATCACGAAGCGTCTCGCGATCTTGATCACGGTCCTTCCGATCTAGCACCAAACGGACGGCACCTCCGCGTTCAGCACACGTACAGCTCGATGACGATCTCCACCTTCTTGATCCAGCAAGAGGGAGCAGAGAGGTAGAAGAGTTCTCCGGCAGCGTGACAACATTGCGGGGATAGTGGTGGAGCTATTCCAGCAGGGCTTCGCCTAAGCACCGCTGAAAACCGATCTAGAGGAGAAACTATGATCTAGAGGAGAGGCAACAAGTGGCTGTTTTCTATGTGTCAAAACCCTCAAAAACCTCTAGTATATATAGGAGGAAAGAGGGAGGAGGCTGGCGCACAAGGGACAGCCCTCTTGCCTCTTGCGCAAGGAGGAGAGGAGGAATCCTCCTCCAATCCTAGTAGGACTAGGATTCCTCCTTTTCCCACTTGGAAACTCTTTCCACCTTGGACTTTTTCCTTTTTCTTCCACTCCAGCTGCATGGGCCTCTTGTCGGACTTCAACCAGCCCACTAAGGGCTGGTATAACTCTTCCCACAGCCCATGTAGCCTCTTGGGTCGAAATACCCCTCCCGATGGTCCCTGGGTACACTACCGACACTCCCGGTACACTACCGATGAGCCCAAAACTTTTCCGATGACCAAAACAGGACTTCCTATATATCAATCTTTACCTCCGGACCATTCCGGAACTCCTCGTGACGTCTGGGATCTCATCTGGGACTCCGAACAAACTTCGGTCACCACCATACATAACTCTACACTACCGAAACGTCACCAAACCTTAAGTGTGCAGACCCTGCGGGTTCAAGAACTATGTAGACATGACCGAGACACCACTATGCTCAATAACCAATAGTGGGACCTGGATGCCCATATTGGTTCCTACATATTCTATGAAGATCTTTATCGGTCGAACCTCTATGCCAAGGATTTAGTTAATCCCGTATGATGTTCCCTTTGTTCTTCAGTATGTTACTTGCTCGATATTTGATCGTCGGTATCTGTATACCTGGTTCAACATCGTTACCGACAAGTCTCTTTACTCGTTCCATAATACAAGATCCCGTGGTTAACACTTAGTCACATTGCTTGCAAGGCTTTTTGTGATGTTGTATTACCAAGTGGGCCCTAAGATACCTCTCCGTCACACGGAGTAACAAATCCCAGTCTTGATCCATGCCAACCCATCAGACACCCTCGGAGATACCTGTAGAGCACCTTTATAGTCACCCAGTTACGTTGCGATGTTTGAGACACACAAGGCACTCCTCCGGTGTCAGTGAGTTGCATGATCTCATGGTCATAGGAACAGATACTTGACATGCAGAAAACTGTAGCAATAAACTGACACGATCATATGCTACGTTTATAGTTTGGGTCTTGTCCATCACATCATTCTTCTAATGATGTGATCCCGTTATCAAATGACATCTCATGTCCATGGCTAGGAAACCTTAACCATCTTTGATCAATGAGCTAGTCCATGAGAGCCATACTAGGGACATGGTGTTGTCTATGTATCCACACATGTATCTGAGTTTCCGATCAATAAAATTCTAGCATGGATAAGAAACGATTATCGTGAACAAGGAAATATAATAGTAACCATTTTATTATTGCCTCTAGGGCATATTTCCAATAGTCTTCCACTTGCACTAGAGTCAATAATCTAGTTCACATCACCATGTGTTTCGCATTGTTATGAATCGAACACCCAATGAGTTTTGGGGCTCGATCATGCTTTGCATGTGAGAGAGGTCTCTTTAGTCAACGAGTCTGTGACATACAGACCCGTGTGTACTTTGCAAATCTCTATGTCTTACTGTAGACACTGCTACCACACTCCACTTGGAGCTATTCCAAATGGCTACTCCGCTATACGTATTCGGATTGCTACTAAGAGTCATCTGGATTGGTGTTAAAGCTTGCATCGACGTAACTCTTTACGACGAACTCTTTATAACCTCCATAATCGAGAAACATTTCCTTAGTCCTTTAGTCACTAAGGATAATCTTGACCGCTGTCTAGTGATCCACTCCTAGATCACTTTTGTTCCCCTTGACAGACTCATGGCAAGGCACAAACCAGGTGCAGTACACAGCATGACATTATATAGAGCCTATGGCTAAGGCATAGGGGACGACCTTCGTCCTTTCTCTTTCTTCTTCCATGGTCGAGCTTTGAGTCTCACTCAACTTCACACCTTACAAATCATGCAATAACTCTTTCTCTGACTGATCCATTTTGAACTCTTTCAAAAATCTTGTCAAGGTATGTAGTCATTGAAAGTCTCATCAAACATCTTGATCTATCTCTATAGATCTTGATGCTCAACAATTAAGTAGCTTTATCCAGGTCTTCCTTTGAAAAACTCTTTTCAAACAACCCTTTATGCTTTCCAAAAATTCTACATCATTTCCGATCAACAATATGTCATCCACATATGCTTATCAGAAACTCTATAGTGCTCCCACTCACTTTATTGTAAATACAAGTTTCTCATAAACTTTGTATACACTCAAAAAACTTTGATCACCTCATCAAAGCGCATATTCCAACTTCGGGATGCTTGCTTCAGTCCATAGAAGGAACACTGAAGCTTGCACACCTTTTATCCTTAGGAATGACAAAACCTTCTGGTTGTATCCATCTGCCAGACTTCATAATATGAAAATCGCAACAATTGACATAATTCCAACAGACTTTAGCATCGCTACGAGTGAGAAAGTCTCATCGTAGTCAACTCCTTGAACTTGGCGAAAACTTCTTTGTGACAAGTCGATCTTTATCAATGGTGAAATTCACCATCAGCATCTGTCTTTCATCTTAAAACTCCAGTTGTACTCAACGACCTACCGTCCAACGAGCAAGTCTACTGAAGTCTATACTTTGTTTTCATACATGGATCCTTTCTTGGATATCATGGCCTCTAACCATTTGTCGGAATCCGGGCCCATTATCGCTTCTCATAGTTTGTAGGTTCATTGTTGTCCAACAACATGACCTCTAAGACAGGGTTGCGGTACCACGTAGGAGTAGTACGCGTCCTTGTCGACCTACGAGGTTCGATAGTAACTTGATCCGAAGCTTCATGATCATCATCATTAATTTCCTCTTCAACCGACGTAGGCTCTATAGAAACATCTTTCTGTGTTGCGCTACTCTATGGCTGAAACAAAGGTTCAACAACCTCATCAAGTTCTATCTTCGTCCCACTCAATTCTTTCGAGAGAAACTCTTTCTTGAGAAAGGACCCGTTTTAGCAACAAACATTTTGTGCTCGGATCTGAGATAGAAGGTATACCCAACTGTTCTTTAGGGTATTCTATGAAGATGCATTTGTCCGTTTTGGGTTCGAGCTCTTTAGGCGAAAACCTTTTTCACATAAGTGTCGCAGCCCCAAACATTAAGAAATGATAGCTTAGGTTTCTGTCAAACTATATGGTGTCATCTCAACGGATTTAGATGGCGCCCTATTTAAAGTGAATGTAGTTGTCTCTAATGCATAACCCAAAATGATAGTGGCAAACTGATAAGAGACATCATAATTTGCACCATATCCAATAGAGCACGACTACGACGTTCGGACTCACCATCACACTATGGTGTTCCAGGTGGCGTGAGTTGTGAAACAACTTCCACATTGTCTAAATTTGTATGCCAAACTCGTAACTCAGATATTCACCTCCACGATCATATCATAGACATTTTTATCTTCTTGTCATGATGATCTTAAACTTCACTCTGAATTTGTTTGAACTATTTCAAATGATCCAGACTTATGTTTCATTAAGTAAATATACACTATATCTACTCAAATCACCAGTGAAGGTAAGAAAACAACGATATCCACTACATGCTACAACACTCATTGAACTGTATACATCAACATATATCATTTCCAATAAGTTACTTGCCCTGCTCTATCATATTGAAAACGGGGTTTTAGTCATCTTGTCCACGAGGCATGGTCCGCATGTCTCAACTGATTCAAAATCGAATGAGTCAAAAGATCCATTATCATGGAGTTTTCTTCATGAGCTTTACACCAATATGACATTTAGCCGCAGTTCCACAAGTATGTGGTACCATCATTATTAACTTTGTATCTTTTGGCATCTATGTTATGAACATGTGTACTACTACGATCAAGATACAACAAATCATTCATTGGGCGCACGACCATTGAAGGTATTATTCATGTAAACAGAATAACCATTATTCTCTAACTTAAATGAATAACCGTATTGCAATAAACACGATCTAATCATGTTCATGCTCAACGCAAACACCAAATAACATTTATTTAGGTTCGTCACTAATCCTGAAAGTAGAGAGAGCGTGCAATGTTGATCACATCAACCTCGGAAACATTTCCAACACACATCGTCACCTCACCCTTAGTTAGTCTCCGTTTATTCCGTAGCTTTTATTTCGAGTTACTAACATTTAGCAACCGAACCGGTATCCAATACCCAGGTGTTACTAGGAGTACTAGCAAGGTACACATCAATAACACGTATATCAAATATACTTTTGTCGACGTTGTCAGCCTTCTTATCTACCAAGTATCTAGGGTTGTTCTGCTTCAGCGACCGCTCTCCTCATAATAGAAGCACGTAGTCTCGGGTTTGGGTTCAACTTTGGGTCGCTTCACTGGAGCAGCAACTGACTTGCCGTCCATGAAGTTTTCCTCCTTGCCCTTGCCTTTCTCGAAACTAGTGGTTTTACTAACCATCAACACTTGATGCTCCTTCTTGATATCTACCTTCACGGTGTCAAACATCGCAAATAGCTCAGGGATCATCATTTCTATCCCTAGCATTTCATAGTTCATCACGAAGCTCTAGTAGCCTAGTGACAGTGATTTGGAGAACTATATCAATCACTATCTTATCTGGAAGATCAACTCCCACTCGATTCAAGCGATTGTAGTACCTAGACAATCTGAGCACATGCTCAACGATTGAGTTATTCTCCTTCATCTTGTAGGCAAAGAATCTTGTTGGAGATCTCATATCTCACAACACGAGCACGAGCCTGATATCACAATTTCAGCTCTTAGAACATCTCATATGTTCCGTGACGTTCAAAACGTTTTGAAGCCTCAATTCTAAGCCGTAATGCATGACACACTGAACTATCACGTAGTCATTGGAACGTGCCTGTCAGATGTTCACAACATCTACAAACGACGCTAGAGGGGGTGGCGCACCGAGCAGTGCATTAATGACATAAGCCTTCTGTGTAGCAATGAGGACAATCCTCAGATCACGGACCGAGTCTGCAATATTGCTACCATCATCCTTCAACTCTACTTCTCTAGGAACATATAAAAATTCAAGGGAGCTACAACATGAGCTAGTAATCTACAAGATAATTTGCAAAGACACTTTGAGTATGTTCATGATAATGAGTTCAATTAATCATATTACCTAAGAACTCCCACTCAAATTGACATCCCTTCGATCATTTGAGTGATACATGATCCAAATTCACCAACTCAAGTCTAATCATCACGTGAGTTGAGGTAGTTTCAATGGTGAAAATCATCATGTTGATCATATCTACTATATGATTCATGTTTGACCTTTCGGTCTCTTGTTTTCCGAGGCCATGTCTGTACATGGTAGGCTCGTCAAGTTTAACCCGAGTGTTCTGCATGTGCAAAACTGGCTTGCACCCGTTGTATGTGAATGTAGAGTCTATCACACCCGATCATCACGTGGTGTCTCGACACGACAAACTTTCGCAACGGTGCACACTTGGGGAGAACACAATTTATCTTGAAATTTAAGTGAGGGATCACCTTATAATGCTACCGTCGTACTAAGCAAAACAAGGTGCATAAACTTGTGCTTTTGATCTCCATCTTGAAAGCACCGACATGATCTCCATCATCGCCGGCATGACACCATGATCTCCATCATCTTGATCTCCATCAACGTGTCGCCATCAGGGTTGTCGTGCCCGCCATGCTCATACTACTATAGCTACCGTTTAGCAATAAAGTAAAGCATTACATAATGCTTAATGATTGACACGTAGGTCATACAATAATTAAAGACAACCCTATGGCTCCTGCCGGTTGCCGTACTCATCGACATGCAAGTCGTGAAATTCTATACATCACATGATCATCTTATACATCACATATATCTCATCACGTAATTGGCCATATCATATCACAACATACCCTGCAAAAACAAGTTAGACGTCCTCTAATTGTTGTTGCAAATTTTACGTGGCTGCTATGGGTATCTAGCAAGAACGATTCTCACCTACGCAAAACCACAACGGTGATACATAAGTTGCTTTTCAACCTTCTCAAGGACCGCCTTTGTCGAATCCGATCGAACTAAAGTAGGAGAGACTGACACCCGCAAGCCATCTTTGTGCAACAAATTGACATGTCAGTCAATGGAACCGGTCTCTCATAAGCGTACGAGTAATGTTGGTTCGGGCCGCTTCAGCCCACAATACCGCTGAACCAAAACACTACCAAGGGAGGAAGCAATATAAGCATCAACGCCCACAAACTCTTCGTGTTCTACTCGAGATCTCATCTACACATAGACCTAGCTCGTGATGCCACTGTTGGGGAACGTTGCATGGGAAATAAATTTTTTCCTATGCACACGCAAGATCTATTAATGGTTATGAACATCTACGAGAGGGAGATTGGATCTACATACCCTTGTAGATCGCTAAGCGGGAAGCGTTAAGAAATGCGGTTGATGTAGTCGACCGTCTTAGTGATACAAATCGCCGAGCGTCCCGCGATCTCAACACGATCCATCCCACGATCCAATCATGATCCATCTCGCGATCTCATCACGATCCATCCCGCGATCTCATCATGAAGCGTCTCGCGATCTTGATTACGGTTCTTCCGATCTAGCACTGAACAAACGACACCTTTGCGTTCAGCACACGTACAGCTCGATGAGGATCTCCGCCTTCTTGATCCAGCAAGAGGCAGCGGAGAGGTAGAAGAGCTCTCTGGCAGCGCGACGGTGTTGCGGGGATGGTAGTGGATCTATTCCAGCAGGGCTTCACCTAAGCACCGCTGAAAACCGATCTAGAGGAGAAACTACGATCTAGAGGAGAGGCAGCACGTGGCTGTTTTCTGTGTGTCAAAACCCTCAAAAACCTCTAGTATATATAGGAGGAGAGAGGGAGGACGCTGGCGCACAAGGGCCAGCCCTCTTGCCCCTTGATCAAGTAGGAGAGGAGGAATCCTCCTCCAATCCTAGTAGGACTAGGATTCCTCCTTTTCGCACTTGGAAACTCTTTCCACCTTGGCCTTTTTCCTTTTTCTTCCACTCCAGCCGCATGGGCCTCTTGTGGGACTTCCACCAGACCACTAAGGGCTGGTATACCTCTTCCCACAGCCCATGTAGCCTCTTGGGTCGAAATACCCCTCCCGATGGTCCCCCGGTACACTACCGGCACTCCCGGTACACTACCGATGAGCCCGAAACTCTTCCGATGACCAAAATAGGACTTCCTATATATCAATCTTTACCTCTGGACCATTCCAGAGCTCCTCATGACGTCCGGGATCTTATCCGGGACTCCGAACAAACTTCGGTCACGACCATACATAACTCTATACTACCGAAACGTCACCGAACCTTAAGTGTGCAGACCCTGCGGGTTCGAGAACTATGTAGACATGACCGAGACACCTCTACGGTTAATAACCAATAGCGGGACCTGGATGCCCATATTGGTTCCTACATATTCTACGAAGATCTTTATCATTCGAACCTCTATGCCAAGGATTCAGTTAATTCTGTATGATGTTCCCTTTGTTCTTCGGTATGTTACTTGCCCGAGATTCGATCGTCAGTATCTGTATACCTAGTTCAACCTCGTTACCGGCAAGTCTCTTTACTCATTCCGTTATACAAGATCCCGTGGCTAACACTTAGTCACATTGCTTGCAAGGCTTATTGTGATGTTGTATTACCGAGTGGGCCCTGAGATACCTCTCGGTCACACGGAGTAACAAATCCTAGTCTTGATCCATGCCAACCCAACAGACACCCTCAGAGATACCTGTAGAGCACCTTTATAGTCACCCAGTTACGTTGCGACGTTTGATACACACAAGGCACTCCTCCGGTGTCAGTGAGTTGCATGATCTCATGGTCATAGGAACAGATACTTGACATGCAGAAAACTGTAGCAATAAACTGACACGATCATATGCTACGTTTATAGTTTGGGTCTTGTCCATCACATCATTCTTCTAATAATGTGATCCCGTTATCAAATGACATCTCATGTCCATGGCTAGGAAACCTTAACCATCTTTGATCAACGAGCTAGTCCATGAGAGGCATACTAGGGACATGGTGTTGTCTATGTATCCACACATGTATCTGAGTTTCCGATCAATACAATTCTAGCATGGATAATAAATGATTATCATGAACAAGGTAATATAATAATAACCATTTTATTATTGCCTCTAGGGCATATTTCCAACAAAATTTTCATATGCATGCTGAGTTAAATTTTGAAATTAATATGTGAAGCGCCCATTTTGAGAGATGATATGTTAAATGTGCTCAGTTTTTGAAATGAAAATGTGAAGGTAGTATTTTTGTTAAATGAAAATGTGAAGCTAATTTTTTAAATGAATATTTGAAGCTCCCATTCCTATAGTTGATATATACTTGATGACAAAAATGTTACTGAAATGGGTGGAAATGTGCTCTGTTTCTTTAGATGAATAGTATAATAACTCAATGTGATATATAGATGTTTTTTGGAGATGAGATGAGATGAGATTAAAGATATTTTTTAGGTTTTTTTAGATAGAGAAACAAATGTTAAATTTTGCATGTGCATGATGAGTTAAATTTTGAAATGAATATGTGAAGCTCCCATTTTGTGGAGATGATATGTTTCCCGGATGTTATCCCCCTTCACCTATATCATGTAGTGCCACGTTAGAACACCCCTAACTCTCTCAGGAATTCAACATATCCCCGATAACTTAGACATGGGGGGGGGGTTCCACAAGTATCCTCGACGGCTATGAGAGAGGCGGTCCGCAAAGTATCCTCTCTCAAAAGATAGGACAACTCATGAGACATGAGGAGGGAGGAGTCCTCGATGATCCTCTGATACCGGCTGTTATAAAACTTGTGAACTTTGCATGATGTTTCCCACTAATCCATTGCTCATATGCATATGGTTCATTGTTGTGATTAAGTCTATGTTTACCACTAATCCATCTTTCATGGTTGTATATTGCCATGTTGTAATATTTGCAGAAACTATGGACAGAGACTTAGAAAAAGAAGAGTTGTTAGGGGATATAATCCTAGCCAGAGGTGATATCGATCTCACCTTGTCGTTTCTCAATGAGACCGATGGTGAGGAAAGAGAGGATGGTGGCTCCGATCAGGAGGAAGGAGATCATGACAGCCCCGATGAACGAATTGAGGACGAAGGAGATCATGACGGCTCTGGTGATCGAATGGAGAAGGGAGCCATAATTGTTTCAAAGTCCAGCGAGGTATATATATATATATTAATCCTTTGCTAACTAGATGCATTAATTGTTTTGTATGTACATATATTAATGCTTCTTTCTTCTTTGAATTAGCCACCCGGATCGAGCTCCACTTCGGTAAGGAGATGAGGCCCGATGAGAAGGTTGGACCCGGAAGAAAGGTTCATGATCAAAGAAGTTTCTCCAAAAGGCCAACCAATTGCTCCCAAGCGGACCAAGAACAAATTTATACATCAGTGCGGAGTTATTGTTAGGGACATCATCTCGATCAGCATCCAAGAATGGAATAAGAAGAAGGACCCTGAAGTTCCTTATGTCCACGATAGAATGAAAGATGATCTTTGGAACACGTTGATGAGAAATTTCAGCCTACCGCCAGAGGAGGATCTGAATAACCCGGTTATACAACGAAAGGTCAAGGCGTTTGCTCTTAAGAAGATGGTAGAACTATTCAAGAACTGGAAGAAAGAATTGAGTAGAAAGTTTGTCGAGAAAGACAAGACTCTAGAATTCGAAGGTCAATACTTGAAGATGAAAGATCACTTCCTGCATTTGTGGACTACAAGAAATCGGAGAAGGCTAAGAACATGTCACATACAAATAAGAAAAATGCCACAAGGAAGGAGTATCACCATGTTATGAGGTCAGGTGGCTACAGTAAAGCTCGGCCTGCGTGGGACAAAGCTGAGCAAGACCTACTTGCTAAAGATGTCCAACCAGTGACATTGCACTGGCCAGATCGGGCAAGGACTTGGTTCTTTGGGGTTGGGGGAACTTTTGACCCAGAAACAGAGAAGTGTGTCTGGACGAATGCTCAACTTGAAACACTAATCAAAAAGCTTGATGAAGTAATGAAGAAATTGCAGGAAGGGACGTTCGTTCCTGATAGAGAGAAGGGCGAGCTGTCATTGGCCCTCGGGAATCATGAACACCCTGGACGAACACGAGGCACATCAGGCTCCGTTCCACAAAAGGTTGGGTTTCCCGACAGTACTGGTTATAGAAGCCGACAAAGAAAGAAGAAAGAGGAAGCAAGGAAAATGCAGAAGATGAATGAAAGATTAGCGAAACTAGAGGCACTTGAGAGCCAGTGAGCTACCGGCCAACCATCTCAGCGGCACAAAGATCCTTCATTGGAGACTACCCACGATGCTACCCAACTATCTCAACGGAGAAGCAGCGTGGCTTCCATGGAGCCTGTTCATCCTAATAGCATGGCTCCTCGCTACCCCGTGGATGGTATCACGAATAATGAACATTGTGCGCTAATGGCGAAATGCCATAACCTCACCTTGAAGGCAGCGGTCAGCTATGTCTTACCTCCTCTACCTGATGCAACTTTCCATTTCACTCCGGTTCTAGCTGGCTTTGCTATTGTCGGGGTGGATGAAATAATAGAAGAATTTGAGGAGCTGGAGCTTGAGTACGCTACAGGTGATGGGGAGTTTCTTCTTCGACATGTCTTAAGGACTACCTGTCTATGGAGAAAGGAACACATTGTGCTTCCATACTGGACGCCACCTCGGCAGACTCAGCCAGAGGAGGCCTCGGTGCCCGAGTGGTCTCCGGTGCGTCAGCTGTCTCCGGTGGGTCAGCCGTCTCCGATGTGTCAACTGTCTCTGGTGTGTCAGTCTTCTTCGCTGCCTGAGTCGTCTCCGGCACGTCAACCATCTCCGCCGCCTCAGCAAAATCCTCCCCCGCCACAGCTGTCTCCGCCGCGTCATCATACTCCGCCTCCTCCGCCGCCTCAACAACATCTGAAGAGAGCTGCCGCCACTCCGGCGGCTAGCAACAGTACCAAAACGAAGAGATTCAGAGCAGGCCGAAGACTTAAGGTTCCTCCCGAGTTACCATAGAAATTGAATGATGAGGAAACCAACGAGGTCATGGAGGCCAAAGTGAAACGTCAGCTTGCACCGAAACGTCCACCTCTAGAGGAGAAAGTAGATCCGGTGAAAGCGCAACAACTCTAGATGCCCCTGGGCGACCACCACCGCCTCCACCGCAATCAAACTATGACCGTTGTATGCAAAAGACATTTGGTCAAGCGAAGCGGTCGGGAATCTTAAATAGCAGTGGTGCAATAAGTGGGAAAACAATTCCCTAGCTCGGTGAACAAGAACTGCAATCGTGCCCTTCGCTAAAGGTGGTTACCGATAACGCTAATGATCCAGAGAAAGCGGCCGATGGTCTTGCTATCACTGTTGGTGATTACTTACCCGACTCGGTACAGTTTGAAAAGGTTGAGGTAGTACAAACCTTAAGATACGCGAACGGGAAGCCTCTCGTCAGACGTGAGGAGCTCCCCCGTCTACCAACGATGATGCGACAATTGCATGAATGGTACTTGAAAACCAACAAGGACGGGACCGACACTATCTTCGTGGGAATAAAAAATGAGCGCTTCTTCAATGGAGAGCAGGTGTTGTTCATTGAATTTGAAGAATTTTTTTAGTTATACAATCAAGCTGCCCTCGAAAAAACTATCGTCAGTTGCTATTGTCTGTAAGTATTTTTTTCTATAATGAAGTCTCTAGCTCAGCTCGTTCATTGCATGTATTAATTATCCTCACACTATATTATGCAGATTGAAGATCCTCGAATGCAACAACAACAGATATATGAGATTGGGTTCATTGACCCAAATTTCATAAATGAACATATGTTAAAAGAATTTCCCGCCGATACGGAGAAAAAATTGCTAAATCGTTACTTGGAGAACAAACCAAAAAGGAAATACTATTTCCTTACTTCAAGTGAATGTTACTATCTTGTGCATATTCTGTTTCGCTTACTCAAGGTTAAGTGCAATTAACGAGTTATGCGTGCGCATTTTCCACTTTATTCTGCTAGACATTCAGCTTGAAGAGGTAAAAGTAACTGTCTTGGACTCGAGACATAAAGACCCTAAGGAGTGGACGAACATGAGGCAAACGCTTCAGAAGTAAGTTCATTCATTATTGCACCATATCAACAACTTTCGTTCATTTCCTGATATCAAGTAATCATTTTCTTGGCCGGGTAGGGTTTGGAAAAAGTTCATCAAACGGGTTAAGGGTGCCAGCTGGAAATTAGAGCTGCAATTTGTACACCCCAAAGTAAGTACTACTCTAGTACCGCACATCTCTCATTGATTCTAGTTTCAATACCATTATCATGCTTGGTTATCATTTTTATTGAACTTTATTCTCTTAAAGTGCTTGTGGCAGGCACCCGGGACTAATTTATGTGCATACTACGTTTGCGAGTTCATTCGCCACTCGACAAATGAGCGGGGCCGGGGCATATCTTTAGAACAATTTGAAGTACGTAAACAATATTCAATTTTTTTATTACCATCAATTGTGTTGAGTTTCATTCATATATTGACCCCCTTCTTTAAATTAGATCTGGCAGAAGCGGGACGAACTCCTACCAACTGATCGCATACGAGCAATTCAAGGTGATTTGGCGCGATTCTTTGTTGATCATGTCATACCTAAACATGGAGAATACCATCAGGACATGCAATGCGATGTTGGCAATTAGATATTAAGATCGTAAGAGATGTTATATTGTATATATTATATGTAATAGCATCGAATAGATTTACGAAACTTGTTGCATTGTTCGACTAAGCACGAAGAAAGAGAGATCACTTCTTCTCTCTCTATATTGATCATGGCGATGTTGTGTAATGACGTTCTTTCATTGTTATATGTAGTAGCTAGCGTCGAGTTGAATCAAAAGTATAAAATAAAAATGGTAAACAAAAAAATAAAAGGGGGGAAACACAATATGAAAACCCCTAAACCCTCCAAAACCCCTAAACCCTGCTTTCAAAAAAATAACCCAGCACCTGGCAGCTACTGGCGCATGGCTGCCTTTTAGTCCCGGTCGGTTTTACTGATAATCCCCAAGTGCAAGGAATCATGGCAGAAATTTCCAAAGGTGGAAGCAATAAGTATGGAGTGCCGAACCCATAAGGACCTAAAGGTAATATCAATATTCTCTCAAGTCCTATCTGCTACCGATACGACTCTACGTACACCGAACGTTTGCTTCCATCTAGAAACGAGAAATAAAACTACCTTGTGGGTATGAAGAGGATGGATTTGCATGAAATAGGAGAACCAACATATTGAAATAGTTGATGTTAACATAATATTACAATATATTACAAATAGCGAGTGTGGAATAATGATGGGTCGGTGTGCGAAATTGTCCTAGGCAATTGTTAACAAGATCGGAAATCATTATTGCAATTTTATATGAGGGAGAGGCATAAGCTAACATAATTTCTCTACTTGGATCATATGCACTTATGATTGGAACTCTAGCAAGCATCCGCAACTACTAAGGATCATCAAGGTAAAACCCAACCAAGCATTAAAGCATCAAGTCCCCTTTATCCCATATGCAACAACCCCCTTACTCGGGTTTATGCTTCTGTCACTCAAGCAACCCACTATAAGCGAATCATGAATGTATTGCAACACCCTACAACGGGAATCCTTCATGTGTGCGCAGTACGGAAGGCACCATATGACAACACCAAAATAAACATAGAACTCAAACCAATCTAGATCATCAATCAACCCAAAGGACAAAAGTAATCTACTCAAAACATCATAGGATGGAAACACATCATTGGATATGTACCATAAAGCACCATGTTCAAGTAGGTGATTAGAGGAATTTTTGGTGGTTTCTGGATTTATAGGAATTTTTGGCGTCGATCGCACATCAAGGTGGGCCACGAGGGAGTCACAAGCCTGCTAGGCACGACCACCCCCCTAGCCGCGCCTGGCAGGCTTGTCGCCTCCTCGTGGCTCTTCTGGACTAGCTCCAATGCTTCGGGGGCCTCTTTTTGTCCACAAAAAATCATACTAAATTTTCAGCCCATTCCGAGAACTTTTATTTCTGCACAAAAAACGACACCATGGTAGCTCTGCTGAAAACATCATCAGTCCGGGTTAGTTCTAATAAAATCATACCAAAATCATATAGAATTATTGTAAACATGACATGAATACTTCATAAATTATAGATACGTTGGAGACGTACCAGCATCCCCAAGTTTAATTCCTGCTCGTCCTCGAGTAGGCAAATGATAAAAGAATTTTTTTATGAAGTGTGAATGCTAGCAGATGCACAAGTTTGATCAATGATAATTCGAAACACTTTTTCTAGCGTCATCATATATCATAAATAGTAGCTCTTCTTATAAAACTTCACATGATGAAGTAACAAGCTATTCACATGTTAAAGTACATATCATAAAGTTTCTTGAAAACTAACAAACTATGCTTCCAGTCACCAAACAATTGCAATTCATCTTATTTTCAGGAAGTGTCTATGTAAGAGCCTTGATTTAGCATATTCCACATACTCAACTATCATATAGTCTTCCATGATTGCTAACTCTCAAAGCATATTTTTAGAGCAAATGGCATCCATCAAACACAAAGAAAGATAGGGGCTTAGAGTTTCGCCTCCTAACTTATTTATCATATAGATAATTGTCAACAATAATACAGGATCAAATATATTTGGATGGACATATATGCTTGGATATTTCCTCACCACATGATGCTTGCCAAGAGAAAAAGGCAAAATATAGGAAGTGGTGAAGATCACCATGACTCTTGTATAAAGGTAAGTACTATAAAGTAAAATATAGGCCCTTCACAGAGGGAAGCAGAGGTTGTCATGCGCTTTTTGTTTTTGGATGTGCAAACTCTTAATGCAAAGGAACGTCACGTTGTATTGCCCTTTGTGATAGCAACCTTTATTATGCAGTCCGTTGTTTTTATTTCTTTACCATCACAAATTCGTACAACGCTTATTTTCCCTTACAATAAAAGATCTTACATATTTAGGAGAAATTTTTATTGCTTTTTGCACCGATGACAACTTATTTGAAGGATCTTATTCAATCCATACGTACGTATAGTGGACTCTCATGGCAAAACTGGTTTAAGGGTGTTTGGATGCACAAGTAGTATTTCTACTTGGTGCAGACGTTTTGGCTAGTATGAGGTGGAAGCAAGCACCACATGTTGGAGGATCCAAAACAATATAACTACTATACATATATACCCAAGCATAACTCATTACATTGTCTTCCTTGTCCAACTTCAACTAATTTGCTCAAGTTTGAAAATAATTAATAGGTATTCACAATCATAGAAGATGTCCAAGATAGTATATTTATATGTGAAATCTCTCTTTCTTCAATATTCTTTCATGAATTGTTCAAGTGACCAATGCGGTGTTTGCTAACTTTCAATAAATTTCACCACCTATACTTATTGTGTGTGAAGTCATTACTCCCCATGGGATAAGTATATGAAGCATTTTTTATTTCAGATTTATGATATTCAATTCATTCAATCATTTACTCATAGGATATAAGTGAAGCACGAGAGTGAATGGCAAGCTACTCCAAAAAGATATAAGTGAACATCAATGCGTAGTCATTTAGTTAAATTGCTATTGAGGACTCTATCTTATTCAAAATTTCAAATACAATGATTTTATTGAAACAACAAACAAAATAAAAATGGCACTCCAAGAATAGCATGCATCATGTAAACGAATAAAAATTTAGGCTCAACATAGGCTAACCAATAATTGTTGATGAAGAGAGGTGGGATGCGTAGCATCCCCAAGCTTATATACTTGAGAGTTCTTGAAATATTTGCTTGGTGTGCCTTCGTCATCCCCAAGCTTCATCTTTTCTATCTTGTTCAATCCTCTCATATCCCGGTTTCACCTATTCTCAAAAACTTCATCCACACAAAACTCAAAAAGAACTCGTGAGATAGGTTAGTACACATAAGAACAAATCAACACTTCATGTACTGCCAAGACAAGTTGCACAATAATTTTCAAACATTAGGTACTGTATAATATCATTTCCACAATTTATATCTACCAATATAGGCTATGGAAACTATAGGATAAGTGGATAACAACACTATGACAGCAATCTGTCCAAATAGAACAGTCTGTAACAATTTATTATAACAATGTACCTGTGTAACTCAAAAAATTCCGAAAATTTAGTAAATACTAAGGAATTTATATGAAAACACTGTGTAAAAATTTCAGAAACTTTACATGTTCCAGTAAAATATGAAAATTCAAGCACTACAGCAGAAGTTTCTGTTTTTACACAGCCCACATCAAACATGCAAAGCAAGCATTCCAAGGCAATTATTGGAACTTTCTATTTAAAAACATGATTGTTAATAACACCTAACATATAAAAAAAAATGACGCTCCAAGCAAAACTCATATTATATGACGAATAAAAATATAGCTCCATGTAAGATATACCGATAGTGTTGAAGACGAAAGAGGGGATGCCTTCCGAGGCATCCCCAACCTTAGACGCTTGAGTCTTCCTTGAATATTACCTTGGGGGTTCCTTGGTCATCCCCAAGCTTAGGTTATTTCCACTCCTTATTCTCCTCATATCGGTGTCTCACCCAAAACTTGAAAACTTCAATCACACAAAACTTAACGGAACTTTGTGAGAAGGGTTAGTGTAATAAAGATAGATCATTCACTTAGGTACTGTCAATATAAGATTAATAATTATTACCACATGATACATACTGTATTCCATTATTCTCACAATTTATATTACTCAATATAAGCTATAGGAACACTTGAAACAAGGAAACTATGCATGCAAAACAGAATATGTCAAAACAGAACAGTCTGTAAAGATCTGAATGATCACCATACTTTACTGACTCTAAAAATTCTTAAATGTTAGAACATATCACAGAATTTTCATAGCAATGTTGTGTAAAAATTTCAGATTTTTTTGACTCTCCAGTAAAATCATATAATTCACATACTGGACGCAAATCTTTTTGTTTTCGCACAGAATCAAACAAGCAAGTATCCACACTATCCCAAAGGCTTTACTTGGCACTTTATTGAAATAAAAGGCACAAAACATGATTACTACAATAGATTAATCATGTGAACACATAAAAACATAAAGTAAAAGTGTTGGGTTGTCTCCCAACAAGCTCTTTTCTTTAATGTCTTTTTAGCTAGGCATGATATTTCAATGATACTCTTCCAAGCCAAATTCCGATGATCATTATATTCATACTCTAAAATATATAAGTGAAGATCATAGAGCATTCTACAATTAATATATATTAACCAATTTCCAAGATGAAAATATATAAGTGAAGCACATGAATCATTCTATAAAGCCATACTCAAAAGATTTAAGTGAAACGCATGAAGCATTCTATAAAGCCATACTCAAAAGATTTAAGTGAAGCACAAAGAGCATTCTATAAAGCCATACTCAAAAGATTTAGGTGAAGTGCATGAAGCTTTATACAAATCAATGAAGGGCTAACTCATACTAGAAGGGACCATAAAGGAAAATACAAACACTAAAGACACATACTATGCGAAGAAAACAAAAACCGAGGTATACCAATAATTGTTGAAAAATAATGATGGGATGTGTTGGGGATATAACCCCATGGTGAGACCCGCCCAGAAGGCTCCGGGTCGTACCTGGCGGCTTGTATACCGGCCCAAGAGTGAGCCGTGAAGACTGGAGGGCCCAAGAAGCTTAGCGGCTCGACAGGATGGGCCGGCGGGTGGCCCGGATGAGAAGACCCGGGCGTGTAGGCCGCCCAAGGACAACTTGGTCAGGATAGGCAAGAGAAGATAGAGGTAGACTCGGACATGTAATGAGAGTCAGTCACAACCGTATGACCCGTGGTCTTGACCTCTTATATAAAGGCAAGACCCGGGGGATTTAGGGATCATGTTATCGAAAGCTAGGTCAAGCAATAGCTCCCTTGTAATCGATACATCAAGCAATACAAGCACAAGCAGGACGTAGGCTATTACCTCAACTTGAGGGGCCGAACCTAGGTAAACTTGTGTCCCTCGTCCCAGCCAACCCGTTTGAGTCCATCACATTAGCAATGGTCTCGAACCCAAGTCCGTACACCCGGACATCTGCCGTGACAAAACCACGACAGTTGGCGCCCACCGTGGGGCCCGCGCTCGGTGGTGTTGAGTTCTCATAGGGCTCTCTCCCAGGGCTCGAGGGATATGTGGTCGGAAGGATAAGCAAGAGTTGCCTCGGACGGCTCTACATCGACGACGCCAGCTGGGGGCTCGACGCCGACTCTGTGGAGTATGGATTCCGCGTTCCTTTCGGCGGGATTCACGTTTTCATCGAAAGAACCGACGGATCTACACCCAGGCCGGACGTCTGCCCCAATGTTGTCGAGTCGGCTCGACGTGCACAACCCGCCCGGGATGTGCAGCCCACCTGTGTTGATCCGGGCTGGAGGCATGTCTTCGTAGGCTTTACTCAAGGCATGGATCTGGAAACTTCCGGATCGCAGGAAACTCTTGTCTATTCAGGAGACGAATCTTCAAGTGGAGAGATGGAATCAATTTATCAGCTCTACAACGACAGGCTAGGGGCTATGATGAGCTTTCCCCTGTGTCAGACCATTCTGAAGCGGACGCTTTCTGGCCGTCGGCTCACGCAACTGTATTCATGGCGGGGTCCGCCCTAGGCACGAGCAGTGCAGCTGCTGGAGCGGCAACCTCAGGAGCTGACCCGCCGCCACCGGCGCAAGTTCTTCTGGATTTGATGAATGAGCTCATGACCCTGATAACCACTGAAGTTACACCAGATAATCAGGCTGCCTAGAACTTGGAGATTATGAGGCTCAAGGACCGGATGGCGGAGGAGCAGCAGAGGATAGCTGAGCTAAAAGTCTAGATGGAGGAAGAGGCAGAACGTATTAAAATGGATGCTCTCTACCTCGGGCTGGAGCAGCAATCAGCGGCTGCAATACATCGGAGGAGGCATCAATCCCGTTTGCCTGAACGGTATGAGGCTAGGAACCTCTTCAATACAACGGGAACGGGACGAGCCGCAGATGCGCCTGGAAGCCGCCTGGCGGCTCGACCGATGTTTCACCCGGCCCGACGAAACCAGGCCTCACCAGAGGTTTTTCCAACACTGGCGGGTCATTATCCTAACCCGGCCGAGAACATGGTGGCGGCGGCCACCCGACTTGAGATGATTCCTATTTCGGATGAAGCGCCTTTTGCGGAAGAGGTGTGGAATGCCATTGGATATTTGCAGACGGAGATGGCTCAACAGGAGAGGTACACTCACAGTTGGAGCCATGTTCATTCGATACCTCTCCCCAGCCGGAGCTTTAGCCGATGCTAGGACTCGCCAATGGTTTCTAGCAGTGACCAATGGAGAGCACCTCCGGAGGACGATCAGGCGGCTCTAGATGCGCAAGCGCTCGTGAACCGGGCAAGGACCCAACATCAGGCAACCATTGTAGCCGCGTCGACTCACCAGGAGCCCGCACCTTCTGTGTCAGTAGGAGCTGGAGTAACTGCCAGGGCCGTGGGGGTGCCATGTTTATCGCCGGCTATGCGAAGTGAACGGTTGCCGAAGGATTTTAAGGGGCCTCGCAAAGTTCCAAATTACACTGCCGATTTACCTCCAGAGGCCTGGGTCGAGAGTTACGAGCTGGCGATGGAGATGTTAGATGTCAGTGAGGCGGTGTGCGCTAAATATTTTATCATGATGCTTGAAGGTCTGGCTCACACGTGGTTGAAAGGGTTGCCTCCCAATACCATCAGTTCGTGGGCCGAGTTAAGGTCAAGGTTCATTAAAAATTTCCAAGGAACTTGAAAACAGCCTATGACCATCGTGGATGTTGATCAGTGTGTCCAGCAGGAGGGTGAGTCGGCTCATCATTGGGTCTGGCGGGTGTCAGCAATCATCCATTCATCTAAGCAGATCACGGCAGCCCAAGCCGTGCTCATCTTGGAGAAAAATTGTCATTTCGTTCCACTGAAGCAGAAACTTGGCCGGCTCAAGCGTACGTCTCAGGATATGGGAGAGCTCATGACGGCTCTTACGAAGTATGCCGACTCTGATAATACGAAGGATCCAGGCTCGGATGAGGAGAAAGCCGGGCAAGGAAAGAAAAACAATCAAGGAAAGGTACGGTTAACAATGGTAATCAGAGCAAGCGGAAGAATCCCAATGGCGGGTTGGAGCTGGTGGCCAATGCAAGTACTGGCCGGAGTCCTCCCAAGGGCAATGGGAAGTTCAGGCCATCTTTTAATAAGAGCAGGACTCCCTTCAATTTGGAGGAGGCACTCAAGAAGCCTTGTCCAGACCACAGCCAGCCCGGCAAACCTTCATCGCACACGTGGGGTGATTGCCACTTCATGCAGAAGTTAAAGAATTATTATACACGACCCAATGACCGGGGCGGTGGTCCGCCCGGCGGCTCAAGACACGGCGGGTCAGGAGCCGGGTTTGGATCCGGCGGCTCAGGGTCTGGTCATCATGGTCAAGGCGAACAAGGAGGGCATCCGCAATGCTCTGATAATAACAACCAGCAGCAGCATAGCCAGTCTAGGTATCGCAATAATCCGAAGCAGCTCAGCTTAGGCCAATATCATGTTTTCACGACCGGTCTTAACAAACGGGATCAGAAATTATGCAGGCGGGTGGTTCATGCGGCTGCGCCGGCTCTGCCGCGGTACTTAAAGTGGTCTGAATATGACATAACTTGGAGCTGGGAAGATCACCCGCCTCGTATTGATGACCCGGGGTGGCTGGTTTGGTGGTTGCCCCCTAAGTAGGGGGTTATATGGTGAACAAGGTGCTTATAGACGGCGGCAGTAGTATCAACACGCTTTATTATGACACCTTCCGACGGATGAACTTGCTTGACAAGGATCTTAAGCCTTCATCCACCGTCTTTCATGGTGTGGTACCTGGTAAGTCGGCCTATCCGGTGGGCAGAATTTCTTTGGAGGTTGCCTTCGGGGATGAATATAACTACAGGGTGGAGTCCTTGTGGTTTGAAGTAGTCAAAATTAAGAGCCCTTATCATGCGTTGTTTGGACGGCCGTCTTATGCTAAGTTCATGGCTAGGCCCTGCTACGTGTACTTGCAGCTTAAGATGCCCGGGCTGAAGGGCACTATTACTATTCATGGAGATCGGAATACGACCATTGAGTGTGAAGAAGGAGACGCGGCTTATGCAGAGGCCAGTTGCGCTCAGGAGGAACTTAAGTTCTATAAGGAGAATGTTGATCCGTAGGATATGACGCCGCTAAAAAAGCCCACAACGGAGGCTGAGCCGCCCCTTAAGTTTTCTGTGGATGACACCAAGGCTATTGACTTCACTCCGGGCGACTCATCCAAACAGTTCATCATTGGGGCTCATATGGATCCCAAATAGGAAAGCGCGCTCATCGAATTCATCCGTGAGAATCGGGACATCTTTGCATGGAAACCTTCTGACATGCCGGGTGTTCCGAGAGAGTTCGCTGAGCACAATCTTAATGTGGATCCTAAGTTTAAACCAATCAAGCAGTTTCTATGGCGGTTCAATGAGGAGAGGCGGAAGGCCATCGGGGAAGAGGTCGCCCGGCTCTTAGCAGTGGGTTTCACCGTTGAGATTTTTCACCCAGAATGGCTCGCCAACCCGGTGCTGGTGCTTAAAAAGAACGGCACGTGGCGGATGTGTGTGGATTACACGGACCTTCACAAGGCTTGTCCGGCTGACCCCTTTGCCCTCCCGCGTATTGATCAGATCATTGATGCAACGGCGGGTTGCGAAAGCCTGTGCTTCCTAGATGCATATTCAGGATATCTTCAGATCAAGATGGCAGTTAAGGACCAAGAGAAGACGGCTTTTATTACGCCTTTTGGAGCCTTCTGTTATGTATCTATGCCTTTCGGGCTCAAGAGTGCCCAAACAACTTATCAATGCTGTGTGCAGAATTGTCTCCACAGTCAGATTGGGCACAACATCCATGCTTACGTGGATGACATTGTGATCAAATCAAGGAAGAAGGAGACCCTCTTGGATGATTTAAGGGAAACTTTTGACAATCTCCGGGTCTATAAGATGACGCTTAACCCGACCAAATGCGTCTTTGGTGTTCCGGCTGGCAAGCTCTTGGATTTTTGGTTTCTGAGCATGGCATTGAGGCTAACCTGGATAAAATCAAGGCTATCACCTCTCTAGCAGAGTCAGCCTGTGTTAATGACGTTCAACGTCTGGCAGGGCGTATTGCTCTGTTAAGCCGGTTCATAAGCCGGCTCGGTGAGAAAGCAATTTCTCTGTATCAGATGATGAAAAAGACAGACAACTTTGTCTGGAGTAAGGCGGCGGGTGAAGCGTTGGAGACGCTCAAGAAACAACTCACTGAGCCGCCGGTGTTGGCTGCTCCGGCTGAGAAAGAACCTTTGCTCTTATATGTGGCGGCTAACAACCGGGCAGTCAATGGCGCAATTGTGGTCGAACGCAAGGAGGCTGGGAAGGAGTATCCGGTTCAAAGGCCGGTTTATTATATCAGTGAGGTCCTGACCGAATCCAAACAGAGATATCCACATTGGCAAAAGCTGGTATATGAGGTGTTCATGGCTAATCGCAAATTAAAGCACTATTTCTTAGGGCACCCAATCACAGTGGTCAGCTCTGCTCCGTTGGGGGGACATAATTCAGAACAGGGAAGCCACCGGTAGGATCTCTAAGTGGGCATTAGAGCTGGGACCTTTTAATCTAACTTATGCGCCTCGTACGGCCATCAAATCCCAGGCCCTTGTGGATTTTATAAACGATTGGACAGAGTGTCAAGCTCCTGAGGAAAAGCCGGATCACACATACTGGACTATACATTTTGATGGATCTAAGCAGTTGGAAGGATCAGGAGCAGGAGTCGTTTTAACATCTCCCAAAGGGGATAGATTTTGTTATGTGCTCCGGCTGATGTTCCCTTGCACTAACAATACGTCTGAATATGGGGCCCTGCTTCATGGTCTCAGAATAGCCAAGGAGATGAATTTAAGCCGGGTAAGGTGTTTGGGCGACTCAGATCTTGTGGCTCAGCAAGTTTCAGGCACGTGGGATTCCAAGGACCCGCGCATGGCAGCTTATCGATAGGCGGTGGATATCATTGCTGGTAACTTCAAAGGTTATCAGGTAGATCATATTGACCGTCGCCGGAATAAGGCAGCAAATGCCTTATCACGGTTAGGCTCTCAGCAAAAGCCGGTGCCGCCCAATATCTTTTTGGTTGTTTTATATCACCCGACTATCAAGTTGCCTTCAGAGGAAGATTTAGCTGTCCCTGACCCGGAGGGGCAGTTGGTGGCGGCTCTGCATGCTATTCCAGATTGGACCGTGCCTTACTTGGCATACTTGACTCGGGGCGACTTACCTGATGATGAAAAGTTAGCCAGGCAGATCACCCGGAGGTCTAAGCCGATGACAATAATTAATGGTGAGTTGCATAAGTGCAGCATGACCGGGGTTTTTCAGCGTTGTGTCTCACCAGAAGAAGGTCAGGAAATTTTGAATGAGATTCACGCTGGAGATTGCCGGCATCACGCCGGTTCAAAATCTTTGGTAGCCAAGGCATTCCGGCACGGTTTCTTCTGGTAGACGGCTCACAAAGACGCAGAGGATCTGGTCCACAAGTGTGACGGGTGTCAAAAGTTCGGCCGGCGTGCTCACGTTCCAGCTCAAGAGTTGCACATGATACCAATTACTTGGCCGTTTGCAGTCTGGGGGCTTGATATGGTAGGACCTTTCAAGAGATCCAAGGATAAGAAAACACACCTCTTGGTGGCGGTTGATAAGTTTACCAAATGGGTAGAGACTGAGCCGATGAGCAAGTGTGATGCGGCGATGACAGTTAAGTTTGTTAAAAAACTGATCTACCGTTTTGGTTACCCCCATAGCGTCATCATTGACAATGGCACAAATTTGTCCAAAGGGGCTATGAAAAAATTCTGTGACGAAGAGCACATCCAGCTTGATGTTTCAGCAGTTGCTCATCCGTAGTCTAATGGTCAGGCGGAGCGTGCCAATCAAGAAATCTTGAGAGGTATCAAGCCACGGCTCATGGTTCCTTTACAACGAATGCCCGGTTGTTGGGTAGAAGAGCTGCCCTCCGTCTTATGGAGTATCAGAACTACCCCTAACAGATCCACAGGATATACAGCTTTCTTCATGGTTTATGGTGCCGAGGCCGTATTGCCAAGCGACATCCGGCATGACTCGCCACGATTGGCGGCTTATGTTGAGACGGATAATGAGATGGCACATCAAGACACGTTGGATGCTTTGGAAGAGGAACGAGAGCTGGCGGCTGCCCGTTCGGCGATTTATCAGCAAGACCTGCACCGCTATCATAGCCGCAGGGTGAAGACCCGGACGTTTCAGGAGGGCGACGTAGTTTTACGGCTGATTCAAGACCAGACAGATATGCATAAATTATCTCCTCCATGGGAAGGGCCTTTTTTGGTCAGCCGAAATCTCAACAATGGGTCATATTACCTCATTGACATTCGGGACGGCTTAGATACTTCGGGTCAGGAGACCCGCCGGCCGTGGAACATAGCACATCTGCGGCCTTACTACACTTAAGGTTGTTGAAAGTCATCACTGTACATTATCATTGTATATGTCATATTTATAAATCAAATAGCATCCCTACAAGTCGGGACCTCTGCCACATCACACATCCTCGTTAATGCGAGAACATTGGCTGTTGAAGGGGGCTTCTTACCTTCGGGTATCGCTTATCTCACCCGAACAGCCGGCTTTATGCCATTTCCGGTTAACATGATTAATCGCGGCTGTCGAAGGGGGCTTCTTACCTTAGGGTATCGCTTATCTCACCCTAACAGTCGGCTTTATGCCATCTCCGGTTAACAAGATTAACCGCGGTTGTCGAAGGGGGCTTCTTACCTTCGGGTATCGCTTATCTCACCCTAACAGCCGGCTTTATGCCATCTCCGGTTAACAAGATTAACCGCGGTTGTCGAAGGGGGCTTCTTACCTTCGGGTATGAATGAGTCATCTTGAAAATCGTCTTGCTTGTCAGTTTCTTTTGAAAAATATTGGGAATAGAATACCCATATGCCATTGAGTCGGCTTCCAATACTTTGGCTTAATGAAAATCTTGAAAATAAGAAATCCTCATGACGTAGATCCGGTCTTCCATTGTTGCGAAGCAGGGCGGCTTGTATAAACTCTGGCGGGTTATGATCTTTTGATAACGCCGGGTCATGAATGTTGGTGATGCCGATTCTAACAACTGAACTGCATAATTGACATCTTGAAAATTATCCTCAAAAGTTTTCGATATGTCCATATTACCTGTAGCCCCCAAGCTCCGAGATTATCCATGATGACTTGGTGCTTTGCAATAATATATTGGACTGTGTAGCCCCCAAGTGTCGGGTTGTCCTGCCTGCAGCAACTTGGGACTTGTAACTGTCTTATACCTTATGAAACTTCAGCATTAGTAGCCCCCAAGGGCCGGCTCGTCAGAATGTGATGCGCTGGGTCTTCAATTTGAACCTCTTAATCTGACAAACAGTTGATTACTGTAGCCCTCAAGTGTCGGGTCGCATGCCTGCAGCGACTTAGGACTTTGAAAAAATTGACCTAAGCGGTGTAGCCCCCAAGTGCAGGGTCAGTAAGAATTACTGGGCTGGGACTTAGAAAAATATAGAAAGGCCGGCTCATCTCCTTGAGGTAATAGGGTCTTGCTGACAATGTAATGATTTGAAAACCAACTTGCATTGCCCCCCAAGTGTCGTGGTGCATGCTTGCAGCGACATGGGACTTGCATACTTGATATAAATTGGACTTGAATAATGTAGCCCCCAAGGGCCAGGTTGCACGCCTACGGCGACTTGGGACTATGTGATAGTAACCCATCATAATGCACCTCAGAAGTTCCCTTGAACTAATATTGATCTGATTTGAAAGAGTCCTTGATCGTGGCTGTAATATAACCCGGAATGAATATCCTGGAATAATTCCTTTTGTCTTTGACATGAAATCCCAGCTCACGGTTGTGGTGCAAACCGGCAAATATATATTTGATCAATCCATGACTGCTATAGATTACTACAGAGCACAATTGAAGAAATCCGAGAACCAACCAATTAGGTGACATGGCATTATATCTGATAGGGTGGCTCTTCCAGAATAATCAACTTTCCAATCTGGCTTGATAAAACCCCAATCACTCAATACTGGTTATGATAAACCATGTTGAAGATCCAGCCATGTTGGCTATCAAAGATCTATTTGTTCCTGCAGAAGTTCTTTCATCATACTTAATCGGCAGCTCATCTTAAGAGACAAGACCTGCAAAAATAAACAAGACAGAATATATTCTGCATTGTTGTAAGGGCGGCTTGAAAAAGCATAAACCGGATATCTTAACATAACCTTGCTTCATCTTTCACAATCTTGCTCTGGCCTGACTTATAACATGAATGCAATGTATGATGCAATATATGATCCAATGTATGATGCAATATGTATGATGCAATGTATGACGTAATGCATGATGATCTTTCTTTCCCCTTGTTTTTTGTTTCTCGAAAACTCATATTCCGGCCCTTTTGAGAGGAAAATGTTGCTTTGAACCGCCTAATAGCGCAGGGTCTCTGACGAGAGTGACCGCCAATCTTGCATGGCTCAGGGTCTCTAGGCGAGATTAACTGTTAAGGATGCAACATACCAGAATTTGCAACGGAGTGAGTGCCCCGGGCTCATAAGCTACTTCTCACGTGACATAAATCTGTCGTTTGAACCTTAAGGGTGTCAAGCTTAAGAGTACGATGGGCCACTTGGTGGAGAGTACGTAGCAGACGAGAGAGTTTCCCTCGCCGCTGTATGAGGCCCTCAGAGGGGGTGAGTTGACAGCTTGCTGGACCCCTAGATGAGCGGCACCTACATACAGGCAGGTATAACCCAGTCTTACAACGGATGAAAAGCCAACCAAGAGTTGGGGGCGACCTTCACCAACTCTTGAACTTGCTCTGGGTCCGCGACCCATCTTGCATCATGGTACCTATGTTTGAACGGCTCGCATCCTGGCGGCTCATCCTCTTTGGCTCCCATGGCACCCATGTTTGAACAGCTCGCATCCTGGCAGCTTGTCCTCTTGAGCGACTTAACACCCATGTTTGAACGGCTCGCATCATGGCGGCTCGCCCTCTTGAGTGATCTTGGCACCCATGTTTGAACGACTCGCATCATGGCGGCTCGCCCTCTTGAGTGATCTTGGCACCCATGTTTGAACGGCTCACATCATGGCAGCTCGCCCTCTTGAGTGACTTGAGCTCTTTCACCCGTGAGGTAGTGCACTCATGTTTGAATGGCTTGCATCATGGCGGCTCGCCCTCTTGAGCGACTTGGCACCCATGTTTGAACGGTTCGCATCATGGCGGCTCATCCTCTTGAGTGAATATAAATCTTGCATCAATAAGGCGGTGCACCCATGTTTGAATGGCTCACAGCATGGTGACTCATCCTCTTGAGTGACCCTCAATCTTTCTTCAGTAAGACGGTGCACCCATGTTTGAACGGCTCGCAACATGGCGGCTCGTCCTCTTGAGCGACTTTAGATCGCCCGCCAATAAAGCGGGGCACCCATGTTTGAATAGCTCGCGACATGGCGGCTCGTCCTCTTGGGCGGCTTTTAATTCCTCCATGAATAATGTAGTAGCCCCGGGTATCGGGTTAAATTTTCTCACAATGTCCTGGGGTTCTCGTTGAAAACGACCATGTGTGCTTCGCCATGTCTGTAGCCCCTAAGTCTTAAGTTGACTCGAAGAGGCGGCTTGAGAATCTCCATTGAAGGTTAAGGTTGACCATGGCGGGTTATAGGCGATGCCGTATTATTTGTTTCAATAATCCGGTCAATGGTTCGTCCCGGCTGGTTGTTGAAGTTAACCAAACTGCAATGGCGGCGACTTGCACGCCTGTCCGTCGGGCGGCTCGTATAGACGAAAACCGCACCGATATGTTGTAGATCAGACTGTGGGTGGCATCTTGCGCGCGTCTGTTGGGTGACTCGTTCTGGCTCGCACTGCATTGATATGTCGATAGATTGGACTGCAGGGGCGGCGACTTGCGCATACCCGCTGAGCAATTTGTATGGATAGCTCCGATGTGTTGATGTAGACGTAGAAGTAAGTCACGGAATTTGTAGAGGGCGCGGTCGTGAAAGACGGTTGCGGCGTTGTAAGCCGGTGCGGTCAGCGAGTCGGCCGCGGCATTGTAAGCCGTTGCGACCGTAAGAGGCGGCCGTGGCATTGTAAGCCGGCACGGCCGCGAGAGACAGCCGATTCGTTGTAAACCGGCATGGTCGCGAGAGACGGCCAAGGCGTTGTAAGCCGCCACGACTGCGAGAGACGGCCGAGGCGTTGTAAGCCAGCGCCGCCGCGAGAGACGGCCGATTCGTTATAAACCGGCGCGGCCCCAAGAGACGGCTGAGGCGTTGTAAGCCGTTGCAACCGCGACATTGTCGATGTAGACTCGACCACGGGGACCGCAGCTTGAAAATGTCCATTGGGCGGCTTGTAAAGGTGGGTGAATAACCGCGATACTAGCGTGTTGATGTAAACCGTGTCGTAGAGCGGCGGCGGCTTGCGCGCATCCATTGAGCAACACACCGCAAACAAACAGCAGTGCATAATGATGTTGGCACGTGCTCCATCTCCGCGATATACTGCCACTTGAGTAATTGTCCTGCGTAAAAACATTACAGGGCGAAGTAATAATTGTCCTTAGACGAATATCTACTGAACAAATAAATAAGATGAATATCACCTGATGACAATTTTATTCGATGATGGACGTGACTGCTTGAAAAACGTAGTAGCTGTACGTGTAGTATGCTTGAAGTTTATGTCACTTTGGTGAGACGTAGGAATCATGCATCTGTGTCCTGTCGGTTGGTTTGCCGGCAGTGTACATACTCAATGGATTTATGCATGCATGCATGCGTAAACATACTTAACTCCTTCGTGAACTTGATGACGACAAAGGCAAAACTCTAGCACACAGGACAGCTTGCCGGAGCAGCGACGCGGAGCGGCGGCTCGCAGGCATAACGCGAGCTGTGGCCGTAGAAGCGAAGTGAACTGATGCAGAGGTGGCTTGATGCGCGGAGTGCCTGGTTCACCTTGTCAAGGTGCGGCAGCGGCGTAAAGTGAAGCGAGGGTCGCGGTGGCGGCTCGGAAGCGACAGCTCGCAGCGGAGGAGCAAGGTGAAAGCGACGACTCGAGGCCAGGCTGGCCGTCCGGGGCGGAGCAGCTAGGCGAGGCGTCGGGGCGGAGGCCTGGCGAGGCACGGAGTGCGCGAGGCGTAGGTTGCGGTGGTGAAGCGTGAGGCAGCCATGGTGTGGCGGCGACTCACGGCGCAACGGGGTGGCACGCCAGCAAGAGCGGCGCGCGATGGGACGGCTCACCGGCAGAGGCGGCGGCGCAGTGACTTACCAGCAGGAGCAACAACATGATGACGGTGAGCCCGTGCTCAAGGTGAAAGAGATCGATCCGAGGCGGCTCATGGTCAGGTGGCTCGGCGAGGTAAAGAGCTGCGCCGGTCACGGCGGCTGGGCGGCTCGGCGACGATGCGCAGCGAAGGCGCCGTGCGGAGCTGGCTGGCGGCTTATGGACGGGCGGCTCAGCACGCAGGCATGACGGCGGCGGCTCAGCACACGGTGGCAGTGCAAGGAGGCCGACGGCGCAATGGGGGCTCGGAGACGAACGCGATGGCGGCTCGGAGCGACCAGGTAGAGGAACAAGGAGACCCGCGGCAAAGTGAGCACAACGATGGAGGCGGGCGACTCTCGGCAGGGAGGCCAGACCGGATGGGTGCAAAGGCACCGGAGCCTTGGCGTCGGCAAGCCGACAACGGGAGCGGGGTCACCGTGGCGAAGCTAGCGGCAGCGACGACAGAGCGAGGCCATGGCGGAGGGGGCGCATGGTGGAGGCACGACGAAGCTAACAGCGGCGGCGGAGCCGGCTGGCTTGCGTCGGGCGAGGTAGGTCGCAGTTGTGGCGGAAGCACAGGCAGGCTCGGACCCCCAGCTAGGACTTGGCGGCGAGCCGACCGGGCACAGGAGGAGCGACCATTGCAGAAAGGCGGGTTACGGCAGTAACAGGCCGGCTCGAGACACACAGCAAGTCAGCGAGGCGGATGCAGCAGAGGCGGACAGCCGGCTCGATGCGACACGGAGGCACACAGTAGGCGTAGTTGGAGAGGTGGTCGGCCGACTCTGTGCAGCGCGGAGACACGCGGTAGGCATAGTAGCAGCTTGAAACACGACACTATGGTAACCCGAGGGGCAGGTAAGGCGAGGTCGAGCAGCGACGACTCTTCCCGCGGTGGGCGGAGCTTCCCGCAACCGAAACGACGTGGGCAGAGGCGAGGCCGAGCTGCAGCAGATGCCCGGCCGAAGGCGAGGTCGCCACAGAGACGGACGTAGAAGCGCACGGGCTCACAACAAGTGTCGGAGGTGGGCCAGGGGTGGTATTGGAGCGTAGGTGGCTGGGACGCGCTTTGAAGTGGAGGCGGAGGCGATGGCTGGAGCCGGCTCGGACAACGATCGTGGAAGTGGTGGAGGCGAGTTGGAGGTGGAGCCAGATCGGAGACGGGGTCGCGACCGCGAGGGGCACATGCGGGCGAGGTTGACCCGGATTGAGACCACGGCGGAAACTCGAAACGGAGGCCATCGGGGCCGCTCAATGGCGAGCCGCACGGAGGCCTCCGCTGAGGTTCCCAGAGTCGCGTGCGCACAGTGTTGTTGTAGCGGTACGAGGGCGGAGACTCAAGGTACTCCAGCGATGGCGGCTCGGCCGTGTGGTGGTTGAAATTTCGCAGAGAAGCAAGGCCAAGGTGGGTTGCAACCCGGTGAGGGAAAAGACGGCTTCATGCAGAGGCTTGACACGGTGGCGATTCGGCAACTTGACGAAGACGACTCGCAGCGCGGCCGGAGATCGGCAAAGGTGGATGTGAGCACATCAGTGGCTCGATGCGAGGGCTGTGCCGGGCGGCTCCTTGTCCACACAGAGCCAGCGATGTGGCGAGCCATGGTCGTGGCGGGACGATCCGAGGGCGCTCGGAGGCAGTCGCGAACCGTGTTTGAATCCTCCTCCAAGTCATGGAGGTTTGACCAATCGGTCCTCCTCCAGGTCATGTCCCTTTGGAGTTTTTTCTCCATCCAAGCAAACGCGATCTTCTTGATCCCTAAAGAATTCCCTCCAAGAACAGAACACCACCGTGCGATAGCCCCACGGTGGGTGCCAACTGTCGTAGATTTCTCACGGCAGGTGTCCGGGTGAATGGACTTAGGTTCGAGGCGGTCGCAACGTATGGCGGCTTGAGAGGGGTTGGTCGGAATCGAGAGATGTGAGTTTACCAAGGTTCGGCCCCTCCGATGGAGGTAAAAGCCTACGTCCCGCTTGTCTGCCATTGGTTATCAGGAAGACCTCTCGGTTACATGGGTGTTTGTCTTGCTACCTCTTATCTTGAAAGCCTTTAATCTGTCTATCTCTAATGACTTGTCCTTGTCCCTCTTGGGGCTCCTTACCCCTCCTTATATAAGTGGAGAGGGTAGGTTTACATGTAGAGTCCTACTCCCAGTAGGACTATGACTAGTCTTTCATGAATCTTAATCCATGTCTTGCTTCTGTTGTAAGGGAATCCTTTCTCTCTTTCGGTCCTTCTCTTGTGAGTCGCCTGGAGCCGGCTTACACGCCAGGTCTTGGGCCTGGTCGTCCTGCGACCCGCCTACCGGGTCACCAATAAACTGCCATGTCTTGACCAGGTCTCCTATGAGTCGCCAGGCCGGGTCATACCGCGGGGTATATCACCGACAGGATGCCTTCCGGGGCATCCCCAAGCTTCGATGCCTGAGTTTCCTTGAAATATTTACTTGGGGTGCCTTGGGCATCCCCAATCTTGAATTCTCGTCTCTCCGTATTCTTCTTATATCGATACCTCCTCGATCTTCGAACACTTCATTCACACAAAACTTAACAAAACCCCCGTGAGATCCGTTAGTATAATAAAGCAAATTACTACTTTAAGTACTGTTGTGAACTCATTAGAAATTCATATTAGCATTATATCTACTATATTCCAAATTCACCATGGTTCATACCCCCGATACAACCATAGATTCATCAAAATAAGACAACAATGCATAGAAAACAGAATCTGTTAAAAACAGGACAGTTTGTAGTAATCTGGACACTTCATATACTTATGTAACTCAAAAAATTCTGAAAATTTAGGAAACATTAACAAAATTTCATAGCAGTATTGTGTAAAAATTTCAGAAACTTTTGTCGTTCCAGTAAAAAATGTAAATTCACGCACTACAACCAAAGTTTCTGTTTTTGCACTGCACACACCAAACAAGCAATCTAATCATCCTAAAAGCAAATTTTGTCACATTATTTTTATAATACAATGGATATATACAACGTGATAATTATTTTTTAGAAGCTTCCATGAAATTTTTTACATTGTTTCCATGAGCATGAACACAAGTGTTCAAGGTCGACCCTCACTTCTCCAATGCACAACCTTCCAATCACTTCTCTTTTTGAAAAACTTCTTAGGCATAAGAGGCAAGTAACTCTTTTTGTATTTTTAATTTTTTAAGTTTTTGTTTGTTTGTTTCACCCACAACTAAAGAAAGAAAAAAGGGAAAACAAAATCTATATAGTGAAGAAACCAAACAAGCACACACGAGAATATCAACCCCACGCTATTGCACACCAGCAACGACGCCAGAAAAGAGCTTGATAGTCCCCGAATGCAAGGAATCATCATAGGAATTTCCAAAGGTGGAAGTTATAAGTATGGAGTGTCGAACCCACAAGGAGCTAAAGGTAAGATCAATATTCTCTCAAGTCCTATCTGCCACCGATACGACTCTACGTACAAAGAACGTTTGCTTCCATCAAGAAACGAGAAATAAAACTATATTGTGGGTATGAAGAGGATGGCTTTGCATGAAACGAAGAACCAAAATATTAAAATAGTTGCTGTTAACATAATATTACAGTATATTACAAATAACGACTATGGAATAATGATGGGTCGGTGTGCGAAATTATCCTAGGCAATTGTTAATAAGATCGGCAATCATTATTGCAATTTTATATGAGGGAGATGCATAAGCTAACATACTTTATCTACTTGGATCATATGCACTTATGATTGGAACTATAGCAAGCATCCACAACTACTAAAGATCATTAAGGTAAAACCCAACCATAGCATTAAAGCATCAGGTCCCCTTTATCCCATACGCAACAGCCCCCTTACTCGGGTTATGCTTTTGTCATTCAAGCAACCCACTATAAGCGAATCATGAACATATTGCAACACCCTACAGCGGGAATCCTTCACGTGTGCACGACACGGAAGGCACCATAGGACAGCACCAAAATAAACATACAACTCAAACCAATCCAGATTATCAATTAACCCAAAGGACAAAAGTAATCTACTCAAAACATCATAGGATGGCAACACATCTTTGGATCATAATATGTAGCATAAAGCACCATGTTCAAGTAGGTGATTACAGCGGGGTGCGAGAGAGTGAACCGCTAAAAGGAGATGAGGATGGTGATGAAGAAGGTGATGTTGATGAAGACGATCACCGCGGCGATGGTTCCCTCGGTGGCACTCCGGCACCACCGGGAGAGAGCAGGAGGGGTTCTCCCCCTTGTACTTCCTCCTCCATGGCCTCCCCTCCGTGGGGAGAGGTTCTCCCTCTGGTCCTTGTCGTCCATGGTGTTGATGGCCCCTCCGGGACGATGAATATGGCCTCCGGTGATGGTGACCCCCTCCGGCAGGGTGCTGGAGAGGACCAAGATTGGTTTTTCGTGGTTCTAGAGGTGTGCGGCGGCGGAACTCACGATCTAGGTTTCTTTTTGGTGGTTTCTGGATTTATAGGAATTTTCGGTGTCGAAATCACATCAAGGGGGCCACGAGGGAGTCACAAGCCTGCTAGGCGTGGCCACCCTCCTGGTTGTGCTTGGCAGGCTTGTCGCCTCCTCATGGCTCTTCTGGCCCAGCTCTAATGCTTCGGGGGCCTCTTTTGGTCCACAAAAAATCATACTAAATTTTCAGCCATTCCGAGAACTTTTATTTCTGCACAAAAAAACCACACCATGGTAGCTCTGCTGAAAACAACGTCAGTCCGGGTTAGTTCTAATAAAATCATACCAAAATCATATAGAATTATTGTAAACATGGCATGAATACTTCATAAATTATAGATACGTTGGATACGTATCAGTTACCAACCAGGACTAAAGGTCCTCCTGCCAGGCGCCCGCCGGCGGCCACGTGGAGCTTCTTTAGTACCGGTTCGTAAGCCAACCAGGACTAAAAGTGATGGGCACTTGTCCCGATCGTTTTGTCGCGGTTGCAGAACCGGGACTAAAGGCCCTTTGGAACCAGGACTGTTGCCTTGTTTTCTACTAGTGATGGATATCGGTGCGGCGGCCCTGGGTGGCGGTTCGCATGGGGGCTCTACGTTGGGCACCATGGCGGTGGTGATGGCTACCCCTCTTGGTCGTGTGGGTGGCAAGGGGTGTAGTGTATGGCGGCTCGGGCTCATTTTCTGCCGGTGCCAGTGGTGGTACCCAGATCCGGAGCTGGAGGCTTGAACCTGCCATGATTTCCTTGAGTACCTCATGGTGGCATGGTTGAGCTGTTGAGCGAAAGCTTCGCACTTTAGCACCGATGACGGCGACACCCGTGGGTACCGCTATCGTGTTTAAGACGTTGGCGTGGTTCTTCTCTCCGTGCTAGGGTTCCGCAACCCTTGTCCGTCTTGGACTCGGTAGCGGTGATGCTTCGCGTCGTGCACCCTCCTCAGGGCGTTGTCATGGAGCATGGCTGTCTTAGGGCTTGTCGTGGTGTAGTTGTTAAGGCCTGCACGTGTTATCTTTTGTCAACGTAATAACATGCGTTTATGTGGCTCGATTATCACACGATCTCCTTGTATGAGGATCACCTTATTACTTTGTATCATTGGGTCGTGTACTGGGTTTGTGCTTTATATATAAAGCAAGGCGACAGCTTATTTCAAGAGAGAGTGAATACTATTTAAAATAAGAAACCCCGACACGTATTGAGTTCAGTTATTATTATTATCATTGTTCTAACATCTTTTCTGAAAAAACCTCATCTGACTTTTTTTTTCAATGCCAACATCCATTGGTTGCATGTGAAACGTCATGGTTTATGTGTTTACCTTCGGTCAAAACGCCATGGTTTGTGACGTTTCCTCCCCTGCCAAAGATGCTAAGTCCCACGAAGGGAAACACCAGGGTGAAAACGCCACGAATGTTGGCATCATTAAAAAAGGTCAGATGAAGATTTTTTTTCTAAAACAAGGTCAAATCATGTTAAACTTTACTAAAATGGTCAAAAACAAAACAATGATCTTGTCCCACCGTAGTTGCATCTGCACCATGGCGTGGCTTGTTTCATCTCTGCCGCCTGTGTCCCCTATGCGCCCACCTGGCTATAAAGTTTTTTTTCTGAAAGACCCAGCTAGTCGCTGGCATTTCATTGATTTAGCAGAGAGAGGATGACAAATGTTGTTGATCAAGTGATCAGTGGTGTGAAATAAAAATTACAGCACTGACCGGAAATCTTTATTTCGGGCACGTACAATCATTCTTAGATGCTGACTCCTCACGTCACCATTGCCCCGAAGGGCTGCTCTATGCAATTTTTTACTTGGCTATGAAGTTTCACCGGAGCATCGTGATATGTGCGAAATTGAGCGGATCCAACAAACAAAAATCCCGGAATGAAAATTAGCTAGTTGGAAGATAGCATGGTTTCTTTTATTTTTCGAGATGGCAATGGTGCTTTTTTAGGGTCACCTTGATCCATCCATACAAAAAGAGGTCATTTTTAGTACAAAGGTGTTTTATAGAAATATATTGAAGGATTACAGTGGTATTTGTAATTTGTCTTATGTTAGTCATTTGACTTATACGACTGAATCATATAGGAATTTATACTAAAGGGTTATTTATCGAAATAGTCTTTCACCCCGCTATATTGATATATATAGCAACCACCCGATACAATTGCTGGGGCCCCAGCACAAGCATGCCTAAAAGAAACAACAGAGGAAAAAAATGCCAACAACGTCGGATTAATGAAAAACGAAGATGACTGGCAACTGTTGCGCCTGCCGGAGAATTCTACCACACTCCTAGCACTCCGAAACGCCGCCTACCAAGCAACAACCTTCAAGAAGGAACACAATGACTATGACGCTGCTACCCGGGACAAGTCCTAGGGTTTCCCCCGGTACGCGAGGGGGCGTGGGGAAGGGGTAAATCTGACACCCTTCAGGAAGGCACGGCGGCACCCATGGGCGTCACCATGTCGGTGCAGGACAAGCCGACAAGGATTTCTCCCAACCTCCAACCAACCACGGCCCCAGAAGATCCTTCGTGCTCCACCATACTTGCCGTCCACCAATATGCGCCACCACGATCTCTCAGTCACCATCGCCGTCTCATCGTGGCAAGCGAAGCGATACTGGCGGGATCAAGAGGGAGTAGCCCGGAATGGGGAGCGTCAGGGTCAGAAGCCACGTGGGAGGGGACAACCTCCACCACCCTCGGCGGTAACCGACCGGATGCGACTTAGGAGCAAACCAGGCACCTCTACCTGACCGAGCCCGAAACGGGCTCGTGAAGCTCCCAGCGCTGCGCTACAGTGCACGTGTCGCCGTCTCCGCCACCCCCAGCACGAGCCACACCTTCGTCCGCCGGAGATGACGCCGGAAAGCCCATGCCAGGCCCACCCAGACCTAGATGGGGCCCAAAAGGGTCTAGATCTGGGTCAGAAGGGCGCAACCGCTAGCCATCGTGCCGCCCCGCAGCCAAGTAGCCGCAACACCGCCACCTCGCCACCCGAAGTTGCGCCGCCCATGAAGCCGCGCCGCCGCATCCATCGCCGACCTGGGTAAACCGCCGCCAACCGCCACCACCCGAGCTGCAGCGCCACGCGCGCGTGGGGGGTGGGTGGGGGTGGGGGGTTGGGGGAATGGGGCCGCCACCACCGGCACCACGCGAGCAAGGCTCGGTGGCCAACACCGGCAGTGGCAGGAGGGGATTAGGAGGAGGGGGGCTCTGGGAGGAGGAGGGAAGGAGCCCTCGGTCGACTCGCTCGGGGAGGCGACGCGGGGGCTCGTATTTGCTCCAATACATATCCCAAGGGGTTATTTAGACTATATTTCAAAAGAAAACTTGTGTCACTGGAATCTCTTGGAAGAATCTTTAAACTTAGCACGCGCCCGCTGTTTATCCCGTGTGTGGGGCTATGTTGTTTTTCTTACACAAGAAAAAAAGGGTAGTCGGTAAGTGAGCTGGCAGTTGCTAATGTGTAAGTCAATTTAACTCAGATAAATACCGAAAAGTAGCAAAAATGAGTTCATCCATGATACAAACACTTAATTATATATCTTAAATGTTTGAGTCAAAGCTGTTCAAGAGAAACATAATTAGAAAATCATCTGGTGCAACCAAAAGTTTTAGAAAATAAAGATCCTTTGAACCAAAGGAAAATTCCTCTAGTAAATATCTGAAAGATCACATTTTACAGGTAATACCCCATCCTACAACATATGAAAATTTGTATTAGCGAACGAAGCAAGATACAGAAAAAGAAAAACAACAGAAAAAGTGAATTGGAAAATAGAAAGGATTAGCCTTTATATAGAGGTCCATTCTTTTAGGCTCGGTGTTGGCAACCCAATGAAAAAAAATGAAAATGTCGTTTCCTCTAACGCATACAAATTTTAGGTACAAAACAACAAAACTGAATAAAAAATACTCTAGTAAGAAGTTAGAACATGTGCCATTATAGTGCATTGATGATTTTTTATACACGGTATTTTGAGTAATATTTGTTGCACCCCGTAACCCTTAGTCATGAAATATAGCACGCATGAGCAACTGCCCTATTCTGGTTGGGGGTGATTTCAACATCATCAGAAGGAGGTATGAAAAGAACAATGATAACTTCGATGGTCGTTGGTCTTTTATGTTTAATGCCATTATAGAAAGCCTGGACTTGAGGGAGATTGAGCTCTCAGGTCGTAAATTCACTTGGGCTAACACACTTCCATCGCCTACTTTTGAAAAATTAGACCGGGTTCTTACAAGTATTGAATGGGAGCAGAAGTTTCCCCTTGTTACGGTGAGGGCCTTGACAAGGGGAATCTCAGATCATGCTCCTCTTCTAGTGGATCCCGGGAAGTCCATGTTTGCTGGGAACAAAACTCCTTTTTCCTTCGAATTGACGTGGTTCTAGAGAGAAAGTTTTATCGATATGATAGCACGAGAGTGGGCAACGGATTTGGGCGGTAAGTCCAGTGTTGACAAATGGCAGAATAAGATTAGACACTTACGACAATTCCTTCGAGGATGGGCAAAACACTTGAGTGGAGTGTATAAGATTGAAAAGGAAAATCTTGTTCAATGCATCGATAGTTTAGACCTCAAAGCGGAGTCTTCTGGTCTATCTCATCCTGAGTGGCAGACCAAAGTGGCTGCCGAGATGCGGCTTAAAGAGTTGCTGCGCGAGGAAGAATTAAAATGGGCGTTGAGAGCCAAAGTGAGAAAAGTTGTCCAGGGGGACAATAACACAAAATTCTTCCATATGATTGCAAACGGCAAACATCGCAAGAAAAATATATTTCAGCTAGAACAAGATGAAGGAACAATAGTGGGTCAGGAAAATCTTAAGCTGTATATCACAAATTATTACAAATAGTTGTTTGGGGAGCCTGACAAAAGTTTTGTCTCCTTAGATGAATCTAGGGTAGAT
Source organism: Hordeum marinum (assembly GCA_022496015.1). NCBI lineage: Eukaryota > Viridiplantae > Streptophyta > Magnoliopsida > Poales > Poaceae > Hordeum > Hordeum marinum. The sequence goes on from CM039674.1 coordinate 41,515,711, forward strand.
GATGTTCCACAGCTTGAAACGGACGAGAACGAGATCTTGTCCGCCCCATTCACTAAGAAAGAGGTGTTTCAAGCTGTCTCACAAATGAAGAACGGTAAAGCGCCTGGGTCAGACGGGTTCCCAGCTGAGTTTTACAAGAAATGTTGGCACATCATTAAAGGTGACTTGATGCCAATGTTTCAAGATTTGTTCGCCGGACATCTGAAGCTATTCCACTTAAATTTTGGGACAATTACACTTCTCCCGAAGAACACGGAGGCTGTACGGATTGAGCAGTTCCGTCCAATATGTCTCCTTAATGTGAGTTTTAAGATCTTTACAAAAGTTGGGACGAATAGGCTAACGCAAATTGCACATACTGTTGTGCAACCACCTCAAACAGCTTTCATGCCGGACAGAAACATCCTCGAGGGGGTGGTGGTGCTGCATGAAACACTACATGAGATTCACACTAAAAAACTAGATGGAGCAATCTTCAAAGTTGATTTCGAGAAAGCTTACGACAAGGTCAAGTGGCCTTTCCTTCAGCAAACCCTCAGAATGAAAGGATTCGACGAGTCTTGGAGGAAGCAGGTCGAGTCTTTTTCACAAAAAGGTAGTGTCTGTATAAAAGTGAATGATGATATAGGGCACTATTTCCAGACACACAAGGGTTTACGACAGGGGGACCCGATGTCACCCATTCTGTTTAACATCGTGGTGGATATGTTGGCAATTTTAATTGCGAGAGCAAAGGATAATGGTCAAATTGGCGGTCTCGTACCGCATTTGGTGGATGGGGGTATATCCATTTTACAATATGCCGATGATACAATCATCTTCATGGAGCATGACCCAGAGAAAGCAAAGAACATGAAGTTGTTGCTTTGCTTATTCGAACAGCTGTCGGGATTAAAAATTAATTTCAATAAAAGTAAGCTATTCTGCTTTGGCCGAGCTAAAGAAGAACAAGAGGCTTGCAGACATCTATTTGGGTGTGAATTGGGCTCCATGCCTTTCTCATATTTGGGAATACCGATCCACTATCGTAAGCTTTCGAATGCTGAATGGAAATGTATTGAAGACCGATTTGAAAAGAAACTCAGCTGCTGGAAGGGTAAGCTCATGTCATATGGAGGCCGGTTGATCCTCATTAACTCGGTCCTCACGAGTATGCCTATGTTTCTATTGTCTTTCTTTGAGGTGCCAGTTGGGGTACGTAAGAGATTAGACTTCTATCGGTCGCGGTTTTTCTGGCAAAATGATGAGTCATCGCGTAAATACAGACTTGCAAAATGGGATATCATTTGCACACCTAAAGAACAAGGGGGGCTAGGGAATGAGAATTTAGAGCTAAAAAATAAATGCTTACTCAGTAAGTGGCTGTTTAAGTTATTTAGTGATACTGATGCCACATGGGCACAGATTTTGCGTAGTAAGTACCTTCGGTCCAAAACCTTAGCACAAGTGACGTCCAGACCAACGGATTCACCATTCTGGAAAGGTTTGATGAAGGTCAAATCAATGTTTTTCCATAGGACCAAGTTTGTCATGGGTGATGGTACTAATACGAGATTTTGAGAAGATGTATGGTTAGGGGAGACGCCTCTAGCTACCCAATACCCGGCTCTATATAATATTGTACAACGTAGAGAGTCCTATGTTGCTATGGTATTACAATCGACCCCTCTAAATATTCAGTTCAGAAGGAACCTGATTGGCGACCGATGGGAAGCGTGGTTACACTTGGTTAGAAGGCTGATGGACGTTCGGTTGTCTAACCAACCCGACCGGTTGAACTAGACTCTAATGAAAAACGGAATGTTCACGGTCAAATCTATGTATTTGGACATGATCAGCTCGGTAGTTATCCCGAGGACGGTGAACATCTGGAAGGTCAAAGTTCCTTTAAAAATAAAAGTGTTTATGTGGTTTGTCCATAAACAAGTTATTCTCACTAAGGACAATTTGACCAAACGAAATTGGGATGAATCTCGAAGATGTAGCTTCTGTGATCATGAAGAGTCCATCAAACACCTCTTTCTGGACTGCCCTTTGGCACAAATATTGTAGAGATCGGTTCATATAGCCTTCAATATTGCGCCACCTAATAGCATTTACACGTTATTTGGGACGTGGCTAAATGGAGTGGAAGTTGAAACTGCGAATCACATTCGTGTTGGCATTTGTGCTTTACTTTGGGCTATATGGAACTGCCGGAATGACTTGGTTTTTAACAGGAAAACAAACTTTCATTTTTTGCAGGTCATCTTTAGAGCCACAACATTAATCCGTATGTGGTCGCTAATCACTCCGATGGATGCCAGTGAGCGTATGGTTACTGGGTCTATCCGATGGGAGATGGTAGCTCGGGGTATCTTCAACCGGTTTGGATGGCGGTCATGTAATAGGATAGGAGAGTAGTTTCCTATACGCATTATCGCCAGTTGTGGCTGCTTCCTTTCTTACGTTACTCTTTATATAGTTTGTGACGAGCAACTGTAATCTTTGGCATTCAGACTTTGCTGCATGTGAACCTTTTTAATAAAGTTGCCGTATGCATCTCTTAGATGCAGAGGCCGGGGGATACCCTCCTTTTCTAAAAAAAAAATGAGCAACTGAATTAAAGATGGACTATCAATCAAAATAAAGTACAATCCTTACAGTCTAAATGGTACTAACCTAGATACTATAAGACACATATTTTTCTGTGATTTGCTTATCCTATGGTGTTCTGCAGAAAATAGTTGCTAGGTATCGTATCATAATTAACATAACTTTATACATAAGGTAGGTAGAATGAGCAAAAAATGCTACACTTTGTACTATTCACATTCTTATAGATGTAGGGTGCATGTACGTGCGTTTATATAGGTGAATGTATTTTCCGTATATGTGAGCATTTGTGTTGTACTATGTTGGCCCCGATGTTTAGTCGTGAAATATCGCACGCATGAGCAACCGAATTAGAGATGGGACATCAATCAAAATCAAGTCTAATTATGACGGTCTAAATGGTACTAACCTAGATACTATAAAGCACACATTTTCTGTGATTTTCTTATCCTATGGTGTTCTAACAAAAATAGTTGTTACGTATCGTATCATAATTAACTTAACTTTATACATAAGATAGAATGAGCAAAAAATGTTATACTTTTGTACTACTCACATTGTTATAGGTGTAGGGTGTGTGTTCGTGTGTTTATATGGGGTGAGTGTATATCCCATATATGTGAGCATTTGTGTTATACTATGTTGGCTCTGGTGCTCATTTTTTTTTCTAGATTTATTTCAGGGTCACCGACGATATTTGTTGAGTGATTTTAGTGTGAGGAGACATTCCCTGTCTACTACGATGACGCCTATGGTAACTTTGTCGATTCCAATATGTTATGCCGACTCAGTATCATGAATATTATCACAAGGATAAAATGTGTGTGCGTGCGTTCATAAGGATGTGTATATATGCATATATACGAGCATTTGTTGTACTGTGTTGTAATGTGTTAAAATAAATAGCAAACAAAAAATAGTAATAAATCAAGAAGCCAACACGTGTCACCAAGAGAGCACTCACCTCATAGTACCTCAAATGCTTGATAGGAGGGCTAGCTTAGTAGCTTTAATTGTTTTATTATATATGTATAGTGCAAACAAATCTTGAGGAAATGAATTCTACAAGTTTCAATAAAAAAAGGACAACCAATGTAAAAATTATTTTTCTTTAGAATTCTAATCCACTAAAATTCATATAAAATCTATCGAATCAAAGAGATCTAAGTAGCTACAAAATCAAAATAATACCAGTAGTATTTTGGATCATGTTGATTTTCACTTAGGAGATAATAACCACAAAGTCCAATAATAATAATTCATACGAGTGCCTGCCGAAAAGCAAGCATTAAAAAGGTGCAGCTCCATATGCTTAAGCAACAGGTTAAGCAGACATCTATCCAACTTTCCCTCACATTTTATACCCACGGACCTAAAAAAACAGTAGAAAGAACATGCCAGAACCAACCATAGGTACACCATTATTATTACTCAATCAATCCAGAAACCAGTGCCCCCCCCCCCCCCCGCCCACAAAAAAAACCAATGAAATCGTCCTTGAGAGTACAACTTGCTGTAGTAGCAGCAATGACAGTTGGCTATAATCAGCTTCAATTCTGTCATGACGTTTGTGCTGTCAACCTTATTTATCCACTGTAGGTAGTCCAAGTGAAATAATCACCACACAAAAAGGGAAAAGGTATAAAAAGCAACAACATTACACCCCAACATTTGTCAAACAGATATCTCCCATTTCCCTACTCCGATCAAAGAGCTCCGTTGTGTTTCAAGGCTTCACAGAATCTTTGAGTGTTTTCAACTAACCATCATGTCTTGAATACAAACTGCTCTTGTAGGCCTGTACGAAGGGTAACAGGTTGAAGGTCAAATTTGGTTGGCAATAATGTAAAAATAATTCAAGTGGATTTGGAATGTCCATGGCTTCAGAACTTTAAAATTAGAATAATAAAGCACTGGAAATAGATCAAGTTTTTCTTAACTATTTCACTCACCTGTCCAATTATAGAGATTCATCAGGGAAGATATTATGGCCATCTGTTGCAACATGGACATTAATGCCTTGTTCTTTTTCCGGGAGACAATTCCTGAACTCTTGGGCGTGCGGGCAGTCAAGCATGTATACGCGATTCAGGGAGCACATGTTCTCTGCTTGATACAGCTCTGGGCAGTCCTGCGCAAGAAGGTCCTGCAGCTTACAGAGGTTGGAGATCCTCCTCAAACCTGCATTGTTCTTCACCTTGAGCCACACAACTGCAGGAAGGTCGACAATTTCTTCAATTTTGTGAGCACTTTCGATGTGGATTCTCTTCAGGTTAACAATCATGTACAAGTCTTCAGGAAGAGCTCTCAGTTTTGGGCAATCAAGAAGAAACAGACGGTTAAGGCATGGCATCAGAGAGAATTGTTGAGAGTTTTCCTCCCACATATCTCTTGTGCTGAGGGACCATTTTTCTAAACTTCTCATGCGCATGATGTTAAGCAGTTCGAGTTTTGGGAAAAATGCCGCTGCATTTATGACACCTTTCCCCAGGAGTTCTGTGCCAATGGTCTTCAAGGCATCTGCACCATTAATCTGAAGAACTTGCAGTTGTGGCATCTGGCCTGCTGGTGGAAGCTCTGAAAATGATATGCACTCATTCAGGTGCATATGACACAAACTTGGCATGTTAAACTCCGGTTCCAAAAGTAACCATTCTGGTAATATTGTGCCCGGGAAACCAACAAGAAAAATGTATACTAGGCTCGGTGACGGAACAAGCATAGCACAGACTTGCTGAATTTTCTCAACCTCATTGGCCTCATAGTGAGTTCTATCATGAATACTCCAGCCCATTGTGCATTGGAGCCCTAGTTCTCTAAGTTTCTGAGTGTTCTTCAGCACAAGTTCAGCCCCTGGTGTAGCTTTCTCAAGCTTATCAACCCAGAGGCGTTGGATGTTGGGGAGGCACCGCAACTCATGCAATCTGAATCCAGTCTCGCTCTCAAAAACTCCTCTGAGGTTGTAGAGATGCTGAAATTTTGCAATTCCCTTTGGAACATGATCAAGTGCTTTCTGTTCTAGCTCAAGAAAACTTATGTTAGACAGTGTCATCAAACCGGCAGGCAGGCTATGCAGCTGGTAGCAACCACGCAAACAGAGGTATTCAAGACTGATGAGGTTCCGTGTGGACTCTGGAAGTTTGCAAATTTCTGTATGGCTGAGATCTAGCAACCTCAATAGCACCAAGTTTCCCACTGACTCTGGTATGTTTTGGATGCTTGTTCCACGGAGAATTAAGACACGGATATGCTGGAGCTTTCTGAAGATGTCATTGTGGACTGACTTGAAGTTCTTGTTATCAAAAAGTAGGAGGGTCCTCATGCACTTGTGCTCTTCTAGAGCGGGTATTTCTTCTACAGCATTGCTGATGCATATATGGCGCAGATTCGACATGGCATCGTTACTTTCCGCATTCATGAATTGTGAGTGATCCTTTGTCAGATATTGTCCAAGTGACCGCAATAAATCATGCATCGTTGAAAAAGCCTTGTCAACATACTTTGGTATTGGTTGGAGAAGATTCCTTCGCAGTAGCTCATGGTAATACTCTTCAGCAGTTTCATGTACTGACAACTCATGCTCTTTCCCCACGAAACCTTCAGCAACCCACCAGTAAGCTACAGCATCACGATGGATGCGAAAGTTAGGGGGCAACAAGGCACACCATAAAAAGCGCTGCTTGAGTTCAGGAGGCAAGTTTGTGTAACTTAAATACAGGGGGCCTCCAAATTCTTTTGGGAGTCCATGAATGGACCATTTGCTATCTCGGATGCTCTTCCATTCCGCGGTTGTTCTTTTGGTTGATAGGACACCTGCAACAACCTTGATGGCAAGAGGAAGGCCATCACATTTCTTTACAATTTCATACCCGACATTCTTCAATTCACTCATCTCGGGCGACTGGAAGGACTTCTTCATAAGCAACTCCAAGCCATCACTGTCATCCATTTTTCTTACTCGGTGGGTATGTATTGCATTCATTCCTTCCAAAACATCTTGGTCTCTTGTGGTGACAAGGACATGGAAATTCCTTGCTTTCATGAAAGGCGATAGAAGAAGATCAATCCAGACATCAGATTTCCACACATCATCCAGCACAAGAAAAACACTCTTTCCCTTGATGGTATCCGCTAAGTGTGGTAGAAGCTCGGCCTTGGTCCCTAGTTGATCACACTTTCCTCCGGCCATACGGATTGTCTGCTTTATCAAGTCAGTCTCTTTGTAGCTCTGTGTAATGCACAACCATATCTGGACTTGGAATTTTTCTCTTAACAACTGCTCATTATATATCTTTTGAGCTAATGTTGTCTTACCGATGCCTCCCATCCCTTGGATCCCAGAAACACTTGAAGTATTCTCATGGCAACCGCTGACAATCATTTGTAGCATGTCATCAACAGCCTGTTTGATCTCTCTTCCAACAACCTCTAGATCATCCATACCAGATGTCTGATATCTATCCACAACTGTTACTTTGGATTGTTGATGTATGGTTCTATCTACCCTGAACATCTCTTTGTTTGTTTTAATCTCATCGAGCTTTTCATTTATGTCTTTAATTCTTCTAGCTACCCTGTGATCAAATGGAAGCTTTCCAAAACAAGAGACCATTGACTGATTGCAACATACCGATCTAGGTGGCAGCAAAAGCTTTTGTGAATGAACCATAACAAGATCTATGATGACATCCACATCAAACATTACATTGGTCATGTCCTTCCACCATGTCTCTACCATTCTATCTTCCATGGCCAGAGCTTCAGCGTCCTCCCGAACTGCACTGAAGTGTTCAAGATTATTCTTTAGCCTCTTGATATCCTTATTGACGCTTAATGTCATCACAACCTCATTCTCGATAATGTGACCTAGCTTTCTCAAGAATTTTGACGTGAGAACATCCAAAACTGTGGCCATAGTGCCCAGACCTGTGAATACTGATTTGGATGCAAGTACGCCAACTTGATATTTGGCAGCCCTCCGCTCTTCCTCAAATGCTAACCAGCCACATGACACATTTCTCTGCATAAGTATGTGACAGTTCATTTCATCAGAACAAGCTCAAGAACCTTCCAAAGACATAATTCCTACAAGAAAATCAATGGGACACACTATTTTTTGGAACAAAATACCTTCACCACATTCCAAACAAATTTTGTGTATCTACAAAGTGTTAAATATATGTGTCAAATATTAGGCTTAAGAGTTGTGCTACAGTTGGACTTGTAATTAGCGGAGGGTTAGATGTTTGAGTATAACCAGCCCTACTATATAAAGGTACCACGGGGTAGACCAATAGACTAGCTAGACATCAGCTGGTAGGCTGGACATAGATCATCAGAGGACGGTCCGATGCCCGTGGCAGAGGTGGCCGAACTGACCATGATGCGGTGGTCGGAGCGTTGTCTGACTGGCTCCGAGCACATGAGGTTCGGAGAAGCCTAGTGTGTCATGAGGATCATGTTCTATAGGGATGTCAAGCAATGCATGATGATGTGGTGAGCTGGTACGACATGAAGTTGAGCATGCACTAATAGAAAAACCCTTGCAGAAATAGTTAGTCCGAGGCAGGTTCCAGTGTCGTTTGTGTCGTGCCCGAGTTTGTTCCCAACTGCTCATGGGTTCGGGCGACAAAGAAGATCCAGGCGCCGAACTGCGGGCAAGCGGTTCATGATGTCTTGGAGATGTTGTTTTCGGACCAACGATACTACAATGGTAGGCCTCAGAAGGATGACCTCTTCTTTCGAACTCCGGCCTATTCCGAAGAACTCCGACCTCTTCTGTCGCGTCTCCGGCGGGGTTGTGCAGATATGAGGTCCTCTCTATCCGATCTATCTCCTTCACCAAGTAGATTCGATGTTCCCCTCCTCCTCCACGTGTCACCACTAACCCTAGCGGCCTAGGCTGGCGACAGAGAAGCTTGAGGTGTAGAGGACTGCTCACTGGCGAGACAGCGCACACGCGCAACTCTGGCATACTGAGCTTCGACATCGGCTTCCTCCTTGTGCTTCTGGTCACCCAGGATGCCGCTCATCTGCGAGCTCGGCAAGGTATGTCTTCCCCCCATCCATCTCTCTCTCTCTCTCATCCAACATATGTGTTGTACGTGACATGGTTGGTGTTAAAAGATCATAAATTGCACCACAAGTTGTACTGAAATTTTAACTGAAACTGTCAAATGTTGTATATTTAGACATTGCTAACTAACCAAATGTCTGAGTATCCATTGTGTAGGATCACATGAACTTCTGTTTATTGTCCTTAGCATCATTAGACTGAAAATTGGGAGTTCTATTTAGTATAGTAGTTAATTGAGTAGTTGGTACTGCACTGAAATTGATAGCGAAATTCTTAGAAATGAATGTTTTTTATGATATCTAGTTTGTACTTCATATACTGTATTTATTATCTGTGGTGTTGCACATCTTAACCATAGTTTTAAATAGCCCGCTATAGCTCCGCTATAGCTTTGCTATAGCCTTTTCAGCAGGGTGCCGCTAAATGGTCTCATGTACAAAATGCCCGTTATAGCCTGCTATAGCCCGCTATAGCTTCGCTATAGCCTTTTTAAAAGCCCGCCGCTATTTGTCATAACCCGCTATTTAAAACATTGATCTTAACAGATGGTATCATGACTTGTATGTTGACACATGAGATTCTAATAATTTAATATGAGACCAATGACTTTTAATAGCAAGAGCTTGTCCCTCATGCTTGGTGGCATCCTTTGGTTTGGAGCTACATGTCGATGGAGGAGATGAGCTTAATCGCAACTCGCCTTCTGATTTTAAGTTGATGGTTTTCTTGTTCGGCTCTAGCAACTATAACAATAGGATTGTTAGAGCCGGATGAGAAAGCATGTCTCCTTCGTTGGCAGACATCTCAAAACTGAAAGAGACCGCGAACTATCACCAACAAGTTCCAGCTCAAAAGTCATCAGTTTGGTAGAAATTATCGTGGACTCTAGACCGAAAACACTCCCAATTGAAAACACTCCAAACTACAGACAATGCTCAAGGATTTGGCCTTTGGTTAATGGTTCAGTGGTATAGTGGTATAGTATATAGGAGTTAATGGGTGCTATACATTTAGTTTCGCCATGTAAATAAGTGCACTTTGTTGTCAATATGAACTATATTTCGTTTTTATTCTATAAATTGGATCGCAAGATTCAGGCGACAGGGTCAATGTGCAAGGCAATGAGCACACGAAAAAGTTGACGCTTCAGAGGCAGCATGCAGAGCGGCTCAAACATGCAATGTTCAACAACATCAACTCCGTTGAACACACTCGGGGACGGATCCCGGAGCTGGAGTTGGACGCGAGGAAGAAGATGGAAGAGAAGGAATTTTCTAGCCTCGCAACGCGCATCTTGGTAGAGGCTAGCCATGAGGAGACACTACCAGAATAACAGACGCTGCCAATGGCCTAATCTATGCCGACGGCTTCCGTCGGCATAGATGGACATATGCCGACGGCCTAGGTCAAGCCGTAGGCATAGAGAAGCCGTCGGCATATGACCACCTATGCCGACGAGGGTCGTCGGCATACATCGGTTGTCGGCAGCGCTTCGTATATGCCTACGGTGGCCGTCGGCATAGGGCAAGCCGTCGGCGTACATGTGGGCCCGGTACCTAGGCGGCGACGGCCGTTTGACGGTGTGAGACCTACACCGACGGAGCTAACAGGGGCCGTCGGCATAGCTAAGCTGCCACATCATCGATCCGAGCCCCTCACGCCGGTTAGGTACGCTGATGGCCTAGCCGTCGGCATAGGTCCTCGCACCGCCACGTCATCGATCCACGTGACCTCCTCGATCCGTCGGCATAGAGTTTTGCTATTTTTGCTATTTTAATTATTTCTTTCTTCTTTCTTTTTTTAAAAACTAATTTGATTAACTTAAAATTTTCTACTTTAATAATTTCTTTTTTTTCTATTTTTTTCACTGACGTTGCTACCGTCCGGTCACGGAGGGAGGAAACGGGACGGGGTACCTAGGAGGGTAGGAAACACGTTAGGTGTTGCGGTGGGCCCTCCTAGCTATGCGTGTAAAACTGTGGTGGCACGTGGCTCCGGATGGTGTCCCCCCTCACGGGCGTCTTGGGGCTCCGGGGTGTGGCCCCCCTCCGCGGACGTCGCTGTCGCGGTCACTTGGAGGGGGAGACGTGCACGTCGGGTAGAACCAGAGGGAATCTAGTGGTGGGTTGGGTCCAGGCCATGTTCGGGGATGCTCCTATGCGCTGACCCATCGCAACTAGGTGGAAGAGTCCATTGGTCAAAGCCCGTCCGGTGAAAGTCAAAGGGCTAGAGCTCCTGGCCTAAGGGATGTTTGTGGTGGCCTCCCGGGTGTAGCTATACCACCGAAACACCGCATCGGGTCGTGATGCATGTGTTAAAGTGATGTGGTACGCATAGACGCCCGTCTTGGGGCTCCGGGGTGTGGCCCCCCTCCGCGGACGTCACTGTCACGGTCACTTGGAGGGGGAGACATGCGCGTCGGGTAGAACTCGAGGGAATATAGTGGTGGGTTAGGTCCAGGCCATGTTGAGGGATGCTCCTATGTGCTGACCCATCGCAACCAGGTGGAAGAGTCCACTGGTCAAAGCCCGTCCGGCGAAAGTCAAAGGGCTAGAGCTCCTGGTCTAACGGAGCTTCGTGGTGGCCTCCCGGGTGTAGCTATGCCACCGAAACATCGCGTCGGGTCATGATGCATGTGTGAAAGTGATGTGGCACGTGTAGACTCCCATCTTGGGGCTCCGGGGTGTGGCCCCCGCTCCGCGGACGTCGCTGTCGCGGTCACTTGGAAGGGGGAGACGTTCTCGTCGGGTAGAACCGGAGGGAATATAGTGGTGGGTTAGGTCCAGGCCGTGTTTGGGGATGCTCCTATGTGCTGACCCATCGCAACCAGGTGGAAGAGTCCATTGTTCAAAGACCGTCCGATGAAAGTCAATGGGCTAGAGATCCTGGTCTAACGGAGCTTCGTGGTGGCCTCCCGGGTGTAGCAATGCCACCGAAACACCGCGTCGAGTCGTGATGCATGTGTGAAAGTGATGTGGAACGTGTAGACGCCCGTCTTGCGGCTCCGGGGTGTGCCCCCCCTCCGCGGATGTCGCTGTTACGGTCACTTGGAGGGGGAGACGTGCGCGTCGGGTAGAACCGGAGGGAATCTAGTGGTGGGTTCGGTCGAGGACGTGTTCGGGGATTCTCCTATGTGCTGACCCATCGCAACCAGGTGGAAGAGTCCACTGGTCAAAGCCTATCCGGCGAAAGTCAATGGGCTAGAGCTCCTGGTCTAACGGAGGTTCGTGCTGGCCTCCCGGGTGTAGCTATGCCAGCTAAACACCGCGTCGGGTTGTGATGCATGTGTGAAAGTGATGTGGCATGCGTAGACGCCCGTCATCGGGCTCCGGGGTGTGGCCCCCCTCCGCGGACGTCGCTGTCACGGTCACTTGGTGGGGGGAGACATGCGCGTCGGGTACAACCGGAGGGAATCTAGTGGTGGTTTGGGTCCAGGCCGTGTTCGGGGATGCTCCTATGTGCTGACCCATCGCAACCAGGTGGAAGAGTCCAATGGTCAAAGCCCGTCCGGCGAAAGTCAAATGGCTAGATCTCCTGGTCTAACGGAGCTTCGTGGTGGCCTCCCGGGTGTAGCTATGCCACCGAAATACCGCGTCGGGTCGTGATGCATGTGTGAAAGTGATGTGGCAGGCGTAGACGCCCGTCTTGGGGCTCCGGGGTGTGCCCCCCCTCCGCGGACGTCGCTGTCGCGGTCACTTGGAGGGGGGAGACGTGCGCGTCGGGTAGAACCGGAGGGAATCTAGTGGTGGGTTGGGTCCAGGACGTGTTCGGGGATGCTCCTATGTGCTAACACATCGCAACGAGGTTGAAGAGTCCACTGGTCAAAGCCCTTCCGGTAAAAGTCAAAGAGCTAGATCTCCTAGTCTAATGGAGGTTCGTGGTGGCCTCCCGGGTGTAGCTATGCCACCGAAACACCGCGTCGGGTCGTGATGCATGTGTGAAAGTGATGTGGCACGCGTAGATGCCCGTCTTAGGGCTCCGGGGTATGGCCCCCCTCCGCGGACGTCGCTGTCGCGGTCACTTGGAGGGGGGAGACGTGCGCGTCGGGTAGAACCGGAGGGAATCTGGTGGTGGTTTGGGTCCAGGCCGTGTTCAGGGATGCTCCTATGTGCTGACCTATCGCAACCAGGTGGAAGAGTCCACTGGTCAAAGCCCGTCCGGCGAAAGTCAAAGGGCTAGAGCTCCTGGTCTAACGGAGGTTCGTGCTGGCCTCCCGTGTATAGCTATGCCACCGAAACACCACGTCGGGTCGTGATGCATGTGTGAAAGTGATGTGGAACGTGTAGACGCCCGTCTTGGGGCTCCGGGGTGTGGCCCCCCTCCGCGGACGTCGCTGTCGCTGTGACTTGAGGGGGAGACCTTCGCGTCGGGTAGAACCGGCGGGAATCTTGTGGTGGTTTGGGTCCAGGCCGTGTTCGGGGATTCTCCTATGTGCCGACCCATCGCAACTAGGCGGAAGAGTCCAGTGGTCAAAGCCTATCCGACGAAAGTCAAAGGGCTAGATCTCCTGGTCTAACGGAGCTTCGTGGTGGCCTCCCGGGTGTAGCTGTGCCACCGAAACACCGTGTCGTGTCGTGATGCATGTGTGAAAGTGATGTGGCATGCGTAGACGCCCATCTTGGGGCTCCGGGGTGTGTCCCCCCTCCGCGGACGTCGTTCTCGCGGTCACTTGGAGGGGGAGACGTGCGCGTCGAGTAGAACCGAAGGGAATCTAGTGGTGGGTTGGGTCCAGGCCGTGTGCGGGGATGCTCCTATGAGCTGACCCGTCGCAACCAGGTGGAAGAGTCCACTGGTCAAAGCCCTTCCGTCGAAAGTCAAAGGGCTAGATCTCCTAGTCTAACGGAGCGTCGTGGCGACCTCTCGGGTGTAGCTATGGCACCGAAACACCACGTCGGGTCGTGATGCATGTGTGAAAGTGATGTGGCATGCGTAGACGCCCGTCTTGGGGCTCCGGGGTGTGGCCCCCCTCTACGGACGTCGCTATCGCGGTCACTTGGAGGGGGGAGACGTGCGCGTCGGGTAGAACCGGAGGGAATCTAGTGGTGGTTTGTGCCCAGGCCGTGTTCGGGGATGCTCCTATGTGCTGACCCATCGCAACCAGGTGGAAGAGTCCACTGGTCAAAGCCCGTATGGTGAAAGTCAATGGGCTAGAGCTCCTGGTCTAATGGAGCTTCGTGGTGGCCTCCCGTGTGTAGCTATGCCACCGAAACACCGAGTCGGGTCGTGATGCATGTGTGAAAGTCATGTGGAACGTGTAGATGCCTGTCTTGAGGCTCCGGGGTGTGGACCCCTCTGCGAACGTCGCTGTCACTGTCACTTGGAGGGGGAGACGTGCGCGTTGGATAGAACCGGAGGGAATCTATTGGTGGGTTGGGTCCAGGCCGTGTTCGGGGATGCTCCTATGTGCTGACCCTTCACAACCAGGTGGAAGAGTCCACTCGTCAAAGCCCGTCTGGCAAAAGTCAAAGGGCTAGAGCTCCTGGTCTAACGGAGGTTCATGCTGGCCTCCCGGGTGTAGCTATGCCACCTAAACAGCGCGTCGGTCTGTGATGCATGTGTGAAAGTGATGTGGCATCCGTAGACGCCCGTCTTCGGGCTCTGGGGTGTGGCCCCCCTCCGTGGACATCGTTGTCGCGGTCACTTGGAGGAGGGAGACGTGCGCGTCGGCTAGAACCGGAGGGAATCTAGTGGTGGTTTCGGTCCAGGCCGTGTTTTGGGATGCTCCTATGTGCTGACCCATCGCAACGAGGTGGAAGACTCTACTGGTCAAAGTCCTTCTGGTGAAACTCAAAGGGCTAGATCTCCTGGTCTAACGGAGCTTCGTGGTGGCCTCCCGGGTGTAGCTATCCCACCGAAACACCGCGTCGGGTCGTGATGCATGTGTGAAAGTGATGTGGCACGCGTAGACGCCTGTCTTGGGGCTCCTGGGTGTGGCACCCCTCCGCGGACGTCGCTGTAGCGGTCACTTGGAGGGGGAAGACGTTCGCGTCGGGTAGAACCGGAGGGAATCTAGTGGTGGTTTGTGTCCAGGCCGTGTTCGGGGATGCTCCTATGTGCTGACCCATCACATCAAGCTGGAAGAGTCCACTGGTCAAAGCCCGTTCGGCGAAAGTCAGAGGGCTAGAGCTCCTGGTCTAACAGAGGTTCGTGGTGGCCTCCCGGGTGTAGCTATGCCACCTAAACACCGCGTTGGGTTGTGATGCATGTGTGAAAGAGATGTGGCATGCATAGATGCCCATCTTGGGGCTCCAGGGTGTGGCCCCCCTCCGCGGACGTCGCTGTAGCGGTCACTTGGAGGGGGAAGACGTTCGCGTCGGGTAGAACCGGAGGGAATCTAGCGGTGGTTTCTGTCCAGGCCGTGTTCGGGGATGCTCCTATGTGCTGACCCATCGCATCAAGCTGGAAGAGTCCACTGGTCAAAGCCCGTCCGACGAAAGTCAGAGGGCCAGAGCTCGTAGTCTAACAGAGGTTCGTGGTGGCCTCCCGGGTGTAGCTATTCCACCGAAACACCGCGTTGGGTTGTGATGCATGTGTGAAAGAGATGTGGCATGCATAGATGCCCGTCTTGGGGCTCCGGGGTGTGGCCCCACTCCGCGGACGTCGCTGTCGTGGTCACTTGGAGGGGGGAGATGTGCGTGTCGGGTAGAACCGGAGGGAATCTAGTGGTGGTTTGGGTCCAGGCCGTGTTTGGGGTTGCTCCTATGTGCTGACCCATCGCAACGAGGTGGAAGAGTCCACTGTTCAAAGCGCGTCCGGTGAAAGTCAAAGGGCTAGAGCTCCTGGTCTAACGGAGGTTCGTGGTGGCCTCCCGGGTGTAGCTATGCTACCTAAACACCGCGTTGGTTTGTGATGCATGTGTGAAAGCGATGTGGCATGCATAGAGGCCCGTCTTCGGGCTCCGGGGTGTGGCCCCCCTCCGCGGACGTCGCTGTCACGGTCACTTGGAGGGGGAGACGTGCGCATCGGGTAGAACCGGAGGGAATCTAGTGGTGGTTTCGGTCCAGGCCGTGTCTGGGGATGCTCTATGTGCTGACCCATCGCAACGAGGTGGAAGAGTCCACTGGTCAAAGTCCTTCCGACAAAAGTCAAAGGGCTAGATCTCATGGTCTAACGGAGCTTCGTGGTGGCCTCCCGGGTGTAGCTATGCCACTGAAACACCGCGTCGGGTCATGATGCATGTGTGAAAGTGATGTGGAATGTGTAGACACCCGTCTTGAGGCTCTGGGGTGTGGACCCCTCCGCGGACGTCGCTGTCGCTGTCACTTGGAGGGGGAGACGTGCGCGTTGTGTAGAACCGGAGGGAATCTATTGGTGGGCTGGGTCCAGGCTGTGTTTGGGGATGCTCTTATGTGCCGACCCATCACAACCAGGTGGAAGAGTCCACTGGTCAAAGCCCGTATGGCGAAAGTCAAAGGGCTAGAGCTCTTGGTCTAACGGAGGTTTGTGGTGGCCTCCCGGGTGTAGCTATGCTACCTAAACACCGCGTTGGGTTGTGATGCATGTGTGAAAGTGATGTGGCATGCGTAGACGCCCGTCTTAGGGCTCTGGGGTGTGGCCCCCCTCCGCGGACGTGGCTGTCGCGATCACTTGGAGGGTGGAGACGTGCACGTCGGGTAGAACCGGAGGGAATCTATTGGTGGTTTCAGTCCAGGCCGTGTTTGGAGATGCTCCTATGTGCTGACCATCGCAACGAGGTGGAAGAGTCCACTGGTCAAAGTCCTTCCGGTGAAACTGAAAGGGCTAGATCTCCTGGTCTAACGGAGCTTCGTGGTGGCCTCCCGGGTGTAGCTATGCCACCGAAACACCGCGTTGGGTCATGATGCATGTGTGAAAGTGATGTGGCACGCGTAGACGCCTGCCTTGGGGCTCCTGGGTGTGGCACCCCTCTGCCGACGTCGCTATAGCGGTCACTTGGAGGGGGGAGACGTTCGCGTCGGGTAGAACCGGAGGGAATCTAGTGGTGGTTTGTGTCCAGGCCGTGTTCGGGGATGCTCCTATGTGCTGACCCATCGCATCCAGGTGGAAGAGTCCACTGGTCAAAGCCCGTCCGGCAAAAGTCAGAGGGCTAGAGCTCCTGGTCTAACGGAGGTTCGTGGTGGACTCCCGGGTGTAGCTATGCCACCTAAACACCGCGTTGGGTTGTGATGCATGTGTGAAAGAGATGTGGCATGCGTAGATGCCCGTCTTGGGGCTCCGGGGTGTGGCCCCCCTCCGCGGACGTCGCTGTCGCGGTCACTTTGAGGGGGGAGATGTGCGTGTCGGGTAGAACCAGAGGGAATCTAGTGGTGGTTTGGGTCTAGGCCGTGTTTGGGGATGCTCCTATGTGCTGACCCATCGCAACGAGGTGGCAGAGTAATCAAAGCCCGTCCGGCGAAAGTCAAAGGGCTAGAGCTCCTGGTCTAAAGGAGGTTCGTGGTGGCCTCCCGGGTGTAGCTATGCTACCTAAAAACCGCGTCGGGTTGTGATGCATGTGTGAAAGCGATGTGGTAGGCATAGACGCCCGTCTTCGGGCTCCGGGGTGTGGCCCCCCTCTGCGGACGTCGCTGTCACGGTCACTTGGAGGGGGGAGACGTGCGCATCGGGTAGAACCGGAGGGAATCTAGTGGTGGTTTCGGTCCAGGCCGTGTCTGTGGATGCTCCTATGTGCTAACCCATCGCAACGAGGTGGAAGAGTCCAGTGGTCAAAGTCCTTCTGGCAAAAGTCAAAGGGCTAGATCTCCTGGTCTAACGGAGCTTCGTGGTGGCCTCCCAGGTGTAGCTATGCCACCGAAACACCGCGTCGGGTCGTGATGCATGTGTGAAAGTGATGTGGCACGCGTAGACGCCCGTCTTGGGGCTCCGGGGTGTGGCACCCCTCCGCGGACGTCGCTGTAGCGGTCACTTGGAGGGGGGAGACGTGCGCATCGGGTATAACCAGAGGGAATCTAGTGGTGGTTTGTGTCCAGGTCGTGTTCGGGGATGCTCCTATGTGCTGACTGTTGGGGAACGTCGCATGGGAAACAAAAAATTTCCTATGCACACACAAACCTATCCATGATGATGAGCATCTACGAGAGGGAGAGTGGATCTACATACCCTTGTAGATCGCTAAGTGGGAAGTGTTAAGATACGCGGTTGGTGTAGTCGAACATCTTCACGATCCAAATCGCCGAGCGTCCCGCGATCTCATCACGATCCGTCCCGCGATCCAATCACGATCCGTCCCGTGAACTCATCACGATCCGTCCCGCGATCTCATCACGATCCGTCTCATGATCTTGATCACGATCTATCCCGTGAACTCATCACGATCCGTTCCGCGATCTCATCACGAACCGTCTCGCGATCTCGATCACGGTCCTTCCGATCTAGCGCCGAACGGACGACACCTCTGCGTTCAGCACACGTGTAGCTTGATGATGATCTCCACCGTCTTGATCCAGCAAGAGGAGGTGGAGAGGAGAGAGAGTTCACCGGCAGCGTGACGGCACTCCGGTGATGGTGGTGGAGTGATTCCGCCAGGGCTTCACCTAAGCGCTGCGGAAAACCAATCTAGAGGAGAAACTGTGCACCGGTGAAACGGGTAGCACGTGGCCGGAAATTCTGTCCAAAAACCACCCAATCCACTAGTATATATGGGAGGAGAGGAGAGGAGAGGCAGCCAAGGCCTTTCGGTCGGCCGAAATAGGAGGTGGGAAGCAATCCTACTTCACCTCCAATCCTAGTTGGAGTAGGATTGCCTCCTATTGGCTGATTTTCCACTTTTTTCTTTAGGACTTTCTCTCCTGCGCCATGGGCCTTTGTGGCTGTTTTCCCAGACCACTAAGGGCTGGTTATTATTCTCCCACAGCCCATGGACCTCTTGGGGTGGAAATACCCCTCCCGGAGGCCTCCCGGTACACTCCCGGCACTCCCGGTACACTACCGATGAGCCCGAAACTTTTCCGGAAACCAAACTGGGACTTCCTATATATGAATCTTTACCTCCGGACCATTCTGGAGCTCCTCGTGATGTCCAGTGATCCACTCCTAGTTCACTCTTGTACCCCCTGACGGACTCATGGCAAGGCACACACAGGTGCGGTACACGACATGGCATAATATAGAGCCTATGGCTAAGGCATAGGGGACGACGTTCGTCCTTTCTCTTTCTTTTGCTGTTGTCGAGCTTTGAGTCTCACTCAACTTTCACACCTTACAAATCAGGCGAGAACTCTTTCTCTGACTGATCCATTTTGAACTCTTTCAAAATCTTGTCAAGGTATGCACTCATTGAAAGTCTCATCGAGCATCTGGATCTATCTCCATAGTTTTTGATGCTCAACAATTAGGTAGCTTCATCCAGGTCTTCCTTTCAAAATCACTTTCCAAATGACCGTTTTATGCTTTCCAGAAACTCTACATTATTTCTGATCAACAATATGTCATCCACATATACTTATCAGAAATTCTATAGTGCTCTCACTCACTTTATTGCAAATACAAGTTTCTCGTAAACTTTGTATAAACATCAAAACTTTGATCACCTCATCAAAGTGTATATTCCAACTCCGAGATGCTTGCTTCAGTCCATGGAAGGATCACCGAAGCTTGCACACCTTTTAGCATCCTTAGGCCTGACAAAACCTTCTGGTTGTATCACATACAACCTTTCCTCAAGTAAACCGTTAAGGAAACGATGTTTTGACATCCATCTGCCAGATTTCATAATTGAAAACACAGCAACTGCTAACATAATTCCAACAGACTTTAGCACCACTACGAGTGAGAAAGTCTCATCGTAGTCAACTCCTTGAACTTGTCACAAACATCTTTGCAACAAGTCGAGCTTTACAAATAGTGACATTCACCATCAGTGTCTGTCTTCATTTTAAAGATCCATTTGTACTCAACGACCTGCCGTCCAACGAGCAAGTCTACCAAAGTCTACACTTGGTTTTCATACATGGATCCTATCTCGGATTTCATGGCCTCTAACCATTTGTCGGAATCCGGGCCCATCATCGCTTCTCCATAGCTCGTAGGTTCATCATTGTCCAACAACATGATCTCCAAGACAGAGTTGTCGTACCACTTAGGAGCAGTACACATCCTTGTCGACCTACGAAGTTCGATAGTAACTTGATCCTAAAGCTTCATGATCATCATCATTAACTTCCTCTTCAACTAACGTAGGCTTCATAGGAACATCTTTCTGCGCTGCGCTACTCTCTGGTTGAACAAAGGTTTAACAACCTCATCAAGTTCTATCTTCCTCGCACTCAATTCTTTCGAGAGAAACATTTCCTCGAGAAAGGATCCGTTTAAGCAACAAACACTTTGCACTAGGATTTGAGATTGAAGGTTCACCCAACTGATCTTAGGGTATTCTATGAAGATGCAATTTGTCCGCCTTGGGTTCGACCTCATTAGGTGAAAACATTTTCCACACAAGTGTCACATCCCCAAATATTAAGAAATGACAGCTTAGGTTTCTATCAAACCATAATTCACATGGTGTCATCTCAACGGATTTAGATGGTGCCCTATTTAATGTGAATGTAGTTGTCTCTAATGCATAACCCCAAAATTATAGTAGTAAAATGACAAGAGACATCATAGCACGCACCATGTCCAATAGAGCATAACTATGATGTTCGGACACACCATCACACTATGGTGTTCCAGGTGGAGTTTAGTTGTGAAACAACTTTCACATTGTCTTAAGTTGTATGCCAAACTCGTGACTCAGATATTCACCTCCACGATCATATCACAGTCATTTTTATCTTCTTGTCACGATGATCTTTAAACTTCACTCTAAATTTTCTTGAACCTTTCAAACGATTCAGACTTGTGTTTCATTAAGTAAATATACACTATATCTACTCAAATCATCAGTGAAGGTAAGAAAATAATGATATCCACTACACGCTACAAGACTCACTAGATTGCATACATCAACATGTATCATTTCCAATGAATCACTTGCCCGCTCCATCCAATGGGGTCCTTTAGTCATCTTGCCCAAGAGGCATGGTTCGCATGTCTCAACCAATTCGAAATCGAATGAGTCCAAATATCCATCAGCATGGAGTTTCTACATGCGCTTTATACCAATATGACATTTAGCGGCAGTGCCACAAGTATGTGGTACTATCATTATTAACTTTGTATCTTTTGGCATCAATGTTATGAACATGTGTAATACTACGATCAAGATTTCAACAAACCATTCTCACTGGGTGCATGACCATTGAAGGTATTATTCATGTAAACAGAATAACCATTATTCTCTAACTTAAATGAATAACCGTATTGCAATAAACATGATCTAATCATGTTCATGCTCAACGCAAAACACCAAATACCATTTATTTAGGTTCGTCACTAATCCTGAAGGTAGAGAGAGCGTGCGATGTTGATCACATCAACCTTGGAAACACTTCCAACACATATCGTCACCTCACCCTTAGCTAGTTCTCTGTTTATTCCGTAGCTTTTATTTTGAGTTACTAACATTTAGCAACCGAACCGGTATCCAATACCCAGGTGCTACTAAGAGTACTAGCAAGGTACACATTAGTAACTCGTATATCAAATATACTTCTATCAATGTTGCCAGCCTTCTTATCTACCAAGTATCTAGGGTTGTTCCGCTTCAGCGACCGCTCACCTCATAACAGAAGCACTTAGTCTCGGGTTTGAGTTCAACTTTGGGTTTCTTCACTGGAGCAGCAACTGACTTGCTATCCATGAAGTTTCCCTCCTTGCTCTTGCCCTTCTCGAAACTAGTGGTTTGATTAACCATCAACACTTGACGCTCCTTCTTGATTTCTACCTTCGCGGTGTCAAACATCGCGAACAGCTGAGGGATCAACATTTCTTTCCCTGGCATTTTATAGTTCATCACCAAGTTCTAGTATCTCAGTGACAGTGACTTGGAGAACTACATCAATCACTATCTTATCTGGAAGATCAACTCCCACTCGATTCAAGCGATTGTAGTACCCAGACAGTCTGAGCACATGCTCAACGATTGAGCTATTCTCTTTCATCTTGCAGGCAAAGAATCTCGTTGGAGATCCTATATCTCATAACTCGGGCACGAGCCTAAGATCACAATCTCAGCTCTTAGAACATCTCATATGTTCCGTGACGTTCAAAACGTTTCGAAGCCTCAATTCTAAGCCGTAATGCATGACGCACCAAACTATCAAGTAGTCATCGAAACGTGCCTGTCAGATGTTCACAACATCTACAGACGATGCTAGATGGGGTGGCGCACCAAGCGGTGCATTAAGGACATAAGCCTTCTGTGCAGCAATGAGGACAATCCTCAGATCACGGACCCAGTCCGCAATTTTGCTACCAACATCTTTCAATTCTATTTCTCTAGGAACATATAAAAATACAAGGGAGCTACAGCGCGAGCTAGTAATCTACAACATAATTTGCAAAGACACTTTGACTATGTTCATGATAATGAGTTCAATTAATCATATTACTTAAGAACTCCCACTCAAATTGACATCCCTCGGATCATTCGAGTGATACATGATCCAAATTCACCAACTCAAGTCCGATCATCACGTGAGTTAAGGTGGCTTCAATGGTGAACATCATTATGTTGATCATATCCACTATATGACTCATGCTCGACCTTTTGGTCTCTTGTGTTCCGAGGCCATGTCTGTACATGCTAGGCTCGTCAAGTTTAACCCGAGTGTTCTGCGCGTGCAAATCTGGCTTGCACCCGTTGTATGTGAACGTAGAGTCTATCACACCCGATCATCACGTGGTGTCTCAACACGACGAACTTTCGCAACGGTGCACACTCGGGGAGAACACAGTTCATCTTGAAATTCAAGTGAGGGATCACCTTATAATGCTACCGCCGTACTAAGCAAAACAAGGTGCATAAAAGGATTAACATCTCATGCAATTCATAAGTGACATGATATGGCCATGAACTTGTGTTTAAGATCTCCATCTTCGAAACACCGGCATGATCTCCATTGTCACCGGCCCAACACCATGATCTCCATCATCTTGATCTCCATCAATGTGTTGCCATTGGGGTTGTGGCACCAGCCCTGCTTCTACTTATATTGCTACCGCTTAGCGATAAAGTAAAGCATTACATAGCGCTTAATGATTGACACGCAGGTCATACAATAATTAAAGACAACCCTATGGCTCCTGCCGTTTGCCGTACTCAACGACATGCAAGTCGTGAAATTCTATACATCACATGATCATCTCATACATCACATATATCTCATCATGTAATTGGCCATATCACATCACAACATACCCTGCAAAAACAAGTTATACGTCCCCTAATTGTTGTTGCATGTTTTACGTGGCTGCTATGGGTATCTAGCAAGAATGATTCTCACCTACGCATAAACCACAACGGTGATACATAGATTTCTTTTCAACCTTCTCAAGGACCGCCTTTGTCGGATCCGATCCAACTAAAGTGAGAGAAACTGTCACCCGCAAGCCATCTAAGCAACAAGTTGCATCGAGGGAACCGGTCTCTCGTAAGCGTACGAGTAATGTTGGTCCGGGCCGCTTCATCTCACAATCCCGCTGAACCAAAATCCGACCAAGGGAGGAAGCAATCTAAGCATCAACGCCCACAAACCTTTTGTGTTCTACTCGAGATCTCATCGAACCATCAACCTAGCTCATGATGCCACTGTTGGGGAACGTCGCATGGGAAACAAATTTTTTCCTACGCACACGCAAACCTATCCATGGTGATGAGCATCTACGAGAGGGAGAGTGGATCTACATACCCTTGTAGATCGCTAAGCGGGAAGCGTTAAGAAACGCGGTTGGTGTAGTCGAACATCTTCGCGATCCAAATCGCCGAGCGTCCCGCGATCTCATCACGATCCGTCCCGCGATCCAATCACGATCCGTCCCGTGAACTCATCACGATCCGTCCCGCGATCTCATCACGATCCGTCTCACAATTTTGATCACGATCTATCCCGTGAACTCATCACGATCCGTTCCGCGATCTCATCACGAACCGTCTCGCGATCTCGATCACGGTCCTTCCGATCTAGCGCCGAACGGACGACACCTCCGCGTTCAGCATACGTGCAGCTTGATGACGATCTCCACCGTCTTGATCCATCAAGAGGAGGTGGAGAGGAGAGAGAGTTCACCGGCAGCGTGACGGCGCTCCGGTGATGGTGGTGGAGTGATTCCGGCAGGGCTTCGCCTAAGCGTTGCGGAAAACCAATCTAGAGGAGAAACTGTGCACCGGTGAAACGGGTAGCACGTGGCCGGAAATTCTGTCCAAAAACCACCCAATCCACTAGTATATATAGGAGGAGAGGAGAGGAGAGGCAGCCAAGGCCTTTGGGTCGGCCGAAATAGGAGGTGGGAAGCAATCCTACTTCACCTCCAATCCTAGTTGGAGTAGGATTGCCTCCTATTGGCTGATTTTCCACTTTTTTCTTTAGGACTTTCTCTCCTGCGCCATGGGCCTTTGTGGCTGTTTTCCCAGCCCACTAAAGGCTGGTTATTATTCTCCCACATCCCATGGACCTCTTGGGGTCGAAATACCCCTCCCGGAGGCCTCCCGGTACACTACCGGCACTCCCGGTACACTACCGGCACTCCCGGTACACTACCGATGAGCCCGAAACTTTTCCGGAAACCAAACTGGGACTTCCTATATATGAATCTTTACCTCCGGACCATTCCGGAGCTCCTCGTGATGTCCGGGATCTCATCCGGGACTCCGAACAAACTTCGGTCACCACCATACATAACTCTACACTACCGAAACGTCACCGAACCTTAAGTGTGCAGACCCTGCGGGTTCGAGAACTATGTAGACATGACCGAGACACCTCTACGGTCAATAACCAATGGCGGGACCTAGACGTCCACATTGGTTCCTACATATTCTACGAAGATCTTTATCGGTCGAACCTCTATGTCAAGGATTCAGTTAATCCCGTATAACGTTCCCTTTGTTCTTCGGTATGTTACTTGCCCGAGCTCGATCATCGGTATCTCCATACCTAGTTCAACCTCGTTACTGGCAAGTCTCTTTACTCGTTCCATAATATAAGATCCCGTGACTAACACTTAGCCACATTGCTTGCAAGGCTTGCTGTGATGTTGTATTACCGAGTGGGCCCTGAGATACCTCTCCGTCACACGGAGTAACAAATCCCAGTCTCGATCCATGCCAACTCAACAGACACCATCGGAGATACCTGTAGAGCACCTTTATAGTCACCCAGTTACGTTGCGACGTTCGATACACACAAGGCACTCCTACGATATTGGTGAGTTGCATGATCTCATGGTCATAGGAACATATACTTGACATGCAGAAAACAATAGCAATAAACTGACACGATCATATGCTATGTTTGTAGTTTGGGTCTTATCCATCACATCATTCTCCTAATGATGTAATCTCGTTATCAAATGACATCTCATGTCCATGGCTAGGAAACCTTAACCATCCTTTGATCAACGAGCTAGTCCATTAGAGGCATACTAGGGACATGGTTTTGTCTATGTATCCACACATGCATTTAAGTCTCCGATCAATACAATTATAGCATGGATAATAAACGATTATCATGAACAAGGAAATATGATAATAAGTAATTTATTATTGCCTCTAGGGCATATTTCCAACACTAACCCATCGCATCCAGGTGGAAGAGTCCACTGGTCAAAGCCCGTCCGGTGAAAGTGAGAGGGCTAGAGCTCCTGGTCTAACGGAGGTTCGTGGTGGCCTCCCGAGTGTTGCTATGCCACGGAAACACCGCGTCGGGTCGTGATGCATCTGTTATTGTGATGTGGCACGTGTAGACGCCCGTCTTGGGCTCCGGGGTGTGCCCCCCTCCGCGGATGTCGCTGTTACGGTCACTTGGAGGGGGAGACGTGCGCGTCGGGTAGAACCGAAGGGAATCTAGTGGTGGGTTCGGTCGAGGACGTGTTCCGGGATTCTCCTATGTGCTGACCCATCGCAACCAGGTGGAAGAGTCCACTGGTCAAAGCCTGTCCGGCGAAACTCAATGGGCTAGAGCTCCTGGTCTAACGGAGCTTCGTGGTGGCCTCCCGGGTGTAGCTATGCCAGCTAAACACCGCGTCGGGTCGTGATGCATGTGTGAAAGTGATGTGGCATGCGTAGACTCCCGTCTTGGGGCTCCGGGGTGTGGCCCCCCTCCGCGGACGTCGCTGTCGCGGTCACTTGGAGGAGGGAGACGTGCGCGTCGGGTAGAACCCGAGGGAATCTATTGGTGGTTTGGGTCCAGGCCGTGTTTGGGGATGCTCCTATGTGCTGACCCATCACAACCAGGTGGAAGAGTCCACTGGTCAAAGCCCGTCCGGCGAACGTCAAAGGGCTAGAGCTCCTGGTCTAACGGAGGTTCGTGGTGGCCTCCCGGGTGTAGCTATGCCACCTAAACACCACGTCGGGTCGTGATGCATGTGTGAAAGTGATGTGTCATGCGTAGACTCTCGTCTTGGGGCTCCGGGGTGTGGCCCCCCTCCGTGGACGTCGCTGTCTCGGTCACTTGGAGGGGGAGACATGCGCGTCGGGTAGAACCGGAGGGAATCTAGTGGAGGATTGTGTCCAGGCCGTGTTCGGGGATGCTCCTATGTGCTGACCCATCGCAACCAGGTGGAAGAATCCAGTGGTCAAAGCCCGTCTGGCAAAAGTCAATGGGCTAGAGCTCCTGGTCTAATGGAGCTTCGTGGTGGCCTCCCGTGTGTAGCTATGTCACCAAAACACCACGTCGGGTTGTGATGCATGTGTGAAAGGGATGTGGAACGTGTAGACGCCCGTCTTGTGGCTCCGAGGTGTGGCTCTCTCCACGGACGTCCCTGTTGCTGTCACTTGTAGTGGGATACATGCGTGTTGGGTAGAACCGGAGGGAATCTATTGGTGGGTTGGGTCTAGGCCGTGTTTGGGGATGCTCCTATGTACTGACCCATCACAACCAGGTGGAAGAGTCCACTGGTCAAAGCCCGTCCGGCGAACGTCAAAAGGCTAGAGCTCCTGGTCTAACGGAGGTTCGTGGTGGCCTCCCGGGTGTAGCTATGCCACCTAAACACCACGTCGGGTCGTGATGCATGTGTGAAAGTGATGTGGCATGCGTAGACTCCCGTTTTGGGGCTCCGGGGTGTGGCCCCCCTCCGCGGACGTCGCTATCGCGGTCACTTGGAGGGGGGAGACATGCGCATCGGGTAAAACCGGAGGGAATCTAGTGGAGGTTTGTGTCCAGGCTGTGTTCGGGGATGCTCCTATGTGTTGACCCATCGCAACCAGGTGGAAGAATCCAGTGGTCAAAGCCCGTCCGGCGAAAGTCAATGGGCTAGAGCTCCTGGTCTAATGGAGCTTCGTGGTGGCCTCCCGTGTGTAGCTATGTCACCAAAACATCACGTTGGTTCGTCATGCATGTGTGAAAGGGATGTGGAACGTGTAGACGGCCGTCATGTGGCTCCGAGGTGTGGCTCCCTCCACGGACGTCCCTGTTGCTGTCACTTGTAGTGGGATACGTGCGTGTTGGGTAGAACCAGAGGGAATCTATTGGTGGGTTGGGTCTAGGCCGTGTTTGGGGATGCTCCTATGTGCTGACCCATCACAACCAGGTGGAAGAGTCCACTTGTCAAAGCCCGTCCGGCGAACGTCAAAGGGCTAGAGCTCCTGGTCTAACGGAGGTTCGTGGTGGCCTCCCGGGTATAGCTATGCCACCTAAACACCACGTCGGGTTGTGATGCATGTGTGAAAGTGATGTGGCATGCGTAGACGCCCGTCTTCGGGCTCCGGGTTGTCACCCCCTCCGCCGACATCGCTGTCACGGTCACTTGGTGGGGGGAGACGTGCTCGTCGGGTAGAACCGGAGGGAATCTAGTGGTGGTTTGGGTCCAGGGCGTGTTCGGGGATGCTCCTATGTGCTGACCCATCGCAACCAGGTGGAAGATTCCACTGGTCAAAGCCCGTCTGGCGAAAATCAATGGGCTAGAGCTCCTGGTCTAACGGAGCTTCGTGGTGGCCTCCCGGGTGTAGCAATGCCATCGAAACACCGCGACGGGTCGTGATGCATGTGTGAAAGTGATGTGGAATGTGTAGACGCCCGTCTTGTGGCTTCGGGGTGTGGCCCTCCTCCACGGACGTCCCTGTTGCTGTCACTTG
This sequence comes from Hordeum marinum, assembly GCA_022496015.1. Classification (NCBI taxonomy): domain Eukaryota; kingdom Viridiplantae; phylum Streptophyta; class Magnoliopsida; order Poales; family Poaceae; genus Hordeum; species Hordeum marinum. Next base: position 41,543,529 of record CM039674.1, read on the forward strand.
GAGGGGGGAGACATGCGCGTTGGGTAGAACCGGAGGGAATCTATTGGTGGGTTGGGTCTAGGCCGTGTTTGGGGATGCTCCTATGTGTTGACCCATCACAACCAGGTGGAAGAGTCCACTGGTCAAAGCCCGTCCGGCGAACGTCAAAGGGCTAGAGCTCCTGGTCTAATGGAGGTTCGTGGTGGCCTCCCGGGTGTAGTTATGCCACTTAAACACCGCATCGGGTTGTGATGCATGTGTGAAAGTGATGTGGCATGCGTAGAAACCCATCTTGGGGCTCCGGGGTGTGGCACCCCTCCGCGGACGTCGCTGTAGCGGTCACTTGGAGGGGGAGACGTGCGCGTCTGGTAGAACCAGAGGGAATCTATTGGTGGTTTGTGTGCAGGCCGTGTTCGGGGATGCTCCTATGTGCTGACCCATCGCATCCAGGTGGAAGAGTCCACTGGTCAAAGCCCGTCCGGCGAAAGTCAAAGGGCTATGACTCCTAGTCTAACGGAGGTTCGTGGTGGCCTCCGAGGTGTAGCTATGCCACGGAAACACCGTGTCGGGTCGTCATGCATGTGTTAAAGTGATGTGGCACGCGTAGACGTCCGTCTTGGGGCTCCGGGGTGTGGCCCCCCTCCGCGGACGTCGCTGTCGCGGTCACCTGGAGGGGGGAGACGTGCGCGTTGGGTAGAACCAGTGGGAATCTAGTGGTGGTTTGTGTGCAGGCCGTGTTCGTGGATGCTCCTATGTGCTGACCCATCGCATCCAGGTGGAAGAGTCCACTGGTCAAAGCCCATCCGGCGAAAGTCAAAGGGCTATGACTCTAGTCTAATGGAGGTTCGTGGTGGCCTCCCGGGTGTAGCTATGCCACGGAAACACCGCGTCGGGTCATCATGCATGTGTTAATGTGATGTGGCACGCGTAGACATCCATCTTGGGGCTCCGGGGTGTGGCCCCCCTCCGCGGACGTCACTATCGCCGTCACTTGGAGGGGGAGACGTGCGTGTCGGGTAGAACCAGAGGGAATCTAGTGGTGGGTTGGGTCCAGGACGTGTTCGGGGATTCTCCTATGTGCTGACCCATCGCAACTAGGTGGAAGAGTCCACTGGTCAAAGCCCGTCCGGCGAAAGTCAATGGGCTAGAGCTCCTGGTCTAACGGAGCTTCGTGGTGGCCTCCCGGGTCCAGCTATGCCACTGAAACACCGCGTCGGGTCGTGATGCATGTGTGAAAGTGATGTGGAACGTGTAGACGCCCGTCTTGGGGCTCCGGGGTGTGGCCCCCCTCCGCAGACGTCGCTGTCGCGGTCACTTGGAGGGGGGAGACATGCGCGTTGGGTAGAACCGGAGAGAATCTAGTAGTGGGTTGGGTCCAGGCCGTGTTCGGAGATGCTCCTATGTGCTGACCCATCGCAACCAGGTGGAAGAGTCCACTGGTCAAAGCCCGTCCGGAGAAAGGCAAAGGGCTAGATCTCCTGGTCTAACGGAGGTTCGTGGTGGCCTCCCGGGTGTAGCTATGCTACCTTAACACCGCGTCGGGTTATGATGCATGTGTGAAAGTGATGTGGTACGCGTAGACGCCCGTCTTGGGGCTCCAGGGTGTGGCCCCCCTCTGCGAACGTCGCTGTCACGGTTACTTGGAGGGGGAGACGTGCGCATCGGGTAGAACCGGAGGGAATCTAGTGGTGGTTTGGCTCCAGGCTGTTTTTAGGGATGCTCCTATGTGCTGACCCATCGCACCGAGGTGGAAGATTCCACTGATCAAAGCCCTTCCAGCGAAAGTCAAAGGGCTAGATCTCCTGGTCTAACGGAGCTTCGTGGTGGCCTCCCGGGTGTAGCAATGCCATCGAAACACCGCGACGGGTCTTGATGCATGTGTGAAAGTGATGTGGCATGTGTAGATGCCCGTCTCCGCAGACATCGCTGTCGCGATCAGTTGGAGGTGGGAGAAGTGCGCGTTGGGTAGAACCAGAGGGAATCTATTGGTGGGTTGGGTCCAGGCCGTGTTCAGGGATGCTCCTATGTGCTGACCCATCGCAACGAGGTGGAAGTGTCCACTGGTCAAAGCCCGTCCGACGAAAGTCAACGGGCTAGATCTCCTAGTCTAACGGAGCTTCGTGGTGGCCTCCCGGGTGTAGCTATGCCACCTTAACACCGCGTCGGGTTGTGATGCATGTGCGAAAGTGATGTGGTACGTGTAGACGCCCATCTTGGGGCTCCAGGGAGTGGCCCCCCTCTGCGGACGTCGCTGTCGCGGTTACTTGGACGGGGAGACGTGCGCGTCGGGTAGAACCGGAGGGAATCTAGTGGTGGTTTGGCTCCAGGCTGTGTTTAGGGATGTTCCTATGTGCTGACCCATCACAACGAGGTGGAAGAGTCCACTGGTCAAAGCCCTTCCGGCGAAAGTCAAAGGGCTAGATCTCCTGGTCTAACGGAGCTTCGTGGTGGCCTCCCGGGCGTAGCTATGCCACCGAAACACCGCGTCGGGTCGTGATGCATGTGTGAAAGTGATGTGCCACGCGTAGACGCCCGTCTTGGGGCTCCGGGGTGTGGCCCCCTCTGCGGACGTCGCTGTCGCGGTCACATGGCGGGGAAGACGTGCGCGTCGGGTAGAATCGGAGGGAATCTAGTGGTGGGTTGGGTCCAGGACGTGTTCGGGGATGCTCCTATGTGCTGACCCATCGCAACTAGGTGGAAGAGTCCACTGGTCAAAGCCCGTCCGGCGAAAGTCAATGGGCTAGAGCTCCTGGTCTAACGGAGCTTCGTGGTGGCCTCCCGGATGCAGCTATGCCACTGAAACACCGCGTCGGGTCGTGATGCATGTGTCAAAGTGATGTGGAACGTGTATACGCCCGTCTTGGCGCTCCGGGGTGTGGCCCCCCTCCGCGGCCGTCGCCGTCGCGGTCACTTGGAGGGGGGAGACATGCGCGTTGGGTAGAACCGGAGAGAATCTAGTAGTGGGTTGGGTCCAGGCCGTTTTCGGAGATGCTCCTATGTACTGACCCATCGCAACCAGGTGGAAGAGTCCACTGGTCAAAGCCCGTCCGGCGAAAGTCAATGGGCTAGAGCTCCTGGTCTAACGGAGGTTCGTGGTGGCCTCCCGGGTGTAGCTATGCCACCTTAACACCGCGTCGGGTTGTGATGCATGTGCGAAAGTGATGTGGTACGTGTAGACGCCCATCTTGGGGCTCCAGGGAGTGGCCCCCCTCTGCGGACGTCGCTGTCGCGGTTACTTGGACGGGGAGACGTGCGCGTCGGGTAGAACCGGAGGGAATCTAGTGGTGGTTTGGCTCCAGGCTGTGTTTAGGGATGTTCCTATGTGCTGACCCATCACAACGAGGTGGAAGAGTCCACTGGTCAAAGGCCTTCCGGCGAAAGTCAAAGGGCTAGATCTCCTGGTCTAACGGAGCTTCGTGGTGGCCTCCCGGGCGTAGCTATGCCACCGAAACACCGCGTCGGGTCGTGATGCATGTGTGAAAGTGATGTGCCACGCGTAGACGCCCGTCTTGGGGCTCCGGGGTGTGGCCCCCTCTGCGGACGTCGCTGTCGCGGTCACATGGCGGGGAAGACGTGCGCGTCGGGTAGAATCGGAGGGAATCTAGTGGTGGGTTGGGTCCAGGACGTGTTCGGGGATGCTCCTATGTGCTGACCCATCGCAACTAGGTGGAAGAGTCCACTGGTCAAAGCCCGTCCGGCGAAAGTCAATGGGCTAGAGCTCCTGGTCTAACGGAGCTTCGTGGTGGCCTCCCGGGTGCAGCTATGCCACTGAAACACCGCGTCGGGTCGTGATGCATGTGTCAAAGTGATGTGGAACGTGTATACGCCCGTCTTGGCGCTCCGGGGTGTGGCCCCCCTCCGCGGCCGTCGCCGTCGCGGTCACTTGGAGGGGGGAGACATGCGCGTTGGGTAGAACCGGAGAGAATCTAGTAGTGGGTTGGGTCCAGGCCGTTTTCGGAGATGCTCCTATGTACTGACCCATCGCAACCAGGTGGAAGAGTCCACTGGTCAAAGCCCGTCCGGCGAAAGTCAATGGGCTAGAGCTCCTGGTCTAACGGAGGTTCGTGGTGGCCTCCCGGGTGTAGCTATGCCACCTTAACACCGCGTCGGGTTGTGATGCATGTGCGAAAGTGATGTGGTACGTGTAGACGCCCATCTTGGGGCTCCAGGGAGTGGCCCCCCTCTGCGGACGTCGCTGTCGCGGTTACTTGGACGGGTAGACGTGCGCGTCGGGTAGAACCGGAGGGAATCTAGTGGTGGTTTGGCTCCAGGCTGTGTTTAGGGATGTTCCTATGTGCTGACCCATCACAACGAGGTGGAAGAGTCCACTGGTCAAAGCCCTTCCGGCGAAAGTCAAAGGGCTAGATCTCCTGGTCTAACGGAGCTTCGTGGTGGCCTCCCGGGCGTAGCTATGCCACCGAAACACCGCGTCGGGTCGTGATGCATGTGTGAAAGTGATGTGCCACGCGTAGACGCCCGTCTTCGGGCTCCGGGGTGTGGCCCCCCTCCGCGGGCGTCGCTGTCGCGGTCACTTGGAGGGGGGAGACGTGTGCATCGGGTAGAACCAGAGGGAATCTAGTGGTGGTTTGGGTCGAGGCCGTGTTCACGGATGCTCCTATGTGTTGACCCATCGCATCCACGTGGAAGAGTCCACTGGTCAAAGTCCGTCCGGCGTTAGTCAGAGAGCTAGAGCTCCTGGTTTAACGGAGGTTCGTGGTGGCCTCCCGGGTGTAGCTATGCCACCTTAACACCGCGTCGGGTCGTGATGCATGTGCGAAAGTGATGTGGCATGCGTAAGTGCCCGTCTTAGGGCTCCGTGGTGTGGCCCCCCTCTGCGGACGTCGCTGTCGCGGTCACTTGGCGGGGGGAGACGTGCATGTCGGGTAGAACCGGAGGGAATCTAGTGGTGGTTTCGGTCTAGGCCGTGTTTTGGGATGCTCCCATGTGCTGACCCATCGCAATGAGGTGGAAGAGTCCACTGGTCAAAGTCCTTCCGACGAAAGTCAAAGGGCTAGATCTCCTGGTCTAACAGAGCTTCATGGTGACCTCCCGGGTGTAGCAATGCCATCGAAATACCGCGACGGGTCTTGATGCATGTGTGAAAGTGATGTGGCACATGTAGACGCCCATCTTGGGGCTCCGGGGTGTGGCCCCCCTCCGCGGACGTCGCTGTCGCGGTCACTTGGCGGGGGGAGACGTGCATGTCGGGTAGAACCGGAGGGAATCTAGTGGTGGTTTGTGTCCAGGCCGTGTTCGGGGATGCTCCTATGTGCTGACCCATCGCAACCAGGTGGAAGAGTCCACTCATCAAAGCGCGTCCGGTGAAAGTCAAAGGGCTAGAGCTCCTGGTCTAACGGAGGTTCGTGATGGTCTCCCGGGTGTAGCTATGCCACGGAAACACTGTGTCGGGTCGTGATGCATGTTTTAAAGTGATGTGGCATGCGTAGACGGCCATCTTGGGGCTCTGGGGTGTGGCCCCCCTCCGCAGACGTCGCTGTCGCGATCACTTGGAGGTGGGAGACGTGCGCGTTGGGTAGAACCAGAGGGAATCTATTGGTGGGTTGGGTCCAGGCCGTGTTGGGGATGCGCCTATGTGCTGACCCATTACAACCAGGTGGAAGAGTCCACTGGTCAAAGCCCGTCCGGCGAAAGTCAGAGGGCTCGAGCTCCTGGTCTAACGGAGGTTCGAGGTGGCCTCCCGGGTGTAGCTATGCCACCTAAACACCGCGTTGGGTTGTGTTGCATGTGTGAAAGAGATGTGGCATGCGTAGATGCCCGTCTTGGGGCTCCGGGGTGTGGCCCCACTCCGCGGACGTCGCTGTCGCGGTCACTTGGAGGGGGGAGATGCGCGTGTCGGGTAGAACCGGAGGGAATCTAGTGGTGGTTTGGGTCCAGGCCGTGTTTGGGGATGCTCCTATGTGTTGACCCATCGCAACGAGGTGGAAGAGTCCACTGGTCAGAGCCCTTCTGGCGAAAGTCGAAGGGCTAGATCTCCTAGTCTAACAGAGCTGCGTGGTGGCCTCCCGGGTGTAGCTATGCCACCGAAACACCGCGTCGGGTCGTGATGCATGTGTGAAAGTGATGTGGCATGCGTAGACGCCCGTCTTGGGGCTCCGGGGTGTGGCCCCCCTCCGCGGACGTCGCTGTCGCGGTCACTTGGAGGGGGGAGACGTGTGCGTCAGGTGAACCGGAGGGAATCTAGTGGTGGTTTGTGTCCAGGCCGTGTTCGGGGATGCTCCTATGTGCTGACCCATGGCAACCAGGTGGAAGAATCCACTGGTCAAATCCCGTCTGGCGAAAGTCAATGGGCTAGAACTCCTGGTCTAAGGGAGCTTCGTGGTGGCTCCCGTGTGTAGCTATGCCACCGAAACACCGCGTCGGGTCGTGATGCATGTGTGAAAGTGATGTGGAACGTGTAGACGCCCGTCTTGGGGCTCCGGGGTGTGGCCCCCCTCCGAGGACGTCCCTGTCGCTCTCACTTGGAGGGGGAGACGTGCGCGTTGGGTAGAACCGGAGGGAATCTATTGGTGGGTTTGGTCCAGGCCGTGTTCGGGGATTGTCCTATGTGCTGACCCATCACAACCATGTGGAAGAGTCCACTGGTCAAAGCCCGTCCAGTGAAAGTCAAAGGGCTAGAGCTCCTGGTCTAACGGAGGTTCGCGGTGGCCTCCCGGGTGTAGCTATGCCACCTAAACACCGCGTTGGGTTGTGATGCATGTGTGAAAGTGATGTGGCACGCATAGACGCCCGTCTTCGGGCTCCGGGGTGTGGCCCCCCTCTACGGATGTCGCTGTCGCGGTCACTTGGAGGGGGGAGACGTGCGCATCGGGTAGAACAGGTGGGAATCTAGTGGTGGTTTTGGTCCAGGCCGTGTCTGGGGATGCTCCTATGTGCTGACCCATCGCAGCGAGGTGGAGGAGTCCACTGGTCAAAGTCCTTCCGGCAAAAGTCAAAGGGCTAGATCTCCTGGTCTAACGGAGCTTCGTGGTGGCCTCCCGGGTGTATCTATGCCACCGAAACACCGCGTCGGGTCGTGATGCATGTGTGAAAGTGATTTGGAATGTGTAGATACCCGTCTTGAGGCTCCGAGGTGTGGACCCCTCCACGGACGTCGCTGTTGCTACCACTTGGAGGGGGAGACGTGCGCGTTGGGTAGATCCGGAGGGAATCTATTGGTGGGTTGGGTCCAGGCCGTGTTCGGGGATGCTCCTATGTGCTGACCCATCACAACCAGGTGGAAGAGTCCACTGGTCAAAGCCCGTCCAGCGAAAGTCAAAGGGCTAGACCTCCTGGTCTAACGGAGGTTCGTGGTGGCCTCCCGGGTGTAGCTATGCCACCTAAACACCGTGTCGGGTTGTGATGCATGTGTGAATGTGATGTGGAATGCGTAGAGGCCCGTCTTCGGGATCTGGGGTGTGGCCCCCCTCCGCGGACGTCGATGTCGCGGTCACTTGGAGGGGGGAGACATGCGCGTCGGGTAGAACCGGAGGGAAACTAGTGGTGGTTTCGGTCCAGGCCGTGTTTGGGGATGCTCCTATGTGCTGACCCATCGCAACGAGGTGGAACAGTCCATTGGTCAAAGTCCTTCCAGTGAAACTGAAAGGGCTAGATCTCCTAGTCTAACAGAGCTTCGTGGTGCCCTCTCGGGTGTAGCTATGCCACCGAAACACCGCGTCGGGTCGTGATGCATGTGTGAAAGTGATGTGGCACGCGTAGACGCCCGTCTTGGGGCTCTGGGGTGTGGCCCCCCTCCGCGGACGTCGCTCTCGCGGTCACTTGGAGGGGGCAGACGTGCGCGTCGGGTGAACCGGAGGGAATCTAGTGGTGGTTTGTGTCCAGGCCGTGTTCGGGGATGCTCCTATGTGCTGACCCATGGCAACCAGGTGGAAGAATCCACTGGTCAAAGCTCGGCTGGCGAAAGTCAATGGGCTAGACCTCCTGGTTTAAGGGAGCTTCATGGTGGCCTCCCGTGTGTAGCTATGCCACCGAAACATCGAGTCGGGTCGTGATGCATGTGTGAAAGTGATGTGGAACGTGTAGACGCCCGTCTTGGGGCTCCGGGGTGTGGCCCCCCTCCGAGGACGTCCCTGTCGCTGTCACTTGGAGGGGGAGACGTGCGCGTTGGGTAGAACCGGAGGGAATCTATTGGTGGGTTGGGTCCAGGCCGTGTTCGACGATGCTCCTATGTGCTGACCCATCACAACCAGGTGGAAGAGTCCACTTGTCAAAGCCCGTCCGGCGAATGTCAAAGGGCTAGAGCTCCTGGTCTAACGGAGGTTCGTGGTGGCCTCCCGGGTGTAGCTATGCCACCTAAACACCGCTCCGGGTTGTGATGCATGCGTGAAAGTGATGTGGCATGCGTAGACACCCCTCTTCGGGCTCTGGGGTGTGGCCCCCCTCCGGGGACGTCGCTGTCGCGGTCACTTAGAGGGGGAGACGTGCGCGTCGGGTAGAACCGGAGGGAATCTAGTGGTGGTTTCGGTCCAGGCCGTGTTTGGGGATGCTCCTATGTGCTGACCCATCGCAACGAGGTGGAAGAGTCCACTGGTCAAAGTCCTTCCGGTGAAACTCAAAGGGCTAGATCTCCTGGTGTAACGGAGCTTCGTGGTGGCCTCCAGGGTGTAGCTATCCCACCAAAACACCGCGTCGGGGCGTGATGCATGTGTGAAAGTGATGTGGCACGCGTAGACGCCTGTCTTGGGGCTCCTGGGTGTGGCAACCCTCCGCGGTCGTCGCTATAGCGGTCACTTGGAGGGGGGAGACATTCGCGTCGGGTAGAACCGGAGGGAATCTAGTGGTGGTTTGTGTCTAGGCCGTGTTCGGGGATGCTCCTATGTGCTGACGCGTCGCATCCAGGTGCAAGAGTCCACTGGTCAAAGCCCGTCCGGCGAAAGTCAGGGGGCTAGAGCTCTTGGTCTAACAGAGGTTCGTGGTGGCCTCTCGGGTGTAGCTATGCCACCTAAACACCGCGTTGGGTTGTGATCCATGTGTGAAAGAGATGTGGCATGCGTAGATGCCCGTCTTGGGGCTCCGGGGTGTGGCCCCACTCCGCGGACGTCGCTGTCGCGGTCACTTGGAGGGGGGAGATGTGCGTGTCGGGTAAAACTGGAGGGAATCTAGTGGTGGTTTGGGTCCAGGCCGTGTTTCGGGTTGCTCCTATGTGCTGAACCATCGCAACGATGTGGAAGAGTCCACTGGTCAAAGACCTTCTAGCGAAAGTCGAAGGGCTAGATCTCCTAGTCTAATAGAGCTTCGTGGTGGCCTCCCGGGTGTAGCTATCCCACCGAAACACCGCGTCGGGTCGTGATGCATGTGTGAAAGTGATGTGGCACGCGTAGACGCCTGTCTTGGGGCTCCTGGGTGTGGCAACCCTTCGCGGACGTCGCTATAGCGGTCACTTGGAGGGGGGAGACATTCGCGTCGGGTAGAACCGGAGGGAATCTAGTGGTGGTTTGTGTCCAGGCCGTGTTCGGGGATGCTCCTATGTGCTGACCCGTCGCATCCAGGTGCAAGAGTCCACTGGTCAAAGCCCGTCCGACAAAAGTCAGAGGGCTAGAGCTCCTGGTCTAACGGAGGTTCGTGGTGGCCTCCTGGGTGTAGCTATGCCACCTAAACACCGCGTTGGGTTGTGATCCATGTGTGAAAGAGATGTGGCATGCGTAGATGCTCGTCTTGGGGCTCCGGGGTGTGGCCCCACTCCGCGGATGTCGCTGTCGCGGTCACTTGGAGGGGGGAGATGTGCGTGTCGGGTAGAACCGGAGGGAATCTAGTGGTGGTTTGGGTCCAGGCCGTGTTTGGGGTTGCTCCTATGTGCTGACCCATCGCAACGAGGTGGAAGAGTCCACTGGTCAAAGCCCTTCTAGCGAAAGTCGAAGGGCTAGATCTCCTAGTCTAACAGAGCTTCATGGTGGCCTCCCGGGTGTAGCTATGCCACCGAAACACCGCGTCAGGTCATGATGCATGTGTGAAAGTGATGTGGCACGCGTAGATGCCCGTCTTGGGGCTCCGGGGTGTGGCCCCCCTCCGCGGACGTCCCTGTCGCGGTCACTTGGAGGGGGGAGACGTGTGCGTCGGGTGAACCGGAGGGAATCTAGTGGTGGTTTGTGTCCAGGCCATGTTCGGGGATGCTCCTATGTGCTGACCCATGGCAACCAGGTGGAAGAATCCACTGGTCAAATCCCGTCTGGCGAAAGTCAATGGGCTAGAACTCCTGGTCTAAGGGAGCTTCGTGGTGGCCTCCCGTGTGTAGCTATGCCACCGAAACACTGCGTCGGGTCGTGATGCATGTGTGAAAGTGATGTGGAACGTGTAGACGCCCGTCTTCGGGCTCCGGGGTGTGGCCCCCCTCCGAGGATGTCCCTGTCGCTGTCACTTGGAGGGGGAGACGTGCGCGTTGGGTAGAACTGGAGGGAATCTATTGGTGGGTTGGGTCCAGGCCGTGTTCGGGGATGCTCCTATGTGCTGACCCATCACAACCAGGTGGAAGAGTCCACTTGTCAAAGGCCGTTCGGCGAAAGTCAAAGGGCTAGATCTCCTGGTCTAACGGAGGTTCATGGTGGCCTCTCGGGTGTAGCTATGCCACCTAAACACCGCTCCGGGTTGTGATGCATGTGTGAAGTGATGTGGCATGCGTAGACGCCCGTCTTCGGGCTCCGGGGTGTGGCCCCCCTCCGGGGACGTCGCTGTTGCGGTCACTTAGAGGGGGGAGACGTGCGCATCGGGTAGAACCGGTGGGAATCTAGTGGTGGTTTTGGTCCAGGCCGTGTCTGGGGATGCTCCTATGTGCTGACCCATCGCAATGAGGTGGAAGAGTCCACTGGTCAAAGTCCTTCCGGCAAAAGTCAAAGGGCAAGATCTCCTGGTCTAACGGAGCTTCGTGGTGGCCTCCCGGGTGTAGCTATTCCACCGAAACACCGCGTCGGGTCGTGATGCATGTGTGAAAGTGATTTGGAATGTGTAGACGCCCGTCTTGAGGCTCCGAGGTGTGGACCCCTCCGTGGACGTCGCTGTCGCTGTCACTTGGAGGGGGAGACGTGCGCGTTGGGTAGATCCGGAGGGAATCTATTGGTGGGTTGGGTCCAGGCCGTTTTCGGGAATGCTCCTATGTGCTGAATCATCACAACCAGGTGGAAGAGTCCACTGGTCAAAGCCCGTCCAGCGAAAGTCAAAGGGCTAGAGCTCCTGGTCTAACGGAGGTTCGTGGTGGCCTCCCGGGTGTATCTATGCCACCTAAACACCGTGTCGGGTTGTGATGCATGTGTGAATGTGATTGGCATGCGTAGAGGCCCGTCTTCGGGCTCTGGGGTGTGGCCCCCCTCCGAGGACGTCGCTGTCGCGGTCACTTGGAGGTGGGAGACGTGCGCGTCGGGTAGAACCGGAGGGAATGTAGTGGTGGTTTCGGTCCAGGCCGTTTTTGGGGATGCTCCTATGTGCTGACCCAAGGCAACAAGGTGGAAGAGTCCACTGGTCAAAGTCCTTCCAGTGAAACTCAAAGGGCTAGATCTCCTGGCCGAACGGAGCTTCGTGGTGGCCACCCGGGTGTAGCTATGCAACCGAAACACCAAACCGGGTCGTGATGCATGTGTGAAAGTGATGTGGCACGCGTAGACGCCTGTCTTGGGGCTCCCTGCTGTGGCACCACTCCGCTGACGTGGCTGTAGCGGTCACTTGGAGGGGGGAGACATTCGCGTCGGGTAGAACCGGAGGGAATCTAGTGGTGGTTTGTGTCCAGGCCGTGTTCGGGGATGCTCCTATGTGCTGACCCATCGCATCCAGGTGGAAGAGTCCACTGGTCAAAGCCCGTCCGGCGGTAGTCAAAGGGCTAGAGCTCCTGGTCTAACGGAGGTTCGTGGTGGCATCCCGGGTGTAGCTATGCCACCGAAACACCGTGTTGGGTTGTGATGCATGTGTGAAAGAGATGTGGCATGCGTAGATGCCCGTCTTGGGGCTCCGGGGTGTGGCCCCCCTCCGCGGACGTCGTTGTCGCGGTCACTTGGAGGGGGGAGATTTGCGTGTGGGGTAGAACCAGAGGGAATCTAGAGGTGGTTTGGTTCCAGGCCGTGTTTGGGGATGCTCCTATGTGCTGACCCATGGCAACGAGATGGAAGAGTCCACTGGTCAAAGCTCTTCCGATGAAAGTCGAAGGGCTAGATCTCCTAGTCTAACAGAGCTCCGTGGTGGCCTCCCGGGTGTAGCTATGCCACCGAAACACCGCGTCGGGTCGTGATGCATGTCTGAAAGTGATGTGGCACGCGTAGACGCCTGTCTTGGGGCTCCGGGGTGGGGCCCCTCCTCCGCGGACGTCGCTGTCGCGGTCACTTGGAGGGGGGAGACATGCGCGTCGGGAGAACCAGAGGGAATCTTGTGGTGGTTTCTGTCCAGGCCATGTTCGGGGATGCTCCTATGTGCTTACCCATGGCAACCTGGTGGAAGAATCCACTGGTCAAAGCCCATCTGGCGAAAGTCAATGGGCTAGAGCTCCTGGTCTAAGGGAGCTTCGTGGTGGCCTCCCATGTGTAGCTATGCCACCGAAACAACGCGGCGGGTCGTGATGCATGTGTGAAAGTGATGTGGAACGTGTAGACGCCCGTCTTGGGGCTCCAGGGTGTGGGCCCCCTCCGAGGACGTCCCTGTCGCTGTCACTTGGAGGGGGAGACGTGCGTGTTGGGTAGAATCGGAGGGAATCTATTGGTGGGTTGGGTCCAGGCCATGTTCTGGGATGCTCCTATGTGCTGACCCATCACAAAAAGGTGGAAGAGTCCACTGGTCAAAGCCCGTCCAGCGAAAGTCAAAGGGCTAGAGCTCCTAGTCTAACGGAGGTTCGTGGTGGCCTCCCGGGTGTAGCTATGCCACCTAAACACCGCGTCGGGTTGTGATGCATGTGTGAAAGTGATGTGGCATGCGTAGACGCCCGTCTTCGGGCTCCGGGGTGTGGCCCCCCTCCGCGGACATCGCTGCGCGGTCACTTGGAGTGGGGAGGCGTGCGCATCGGGTAGAACCGGATGGAATCTAGTGGTGGTTTCGGTCCAGGCCGTGTTTGGGGATGCTCCTATGTGCTGACCCATTGCAACTAGGTGGAAGAGTCCACTGGTCAAAGTCCTTCTGGCGAAATCAAAGGGCTAGATCTCCTGGTCTAACGGAGCTTCGTGGTGGCCTCCCGGTGTAGCTATGCCACCGAAACACCGAGTCGGGTCGTGATGCATGTGTGAAAGTGACGTGGCACACGTAGACGCCCGTCTTGGGGCTCCGGGGTGTGGCACCTCTACCCGGACGTCGATGTCACGGTCACTTGGAGGGGGAGACGTGCGCGTCGGGTAGAACCGGAGGGAATCTAGTGGTGGTTTGTGTCCAGGCCGTGTTCGGGGATGCTCCTATGTGCTGACCCATCGCATCCAGGTGGAAGAGTCCACTGGTCAAAGCCCGTCCGGCGAAAGTCAGAGGGCTAGAGCTCCTGGTCTAACGGAGGTTCGTGGTGGCCTCCCGGGTGTAGCTATGCCACCTAAACTCCGCGTTGGGTTGTGATGCATGTGTGCAAGAGATGTGGCATGCGTAGATGCCCGTCTTGGGGCTCCGGGGTGTGTCCCCCCTACGCGGACGTCGCTGTCGCGGTCACTTGGAGGGGGGAGATGTGCATGTCGGGTAGAACCAGAGGGAATCTAGTGGTGGTTTGTGTCCAGGCCATTTTCGGGGATGCTCCTATGTGCTGATCCATGGCAACCAGGTGGAAGAATCCTCTGGTCAAAGCCCATCCGGCGAAAGTCAATGGGCTAGAGCTCCTGGTTTAAGGGAGCTTCGTGGTGGCCTCCCGTGTGTAGCTATGCCACCGAAACACCGCGTCGGGTCGTGATGCATGTGTGAAAGTGATGTGGAACGTGTAGATGCCCGTCTTGGGGCTCCGGGGTGTGGCCCCCCTCCGAGGACGTCCCTGTCGTTGTCACTTGGAGGGGGAGACGTGCGCATTGGGTAGAACCGGAGGGAATCTATTGGTGGGTTGGGTCCAGGCCGTGTTCTGGGATGCTCCTATGTGCTGACCCATCACAACAAGGTGGAAGAGTCCACTGGTCAAAGCCCGTCCGGCGAAAGTCAAAGGGCTAGAGCTCTTGGTCTAACGGAGGTTCCTGGTGGCCTCCCGGGTGTAGCTATGCCACCTAAACACCGCGTCGGGTTGTGATGCATGTGTGAAAGTGATGTGGCATGCATAGACGCCCGTATTCGGGCTCCGGGGTGTGGCCCCCCTCTGCGGATGTCGCTGTCGCGGTCACTTGGAGGGGGCAGACGTGCGCATCGGGTAGAACCGGTGGTAATCTAGTGGTGGTTTCGGTCCAGGCCGTGTCTGGGGATGCTCCTATGTGCTGACCCATCGCAACGAGGTGGAAGAGTCCACTTGTCAAATTCCTTCCGGCGAAAGTCAAAGGGCTAGATCTCCTGGTCTAACGGAGCTTCGTGGTGGCCTCCCGGGTGTAGCTATGCCACCGAAACACCGCGTCGGGTCGTGATGCATGTGTGAAAGTGATGTGGCATGCGTAGACGCCCGTCTTGGGGCTCCGGGGTGTGGCACCCCTCCCCGGACGTCGCTGTCAGGGTCACTTGGAGGGGGAGACGTGCGCGTCGGGTAGAACCGGAGGGAATCTAGTGGTGGTTTGTGTCCAGGCCGTGTTCGGGGATGCTCCTATGTGCTGACCCATCGCATCCAGGTGGAAGAGTCCACTGGTCAAAGCCCGTCCGGCGAAAGTCAGAGGGCTAGAGCTCCTGGTCTAACGGAGGTTCGTGGTGGCCTCCCGGGTGTAGCTATGCCACCGAAACACCGCGTTGGGTTGTGATGCATGTGTGAAAGAGATGTGGCATGCGTGGATGCCCGTCTTGGGGCTCCGGGGTGTGGCCCCCCTCCGCGGACGTCGCTGTTGCGGTCACTTGGAGGGGGGAGATGTGCGTGTCGGGTAGAACCAGAGGGAATCTAGTGGTGGTTTGTGTCCAGGCCATGTTCGGGGATGCTCCTATGTGCTGATCCATGGCAACCAGGTGGAAGAATCCACTGGTCAAAGTCCATCCGGCGAAAGTCAATGGGCTAGAGCTCCTGGTTTAAGGGAGCTTTGTGGTGGCCTCCCGTGTGTAGCTATGCCACCGAAACACCGCGTCGGGTCGTGATGCATGTGTGAAAGTGATGTGGAATGTGTAGACGCCCGTCTTGGGGCTCCGGGGTGTGGCCCCCCTCCGAGGACGTCCCTGTCGCTGTCACTTGGAGGGGGAGACGTACGCGTTGGGTAGAACCGGAGGGAATCTATTGGTGGGTTGGGTCCAGGCCATGTTCGGGGATGCTCCTATGTGCTGACCGATCACAACAAGGTGGAAGAGTCCACTGGTCAAATCCCGTTCGGCGAAAGTTAAAGGGCTAGAGCTCCTGGTCTAACGGAGGTTCGTGGTGGCCTCCCGGGTGTAGCTATGCCACCTAAACACCGCGTCGGGTTGTGATGCATGTGTGAAAGTGATGTGGCATGCATAGACGCCCGTCTTCGGGCTCCGGGGTGTGGCCCCCCTCTGCGGATGTCGCTGTCGCGGTCACTTGGAGGGGGGAGACGTGCGCATCAGGTAGAACCGGTGGGAATCTAGTGGTGGTTTCGGTCCAGGCCGTGTCTGGGGATGCTCCTATGTGCTGACCCATGGCAACGAGGTGGAAGAGTCCACTTGTCAAATTCCTTCCGGCGAAAGTCAAAGGGCTAGATCTCTTGGTCTAACGGAGCTTCGTGGTGGCCTCCCGGGTGTAGCTATGCCACCTTAATACCGCGTCGGGTTGTGATGCATGTGTGAATGTGATGTGGCATGCGTAGAGGCCCGTCTTCGGGCTCTGGGGTGTGGCCCCCCACGGCGGACGTCGCTGTCGCGGTCACTTGGAGGGGGGAGACGTGCGCGTCGGGTAGAACCGGAGAGAATCTAGTGGTGGTTTTGGTCCAGGCCGTGTTTGGGGATGCTCCTATGTGCTGACCCATCGCAATGAGGTGGAAGAGTCCACTGGTCAAAGTCCTTCCAGTGAAACTCAAAGGGCTAGATCTCCTGGTCCAACGGAGCTTCGTGGTGGCCTCCTAGGTGTAGCTATGGCACCAAAACACCGCGTCGGGTCGTGATGCATGTGCGAAAGTGATGTGGCACGCGTAGACGCCGGTCTTGGGGCTCCTGGGTGTGGCACCCCTCCGCGGACGTGGCTGTAGCGGTCACTTGGAGGGGGGAGACGTGCGCGTCGGTAGAACCAGAGGGAATCTAGCGGTGGTTTGGGTCCAGGCCGTGTTTGGGGATGGTCCTATGTGTTGACCCATCGCAATGAGGTGGAAGAGTCCACTGGTCAACGCCCTTCCGGCGAAAGTCAAAGGGCTAGATCTCATAGTCTAACGGAGCTTCGTGGTGGCCTTCCGGTTGTAGTTATGCCACCGAAACACCGAGTCGGGTCATGATGCATGTGTGAAACTAATGTGGCACGGGTAGACTCTTGTCTTGGGGCTCCGGGGTGTGGCCCCATCCACGGACGTCGCTGTCGCGGTCACTTGGAGGGGGGATACGTGCGCGACGGGTAGAACCGGAGGGAATCTAGTGGTGGTTTGTGTCCACGCCGTGTTCGGGGATGCTCCTATGTGCTGACCCATTGCAACCAGGTGGAAGAGTCTAGTGCTCAAAGCCCGTCCGGCGAACATCAATGGGCTAGAGCTCCTGGTCTAATGGGGCTTCATGGTGGCCTCCCGTGTGTAGCTATGTCAACGAAACACCGCGTCGGGTCGTGATGCATGTGTGAAAGTGATGTGGAACGTGTAGACGCCCGTCTAGTGGCTCCGGGGTGTGGCCCCCCTCCGCGGACGTCCCTGTTGCTGTCACTTGGAGTGGGAGACGTGCGTGTTGGGTAGAACCGGAGGGAATCTATTGGTGGGTTGGGTCCAGGCCGTGGTTGGGGATGGTGCTATGTGTTGATCCATCACAAACAGGTGGAAGATTCCACTGGTCAAAGCCCGTTCGGCGAACGTCAAAGGGCTAGAGCTCCTGGTCTAACGGAGGTTCGTGGTGGCCTCCCGGGTGTAGCAATGCCACCTAAACACCGCGTCGAGTTGTGATGCCTATGTGAAAGTGATGTGGCATGTGTAGACGCCCGTCTTCGGGCTCCGGGGTGTGGCAACCCTCCACGGACGTCACTATCACGGTCACTTGGAGGGGGGAGACGTGCGCGTCGGGTAGAACCGGAGGGAATCTAGTGGTGGTTTCGGTCCAGGCCGTTTTTGGGGATGCTCCTATGTGCTGACACATCTCAACGAGGTGGAAGAGTCCACTGGTCAAAGTCCTTCCGGCGAAAGTCAAAGGGCTAGATCTCCTGGTCTAACGGAGCTTCGTGGTGGCCTCCCGGGTGTAACTATGCTACCGAAACACTGCGTCGGGTCGTGATGCATGTGTGAAAGTGATGTGGCACGCGTAGACGCCCGTCTTGGGGCCCCGGGGTGTGGCACCCCTCCGCGGACGTCCCTGTAGCGGTCACTTGGAGGGGGGAGACGTGTGCGTCGGGTAGAACCGGAGGGAATCTAGTGGTGGTTTGTGTCCAGGCCGTGTTCGGGGATGCTCCTATGTGCTGACCCATTGCATCCAGGTGGAAGAGTCCACTGGTCAAAGCCCATCCGACAAAAGTCAAAGGGCTAGAGCTCCTAGTCTAACGGAGGTTCGTGGTGGCCTCCCGGGTGTAGCTATGCCATGGAAACACCACGTCGGATCGTCATGCATGTGTTAAAGTGATGTGGCACGCGTAGACGCCCGTCTTGGGGCTCCCGGGTGTGGCCCCCCTCCGCGGACATCGCTGTCACGGTAACTTGGAGGGGGAGACGTGCGCATCGGGTAGAACCGGAGGGAATCTAGTGGTGGTTGGGTCCAGGAAGTGTTTGGGGATGCTCCTATGTGCTGACCCATCGCAACCAGGTGGAAGAGTCCACTGGTCAAAGCCCGTCCGGCAAAATTCAATGGGTTAGAGCTCCTGGTCTAACGAAGCTTCGTGGTGGCCTCCCGGGTGCAGCTATGCCACCGAAACACCACGTTGGGTCGTGATGCATGCGTGAAAGTGATGTGGAACGTGTAGACGCCCGTCTTGGGGCTTCGGGGTGTGGCCCCCCTCTGCGGACGTCGCTGTCGCGGTCACTTGGAGGGGGGAGACATTTGCGTTGGGTAGAACCGGAGGGAATCTAGTAGTTGGTTGGGTCCAGGCTGTGTTCGGAGATGCTCCTATGTGCTGACCCATCAGAACCAGGTGGAAGAGTCCACTGGTCAAAGCCCATCCGGCGAAAGTCAAAGGGCTAGATCTCCTGGTCTAACGGAGGTTCATGGTGGCCTCCCGGGTGTAGCTATGCCACCTTAACACCGCGTCGGGTTGTGATGCATGTGTGAAAGTGATATGGTACGCGTAGACGCCCGTCATGGGGCTCCAAGGTGTGGCCCCCATCTGCGGATGTCACTGTCGCGGTCACTTGGAGGGGGGAGACGTGCGCGTCGGGTAGAACCGGAAGGAATTTAGTGGTGGTTTGGCTCCAGGTTGTGTTTAGGGATGCTCCTATGTGCTGACCCATCGCAATGAGGTGGAAGAGTCCACTGGTCAAAGCCCTTCCGACGAATGTCAAAGGGCTAGATCTCCTAGTCTAACGGAGCTTCGTGGTGGCCACCCGGGCGTAGCTATGCCACCGAAACACCGCGTCGGGTCGTGATGCATGTGTGAAAGTGATTTGCCACGCATAGACGCCCGTCTTCGGGCTCCGGGGTGTGGCCCCACTACGCGGACGTCGCTGTCGCGGTCACTTGGAGGGGGGAGACGTGCGCATCGGGTAGAAACGGAGGGAATCTAGTTCTGGTTTGGGTCCAGGCCATGTTCGGGGATGCTCCTATGTGCTGACCCATCACATCCAGGTGGAAGAGTCCACTGGTCAAAGCCCGTCCGGCGAAAGTCAGAGGGCTAGAGCTCCTAGTCTAACGGAGGTTCGTGGTGGCCTCCCGGGTGTAGCTATGCCACCTTAACACCGTGTCGGGTCGTGATGCATGTGTGAAAGTGATGTGGCATGCGTAGACGCCCGTCTTTGGGCTCCGGGGTGTGGCCCCCCTCCGCGGACATCGCTGTCTTGGTCACTTGAAGGGGGGAGACGTGCGCTTTGGATAGAACCGGAGGGAATCTAGTGGTGGTTTCGGTCTAGGCCATGTTTAGGGATCCTCCTATGTGCTGACCCATCGCAACGAGGTGGAAGAGTCCACTGGTCAAAGTCCTTCCGGCGAAAGTCAAAGGGCTAGATCTCCTGGTCTAACGGAGCTTCGTGGTGGCCTCCCGGGTGTAGCTATGCCACCGAAACACCGCGTCGGGTCGTGATGCATGTGTGAAAGTGATGTGGCACGTGTAGATGCCTGTCTTGGGGCTCCGGGGTGTGGCCCCCCTCCGCAGACGTCGCTGTCGCGGTCACTTGGAGGGGGGAGACGTGCGTGTTGGGCAGAACCGGAGGGAATCTAGTAGTGGGTTTGGTCCAGGCCGTGTTTGGAGATGCTCCTATGTGCTGACCCATCGCAACTAGGTGGAAGAGTCCACTTATCCAAGGCCGTCCGGCGAAAGTCAAAGGGCTAGATCTCCTAGTCTAAAGGAGGTTCATGGTGGCCTCCCGGGTGTAGCTATACCACTTTAACACCGCGGCGGGTTGTGATGCAAGTGTGGAAGTGATGTGGTACGCGTAGATGCCCGTCTTGGTGCTCCGGGGTGTGGCCCCCCTCTGCGGACGTCGCTGTCGCGATCACCTGGATGAGGGAGACGTGCGCGTCGGGTAGAACCGAAGGGAATCTACTGGTGGTTTGGGTCCTGGCCGTGTTTAGCGATGCTACTATGTGCTGACCCATCGCAACGAGGTGGAAGAGTCCACTGGCCAAAGCCCTTCCGGCGAAAGTCAAAGGGCTAGATCTCCTGGTCTAACGGAGCTTCGTGGTGGCCTCCCGGGTGTAGCTCTGCCACCGAAACACCGCGACGGGTCGTGATGCATGTGTGAAAGTGATGTGCCACACGTAGATGCCCGTCTTGGGGCTCCGGGGTGTGGCCCCCCTCCGTGGACGTCGCTGTCGCGGTCACTTGGATGGGGGAGACGTGCACATCGGGTAGAACCGGAGGGTATCTAGTGGTGGTTTGGGTCCAGGCCGTGTTCGGGGATGCTCCTATGTGCTGACCCATCGCAACCAGGTGGAAGAGTCCACTCGTCAAAGCCCATCCGGCGAAAGTCAAAGGGCTAGAGCTCTTGGTCTAACGGAGGTTCGTGGTGGCCCCCCGGGTGTAGCTATGACACGGAAACACCGTGTCTGGTCGTGATGCATGTGTTAAAGTGATGTGGCACGCGTAGACGCCCGTCTTGGGGCTCCGGGGTGTGGCCCCCTCCGTGGACGTCGTTGTCGCGGTCACTTGGAGGGGGAGATGCGCACGTCGGGTAGAACCAGAGGCAATAGAGTGGTGGGTTGAGTCCAGGCCGTGTTCAAGGATGCTCCTATGTGCTGACCCATCGCAACTAGGGGGAAGAGTCCACTGGTCAAAGCCCGTCCGGCGAAATTCAAAGGGCTAGAGCTCCTGGTGTAACGGAGGTTCGTGGTGGCCTCCCGGGTGTAGCTTTGCCACCTTAACACCGCGTCGGGTTGTGATGCATGTGTGAAAGTGATGTGGTACGCGTAGACGCCCGTCTTGGGGCTCCGGGGTGTGGCCCCCCTCTGCGGACATCGCTGTCGCGGTCACTTGGAGGAGGGAGACGTGCGCATCGGGTAGAGCCGGAGGGAATCTAGTGGTGGTTTGGCTCCAGGCTGTGTTTAGGGATGCTCCTATGTGCTCACCCATCGCAACGAGGTGGAAGAGTCCATTGGTCAAAGCCCTTCCGATGAAAGTCAAAGGGCTAGATCTCCTGGTCTAACGGAGCTTCGTGGTGGCCTCCCGGGCGTAGCTATGCCACCGAAACACCGCGTCGGGTCGTGATGCATGTGTAAAAGTGTTGTGGCTCGTGTAGACGCCCGTCTTTGGGCTCTGGGGTGTGGCCCCCCTCCGCAGACGTCGCTGTCGCGGTCACTTGGAGGGGGGAAACGTGCGCATCAGGTAGAACCGAAGGGAATCTAGTTGTGGTTTGGGTCCAGGCCTTGTTCGGGGATGCTCCTATATGCTGACCCATCGCATCCAGGTGGAAGAGTCCACTGGTCAAAGCCCGTCCGGCGAACGTCAGAGGGCTAGAGCTCCTGGTCTAACGGAGGTTCGTGGTGGCCTCCCGGGTGTAGCTATGCCACCTTAACACCACGTCGGGTCGTGATGCATGTGTGAAAGTGATGTGGCATGCATAGACGCCCGTCTTCGAGCTCTGGGGTGTGGCCCCCTCCGCAGACGTCGCTATCGCGGTCACTTGGAGGGCGGAGACGTGCGCGTCGGCTAGAACCGGAGGGAATCTAGTGGTTGTTTCGGTCTAGGCCATGTTTGGGGATGCTCCTATGTGCTGACCCATCGCAACGAGGTGGAAGAGTCCATTGGTCAAAGCCCTTCCGATGAAAGTCAAAGGGCTAGATCTCCTGGTCTAACGGAGCTTCGTGGTGGCCTCCCGGGCGTAGCTATGCCACCGAAACACCGCGTCGGGTTGTGATGCATGTGCGAAAGTGATGTGGCATGCGTAGATGCCCGTCTTCGGGTTCCGGGGTGTGGTCCCCCTCCACGGACATTGCTGCGCGGTCACTTGGAGGGGGGAGGCGTGCGCATCGCGTAGAACCGGAGGGAATCTAGTGGTGGTTTCGGTCCAGGACGTGTCTGGGGATGCTCCTATGTGCTGACCCATCGCAACGAGGTGGAAGAGTCCACTGGTCAAAGTCCTTCTGGCGAAATCAAAGGGCTAGATCTCCTGGTCTAACGGAGCTTCGTGGTGGCCTCCCGGGTGTAGCTATGCCACCGAAACACCGCGTCGGGTCGTGATGCATGTGTGAAAGTGATGTGGCATGCGTAGACGCCCGTCTTGGGGCTCCGGGGTGTGGCACCCCTCCCCGGACGTCGCTGTCAGGGTCACTTGGAGGGGGAGACGTGCGCGTCGGGTAGAACCGGAGGGAATCTAGTGGTGGTTTGTGTCCAGGCCGTGTTCGGGGATGCTCCTATGTGCTGACCCATCGCATCCAGGTGGAAGAGTCCACTGGTCAAAGCCCGTCCGACGAAAGTCAGAGGGCTAGAGCTCCTGGTCTAACGGAGGTTCGTGGTGGCCTCCCGGGTGTAGCTATGCCACCGAAACACCGCGTTGGGTTGTGATGCATGTGTGAAAGAGATGTGGCATGCGTGGATGCCCGTCTTGGGGCTCCGGGGTGTGGCCCCCCTCCGCGGACGTCGCTGTTGCGGTCACTTGGAGGGGGGAGATGTGCGTGTCGGGTAGAACCAGAGGGAATCTAGTGGTGGTTTGTGTCCAGGCCATGTTCGGGGATGCTCCTATGTGCTGATCCATGGCAACCAGGTGGAAGAATCCACTGGTCAAAGCCCATCCGGCGAAAGTCAATGGGCTAGAGCTCCTGGTTTAAGGGAGCTTTGTGGTGGCCTCCCGTGTGTAGCTATGCCACCGAAACACCGCGTCGGGTCATGATGCATGTGTGAAAGTGATGTGGAATGTGTAGACGCCCGTCTTGGGGCTCCGGGGTGTGGCCCCCCTCCGAGGACGTCCCTGTCGCTGTCACTTGGAGGGGGAGACGTACGCGTTGGGTAGAACCGGAGGGAATCTATTGGTGGGTTGGGTCCAGGCCGTGTTCGGGGATGCTCCTATGTGCTGACCGATCACAACAAGGTGGAAGAGTCCACTGGTCAAATCCCGTTCGGCGAAAGTTAAAGGGCTAGAGCTCCTGGTCTAACGGAGGTTCGTGGTGGCCTCCCGGGTGTAGCTATGCCACCTAAACACCGCGTCGGGTTGTGATGCATGTGTGAAAGTGATGTGGCATGCATAGACGCCCGTCTTCGGGCTCCGGGGTGTGGCCCCCCTCTGCGGATGTCGCTGTCGCGGTCACTTGGAGGGGGGAGACGTGCGCATCAGGTAGAACCGGTGGGAATCTAGTGGTGGTTTCGGTCCAGGCCGTGTCTGGGGATGCTCCTATGTGCTGACCCATGGCAACGAGGTGGAAGAGTCCACTTGTCAAATTCCTTCCGGCGAAAGTCAAAGGGCTAGATCTCTTGGTCTAACGGAGCTTCGTGGTGGCCTCCCGGGTGTAGCTATGCCACCTTAATACCGCGTCGGGTTGTGATGCATGTGTGAATGTGATGTGGCATGCGTAGAGGCCCGTCTTCGGGCTCTGGGGTGTGGCCCCCCTCGGCGGACGTCGCTGTCGCGGTCACTTGGAGGGGGGAGACGTGCGCGTCGGGTAGAACCGGAGAGAATCTAGTGGTGGTTTTGGTCCAGGCCGTGTTTGGGGATGCTCCTATGTGCTGACCCATCGCAATGAGGTGGAAGAGTCCACTGGTCAAAGTCCTTCCAGTGAAACTCAAAGGGCTAGATCTCCTGGTCCAACGGAGCTTCGTGGTGGCCTCCTAGGTGTAGCTATGGCACCAAAACACCGCGTCGGGTCGTGATGCATGTGCGAAAGTGATGTGGCACGCGTAGACGCCGGTCTTGGGGCTCCTGGGTGTGGCACCCCTCCGCGGACGTGGCTGTAGCGGTCACTTGGAGGGGGGAGACGTGCGCGTCGGTAGAACCAGAGGGAATCTAGCGGTGGTTTGGGTCCAGGCCGTGTTTGGGGATGGTCCTATGTGTTGACCCATCGCAATGAGGTGGAAGAGTCCACTGGTCAACGCCCTTCCGGCGAAAGTCAAAGGGCTAGATCTCATAGTCTAACGGAGCTTCGTGGTGGCCTTCCGGTTGTAGTTATGCCACCGAAACACCGAGTCGGGTCATGATGCATGTGTGAAACTAATGTGGCACGGGTAGACTCTTGTCTTGGGGCTCCGGGGTGTGGCCCCATCCACGGACGTCGCTGTCGCGGTCACTTGGAGGGGGGATACGTGCGCGACGGGTAGAACCGGAGGGAATCTAGTGGTGGTTTGTGTCCACGCCGTGTTCGGGGATGCTCCTATGTGCTGACCCATTGCAACCAGGTGGAAGAGTCTAGTGCTCAAAGCCCGTCCGGCGAACATCAATGGGCTAGAGCTCCTGGTCTAATGGGGCTTCATGGTGGCCTCCCGTGTGTAGCTATGTCACCGAAACACCGCGTCGGGTCGTGATGCATGTGTGAAAGTGATGTGGAACGTGTAGACGCCCGTCTAGTGGCTCCGGGGTGTGGCCCCCCTCTGCGGACGTCCCTGTTGCTGTCACTTGGAGTGGGAGACGTGCGCGTTGGGTAGAACCGGAGGGAATCTATTGGTGGGTTGGGTCCAGGCCGTGGTTGGGGATGGTGCTATGTGTTGATCCATCACAAACAGGTGGAAGATTCCACTGGTCAAAGCCCGTTCGGCGAACGTCAAAGGGCTAGAGCTCCTGTTCTAACGGAGGTTCGTGGTGGCCTCCCGGGTGTAGCAATGCCACCTAAACACCGCGTCGAGTTGTGATGCCTATGTGAAAGTGATGTGGCATGTGTAGACGCCCGTCTTCGGGCTCCGGGGTGTGGCAACCCTCCACGGACGTCACTATCACGGTCACTTGGAGGGGGGAGACGTGCGCGTCGGGTAGAACCGGAGGGAATCTAGTGGTGGTTTCGGTCCAGGCCGTTTTTGGGGATGCTCCTATGTGCTGACACATCTCAACGAGGTGGAAGAGTCCACTGGTCAAAGTCCTTCCGGCGAAAGTCAAAGGGCTAGATCTCCTGGTCTAACGGAGCTTCGTGGTGGCCTCCCGGGTGTAACTATGCTACCGAAACACTGCGTCGGGTCGTGATGCATGTGTGAAAGTGATGTGGCACGCGTAGACGCCCGTCTTGGGGCCCCGGGGTGTGGCACCCCTCCGCGGACGTCCCTGTAGCGGTCACTTGGAGGGGGGAGACGTGTGCGTCGGGTAGAACCGGAGGGAATCTAGTGGTGGTTTGTGTCCAGGCCGTGTTCGGGGATGCTCCTATGTGCTGACCCATTGCATCCAGGTGGAAGAGTCCACTGGTCAAAGCCCATCCGACAAAAGTCAAAGGGCTAGAGCTCCTAGTCTAACGGAGGTTCGTGGTGGCCTCCCGGGTGTAGCTATGCCATGGAAACACCACGTCGGATCGTCATGCATGTGTTAAAGTGATGTGGCACGCGTAGACGCCCGTCTTGGGGCTCCCGGGTGTGGCCCCCCTCCGCGGACATCGCTGTCACGGTAACTTGGAGGGGGAGACGTGCGCATCGGGTAGAACCGGAGGGAATCTAGTGGTGGTTGGGTCCAGGAAGTGTTTGGGGATGCTCCTATGTGCTGACCCATCGCAACCAGGTGGAAGAGTCCACTGGTCAAAGCCCGTCCGGCAAAATTCAATGGGTTAGAGCTCCTGGTCTAACGAAGCTTCGTGGTGGCCTCCCGGGTGCAGCTATGCCACCGAAACACCACGTTGGGTCGTGATGCATGCGTGAAAGTGATGTGGAACGTGTAGACGCCCGTCTTGGGGCTTCGGGGTGTGGCCCCCCTCTGCGGACGTCGCTGTCG
This sequence comes from Hordeum marinum, assembly GCA_022496015.1. Taxonomy (NCBI): domain Eukaryota; kingdom Viridiplantae; phylum Streptophyta; class Magnoliopsida; order Poales; family Poaceae; genus Hordeum; species Hordeum marinum. Next base: position 41,569,118 of record CM039674.1, read on the forward strand.
CGGTCACTTGGAGGGGGGAGACATTTGCGTTGGGTAGAACCGGAGGGAATCTAGTAGTTGGTTGGGTCCAGGCTGTGTTCGGAGATGCTCCTATGTGCTGACCCATCAGAACCAGGTGGAAGAGTCCACTGGTCAAAGCCCATCCGGCGAAAGTCAAAGGGCTAGATCTCCTGGTCTAACGGAGGTTCATGGTGGCCTCCCGGGTGTAGCTATGCCACCTTAACACCGCGTCGGGTTGTGATGCATGTGTGAAAGTGATATGGTACGCGTAGACGCCCGTCATGGGGCTCCAAGGTGTGGCCCCCATCTGCGGATGTCACTGTCGCGGTCACTTGGAGGGGGGAGACGTGCGCGTCGGGTAGAACCGGAAGGAATTTAGTGGTGGTTTGGCTCCAGGTTGTGTTTAGGGATGCTCCTATGTGCTGACCCATCGCAATGAGGTGGAAGAGTCCACTGGTCAAAGCCCTTCCGACGAATGTCAAAGGGCTAGATCTCCTAGTCTAACGGAGCTTCGTGGTGGCCACCCGGGCGTAGCTATGCCACCGAAACACCGCGTCGGGTCGTGATGCATGTGTGAAAGTGATTTGCCACGCATAGACGCCCGTCTTCGGGCTCCGGGGTGTGGCCCCACTACGCGGACGTCGCTGTCGCGGTCACTTGGAGGGGGGAGACGTGCGCATCGGGTAGAAACGGAGGGAATCTAGTTCTGGTTTGGGTCCAGGCCATGTTCGGGGATGCTCCTATGTGCTGACCCATCACATCCAGGTGGAAGAGTCCACTGGTCAAAGCCCGTCCGGCGAAAGTCAGAGGGCTAGAGCTCCTAGTCTAACGGAGGTTCGTGGTGGCCTCCCGGGTGTAGCTATGCCACCTTAACACCGTGTCGGGTCGTGATGCATGTGTGAAAGTGATGTGGCATGCGTAGACGCCCGTCTTTGGGCTCCGGGGTGTGGCCCCCCTCCGCGGACATCGCTGTCTTGGTCACTTGAAGGGGGGAGACGTGCGCTTTGGATAGAACCGGAGGGAATCTAGTGGTGGTTTCGGTCTAGGCCATGTTTAGGGATCCTCCTATGTGCTGACCCATCGCAACGAGGTGGAAGAGTCCACTGGTCAAAGTCCTTCCGGCGAAAGTCAAAGGGCTAGATCTCCTGGTCTAACGGAGCTTCGTGGTGGCCTCCCGGGTGTAGCTATGCCACCGAAACACCGCGTCGGGTCGTGATGCATGTGTGAAAGTGATGTGGCACGTGTAGATGCCTGTCTTGGGGCTCCGGGGTGTGGCCCCCCTCCGCAGACGTCGCTGTCGCGGTCACTTGGAGGGGGGAGACGTGCGTGTTGGGCAGAACCGGAGGGAATCTAGTAGTGGGTTTGGTCCAGGCCTTGTTTGGAGATGCTCCTATGTGCTGACCCATCGCAACTAGGTGGAAGAGTCCACTTATCCAAGGCCGTCCGGCGAAAGTCAAAGGGCTAGATCTCCTAGTCTAAAGGAGGTTCATGGTGGCCTCCCGGGTGTAGCTATACCACTTTAACACCGCGGCGGGTTGTGATGCAAGTGTGGAAGTGATGTGGTACGCGTAGATGCCCGTCTTGGTGCTCCGGGGTGTGGCCCCCCTCTGCGGACGTCGCTGTCGCGATCACCTGGATGAGGGAGACGTGCGCGTCGGGTAGAACCGAAGGGAATCTACTGGTGGTTTGGGTCCTGGCCGTGTTTAGCGATGCTACTATGTGCTGACCCATCGCAACGAGGTGGAAGAGTCCACTGGCCAAAGCCCTTCCGGCGAAAGTCAAAGGGCTAGATCTCCTGGTCTAACGGAGCTTCGTGGTGGCCTCCCGGGTGTAGCTCTGCCACCGAAACACCGCGACGGGTCGTGATGCATGTGTGAAAGTGATGTGCCACACGTAGATGCCCGTCTTGGGGCTCCGGGGTGTGGCCCCCCTCCGTGGACGTCGCTGTCGCGGTCACTTGGATGGGGGAGACGTGCACATCGGGTAGAACCGGAGGGTATCTAGTGGTGGTTTGGGTCCAGGCCGTGTTCGGGGATGCTCCTATGTGCTGACCCATCGCAACCAGGTGGAAGAGTCCACTCGTCAAAGCCCATCCGGCGAAAGTCAAAGGGCTAGAGCTCTTGGTCTAACGGAGGTTCGTGGTGGCCCCCCGGGTGTAGCTATGACACGGAAACACCGTGTCTGGTCGTGATGCATGTGTTAAAGTGATGTGGCACGCGTAGACACCCGTCTTGGGGCTCCGGGGTGTGGCCCCCTCCGTGGACGTCGTTGTCGCGGTCACTTGGAGGGGGAGATGCGCACGTCGGGTAGAACCAGAGGCAATAGAGTGGTGGGTTGAGTCCAGGCCGTGTTCAGGGATGCTCCTATGTGCTGACCCATCGCAACTAGGGGGAAGAGTCCACTGGTCAAAGCCCGTCCGGCGAAATTCAAAGGGCTAGAGCTCCTGGTGTAACGGAGGTTCGTGGTGGCCTCCCGGGTGTAGCTTTGCCACCTTAACACCGCGTCGGGTTGTGATGCATGTGTGAAAGTGATGTGGTACGCGTAGACGCCCGTCTTGGGGCTCCGGGGTGTGGCCCCCCTCTGCGGACATCGCTGTCGCGGTCACTTGGAGGAGGGAGACGTGCGCATCGGGTAGAGCCGGAGGGAATCTAGTGGTGGTTTGGCTCCAGGCTGTGTTTAGGGATGCTCCTATGTGCTCACCCATCGCAACGAGGTGGAAGAGTCCATTGGTCAAAGCCCTTCCGATGAAAGTCAAAGGGCTAGATCTCCTGGTCTAACGGAGCTTCATGGTGGCCTCCCGGGCGTAGCTATGCCACCGAAACACCGCGTCGGGTCGTGATGCATGTGTAAAAGTGTTGTGGCTCGTGTAGACGCCCGTCTTTGGGCTCTGGGGTGTGGCCCCCCTCCGCAGACGTCGCTGTCGCGGTCACTTGGAGGGGGGAAACGTGCGCATCAGGTAGAACCGAAGGGAATCTAGTTGTGGTTTGGGTCCAGGCCTTGTTCGGGGATGCTCCTATATGCTGACCCATCGCATCCAGGTGGAAGAGTCCACTGGTCAAAGCCCGTCCGGCGAACGTCAGAGGGCTAGAGCTCCTGGTCTAACGGAGGTTCGTGGTGGCCTCCCGGGTGTAGCTATGCCACCTTAACACCACGTCGGGTCGTGATGCATGTGTGAAAGTGATGTGGCATGCATAGACGCCCGTCTTCGAGCTCTGGGGTGTGGCCCCCTCCGCAGACGTCGCTATCGCGGTCACTTGGAGGGCGGAGACGTGCGCGTCGGCTAGAACCGGAGGGAATCTAGTGGTTGTTTCGGTCTAGGCCATGTTTGGGGATGCTCCTATGTGCTGACCCATCGCAACGAGGTGGAAGAGTCCATTGGTCAAAGCCCTTCTGGTGAAAGTCAAAGGGCTAGATCTCCTGGTCTAACGGAGCTTCGTGGTGGCCTCCTAGCTGTAGCTATGCCACCGAAACACCACGACGGGTCTTGATGCATGTGTGAAAGTGATGTGGCACGTGTAGACGCCCGTCTTGGGGCTCCGAGGTGTGGCCCCCCTCCGCGGACGTCGCTGTCGCGGTCACTTGGAGGGGGGAGACATGCGCATCGGGTAGAACCGGAGGGAATCTAGTGGTGGTTTGGGTCCAGGCCGTGTTCGGGGATGCTCCTATGTGCTGACCCATCGTAACCAGGTGGAAGAGTCCACTCGTCAAAGCCCGTCCGGTGAAAGTCAAAGGGCTAGAGCTCCTGGTCTAACGGAGGTTCGTGGTGGCCTCCCGGTTGTAGCTATGCCACGGAAACACCGTGTCGGGTCGTGATGCATTTTTTAATGTGATGTGGCACGCGTAGACGCCCGTCTTGGGGCTCTGGGGTGTGGCCCCCCTCCGCGGACTTCGCTGTCGCGATCACTTGGAGGGGCGAGGCATGCGCATCGGGTAGAACCAGAGGGAATCTAGTGGTGGGTTGTGTCCAGGCCGTGTTCGGGGATGCTCCTATGTGCTGACCCATCACAACCAAGTGGAAGAGTCCACTGGTCAAAGCCCGTCCGGCAAAAGTCAAAGGGCTAGAGCTCCTGGTCTAACGGAGGTTCGTGGTGGCCTCCCGGGTTTAGCTATGCCACCGAAACACCGCGTCGGGTCGTGATGCATGTGTTAAAGTGATGTGGCACGCATAGACGCCTATCTTGGGTCTCCGAGGTGTGGCCCCCCTTTGCGGGCGTTGCTGTCGCAGTCACTTGGAGGGGGGAGATGTGCGTGTCGGGTAGAACCGGAGGGAATCTAGGTTAGACCAGGAGATGTAGCCCGGTCAACTCTCGCAGGGTTAGACAGGACGGGTGTAGTTTGGGCGGTAGCAATGCCGCCAGGTCTTTCGCTGGGGCCTCCTACACGTCCGGAAGTGGGGTGGCGGGTGGAAGCACCCGTCACGGGGCTCCGGGGTGTGACCCCCTCACGGACGTCGCTGCCGTCTTCGCACGGAGGGTGGAAACGGCCACGTCGGGGAGACACGGAGGCCACCAGTGTAATAAAAAGAACATAAATAACTCCTCTAAGAAATGTAAAGAAATCCCTAAAAAAATGAAAAAAATACTATGCCGAAGGCTAGGCCGTCGGCGTATGCTGCCACATGGCTCCAGTAGTCTATGCCGACGGCTCGGCCGTCGGCATAGAAACTTACCATATCCGGTCGGGCGGGCCTCCCTCTCCTCCACTCATCTCGTCTCTGGCCCCACTCCTCTCCCGACCCGACCCGACCGCCTCTCCACCGCCACCCCGCCCTGCACCACCGCCCCGTCCTATGCCGCCGCATCGCCTCCCTTCCCCGCGCCGCCACCGGGGCCCTGCACGGCCGCAGCCCCGCCCAGCCCGCCCCGCCCGCTCCCCGACTGCCGCCCCGCACCGGCCCCTCCCCCGGTGGCCGCCCTGCCTGGCCCTGCCTCGGCCCCCTCCCTGACCACCACCGCCGCCCAGGCCCCTCCCCGGCCGTCGCCCCCGCCCCTTTCTCTGGATCCTCCCCTACAGTCGCCCCGCCACAGCTCCTCCCCGGCCGCCGCCCTGCCCCGCCCCACCTCAGCCCCACCCAACGCCGGCCGGCCCGCACCGGACCCTCCACGGCCACCTCCCCGCGCCGGCCACCTCCCCCCTATGTGAGGTCCTCCTCATTTTTTTGAAGTAAATCTCTTGTTTTTTTTGATGAATGATGATGATAATTGATGATGTTAGATTTTAGATGGTGATTAATGATGGTTATTTAGTGATGATGATTGATGATATTTTTAGATGGATGCATGATGATGTTATGTAGATGAATGCTGATGTTATGTAGATGAATGATGATGTTGTTTTTGTTAATGTTAACATGCTAGATGATGTGATGACCTAAGTTTTTTTCACTCGGCGGAATTTACAGAATTTGTGGTGTTGTATCTTCGTGGAGTGATCGCCGACATTAGAGCTGTTGGTCCCTGATCGTCCCTCTGCTGTTCGACTACTTCCTCTACAGCCGAGGGTGAGCTACAAATCCACCACCTCCTCATCTGCTTTTTTTATGTCACTAGATTTTATTTTCACGTCAAGTCCTGTAACCTAGGCGTCTCCCGTCCGAAAGGGTTGCATCGATAAATATGCATTCAATTGCATATTTATCACCACAACTCTTTTGGATTGTCCAGCCTTTTCCACGGACAGCCCGAGGATGTGTAGATTGGGTACGTTCTCCATGCCCTACCCCGTTCCGAGACAAGATTTCGATGGCGCCTCCCCGTTATTCTCCGGAGCACATTCTCTCGGATATTTGCCGAGACGTGTATCTAGAGAACAGCGGGGAGGTGCTGCCGAAATTTTGTCTCGGAACGGGGTAGAGCATGGAGAACGTACTCAATCTAGACATCCTCGGGTGGGATTAGGACCCATCTTTACCTATTAGAGATGTTGTTGGATTCACCGCAGAAGAAAATAAAAATTTGATGTGATTAATTCAAATGAATCCTTAATTTTGTTGTGTGGCTCCCAATAGAACAAAGGATGGCAGATAATCAGTGGATGTATAGTGGTTTTATCCGTCGGAATCGAGTAACATCAGAGTGGATCACGAAAACCAATGTGTATTTGAAGGATATATCCTGTAATCCAATGAGAATTATCCCACCATGCACATGTGCGAGATGTGGAAGACGTCACCGTAAAAATCAGAAGGACAGGACTGACCACCTTCGCACGCATGGATATATGCCAAACTTTGACATGCCACCGATAAACTTAGCTGAGCATGACCGTGGCAGAGAGGAGGTGATGCGACAACGCATCGATGGTTATGAAGACGACGGGGTCAGGGACATGCTAGATGATGTCATTGTTGTAGAAACGATAAATGCGACACCTTCAGAGAATGAACTGGAGGAGCCGCAGGCAATCACAAAGGCCTTCTTGGAGGTCTTGGTCTCGTCGAAGAAACCTCTTTATGAGGGTGCCAAAATATCTCAGTTGGATGCCATCTTGCAACTTATTGCAGTCAAGGCTGAGTATGGTTGTAGCCAGAAATGCTTTGAAGCATTCCCGGGAGTATGGGCTAACAGCGTCCCCGAGGGTCATCAACTGCCGAAAAGCATGTACTCTACAAAGAAAATCATGAAGGCACTCTCTATGGATTATAAGAAAATACATGTTTGTCCGAAGAATTGCCTTTTGTTTAGGCACGAGTATGCGGATGACAAGTACTATAGGGAGGGTGGTTCGTCTCGGTACCTTGAGGTGGTCGGTGACGATGGTGAGAAAAGGCAGCTAACCATCCCCGCTAAGGTTCTTCGGTATCTCGATTTCATACAAAGACTGCAGCGCCTTTTCATCACGGAGGAGTCTGCCAAAATGATGAAGTGGCACAAGGAAGGTAAAAGGTATCATCCAAATAAAATCGTACATCCGTCAGAAGGTGAAGCATGGAAGTCGTTCGATGAAGAATACCCCGAGGAAGCAGCAGAGGCTAGGAATGTCAGAGTTGAAATAACAGGTGATGGGGTCAATCCATATGGTATGTCGACCAATCCATACAACTGCTGGCCCGTGTTTGTTATTCCACTCAATCTCCCTCCAGGTGTCCTAATGCAACGCAACACCATGTTCTTGTCGCTGATTATTCCAGGGCTTGAATGCCCGGGGAAGAATTTGGCAGTGTTTATGTAGCCGCTGGTGGATGATTATGCAGCCGCTCTGTGCTAAAGAAGTAAGTAAAGAAGTGATTGAACAATTGCATAAGAAGCCACCGGAATTGATAGTCAAGCTAGAGAAGATCTTTCCGCCAGGCTTCTTTACTCTGATGACACAGCTCATTCTGCACCTCGCAAAAGAGGTATTGTTGGGGGGGCTATGCAGAATCGTTGGCAGTATGGCCCTGAGAGACAGAACAAGCATCTCCAACACAAATGTGGAAACAAAGCTAAGATTGAAGATTCAATAGCTGAGGCAGTTATCATAGAGGAGGTGTCAAACCTCAGGACATCTATCTAGACCACGTTCCCCATCTGCATAATAAGGTGCCTCGATACAATATAGAAGAGCCCAAGTATCAATCCAAGCTCCATCTATTCAACGGGCAAGGTGGCAGGGCTGGGGCCTCGAAATCTTATAACATGCCACGACAAGAGTGGGAGGACCTTATGTTCTATGTCTTGCACAACATCAAGGAAGTCGAGGAAGTGTCGATGAGGTAATACCAATACACCATTCCTTTACGTACATCATCATGTTCTATGTTCACTTAATCCCGATCTAACACCGCTTCTCTTCTTTTAGTGATTTCGTTCAAGAGGAATGGACGGGAATGAATCCTCCTACTGAGGCGGAGGCACTTACTCTTCTCCATCATGGAAACCCTGGAAATAAAAAAATTGTTGCTTGTTTCATGGAGAAAGTAATTTTCCACATTCCCCTATTAAATACGTAGTTCAACATTTATTACTTAACCGAACTAATGCACCCAACAATTTCAATTATACTTGTAGGGAAAAGATCCAAACATATCTATGGATGATGAATTGAGATGGGTTTCCATGGGTTTTGACCCTGCCATCATGACATGTAAAAAGTATGATGTGAATGGGTATCGCTTCCGTACAGTGGAGCACCAGAACAGCCGGCCTGATCCCAAAACTATAAATACCGGAGTGTACACCCCTGGTTAAAATTCAGTAGACTACTACGGAAGGGTCCAAAATTTATACGAGATTACATTCCGCAAAGGGCGGGAAACCCTAAGTCTACCTGTGTTCAAATGTTGATGGTTCGATCCGCGGGAGGGGCAGAGACATACGCCTTCCATTGGTTTGGTCGAAGTTAAACCATCAACCATCTGTGCTGGAGCTGATCTCTTCATTGCGGCTACCCAAGCTACACAAGTTTATGATTTT